>PVKB01000456.1:0-741170 GCA_004027205.1 Ctenodactylus gundi
GAGAGGAAGAAGGAGAGAGAAAAGAAGGTGCTCGAGCACAAGGTTAAGAAGAGGCCTGAATAAAGCTTGGAGAAGAACTGCGGCTGTTGCGTCTTTTTTGCGGGTCGAGGGAGACGCGACAGGGCAGATGTGTTTACACTTCACAAAGTCAAGCTGAAACTAGTTTTCAAAAGGACAAAGGGAGCCGTGTCCCTACTCCTGCTTTTAAATTCTCCAATTATCCTCCAGTCCCTGAGAAAAAGATGTCATCTTTTTTTGCAATGCTGAGTGCAGCTTCTATGCTTGTTCTTTGACCTCATCTCATATTTTTGCCTGCCCCTTCAGTTTCTCCCTGTCTACATTTTATTAATTTATCTCAGGATAGTAATCCTGCTAGAATTCTCCTTGCTTTCACATTCCCTGTGTTCTCATCGTATTACCAAAAGTAGAAATAATGTCATCCCTGTCTGTTCCAGATCAGCCCTACCTTGCATTTCTTATCACCAACCTGTGAAGAAAGCAGCAAATTAGAAACTCAGTTCCTCTTCTGGTTGATGTTCTCGTCTTTGAAGCTATCTGGCAGAATCATTGTCCTCTCCACATTTTTTTTTTGGGGGGGGGGGGGTGGTTTGCCGCATATCAAATTCTTCCCCTACTTTGTTTCATGAGGTTTAGAGCCCTTTGTTCTCCCTGTGGTCCCAAATGTGTCCTGGATGATGTCAGAGTACACCAACAGAGCTTATTCATCTGTAAAGCCCAACCCATCCACTTTATTGTCGTAACTGGGAACTTTTTGCTCCCGTATATCTGCTTCTCTTTATAACCTCTTCTAAGTCCTACAGGAAGAGCTACATGAGAGAGTACAATTTCTAAACTACACCATTTTTAAAAATCTACCACCTTCGTTATGGATTCACTCCCCACCCCACCCAGCCTGAGCCATGACCCAGCTTCCTACATCCGCCTTCTCCCTCCATGCTCTCACTCTGGGTTTGAACCTGGAGCCTCACACTGAGCTACATTTGTCAGCCTTTAAAAAATAATAATAATAACAGCAAAATAACTGCACACGTCTTTAAACTCCGTAATCCTCTCTTCTTTTATCCCATAGTTCTACCAGTCATACCAGCCTTGCAATGTTCCATCCTCAACAAAACTACATCCAAGCTGTTACATTTTCTACTAGATAGAAGCACAATTTGGGAAAGCTGACCCTTCAGAAAACTCAGTGTCTGCCTCAGCCAAGTCTTCAAAGACTCTGAAGCAACCTTCTGTGTATCGTTAGGAAACTCCTCTAATTCCTTCAGTGTCTATTCTGAACTTTTGTATCTCTTAGAAAATTCATGCAAAGCAACTCTCTCTCTCTCTCTCTCTCTCTCTCTCTCTCTCTCTCTCTCTCTCTCTCTCTCTCTCTCTGCCTTGGCAAATGATGTCACCTGTTTCCAAAAATACTTAGGCTGAACCAAAACTGACTTCTTATGAAAAACTTACCTAGCTCCATCTTTTGGGTACTGGAAGAGGTGTCCTCTGTTTCACCTGCAAGTTAATCATCCCGTGTATACATCAAACCCCATCTCTATGTTAGCTGGCTCTTTGGATTAACTTGGACTCTTCCAAAGGCAAAACCTGAAGTCAAGACTGGTGCGCAAGTGGAATATTTGGAATGTGATCCCAGGGAGAGTCTAAGGGACACAGGCCTGAGGCAAGGATGAAAGGGGAAAATCTCAAAATATGGTTTTGGTGTAATTATCCCAACAAATAACTATCTCATACCCACAGGTAATCTTAGAAGTCCTCAGATGAATAAGAATTTTCTACCCAAGGGATGAAAGTCAAGAGCATTTGTCTATCGGCTTCCATCCCCGAAGTAAATGTGGGGTCCATGGTCACCAACTTTCATATATGTACCTGACTTTTTTTTTCCAGAATGTCAACTGGATGGAATGTAGTTTACTGAAGATTAATTTATGAATTTTCCACATAATAACCCATGGTGTGCCACCATTACTCACAGAAACGCACACATACGCACACATACACTTCTATTGTGGACCACCAGTCATTCAATTGCTGAACTTACAGAAACAAAACGTGGAGTCAGCCCTAAACCCCCCTTTCCTATTAGTATTTCAATGTCACATTTCAATTGTTCCCCATGGGTCCTTGCCTTCTTAACGGCTGTATTGCCATCTTTTCCTTTGTTTTCCTGCTGCCAATGTCTTATGTCAGTTTCTCATTACCTTCCACCTGAATCTGCTGGTTTCCACGTGACTGGTTTCTGTCCAATCCCCATTCCGTCCTTTCAATATGCGGTTGTCTAAAGTCCAAATCCGGGGTCCTGAATCAGTAGCACAGGTGCTCCGTGTTTATGGGCAAGCTGTCTGGGAAGGCACTTACAGAGGGAGTGTGAAAAGCAAAGGAGAGTGAGAGGCTCCAGAGCGTGCTGTGACCATGGGTGACTGCAAGCGCCGAGGTGCTTTGCATGCAACCTTCTGGAGAACCAGGTAAAGCACAGCTGGACATTTTTACTGAAAGGTACAGAGATTCATTTGGACTGCTCCGCAGGCAGGCCGAATGTGTAATCGGAGACACATCCCTGGATCATAAAAGGCTGACTCCTGTATTTTTTCCATTTGTTTTCTACCTGGTGACACATAGCTTTTTTCTTTTCAGTTTCTCAGTTCTTATATTATTATCTTTTGGTGTTTAGTTTTTTTTAGTTGTTTTGTTATATTGAAGCACTTAAATTCCTTTCTTGCTTTCTTTAATATGTATTTTCTATTTTCTTTGTGGTTACCATGGGGATTGGATTTAGCATACTAAAGTTATAACTCTCTAACTTTAATTTATGGCTGTTTAACTGCACTTACATAGAAAAACTCCACTAAACATTCTGACCATGCCCATTTTGGTTGTGGTCACAAAATTACATCTTTATACATCATATGCCCAAACTGAGCCTTCAGAATGCATTAATCTCTTAATTTATGCAAAGGAATTGTGCATTTATAAACTAGAGTTAAAATATAACAGTTCTTATACTAATAGGTTTTTTTATATTCTAGTCTCTTAAATTATGCTTAAAATTACAATTACTGCCCATTTTTACAATAATAAATAATAAAATAATAAATTTCCATCTAGTTCTCTGTATTTCTACAAGTAGATTCAAATTACTCTCTAGTGTTCTTTCATTTCACACTGTAAACCTCCAAGAGCAAGTCTTACTGGTAAGAAGCTATGTCAGCTTTTGTCTGTCTGGAAATGTCTTAATTTCTACTCCAATCTTAGTGTGTGGTTTACAAAATATAAGATTCCTAAGATTGATCATTATTTTCTTTTAGTATACCCACTCACTGCCTTCTGGCCTCTAAGGTTTCTGATTGAGTTGCTGTTGAGAATCTTATTGAATATTTCTTGTACAGAGATGATTTGTTTTTCTCTTGCTACTTTCAAGATTCTCTCTTTGGCTTTAGTAAAAATTGACGACTCCCAGTAGTTACATCTTGAAAGCAATCTACATGTCCATCAACGGATGAGTAGATAGCGAACATGGTGCGCATGCCCAGTGAAGGGCTGCTCTTCATGAAGATAGACTGTGGAGCTGGGTATCTCTCTTTATGGAAACCAGAAAGGGAGGTGATCTACCCAAAAGATGTCATCTAATAATGCAATTGACAACTTGTTATGTCCCAGTCTGTATGTTAGATAAATCCTTGAGACTAGCCCACACTCACGGAAGGAATATCACACAACTATACGAACCCTAAGGTGTGATGATCGGGGATCCCTTAAAGAGCTGCTCGCATACCTTCACATCACATCTCTAATTTGCACACTAATTTATAATCCTGCCAAACTGCAGGTTTGTGTCACAAAATGGATGATCGATGCTATTTGTACCTTTGTACTTGTGATTCCCTCAACTCTGAACGGCCTGCCTCCTATTCCATCAGTAACTAGCATTCCTGCTTCTGTTTGTGGCTGTTGTTCTAATTAAGCTTGCTTAACTTAATTGTCTCACTCTTCTATTTTCTCAATACCCGTTTCATACACACACACACACACACACACACACACACACACACACACACACACACATATATATATACATATATTTGTTCTTATTCTTTGATCTAAATATTCAACTAGTCATCATCTTATTCCCTAAGCCATGTTTCCCCAGAGCTCACATCCTTAGACCGGAGCTTGATATTTAGAGCAGTGTTTGAATCCCTGTGATGGCTTACTTATATTTTTTGACTAAATGAATGAATGGGTGTTATTTTCTTTTATAAATGAGGAGATTAAAATTCAAAACAAACCAAAGGGGTTGTTCAAGATTCCAAACTTAGAGAACGAAATTCACAGGGCTCCTTGTGCTCTTATCGCTGGATCCCGACTCAGCTTAACTCGCTGTTTCCTCCGTACGCTTTTTACTTGCATGTAAACAAAGTATGGTCTTCTGTAATTTAGGAAAATTGAGAGGAATGAGACAGAGGTTTTTGGACTTTGGTATTCTTAACGGTTCCACCTTAGTTTATTTTTTGCTCAGAACTCGTCAATTTTGTTATTAGAATTTCCTGAAAATTCATTTTAAATTTCCCGTGTTTCGTCCATCTTCCACATTTTGACCCTTCCTGAACTGCTCAGTGAGTGTGGGTCTGCGGTGCTCCTGCTGTGCTTGTTTGTGTGAGTGCTTTGAGCTCCATCTGGTTCTGCACATCCCGGATTTCCTCTCTGAACTGCTCTTTTCTGTTAAGGTTATTACTCTTCCTACCTCAATAACAATGCTCTTTCTCTTCGACCAAGAAATACTTCTCTCTTAACTCATTGTGAACCTTTTCTAACACTCAATCCTCAGGTTGTTTTCATTTTAATCTTAATTCGGGGCTTCATCTTGATTTTTATGATGATTTTTTCACGTCTGAATAATACATCACTTCAGAATTAGATGATATATTTACAACCACGTGAGAGCTTTTAGGCGAATATTTTACTGTCAACTTACGTGCAAATCAATTTGTTATTTCTTGCAATTATCATTTTATTGTAAAGTCCTTTTCTGGTCTTAGGATCCTACCACCCTGCCTTGTGCAACCTTCCTAGCACCGGTGAGAGACGGGAACTACCAGAGGCATGATTTGAAGGTATAAAAGGAGCCTTCTCAGGACCTCAATGGTTTCACCTGTTACTACTGTTCATTTGTTTGTGCAACGTTCTCTCCATGAGTGTGAGCCTGTCTAGGGGTTTGAATATAACAACAAGAATGCGATGTAACAAGCGACAGGTTTCCATCTGCATTATTAGATGACAGATTCCTAGACAACACTTCCCAGGTATATTACTTGTCATTTTTCTGTTCATACTTTCAATGATTTGTCAGTTTGCATGAAATAACACCCTCAGTTGTGGGCCTGCCACTCAAGGCAAGTTTATCATAATCTACCTTGACAGCGGCAGGATCATGCACTGTTTAGATCTCGAGCTGTGAAGACTGATTGCCTTACGTCAAACCCCAGCTATTTAGTCCTACAACCTGGGAATATTGTTCCGTTGCTCTGCACGTCTGCTTTCGTCTGAAAGAGGACAGAACGTAGTGTACTCTAATTCCAAGGATGGGTGCTTCGATTAGATGAAGGACAATACACACCTGGTTTGTAGAAACTACATAATAAATGGCAGTTTGTATGAGTTTCTAAAATGCCTTGTCCACTCCAGCAGTTAGATTTGTTTGCTATTTTGTAAGTTTACCTGGCTTATCAACGTTTTAGTGACTTCTATCACATAATCATCTACAACCTTGTAGAAGGCCTGACTATCCTCTTTTAAAAATTAAATCACAGATTTGGTATCACTGTATCAACCTTATCCTTCAGTCTGTCAGTTTCTAGATTTCTGAATTTATTGTGGTGTGTGAGAACAAGTAACACTGACTTCTTGTAAGAGGATGTCTCACAGAGACTAATTTTTCATAAAATTAGACAAGACAGCAGCTATATCTGTGACTTTTGTCTTCTTATATTCTAGAAATCCTGCCACTAAAGGCCACATTCCTATCAGTCCCAGAAAAACGGCATGGCAGTGCATGTGCATACATACAACCAGAACTAGATTGTGAACAGGACTGAGTTTTGAACTTACTACTTTATCTCAAGTGCATTACTTTTGCTCAAATCAGTAATAAGCTTAAATTGAAAACACTTTTTTTTAAAAGGCTGGGAATATGTAACTCTTGATCATATTGTCATTTTTCTCTCTCACAATAAGACTCTCGAAAGTATGGCTTTAATATATATTACATCCTTTTCATACATTTTAGGTTTAATTTACTGCATCATAAACACAAAAATATTCCTTGAAGCAATGAAGAATTTACTGACAATTAGATACACTGAACAATTAATTACCTTGGGTTCCTTTGGTACATTTTTACCAGCTTGCATTTTTTGGGAGGTATTTCTGTAAGAATTTAGTTTTAAAGCTCTATAAAGTCTCTAAATTCAGAAAACATTTTCCCCTCCATTGAACTTAGCTCCTGTTAATCAGTTTTTATCATTTCTTTAGAGTTTTATTTTCCTAAGTGGTAACACAAGTAGAGTATTAACGGCTTTAGTCAACAGATGTAGACTCTGCTCTTTTCTAAGAGTTCTACATATATTAATATAGTTGATAATTATTATTTTCCCCATTATACAATCTTTAAAAAATGTTAAGTGATGTCCAAGATCCCGAGACTATTTTTGCGCACAACTTTGTTGTTACATGTGCTTGCTATTTATGAATATCAGCATGTATAAGTCAGTGTTCTTACATTTGTTTTCTCTTTGCCTTAATTGTTTCAATTTATCTGGCTCTTCTTCACTTGCTACTACACTCAAATGCTTCAATCATTCTAGTTCTTTCTTCGGTCCCACCATGGTCCTACAAGATCCTTCGCTTATCCTTCATTTCAATTCTCTCTCTTTGATATGTATAAGTGCAAAATTTAAGGTTTACATTGGTTTTGGGCATTTTGTGCATGAACATATCTAGTCAAGGTGACAAGATCTTTTCCGCTTTCCTTTTGATCCACCCCCTACCCACCCCCCCAACCCCCCATCCCCCGTTCCCTTTTTTTTCACTTTAAGTTCTGTGAGATAGTTGTGGTCTGGAATCTGGGTTTCTCATATCAGAGAGACCATTCGATTTTCACCTTCTGCTTCTGACTCACTTCACTAAGCATGATGTTCTCAAGTTTCTTCCATTTGCCTGCAAAAGCCTTCAAGCTGTTGGACTTTATTGATGCATGGTATTCCATTGTGTATAAATACCACAGTTTGTGTAACCCACCATGGGTCTGTTGATGGGTATTTTGGTGACTTCCATATTTTAGCTATTGTTAGTTGTGCTGCTATGAACATGGGTATACATATATCTCTGTAATGTGCTGTTTTTAACTCTTTGGGGAATATTCCCAGAAAAGGTATCGCTGGATCAAAGGGGATATTTATTTCCAGTCTTTTGAGAAACCTCCACACTGCTGTCCGTGGAGGTTGTACCAATTTACCTTCCCACCAGCAATTCTATCTTTCAAGTCCCATTTTCTTCATTAACTCAGTTCAGCTGTTTCAATTTTCATGCTCTGTCCTCTGGTATGCCATGTTTATCTAACATTACATGGTCATTGCAAGGAAGGGCCATGACATGAACTTCTGAATGATGTGTGACACTTAACTCTACCTAGGACGTAACAATGAACACTTTTTGGGTGTTTCAATAGCCAATGGCATGATTTTTTACTTATTTTCTATAGATTTTATTTTATAAAAATGTAGCCTTGAAACATACGCATTCTGACCATTTTAAGGAGGGGGGGAATATTCTAGTCTAAAGACTGATAGCAATAGCACGCTCTTAGTTTTCTTCAGAGTTGCCAAATTAGCCTAATTTTTCTTAAAAGACATTCAGTTAAAATAAATCACAAAGGAGCAAAACATTTAATTAATGCTGTATAAGTTGAGTTCCCGCAAGTAAACAAGACATGAAACAAACTTTGTATGTGTGGGTTTACTTTTCAAAAAAAAAAAAATCTTTTCCAAAATTGCCTCATGACAGAGATTTGCTTTCTTCCAGGTGAGTCATCTTTCCATAATCATTCATAATTCACTTTTACCGAGTCTCTTACAACAAGAATCTCTTTTGTAAGAACAATTTTTCAAACTGAAAATACTTCTGTGCATTTCCCATCATCTGTAAACAGGTTCAAAGTGGTTGTTGAGATACGTGGATTTGACATCATCTTTAGAGATAGAAGGACCAAAGAGAAAAAAATAAAAAATAAAACAAACATCT
Organism: Ctenodactylus gundi; assembly: GCA_004027205.1. Taxonomy (NCBI): domain Eukaryota; kingdom Metazoa; phylum Chordata; class Mammalia; order Rodentia; family Ctenodactylidae; genus Ctenodactylus; species Ctenodactylus gundi. Next base: position 8,314 of record PVKB01000456.1, read on the forward strand.
TCATGCTAATGGTCTTGCTGGGGACATGTTGGCGCAACAACTAGGGTTCTTATTGTAAAAAGGTTAAGATGTCCCTTTAGAGGAAAACACTCTAGAACCCATTAGAAAGAAGAAAGTTGGCATTCTTAACTTGGAATACCTATCTAATAGTCCAACCCTGAGCAGAAAAGCATACATAAAATCAGTTTCTTTGTTCTCGCAACAAAACTATGTTATTCTGTTTTTATTATAATCTTGACGCAATGTGTGTAAAGCAAGGATTGACAAGTTAGCCAAGTTACTTCCTCCTCTACTTACTTTTGGAAATATGGTTTTCTTTGAATACAGATATATCCATTTGCCTATTGTCTTTAACCACTTTCACTGTACATAAACAGAGTTAACTGTGCAACAGAAACCATGTAGCATATAACTCCTAAAATAAGTACTTTCAGGCCCTTTTTACAGAAACTTTGCCAAACTTTAATACAAAAGAATATCGTGTAAAATTCTTAATCTGGGATTTGCTTGATGACTACAGACCTTCTTTATTCTTAAGATGGATTTGAGAAATCAATGAAAAGCAGACTGAAAATGTTTATAATGAGTTAACTAGCACATATTTCTGCTGGGATATCTTCTGCCATTATTCACTACTGGCCAAACTGATTGATCACTTATTTGTGATGAGCACTCTGTACAGTATTGCATTCATTACACATGCACCTCCTGCCCGCCCCCCCCCACACACACACAACACACAACTTTGCACACTAAGAAATAGGTAAGGCCAAAGGCAGAATCCAGATCTGATAGGTATGTAATGTATACTCTGAGCCCTGTTCACCAAACAACCTCAGACTGGAGGGGCACAAAGAAATATCGAAGATCCAAATTCTATACCACTCATTCTGCTGCAAATGTTCTAAAGAGCTGCGTCTGTCTTGCAGATGAACACAGTGTCATGATTGACAGTGACTGTGGTAGGTACTAGGTTTAGCATATTGCATATTTACTACTTATTTAATCTCTCAATCACATTATCGAATTGGGCTTTATTACCCACCACTTTATACAAATGGGAGTGAAGTTTAGCTTGGTTGTCTAGACCTACACAATTTAAGAAATATCAGGGTCTCTGATTATTCACCCTACATAATTTCACCAAGAAGTCAACAGAAAATATTCACACAACGAAAGCTTCAAATAAACTTGTCAAATTCTCATTTAAATATGTGCAGATACCTGAGAAATATTGGATACCTAAGGATATATTCTTACATGAAAACAAGTTTCAAAAAGAAGAAATTTAACAAATTGATTAAAACTTGAAAATACCCGTAATTATTACTTTATTTAAAAAATGAGAAAAGGTATTTTGTTTATGAAACAAAAATAAGGTGTCAATTTGTAAAAGTGGGGGTATTCAAAGCAATGAAATAGGGTTTTCAAAGTTATAATGTGGCTGGAGGGCATAACTCAGTGGTTAGAGAGGTTGCCTAGCGAGTTCAAGACGCTGGATTCAATTCCCCAACACTACATACTAGCTGGGTGTAGTGGTGCATGTCTGTAATCTCAGTACTTGGAAGGGTGAGGCTAGGGGATTACAAAGCTTTCAAGGCCTGCCTGGGCTACATACACAGTGTAGTGATTTCTGGTCCAGCCTGAACCACAGAGAGACTCTGTTTCAAAAAAAAAACCCTGAAATGTGAGAGGAAAACCAATTTGATGGAAGTAGAGCAAATACTAACAGAAATAAGACAATTAAAGTGATGAAAGGAGAATAATACTGCAAGATTAGGAAAATTATATGCATGAAAAAGAACAAAAAATAATGAATTAAAAATTTAAGACATTTGTCAAAACTGAAGGACTCAGTTTCCAAAATAAAAGATGCTTACTGAGTAATCAGCTCAAGGACTCACATCAACAGACTTTAATCAAGAGAACTAACAAAATCAGACACAGAAAACTGGAACGCTTTCAGAGAGAGAAAAAAATGACAGAAAAAATGCGTTCCCATTTAAAACATTTTGTACTAGAACAACTTACAATTTCTCAGCAACATCGGAAGCCTGAATAAAATGGAACACGTTATTTTTTTTTTTAATTTTTGTACCTGAATTGTAAATTCTACAAGCCACGTTAAAGCTTTCCAGCAGGGCTGTGACAGTGCCGGTTTCTCTGTATGTATCTAACAATTTTGCCTTGGCTTTTTTGATCTGTCTCCTTCATTATAGAAAATTTTAACTGTCATTTCTTAGTGTTTTGTTGTACGTGCCATTTTATTTCATACTCTTCTGTCTCTTTTTAATAAATGTATATTAAATTCTGCTTCCCTATTAGTGGGGTCACCTGATTTCCGCACATTCACCTTCCTTTGTACATGCATCTGTTCGAGCAATTGCCACCACGTGATTTTCAACAGCATAGCTATTTCATTTTAGAAGCTAGTCTTAGAAATAGTGAAACATATAAATAGATTAAATCTATTTCTTATCAAAATATAAATTTAAAATATCTGCATAGTTCACATACTCTCCCAATTCCCATTATAAAAAATTGAAAACTTCAATTTTAAATTCATAATAAATATTCCCATGGGTTTGGGAAAAATGGAAAAAGAAAAAAAACAACCTTTGAAAAATTTTAATGGTTGAAATAAAGATCTAATTATTGCCTGAGAATAATGATTCTGGAACTAACGAGGATACATTGGATGTTTGACAATTGTTTTCTGAGGGTGTGGAGGCTCTTGTGAAGGAGCTCTTATAATAGTTTAAGGGAAAAGAACAATTGTGTGACCTAACACTGTGAGGTTGGAGATTCAGAGATGATAAATTAGAGAGAAGTTAGATGAGGCGATAGCAGGCACCTGTCCAAGATGATGCAGGGTTTCTATTGTGGGATACTGGGGGACGACGGTGGCATTAATTATCTATCATACAGAATGAAAGAGAAAGATAATTTATGCCCATAGACTGATTTAAATTGTCTCAAGAATCAGAATTCTGCCTCAGGAGTTTCATACAATGTCATTGTGCTCACTTTTGCAGCAATACTGAAATTAATACAATACAAAGAAGATTAATATGGCCCCACATACTGCCGCCATTCACAGTGACTGGCTTTATGACCACATCCCCTCTCAGGTCTGGTCCCTGTAATTGTCAAGATCCTTGGATGGTGATGTCTGGTATGTAAATGGCAGACCATTTGCTGACAACTTGTGCATGACTGCTGTACATTTTAAGTTTCTAGATCTCTTGAGGTGGAATATACAGTCTACAAATTGTTGCTCTATGGTGTTTAGGGAGTAATGACTCGAAAAAAAGTCTGCATTTGTTCCATTTGTTCAGTAGAGTGGCAATTTTTTAGAAGTAATTTTTCATTACATATATATATATATAATACATAATAGGCACACTGAGGGTGTGCCTATTTTGTGCATATATATATATATATATATATATATATATATATATATATATGGTGTCACTATTACAATATTACAACCCTTTCCTTTCCCCATATTTGACCCCTCTGCACCCTCCTCATCCCCTCTAATCTCTAATTCCCACTATCATACAAATTTAGCTCTATAAAATGCCTGTATCCTGGGTTCCTCATATTAGAGAAACCATGCAATATTTAAACTTCTGAGTTTGACTCTTTTTACTAAACACCATGGCCTCAAGTTGCACCCATTTAACCACAGAAGCCTCAAATCTATTGTTTTTATGGAATAATAATACTCTATTGTGTATGTATATTCTTATTTATAAATGACATAATAATCTGCATAGAAGACCCTAAAAACTCTGCTATAAATCTTTTAGAACTAATTAACAAATTCAACCAAATTGCAGGTTACAAAATTAATTCAAAAGTCAATAGTATTCCTCTGCACTAATACTGAACTCAATGAGAAAGAGTTGAAAAGAATGATCCCATTCTCAACAGCTCATCAAAAAAGTAAATACTTGTGAGTACGCTTAACTAAGGAAGTGCAGGACCTCAACAAAGAAAACTGTTTTATGCTGAAGGAAGAAACTGAAGAAAACGTGAGAAATGGAAAGACATCCTGTTCCTGGATAGGCAGAATTAATAGAGTCAAATTACTTATACTGCCTGAATGGATATGCAGATACGATGCAATTCCTATCAACATACCAACAACTTATTTTTACAGAACTTGAAAAAAAAAATCCTGACATTTGTATGGAACCAAAAGAGACCTAAAAGAGCCAAAACCATCTACAGTAGCAATTTTTAAAATATGTTTATTTCACAGTTGATTAAATTTGTAGATTAGAAACCTACAAGTGCAGAGGGCCAACCACAAAGCTTAGCAAAAGAGTGAGTCAATCTTGGAGAAGAATTTTCCTGCATGCACTTGACCTTGCAAGTGGATGAGTAGTAAGTAGGTTTTTGCTTGACCAATGATCTTCTTGTTAACTATTCTATGACCCAGTGTCTCGTAAGCTTTCCTCCAATTTCAAGGATTGAGATGCCTTTTTTGATTTTACAATCCACTGAAAAGTTCATGCTACCTATTGGTCTTTGCTGTGATCTTAAAGTTTATGTTCTCCCTTAGAATACATATGTTGAAATCCAATCCCTCAGCACCTCAGCCCCCTATTGAATCCCTCAGCTCAGTACTTCTAACAACTTTATCTCCCTTGGCTCCGCATTCCATATCTCAATTCAGTCTTAAGCTTCTACTAAATTTGTATGATATGATTAAAATTTGAGCCAGCCAGAGATATTTCTCTTGAGTGTTTGACAATTTCTGGTGCTAATTTTGTATGCCGAGACAACCTCTAAAATATTCCATAAGCAACTGAAAATGATCTATGTATATTCAAATCTTGGGCTTCCTAAGGGAAAAATTCTGACCTTCAGGTACCTCTCACACAATCTTCTAGCTGGAAAGACAAATCAGTTGGATTGCAATCAATTTAGAACGTTAAGTATCCATTACACCGATAGAAGACAAGAACACCTAAAATGCTTTGTGCAAAGGAGGTTCTAGTCCCTGATTCGTGGACCCTTGAAGCACAAAAGAGCCCGGGAAAGGACTTGGTACTGAAGTTCACAGTGATGAAAGTATTTAAAAGGTATGAGAATGAATGAAGTCGAACATTGATTAAGTCATAAAAAAAAAATTGGAACCTAATAGTTAACCTAATGGATACTGGAACATGAACGTAACCAACATAAATATTTTGTCTGCATAGAAGAAAGCATTCTAACTTTGAAAGAACTCAATTGACAGATGAGTTTTCAGAAGGCCACCTCTCAACATTCCTTGTTTCCACACTGCTCTTTACAAAAGGTTCTAGCCTAAAGTGACTACCAAACCCTTCGGAACAGATAATGTTTCTCAGACCCAGATGTCAAAACGACAGCAGAGGCTCAAGCTATTGAGTAAATTGTGTTCTGGAAGAAAATATCGGTCTCCTAGGAAACCTACATGAACCAGAGTTATCACTCCTTACCTACTGAGGATATTCTACAATTCAAAAACTTTCACTTGTAATAAAATATTCCCTTAGAAACTTTTTAAAGGTACTAGCAAATAAGAAAAAAATTAAGGCTAATTTATTAATTTATTCAAATGATTATGGAGGACCAACTACATCAATTAGGAACCTTTCTGACCGAGTTTCTAACGCTAACACAATTGACAAAAACCTTGCTGTCTCCTGTCAACAACATTATGAGAGAAGTGATGGCGGTATATAGGTTACAGTGTCGTGGTTTAGGTTCACGGGGTGATAACAAAAGATGAAGAGTCACGAATTTGAGGAAGGAAAGGTAGAAATAGGCAACTAGAAGTGAAGACATAGAAGCAGAAAGCCATGAAGTCAAGCAGAAGGCTACTGAGCAAACCAGGTAGACATCTACTGGAGGCAGACAAGGAGAACACGGCGAGGCCCACGGCAGCCCCAGGTTCTGTGAGTCTAACGTCAGTTAAGAGCCAGACGATATCCCTGCGGCAGGAGTGGGCAGAAGAGAGGGAAACCCCAGCGGGAGAAGCACCAAGGCTGGAGCACCCATGGCTGTGGAGTCCGCAACAAGCACTTGAGGTTTACTGTAAATGAAGTAAAACGTGAGAGGAAAGAGTTCAACCAGGTGAGAGAAGCAATCTGATGTTTTTATAAAGATCAGTTACTCTGAAGCCCCTGTGTAGGAATATGAACGATGCCATAACATGTGTAACTGGAGGGCAGAGGGCATAGCCCAGTCGTTTAAGCACCCTGGGTTCAATCCCCCAGCACTATTTCAAAAAATTAGTACAACATGGTGACACAGGACTATAAAGACAGCACTTCGAAGGCCAAAGAAAGGACTGCTGTGCATTAGAGGCAAGCCTAGGCTACAGGGTGAGTTGAGGACCAGTGTGGACTACCGAGAGAAACCCTATCAAAAAAAGGAAAAAAAGTAAAACTGTAACTGTAGAACAATGTTGTTATTGGCTATTTAATAAGTTATAATTGTGTCTGAATATCTAATTAATTTTGTTGTTTGTCTATGCTTTTACTGTGACGGATCCTAGGCCTTACTTGATATTCTATTGATGCCAACAAAATAGAGTGAAATACCCTATTTTTTTTCTTGTCTGATTTTTTAATTGTAATTTATATACTTACGTGCTATATAAAATTTACATTCACTTTGAGGAATCAGTACACACATATGGGGGGTGGAGGTGTGTGTCACGTGTCGTGATACTTTTGGTCCCTTTTCTCCCCAGACGACTCTTCCCCACCCCATCCCTCTCCTAATCCCTTTCTTCATCTCCAAGATGTCTGCTTTTCTGTTCCCTACCATCTCTCTATTTTTTACTCTTACTTTATTTATATTTTATGCTTTCACACAAAAAAAGATGATGCAATATTTAATTTTCTATGTCTGGCTTTTGTTTTTCTGTTTTAAAATTTAATTTGATGAGACTTTTTCTTGGATTTCAATGCTCAACTAGGTACACAATGGTTCCTACAGTCTCTGGGGACACAGTTGTATCTTTTTGCATGAGCACTTATTCCTTTCTACTGGTAAATATTTCATTATGTGTATTTTTCAAATAATTTTATTGTGGTAAAAAATTCATGTGACATAAAATTTAACTGTTTTTGTAATTGAATGAATTCCAAATTCTATAACACATTAGAAACTTGAGGTTTGAGGAATCAGTGAACGTCTGTGTCAACCCTTTTTTGAGAGGTTCACCCCTTTCCTATCTGATCATCACCTCTCTTTCTATCCTGTGACTCATGTTACAACCTTTTTATGTCATTATTTTTGTGCATTTCATAACAGCGACACTCATCTATTGTCAGTCCTTTGTGCTTGGTCCCAACTCACAAAAAAAGAAAGAAAGAGAAAATCTGCATCAATGCTATCAAGAATGAAAAAGGTGAAATTACAGCAGATAAAAAGAAAATCCAAAGAATAATAAGAAGTTACTTTGAAAATTTTTACCTCAATAAATTCAAAAATCCAAAAGAAATGAATGAGTTCCTAAACATATATCAACCATTTATTTTTTAACTGACATTTTCCATCTTCCAAAATTTATTCTATTTAAACCCCAATTCTGATTTCATTTTCAGTAAATATAACAGGAAAAAAATTAAAAGTTTATTATGTGAAGACTTTATCTCTAAATATTATGTAAACCCTACGATAACAAAGAGCATGTTTTTGCATTCAACCCCCCCCCCCAAAAAAAAAATTATCACAAATGTTGAGGACTTGTGGTCTGAGAAAGAGAATAAACAGATAAACAGGTAAAGAAGATGCATATTCTAAAAATGTCAGCAATTCCATGAGAGGAGTTTTTCTATCTTTTGTGTATGGATTTACGCATCTACGGTCAGTTTGTCAGATGTTATGACTGGGACTTCTTCAGTTCAGCTTTCAGGATGGAACATAAAATTGAAGACTGAACATACAGCCCTTAGCATTCTGTGGGACATGGCTAGTGGCTCAGAGGAAGTCACTAGACCTCAGTTACACCAGTCTCAGAGATTATGGGTAACAAAGGAAAAGTATCTCTCCCCCAGACATGGCAATGTGAAATAAAACAGCTAACATTGCTAAAATAAGGCAGGGCTCTGTGTGAAAAGAAGCAACCCAGAGAAAGTGGAACTGAAATGCTGGAAGACAGATACCAGATCTTGGAACAGTTGTTTGAAACCTTGAGTTAAACTACAACTCCATTTTTCCCCCGAATTTCTCATTTAATGTAAACCATAAAATTAATTTTCCTTCAAGTTACATAGAGCCAGCTTTTCTGACTATTTAAACCAAAATTATGGTAATGAATACATCTTGAGTTCAAATGATCTTGAAATGTGTGAATCCTATGTTCAGTGATATGTAACACTGGATATTGTCATTTTACTTTCCTAAACAAGCATGTTGCTTCGTCTGCTGAGTGAAGAGATGTATGTATGGAGCTCCTCCATCCAAACACAGAGAGAAAAACAAACCCAGAGACCCAGATTTCCTGAGGCGTCCTGGGATGCGAGTGGGATGCACAGCTGCATTGAGATGGACAAAACTCCACCAAGAAAAGAGAAACACTTTAGAAGTGAAGCAGAAAGTCCAATAGAAGCACCAAGAAGCCACAGAGGCCAGTCAACAAGTCACAACACCAAGAGGCAAAAGATCAAAGAGCCCCCAAACCAGTATGAAAAGGCTTTAAACTGGTATCATCAAGATGGCCAACTTTCAAAGAGGAGCCTGAGGATTTGGGGACTAGCTGCAGGGTTCTCTGTAGGTCACCTTCAGGGTCAGTGTAGGTGGAGAGGGATTATGAAGGCACTAAACAGTCAAGAATGCTCTTGACAAAAATCAAGTATTCAATTATGTATCCAGGCCAAGTAAGATATTCAGAATTCAGTAGACCTTCAAATCCCCAAAGCAAAATGACTTTGCAAGGAGAAGTATCTTCATTAAAAAAAAAAAAAAAAAACACTTTTATTGATGAGATGGTAATTCTCTATGACCTGTAACTGAATCACTGAGAATCAGCATACAAGATGAGAGTGGCGTTTCTCTGTTTCTTCCCCAATTATCTGCTACTATGCTAAAACAGAATGGATTTGGCATTGGTTTATTCGCTATAAATATAAAGACATGATCTGAATGTATATGAGGTCAAGAAAAGAGGTGAGGACTGTAGCAACATTGCTCCACAGAATGAGGATGTTGAAACCATTTGTCCCACAACTAAAGGACCAAGCCAGACCTCAACATAGCTTTGAAACAGAAGTCTCAGTATCATTCGACAAAATTAAAAGCAAAGTATCGTAGAGATACATGTATACCCGTATTTATAGCGGCACAACTAACAATAGCTAAATTGTTGGAGATGCAGAGATATCCATCAGCAGACCAATGGATACAAAAACTGTGATTTATATGTATGCTCAATGGAGTACTACTAGTCCACAAAGACAGACAGATTTGAGGCCTCTGTAGGTAAATGGATACAACTTGAGATCCTCATGCTTAGTGAAGTGAGTCAAACTCAGAAGATTAAATATCGCATGTCTTCTTTAAGATGAGTGACTCAGGATACAGGCATTTTAGAGAGCCGAGTGGGTGTAGTAGTGGGAACTGGGGATGCAAGGGGGAACAGGAAGGCCAAAAGGGTGTAAAGCAAGGGGTTGCAATGTTGACATAATATGCACATGCACAAAATACTTGAGATCAATGTAATCGTTGTGAGTTACGTGTGTGCGTGTGTGTGTGTGTGTGTGTGTGTGTTAATAAAAATAGGGGAAAAATAAATGAACGCCTTTACTCCAGTCACTCATAATTGATCCGTGGACCAGCAGCATCAGCCGCCCTTGGGAACTTGTTTAGGATGACCTCCTGAAACAGAACTCCAGGTGGGGGTTCAGCACTTTTATTTCAACAAGGCCCTAGGTGGCTCTGACTCATGCTGAAGCCTGCAGACCAATGCTTTATCCCGGCCTCCTCTCAGCTGGAGTCCCTGAAGTCTTTGCTGATAACCAAAACCATTTCTGAGCCCATGCTGACCACGGACAGAGGACAATGGGACCTCCAAGTCACAACTGATGGAGTATTTTATTCAGTCTTATAAATCCAGTGACTTGCTGCAGTGCTGACCCAGCTACATGCCAGTCTCTTGGGACATGTGGGTAAAAATGATCAAGGAAGCAAAGAAATACAACATCAACACAAATTTGAAAAAAGTGGTCTGCTTCACTGCGCTTTCTTACACAATGGAGCTGTTTCTCTTTAGGAAACAGCTAATAATGTAAAGCCCTTGTGAGGACACTGCCACACTTGCAATAGACACACGCACACACACACACACACACACACACACACACACACACACACACACACACACTATGCATATTCTGTCCAAAACAACTCTTCTCAAGTTATTCAAAATAGAAGTCAACAATCCTACCTATTTTTTGAAATTTTTTACATTTCTTCTTTCAGATTTTAAGTATATTAAATGTGCTCATTAAAAAATGAAAATAATTCAAGTTGAGAGAAAATCTTCTTGAGATCATAGCAACCGAAAAGGAAAAAGAATGAGTGTGGCTATGAAAAAAGAAAAGTAAGTCTTCAAAGAATAACCTAAGAAAACAAAAATTCAGTTTCTCCTTGGGTGTATACCATCTTCCTAACATACAATTGTCATCAGCCAGCCACATGGTTCATGCACAACTATGTGAATTGTGTCAAGATTCAAATGTGCATCTACTAAATTTTTTCAATTATTTTTAATTTGAGGCAGAAACACAGAATGGAAACATGTGTTAGGCATTTAAACAAGTACACAAATACTAAGTTCACTGAAAGAAGTTATCATAGGAATTTCATAACAGAAAGAGATACAGGATACCGAGGAGATACAGGAGTTCCTTTTCCAGGAGTAACCCACAAGCCACTGGCTAACCATTTATAAAGAGAAGAGGCAGTTGGAGCGCATTTGAGGAAGACTCAATATGAAAAAATCTGGGTTAACTTTAGCTAATAAAGTTGCTTTCATATGTCACTTGTCAACAATACGTGCAGTTAGACCAAAGTTTGGTCACAAGTGGTTATGATACCATAGGTAGGATTCAAAGAAGCATCTGGTCTGTTTACCTTCCACTGTCATATTCTCTTTACTTTTATGCCATGTAGCTACAAATAGTCAAAATTTTGCTATAAAAAGGTGCAACTTTTGGGTGTATATAGAGCTGCTGATATTTCAGGAACATTAGTTAATTTCTTGATACTGGTGTTCTCTTTCCTCAAACTGTATTTTAGTGAGGGATGTATCCAGCATCATGAAATATTATTTATGTGTGAAATTTCTAAATAAGTGATTTTCTTTTGGCTTTTGTTTTTGTTTTGAGACAAAGTCTAGCTACATTTCAGATGGGCCTCCAGCTCAATATGTAGCCCTGGCAGGCCTTAAACTCTGTTTCTCCTGTCTCAACTTTTCAGAGTGCTGGAATCACAGTATGCATTTTTCTGTTAGCGATAATACTAAATTATTTTAGTAACACTCATTTTAAATGTAATAAACATAACAATGCTTCAAAATAGCACTTCTGCTAAATCAGAAAAGAAGTAGTGACCTATGAGTACAGGACAAACCTCCTTCCTTATCGCCACCAATCTACAGCTCGCTGACTTGTTATCCTTCCTTTTTTTTACTATTAGGATAAAAAAATTAAAAAATAAAGAGGATATATATATATATATATATATATATATATATATATATATCCATAAACTATAATATGTATTTTATATGTTGCCCAAGACAGCTCCTCGTCACTCAAAAAAGGGGGAACAAAACCCTGTATGCACCAAAAACAAAATACCATGTCAAAACAGGGCTTTTTTCCTGAGACTCAGTTGTTGCATGACATCAACGTTAGCTAATGTATATTTAGGGATACCAAGGCGCATTTTTGTCCAATAGAAAGGGAGTAACAAAAAGTTTCACAGCAGGCCTCTTATAAAAGCAACAACCTAGAGGCTGAAAATAAATATCCCCTTTGATCCAGCGATATCTCTTCTGGGAGTCTTTCTAAAAGAGTTAAAAAACATCATATAAAAGAGATACATGTATACTTATGTTCATAGCAGCACGAATAACAATAGCTAAAATGTGTAAGACACCAAAATACCCATCAGCAGATAGATATAAAGATTGTGGTGTACTTCACACAATGAAGTGCCACTTGTCTATGAAGACAGAGATGGTTCTAAGCCTTTTGTAGGTAAATAGAGACAACTTAAGACCGTCAAGCACAGTGAAGAGAGTCAGACATGAAAGGCTAAATATCAAATGGTCTCTCTAATAAGAGAAACTCAGAATACAGTCCTTTCATAGAACAAACTGGGGGAGACAGTGGGAGTTGGGGGTGAGAGAGGATATGGGAAGGTCAAAAAAGGGAAAGGGGAGGCGTTCATAACTCTGATGTGATATGTATGTATACAAAATACTCAAGTTCAATGTAAGCATTATGGATCACATATAGACATGTCAATGACATGGGGAAAAAGCAATAAAAAAAGCTGTAATGTGGTTAAACAACAACAACGGAATTTTTCTACACAAAGCAAGTCTCGAGTGAACAGACAAATTAATTTGCTTAAGGCATTTTGGGAAAGGGATTCCAAGACCTTCAGTAATTCTACATTAATTTTAATATGTGTGAGAACTAAGGAATGAATTTATTGATTCATTCATCCATTCATTCACTAAGGGCCAAGCACAAATCTGGGTGCTGCGAACACAATGGAAACAATGGTCATGCCTAAAGTTTCCTAGCCAAGTCTTTTGGCTTTGTTTTGTTTTTCTATTTATTGAGACAAGGTCTTGCTCTGTAGTCCGAGCTGATCCTGAACTCTCACTCTGTTGTGCAGATGAATCCCCTGGCAATTCTGGAGCCTCAGCCTCAGCCTAGTGGTAAGATTATAGGCATGAGCCATCAAACACAGCTTATGTGGTGCGGGGGAATTGAACCCAGTGCCTTGAGCTTGCTATCACTCTAACCGCTGAACTGCGCCTCCAGCCCCATGAAGTGGGTTTCAATGACTTCGAGTCCTGAGCTCAACCTCAGGGCCAAAGTGCAGAGAGGGACGGATGATGTGAGCAAACCGGCTCCCGCGCACACTAGCTGTGTCTGCAGCTCAGTAACTGACATGTGAGTAAGAAGTGGTATAATTTTGGTTCTCAACGTAGAGCAGCACTGTGTTAACGGCGGGGTTCTGGAGGAGCAAGGGCATCCTTGCAGCAGCGGTGAGTCACCATCCCTCACACTGTGCGATCCATCGGCTCCCATGCTGTCTGAGAGGAAGTGGCTGCCAGCAATGGACCAATTATTTGTCTGTCTGCTTAGTATCCGAAAATAGTCCTAACCTCTTTCTGAACTTGGCAAGCCCATGGATATTTTAGATAGTGGAAGTTTGCGGCCAGATATTTCAGAAAGAGATAATGAGCTTACTGCTAATAAATGAGTAAAAGATTGGTGACATTTATTTTTAATTAAGCGGTTACATAAGTGGAGAACTAGGTGATTGGTGAAGTGGCTCATGAAGTTTATCACTTCAACATGAGTGTTTGCCCTGTACCTGTAGTTACTGTGCTAAGCGCTGAACTTATATTATATTTAACAGTTCCAGAAATATAGTTTATTAAATCATACCTTACTTAGTAATTTGTAGAATACCGCACAACTCTCTATTAGGCTTAATAATATTATAAACCACTATTGGTATATCTTAACAGTTTATGGCTGCTTCTTATTAAGCCAGGAGGTTTATTGCATTTATACAGCAATATCAAATGAAAGGCCCATAGAAGAAGTGAAAATCTTATTTCAATGACTGAGATTATTACTGTTTTACTAATGAGTCTCACTTCATCCCATGGAGTCCCAGCACTAAAAGACACTTGAGATTCTTTGTGATGACAGACATAATGTTTACCACTATTTCTCTCCCCAAACATTTGCTCCACCTGTGTGTCTTAACTGGCATCTGCGGAAAGGCGAGTGGACTGTGGTGACCCTTCATTTGCACAATGACTTTCTTTGAATTCCACTACATTCAGCATTTCTTCTCATCTACCATATTTGCTGTTCTCTAAAGAAAGAAACTAGAGTTTTCCATGGTATTGGTGATGAGTGGCTGCTGGATGTTGGAAGAAGATAGATGAAATTAAAATGTGATGTAGGAAAGAAATTTAGACTTTTGGGAAAGATCTACAACCCACATGACTCTACTAAATGCTGCAGCCCTAGAACATCAAAAAGAAATGAAGCCCCCAGGTGACACCATAAGAAGCTTCTCCCATGACTTTTTGTTGCAGTATCTGTATTCATTTTGGGGTTATACTTTTTATTATAATAATAATAAACAGATAACATTATTGAAAGGGAGTAGATGTTAGAGTAAGAGGCTGCTCTGAATAGAGGAGTCAGGAAAGCTCTCTCTGAGGAGACAGCTCAGACTTGACTCAAATTTAAACTTTAAGCTAGCATTTAGTTTAAACCTAAAACATTTTAGTAAATAAAAAGGTTTTTTTAAACAACATACATAAAGTTGTGAAACTGTAAGAGAAGAAAGATAATGCACAAAACAAGCCACATTTTTGTTATGTTGCAATGAGTTAAGAATGTGGTTTTTTTAAAAGGCAAATTTCATTGTATTAGTAAGTGATTCCTGGACAAAATTGAAAGTTCTTAGTATATTTAGAGAAATGCACTTTGTGCATATTAGAATGATAAAAGAAAGTTGGAAATTAAAAATCAAATTATAAATCCCCTGTATTTTTGCCCAGAAAGTTTCATGTTTTCTGTTTCAATCACCTTCACATAAGAAAAAAGGATTGTGTGTGTGTGTGTGTGTGTGTGTGTGTGTGTGTGTGTGTACATGTGAATTCCAAATTCTATTACACATTAGGCACATGGGGTTTGGGGAGTCAGTGAGTGTCCATGCCCACCCCTTTTTCAGAGGTTCCCCCTTTCCTAGCTGACCATTGCCTCTCTTTCTACTCTGTCATTCATGTTGGGACCTTTTTCTGTTATTATTTTTGTGCATTTTATAAGAATAACTCCCATCTTTTGTCCATCTTTTGTGCTTGGTCTGTTTCACTGAACATTATTGACTTGAGGTGACTTCACATTCGTTCAAAAGCCTCATATCTGTCTTTCATTCTGGCTGCATAGTATTCGATTGTGTATGGGCAGGGCATCTTCTTAAACTTTCCTGAATGGATAGGCAGGTAAGTTCTTTCCAGGATTTGGCTATTATGAATTGTGCTGCTACAAACATGGATCTGCATGTGTCTTTACGGTAAGTTAACTTTATTTCTTTTGGAAACCTGGAATACAGGATTTCACACTTTGGTGTAGAACATTGCTTTGCCACAGGTGGATTGTTGATAGCATGAGTCAAATATTTTTTTTGCATCAGCAAAAGCAAAAACTTCCAAACAGGTTGTCATGCTTCCTGTGTTTAAAACTACAGTTCAAATTCCATGTAGAGCAGTGTCCATACATCACTGGACTCCTGTATTAGATAGAGGATGTTTTATTCAAGGTCTTTAGGACATCTGATTATATACTAGTCTGAATAATGTGAAAATTATCACATCTTTTAGCTTAATTTCTCCTCTACGATCATTTCTTTGGTGGCCCAGGCCTCTATAGTATCCCATCACTCTGAAAGCCCGAGGCAGGAAGATGGCAATTTCAAGCCTTACCTGAACAACGTAGAGACCTATCAAGACCATGTCTCAAAAATCAAAAATAAAAATGGGCCAGGAATGTACTCAGTGTGCAGGCTCTGGGTTTGATTCACGGTACTAACAAATAAATAAATAAAGTCCCTGGTCATTGTCCAACATCTGTACTCTCTGTGAGCATCTCAGGGGGATGCACAGAGGTAAAGAGTTCCAGGAGGTAGACTGAGTCAAGAACCACGCTAAGACTTCAGGCTGCCAGGTAGAGGTTTTCTTTCTGTTTCATAGAAACCACCAGACATATGTTTTATCTTATTTGAAAAGATACACTTAGTGTGATTTTTTCATTGTCCTTGGACCCATAGCAATAGCTCAATTATCATTCTTTAGAACTTATTCTGGCTAAAGTGTTGCAAGCGTCACCAGAGATTGTCCTCATAGAACGAAATGGCTAATTATAGATAGAACGTGTTCATGCCTAGCTTAGGAATTGTATCTTATATTCATTTCCAGTATGCTCTTCCACAATAGATGTGATCAATCAATTCCCAACTACCAAAATTGCTCTTCAATGACAGAATTAGAATAAAAAATACACCTGGTTTTTATTACCAAATTACGTTGGTCTCTTTATATATTTTTACTTTTGCCAAGGTTTTTTCATTTCTATTTGCCTTTGTTTGCATTGATTTTTCTAATATTTTCCCTTATAGGTTTTTAAGTCACAAAACATGGTATTGTATTTTAGTGTCATTTTAGAAATTTTAGTGTATAATTTACATACAGTTTAGTTAGTAAATTTTCATTTACAATCTAAACAGTAACTGGACCTTAGAATACCTTGGCTTTCAGTACTCATTCTTCACTGTATTCTAATCACTCTTTTAACTTTCTATGTTTTATCTTGATTAGAAATGCATCCTGTTGATATTTATTTGTATTTTCTCCCATATATATCAGGTCTACCCACCATTCTTTGTTGTAATTTAGATCTTGCTAAATGCATATAAAGATATAACCTTTCTGAGGTACGTATCTTTTAGCACTCACCTTAGTTTATGTAACAAGTTTGCATCATGTGCTTAACCTTTTCCATGTCAATTCCCATTTAAAAAATAGTTTTGTTACAGAACTCTAGTGCTTCTAGATGATAATTATTTCTTCCATTTTTAGGTTTCTATGGACACTGGTGTTTGCTGTTTTATTTTATTTCGTATATATTTATTTTCACATCAAGTTTTACTAGGCAGGGGGCTAAATGTCTGGCTAGTGGTCATCTTGCCAGAGTAGAAGCCAGACTACAGTGAACTGAAGACTGTTTTGTTTGATACAATAAAAAGTATGTGTATAGACCAATGGCCCACTGCATTTGGTTGTGTAGCAAAAGCGAGAACATAGTCAAGGGGAAAGGATCAGTGGATCATGGAGTATTACCTTTTTCATAATACAATATACTTAAGCTAAATGAGTCTTTTTTAACTCATATAAATTCCACACACAAAATATTTGTCATTATTCTAGCACTTAAACTAATAATTTAAAAGTGATAACCGGTATTTAAAAACAACTCATTTAGCTATTCTTTGTTTAACTGGTAAAATAAGTTTATAATCTATTCATTTGCATTTCAATATGTGTTATATACATTATGTAGGAGACGTTATTGAGAGACTACTGAGGAAGAGGACAGTTGTACCAGCCTGAAGAAATATACAAAAATATAAGAAAATTTTAAATATCTATCAATCATCATAAAACAAGATGTGGCAAGTGACACCCAAGCTAAGTCTTATAGAATAAGTAGCTTTCACTAGTAAAATTGGAAGAGAGTTTGGGAAATGGCAAAAAAGAGATGATTCCAAAAAAAGAAAAGCAAAATTTATGTTTGAAAATGATCATCGTAATATTGCCTGAATGGATCAACATGAGATTAAAAATGATAATTTAATGATAAAATTTTGCTGTTATCACTCTTGGTGTCTTCACATATATAAATATTTCTTAAAAGTATGACTTCCTTTAAAACATGATGATTCTGTAGTGAATTTTACTAATTTGAATATTCTCACCTGTATTTTGCTAACAGGGAAATTAAATCTTTGCTTGAAGAATGAAACTAAAATTTTAATTATAAAGTTTGTGTAAAATACATGAATAAGTATAGATGGTTTGTGGCTATGTCAAATCATGATCTTTCTCATAGAGCTATTTTCCTGATATACACATGAAGTATTTTCAACTTTTGAAAGCTTTCAATTTCCTTATAAGTATGCTCAAATTAGAAGTATTTCAAAGGCAGTGGGAATTTTCTCAAAGATGACTAAATATAAATGAAGATTGTGATAAAATAATGATGATTTGTTCCACAAATGCAATATTTATCTTGAGTAGGAAGAATCAACCATCCCAGCCCACTTTTACAGTGAAAATCAATATTTATATTTCACTTTAACATTAAAAGTAAATATAATGACCTAGGGCCATTTCTAGGCCTAACGTCAAATAAACTGATTGAGATCTGGAATCTCTACACAATCGGTAGTTCCTGGAGTGTCTGCACACACTGAAGGCGGCCTCTCTCTCCTCAGCTCTGGGACACAGCACTGATGCCCTTCCTTCACCACCAGATTTATGAACATTGGCCCCTTTCTCAAGACTCAGTATTTCTCCCCTCTACAACTTTTATCGAGTAATGAGAATTGTTATATAATCTCAACTTTCAATGGGTTCCCTGTGCTAAACAAAAGTGCCATGGAAATTATTACTAAAGGAAGTAACAACTGAATTACTTGATGTGGAAGTGTGGTCTGGACAGTAACCTAAGACTTTTTTCAGCTTCAACTTGCCCATTTTTTCTGGCCATCTTTAAAGTCAGTTGAAATTTTATAACTGCCCCTCATCGCTGGTAGCTATATGCAAGAGGTGACAAACTCAGCCATATGATACATTTCTAGTTTAATGGTCTCAAAAGAAAAATTTTCATTATGTTATTAGCAGGGAAAAAAAACAAAGAAGTTGTGAGATGAGTCCGGTTGGGACCCAGTTGGTAGCACACGTACACACATTTTATTCCAAATGGTTCAGGCGAGCTTGTTGTTGCCTTATTGAAGCTTTTATTGCCTACCATTGGGAAAATGTAGTGGCAAATTATTCTAATGACTCATTTAATTGTTTTAAAATTGCATCAGGAAAACGGGGGTTCTTTCTTAGGACTATTAAAAGGATTTAATTGAATGGATTGGCTGTGTGTGCTTGACAATGTACTGTCCAAAAACTACCACTGGCTTTCAACATTGCTCTGTGAATTTTAACTGGGTCTGGGCCATCTTTCCTCTTTCAGAGTTAGTGGTTGCCAAATCCATGGTGATAAGCATTTGTGGGCCTGATTGAGATTTCTCTGGCCCACAGGGAGCTAAATTCCCCCACTTTGGCCTTTTGGGCTGAAGGTCTTATCAACTCCATGGACCTTTTAGCTCCATATAAAGCCAGAGCCCTGTGGAAAACAGAACGTGTCCAAAGGGCAAACAGGAGGAAGGCATTCTGCTCTCCGTCCTCACACTCACGAGTAATCAATGCCCATTTAGTTGTGTTCTAATGCATGGTGTCCGGCCAGCTACCCAAAATGGAGAATATTTTGTATGCGTGTTAATGGCATTTCTTGAATTGAATCTTGTTTCTTAGATCTAGAAAGGAAACTTTTAACACAGAAAATGAAGAAATCCATAATTATAATCCCTTCCATATCAAGAACACCTGAAAAGCCTCTATTTCTAAGTCAATCCAGTTTAAGTGGATAAAAGTTTTTAGGAAATCTCAGTATCAGAGTTGAAGTGCAGAAGATATGAGACACAGGGAAAAAAATCATTCCTTGAATGACAGACGAAAGCCACTGTGGGCAGCCAGTGGCTCCTTATCAACAGAACAGCTGTGAGGAAAGATTTTTATGTTTTTCTTTCCCCTAATAGAACAAGGTTAAATTTGGTTCTTTTCTACCCCAACAGATATTTATTTCTGTATATAATGAAAACCTGGGCAAAGAGGAATGAGTCAAGAGGAGAGATATCTAGGGCAGTGTTTCAGGGATGAACTACAAAAACATGGGAGGAAATTGATCCAACAGCTAAAAATAAAAGAAACATATTATTGACCATGGTGCAAGCCCAGATGAGAAAGAAGACAAGAGAGGGAAAAATACTGTGGGCTCATATATATAGTCAGATCCTCTTCCATGAAATAATAATGCCTTAGCACAAACGGACAAGAAAAGGCTTGCAGAAACAAATGACATTGCATTAACAAGGTTCATCTTAGTAGCCCATTTACTCAGTACTATGTAAACCCCTTATGAAAAAAAAATATGTCAGAGCACCAAGTTTTGTCAACAGACATAAGTATTTTTATGAGAACAACTTACCCCAGGGCCACGGATGTTTGCGCACAGGTAGTCTGCATAGGTTTTTTGCCCAAATTTCTATCTACCCTATTCTTACAATGACTCTTAAAAAATGTATTTTAATAAAATGAGGTCTGTAGGGGATAGGGGCCTATTGTGATTAGGATTTGGAATGTTCCCCGAAAGTCTCATGTATTGGATGGTATGGATTGTCTGTGAAAAGAGATGAGGGTGTGCTCTGGAGTGGTACACGATGGATTGCGGTGGATTACGCGTGTGCGGTAGAAGACAGGTATGTGGAAGACTACAGATTGCTGGCATGTGGTGAATTAGGAGCTTAAACCTATGAGTTCAAGGAGTGGAACACTGAGGCTGGTCTCAGAAGGGGCGAGGCCCTGAGACAGGAGCTGGAAGAGTGTATGCTACTTCTTCCCTTCCTTCTGGGATGTTGGCTTCCTGTGTGCAGTGCTGTGAGGAGCTGCCTTCACTACCTCCCTGTGCTTCCTCTGTTGCTGACAACCCATGAATGGACTGTGACCTTCTGAAACTATGAGCTATAATGAATCTTTCCTCTCCTAATTCACGCATGTTGAGTATTCCGTGACAGAGATGAAAAAGTAAGTGAGACAGGAAAAAGAGAATTAAGGTACTGTAGGGATATTTTTTTTGTAAAAGAGCTCACTTTCAAATATTTTATTTTGAGCTTCAAAATGTCATCACATGAGACATAGACACAGAAAACAAGGGATAAGCAACATAGAGACAAGAGTAAGCAACTTCCTGACTGCTCCTTGACATTTTTTCTCTCTGCCACTCTCTTCTTTTGCTAGTCCCCTGCCCCTATTTCGTTTCTCCATCTGAAGAACTCCTTTTCTAGCAATGCCTGGTTTCATGTACCGTTAATGAGGAAGCTAAGGAGACTAACTATTCCGGTGACCGGTTCTACCCCAAAAGATTGACATCTCTTCCCTTGCGGACACAGAGAATTTTGTTCTGAATACTTTGAAAATAAAATTTTGTTTCTGTTGTATTTGTTTTTGGCCCATCCTCACCTTCACTGAGTCATTGCACATGCAGTATTTGGCACAGAGTAGTCATTCTATTGACATGTGTTGATTTAATTGCATAAATGAAAAGCAATAAAAAATAGGAAGGATGAGCCCGATATAATTTGAGGAAATCTCTCTTTTTCGACTTGCTTGGCACATTTCTCTACTGTTACTTCACTTTTATTCCAACCTCAGCTCCTCTCACCTTCTTCTTGTTTTTTATTTTGTTTTGGGATATATATATATATATATATATATATATATATATATATATATATTCACTGAAGTTTTGATCCTGACACTCCAAGAACTAGAGAGGAACAAATGCCTTTATGCTTTTTATTTCTCCATGTTCTATTTCCTTGATGCACTTCACAAACCCAGGACTTAACTAATCAAATAGAGGTATTTTGATTTGTTTTTAAATGTAAACACTTTTTTGATCCATCTATAAGAAGGTGGCCATCAAAAGCAAACTGACCACTCTGGGCAAGTGACACAGATGGACCACAAGTCCAAGCCCTGGCTGGATGACTTAGCAATTTACCAAGACTTTGTCTCAAAAGCAAAAATAAAAAATGTTGAGGATGTTGCTCAGTGGGAAGGCTTTGAATTTAGTCCTCAGTACCACCACCAAAACAAGAAAAGAGCCGAAAGGTTCTCTTGCTTAGTTGGCAAACATGCTTATTCTTGAGGTCTAGAAATGCTCTCAATTAACCTTGGGAAGTTCTCATTTCTTATGCATAAATTGAATCCATCAGAAAATTATCCTGGATCTACAGATAAATTTGAGTATCTTAATCCCTATAGCAGAAAAACGTAAGTCAGCAAATGGAATACTATGGATTGGTATGTCTATTTTTATTTAGAATCCCAAAATTGAAATAAATAGTGGAGAAATTTGAATTACCATAAAGAAATGATCAAGAATTAAAGTAATAGGCATGCTCATTTTCCTGAGCTGATCACTACCAATCTATAATGTTTAATTAAAATAAAGCATTATATTTTACCACATAAATATGTGCAAGGGTATGGACCAATGTAAAAAATAAAAATTGCAAAAACCTTCCATTTTTCTTTTCCTCACAGGCTAAATTACTTTGCTCAGTTTTTACACTCATCTATATCACAGAATTTTTCTTTCTATTGGAAATATATCATATTTCTTCACCTTCATAAAACTTATCAAAGTTGCAATTTGAAAACAACATGGAATATGCAGTTTTCTAAACATTTCTTTTCCTGTTTTGGTTTAAGTTTTGAGAAATCTTTGTTTAGTGCTAAATATGTCCTAAAATACAAAGATGATTTATTTTACTTTTTGACATAGAACAGGTTATACACCACTTCTCATCAGAATGTCCCAATATAACAGAGAAAAAATGAATTACTGTCATTGCTTTATAGAAGAACACTGTGAATTCCCAAATGGTCATGAAATTCTACCAAAAGCATGTTAACAAAATAGGATATAAAAGATTATAGCTTCCAAATAAGTATTTTATAAAGCCTCTTTGTGTTCCTAAGTTTCATGACATTCTTAAACTCATAGTGACATAATTCTGTCTTTTTCCTCTTCTGTCTTTCTTTTTCTTTTTATCCACACCTCTGATACAAGAGGCATAAAAGAGCATCATGTTACATCAGCCAATTAAAGAGGAGAAAAAAACACAACGAGGAGTCTCCTTGGTATATCTGTTGATATTCAACTCTTAATACTAATCAAATGGGCTGGGTGCATAGCTTAATGTTAGAGTGCTTGCCCAGTAAGGCAAAGACATGGGGTCTATTCCCCAGCATCACCTAACCCAGGCATTGTGATGCACTCCTGTAATCCTAGAACTCGGGAGGTTGAGACCTGAGGATTGTTGCGTTAAAGAGCATCCTGGCTACAATGTATGTTCGGTTCAGGATGAGCCTGGGCTACAGAGAAAGACTTTGTCTCAAAAAAAAAAAAAAAATAATCTAATTAGTCTCAACATACATACTTGCTATGTTCTTGCATATTGTTAGAGAAAGAGCCAAACACAGTACAGTTAAATATGCAACCATCTCTCAAAATGCCTCACTTGTTCATGTTGTTCAGAGGTATTAGTTTCCTAAGAGAACACACCTTAGCTAGTTTAAGAAGAAAGTGTTTATTAAGACACCTTGAGATCACCAATGAATAATTCTACTGTGGATAAGAATCACTTAAAATGTAGATAACTTATTACTATTATTTATCTTTTGCTCATTTTTTTAGCTGTTATTCTTTAGGGAACATACTGAGATTAAGTTCAAATTGCTTTCAAGAAAAAAAGCAAAAAAAAAAAAAAACCAAAGATGAGACCTAGCAAGGACGATTACGTCACCGTTTAGGCTGTAGTTGAGTTGACTCTGTACCTGGCTCTAGCTCTGCGTTTCTACCATTTATATGAATCCCTAATTCTCCTATGTAGCTGATTTTTAATTTTAGATAATATTTTGTTTCTTTAAAATCAAAACAGTATTTTAGAGAGTTTTCAAAAACAAGAACAAATTACATTTAGTAGCAGCATTGACTAATAATCTATTTTATTTTTTAAAACTTGCCTAGACAAATGTTTGGTATTGTGGCCACATTTGATTCTCTAACGTATCTTTTTAATATAATAATATTTTTCCAAAGTTATTTTCAAATAAGTTTACTACTTTTATATGTCAAAATGCATTGTACTATATAGTGGAGAGTAGTATTTCACTGATTATTGATATTTTTAAGAAGTAGATGCCCATGATTATTATGAATTGCTACTAAGAATAATGTTTAATTTCAGCATTTCTTTTCTCTACTTATCTTTTTCAATTAGGTTTTAAAAGTATTCATTATTGATGTTCAAATTATAATAATATAGGGACTGCACAATAGCTCACTTATGCATGTATTTCAAATACTGTAGTGTGAAAAAAAACACCACAATAAGGTCAGAATGTGGTCTTATGTGTTTATATATTTATTTTACTTTTTTGTGATTCCAACCACAAAGCCTCTCTGGAAATCTGAATTTATTTCCAGGAAGCAAAGTAAGAGGACATAGGAGAGTGGCCTGGAGAAGCCGGGAAGACTTGTGATGAGCCTGCTAGTTAATTAACACAACAAGTGAGGCCTTCGCAGGAGCGCCAGTTCTTCCACAGAGCCAAAATCAAGGCCTTTTCATCTTTTACTTCACGCCCCATTTGAAGGATCTTTTCTTTACACTTCACTGAAAAGTCCTTCATTTCTCATTAGTGCTTTTAAGTACAAAGTTAGCTCTGGTGATGATATAATTTTTCCCAAGTCTAAATTGGATTTCATACAGAGCGGTACACAACGCAAAGGCCAAGCTCACACTGCTCCGCTGCTGTTTTACTTAGTGTGCTTGTGAACCAAGAAGCGTGGATTTTCAGAAAATTGTTTTTTTTTTCTTTTTTTAAATCCGGCTTTCATAGTTAACTTAAAAATATTAGAGCAAAAATTAAAAATAACATAAATGACCGGTTTTGGTTATTTCTATTCTTAGAAATTTCATTCTTGTCCAGATTTCAAAAAGATGCAGGGAATTTCATCAGTATAGGTTGTGTATCAGCCATACGAATTCCATGGCAATTTTATGTGTATTTGCATCATACAAAACTCTCCAAATTCCTGTGGTATTAAACACAACTTTTACTAGTTGTCTTGAAATTAATTATAAAAATCATACCATATAGAAAATATTGATTAAAAAGAGAATGTGGACAAATATTGGCATGCTCACCAAAACTTTGCAAAAGCTGATTTCTATCTTTGATGCTTGAAGACACTAACTAGTTGAATCTCTATTAAATATCTGCTTAAAACAAGCACTTTGTCAAACAATATGATACAAGAGTCTTCCAATATTTTCCTGAATAGTAAGAAAATATACATTGTCCATGGTCTCTGTGTCCCCCACCCCACTCTTACTCCTCTCCACACACACACACACACACACACACACACATATTGTACATACATGCTGTACTTTTAAAAATTTTATAATACAACTTAATTAACATTTTAATTAATGAGCCATTTTACGGACAAAAACATAATGTCAGTCAATTCTAAACACTGTCTTTATCCCAAAATTACTTACTTTATTAGCATGTATTTGTAATACATAATAATTACCTTCAACTTGGGGAACTGGTATATTCACGTATCATATTGCAATCATCTGTATTCTCCTTTTTCCCACATTTATTTTTTCTCTCCACAAGATCTCCCTGGTTCCTATGGTCACTTATTTTTAGTTTTTGTTTGTTGTTTGTTTTTTATACCTGTTTTCTCATATTAGAGAAATCATGTGATACTCAACCTTCTGTTTCTGATTTATTTCACTAAACATAATCATTTTAAGTTGCATCCATTTTTCTACAAATTACTCAAATTTACATTTCCTAAGGGCAGGGAAGTAGTACGCATTGTGTATAGCTACTGCATTTCCTTCATCCATCCATCCATCCATCCATGATGGCCTCGTAGGCTGCTTCCAAGATGCAGCGGTTATGAGTTGTGGTGTTGTAAACACGAGTATGCAAGTATCACTGCAATATACCCTTAACTGTTCCAGAGACTTCAGTTCTATCTCCTCCCCGACTGCTGTTCACAAGTAGCTAATTCCTGCCCGCTCACTCAGCTTTCACTGGAGCTTGGAGGAGGGAGGAGGAATATTTGTAACTCACCATTTGAATCTGAATCAGAATCTGAATCCTCTTACACAGGCTCATAGTCCTGGTGCTCAGGTGGTTCGTTCCTTGGCCCAATGAGCCCGCCATCTCATGCTGCTCTCTGATCTTCTCTGCTTTGTTCGATGCACACAAACGCAGGAGCCACAGTTGGCATTGCTCTGCTCCTGTGTGGTACACTGAACGCTTTCAGTCTCCGCTGGTCATTTCACACGGGTGGAAAGCTATTGTCAGGAATTTCCCCTGTTCACTTGTAAAACCGCGCTCTCATTCCTATCGCCTATTTTTCTTCATTCTTCCACAGCGCAGCAAGTGATGTCATCAATCGCATTGATCAGAGGACATACCCCAAAATATTCACAAATCACGTGCCCTAGTCCTCTTTCCTTCGTTTCCTTCTCAGCTGCTTCCCTAATCTCTTCTTCCACACCTTGTCTCCATCCACCAGGAACTCCTTGGAAAATAACTTGCAAACTAGGGGGAAAAAGAAAAAACCAGCCCTCTATTTAGACTCTTCTAGATACAATATCCATGTATGCAAATCCCCAGAGCAGCCCTAGTGTCCGTGGAGTAACTCTGTGTCTCCCTAAGTGTGGGGAGCCGCCCTGAACCTGGGACATAGGTGACTCTATCCTGGCTCAAAACCACCGTAATTAAAGCTGTTGGTCTGATCGTCTGATAGGCTACATTCTTCCAAGGACTGTTTGCTTAAATGTTAACCTCTGGCGCCTGTGCCTGTACTTAATCTTACCTTCTGACGCCTGTGACTCCTCCCATTCCTTACTTCAAAGCACAGGTGGCCTTTCCTAATATAGGAATGGAACTCTCTCCCACTACTCATTTTAAGGTACAGATGACCTTTCCTAACATGGAATGGAACGTTTAGAGTTAGACCACCTAGTTGCCTGCTTACGCAGACAGGTTTCCTAGCAACCCTACTCCCCTTCCTCATTTGCCCTATATAAGCTCATGTGAGAAAAATAAAATTTGAGACTTGATCAGAAAGCCCGTCTTGTTTCCCTCCTTCATGTCTCTTGTCCCTTCTCATCCTCACCCCCCGCCCTCGCAGGTCCTCGTTGAACTGTCCAGCAGGCCCGGACACCTAAGTACACGTGTCAGTAACCAGGATTCCTGAGGGTTGATTCAAAAAATACAGAAACTAGATTTACTTAGAACCCCTTTGAGGACAAGTGGTTTAACCCGCTATGAAATTTGATCACAGGGAAAGAGAGAACTACTGCCAAGACTTGTTTAAAGGATCTTTATTCTTTTATACTTGCCTTCACTGCACCTAGATCCAAGTTAGAATAGAGAGAGAGCTCTATCGTTAAGGAGCTACAGCATTAGAGGGATAAAGTACATCTTCTTCAGCTGTATGGACCACCCCCCAAACCGAGAAGCTACAAATAGCCTTGTCACATCACGCCATACACAGCAAAACTCAGGGCATGTTAATCCAATAATTAAAACTTACTTGATCAATATAGGAATGCCATAGAGATTTGGGCACTTCCCTAAAATTTTGTAGCAACTTTTTCTGATAACTTAATAGATATAAGGAGGATTGGAGCCTCATCTTACTGTATTTCACAAGTTGAGCTTTTCAACACTGTTAAAATAAGAAGAATCCTATTCTTACTTTCACCCTGTCAATGTAACTATCCTATAAGACTCTGTTGAGTCCTGTTCACATGCACATCAATGAACAAAATATTCTATCAAACTATAAAAATCTGACCTTACTCACCCATGAGCTGTTTCAATTCTAAACAAATATTTATTTTCAAAGTGAAATACCTCGTGCCTATTAAATCATGAACCAAAGAATAGGGTAGAGTCGATGTAATGCTAACCAGATTATAAATAGGAATTATCTACAGTGATTACAATGAGAAGAATAAAATTTACTTCTTGTGGTCAAATATCCCTTTCTAGAAACATACCTGCAAATTAACTTGCCAAAATACTAAAATATCTTAAAAAGGGTAACATGCTGCCCAATCTGCAACATAATTTTAAGTGCCAAAGTTATTCACGTCTCAGCTGACTTTTTGCACTAAATTTTCTTTGTCTCTTTGGGAACTGAGTTTTCTAAGAAAAAAAAGTCTATATCTTAAAGGTCTTCAAAAAAAAAAAAAAAAGAATGTTATCTCCTTAAGTAAGTAAATTCCTATATGACAGAGTGGCGACCTACAGTGGGTCATGCTTAAAAATATGGTTTTCATGAGTCAACATACTGATGAAATGTGGTGTTTGATGAACTTGTTTGGTAAAGAGACATAGTACGTATACATAAATTAAGGAATAAATAATGTTGGAAGGTAAACTATGTAAAATTCAGATCTAGCAAGATTACAACATGCATAATACCATGCTATAACATAACATATAGTGAATGTATTTTTATATTATGAAACATTGCATGTAATGTGTAAGCACATGTGTCACATATACTTAAATAAACTAGAGAAGAAATGAAGATATTCAATTACTAGTTTGAGATTTTTACTTTTAGTAAGTAACACTTCTAACTGCATGGTTTACGGACATATATAGTACAGTGTCAATAAATTATAATCTTACACAAACTCATTAAAATAAGCAGAAACGGAAAAATTCTTCTATTTTGCTCACTTAAGTGAATCTTTCAAAATCTGGCAAGCATATTATAAAAAAAGAAAATCTATATAATAATCTCATAAATGGAGATCTAGAAATTTTGAACACAATCTTAGAAAATAAATTTAAATCTAGAAAATACTTTTTCTTAGCTTTATTCTGAAAAGGAAGTAGAGTATCAACATGAAGCATCTGTAAGTATGATCTACCACATTAATAAAATTTAAAAATGTTATATTTTCACTCATTTGATAAAATTTATTTTAATGAAAATAACTATTTCATAAAATTTTATATCTGTTAATGTTCTAAAAATACAGCAGAAAATCAAAAATAATTAAATAAGCCCTAGCACATGATGACTGGTTCTTTTTATCAATTAGCGCCTTAAAAAGGATCCTCAAAGTGATATTATTATGACATAACGTGCATTATCCTAGCTCAACCTTCCAAATTTGGACAATGCTGAATATACTGTCTACTATAAGAACATTAAATAATATCTAGAAAAAACATTATCAATTATATATCAATTAATTATATAGTGATATATTATTGTTATATAGTTAGTTGAAATAGCAGATTACAATATAGCATGTACAAGGCCTTCCAAAAAGGTTCATGCTTCCTCTCCACCCCTTCATTAAAAGCATAATGGACTTTCAGTTACCTGAAAGGAAATTTGAAACCAACAGAAATGATTATACACGGATCTGCATATGGAACATCTATCTGCAATCACTCACTCATGCCTATTGTCACATCAAGGATTTGTTGAGCAAAAACCAAAGTCCTTAAGTAGTTTATTTACATAAATAAGCCCTAAAATGAAGTGGAGAATACTCTTTTGTGTACATTTATGACACTGATGTAGCAAAATCCCTTTTATATTCCAGTGTACTGCAATGAAAGACCTCAGGCTACCTCAGCTTTAAGGGTGCATTGTGATAGTAGCACTAAAGGCACGTTGAGGGAAAAGGGTACATACTCTCTGCTAAATTGAAATTCACTAGTTTGCATATTGCAGTGTCCCCCAAGTGCTCATTACAGAACTTTCTGTCCACAACTGTGTTTAGGTTAGCAACTGCTTAAATGTGTTTTATGTGAGTAATGGGTGAGTTAAGACAGAGAAAATATTGTGTCCCTTGAGGGCTGGCAGCTTTATGCCTAGTACCTAGCCGAGTAGTTAACATTTTGAAACCATATTAGAAAAATTGATTAGATAGCATGTGATTATTGGAACTTTATAGGATAAAAGATCTAAGATCATGTTTAGAACCATTGAGTGTAGCCACACACATTGCTCATCACAGAAAAATACATGGCTGAAATATGTGAGTACACAAATCTAATGGTACTAGAGTTTCTTCCAGGATGCCTTAGCAGGCCTGACTGGGAGATATGGACCTCTTCACTAGAAAATATAACACAAGATATACCTGCATTTCAATGCAACCTTTATTCTTATTGGTCATATCTTTCATGAAATATATCTAGGGAAGCAAAGAAGTCGCAGATGAAGAGAGGAATTATGGTCATTTTGTCCAAGTAACGGGGCTCTTGGTTGGAGCCATCTCAGCGTAGAAATTCCACCTTATTGGATTTATCTGTTAATGACTTTTTAATATTTTTATTGGATATGGTATCAAGATGCTGTGCAATAATGTTCACAGATGAAGACAGAGAAGCTTCTCCTTTTTCAACCATCCCATTCTTGATAGTGTTAAGCTGATATATTTTCTTCTGTGTCTGTGTCCCCTTTAGGATACAAGAACACTTGAAATATTAATGTTTTTCTCTCTTGAAATGTTTTATAAAAGCAGTTTGTAAAATTTCACTTCCTTTTCTCCACTTCTTCCTCCTTGCAAATAGAATCAACCTTCAGGGACAGAAAAATAAGTATCCTGAGGCTAGATCATCGGAGTCTTGCTGATGAACAATGATGTTGAGATGTCAGACAGAGTCCCTAGAAACTAACAGTAAAAAAGGGTTGAGAAAACCTTTCCTATACAGAGTTCTTCCCATAGGTCGAGAGATAACAATGTGTAATGAAGGGGATTTCACTATTTAAAGCATATATATTGACTAAGGGAGTAAGTTCATGAACTAAATCAGTCATTTAATATAAACTTAATTTTCACTGTTTCTATGGAAACATTTTTCTTGTGTCATCTTTCTATCATTGTGGCAAAATACATGATATGTGCAGCTTAAAGGAGGAAGTGGTTTATTTGGCTCATGATTTCAGAGATCTCAGACCATTGTCAGCTAGCTCCAAGGGAGAAACGTAATAGCAGAAAGTTACGTTCAAGCAAAGCTGTTCTGCTCATGGTAGCCAGGGAGCAGACAAAGGAGGGGAGAGGGGTAGGCCAGGAACGAAACACTCCTTTCCAACACAGGCCCACAAAATCTTAAGTTCTCCAGGTGGGCCTGAATCTGAACAGCTTGTTCAGCTGCGGAACTCTTCAATGGATTTTACCTACCAATGAGTTCAGTACTCTGTTGATCTAATCACACCTCAAGGATCCATCTCTGAACATTGCTACATATGTGAATCTTTGGGGATCACTTCCTGTTTAAACTAAAACGTTTTTTATGTTTATCCCCAGATTTATTCCTATCTCTGTTTTCTCCCCAAGTTGTTATTTTATTAGTATGTATTAGCAATATACAATTGTTGCAATAAACTCGAGGAACTGGTGCACCAACTTCCCAGCCACCTCCCCTCCCTTTTCCTGTCCTCCTATTCCTCTCACATCCCTTCTCCCTTCCCCAAAATCGATCTCCCTGCTTCCTATCATCTCTCTAGTTTGGCTGTATTATTTATACTTGGGTTTCTCATATTAGAGAAACCACATGATATTCAGCTTTCTGGGTCAGATTCAGCATAATGGTCTCAAGGTACAACGATTTTTCTACCCATGACTCAAGTTAACATTTCCTTATGGTAGACCAGTGCTCTGTTGTGCATATATACCACGTTCTCTTTACCCAGTCATCCATTGACGAACATTTTGGCATCTACCATGAATTAACTATTTCAAGTCATGCTGCTATTTACCTCTGTATCTGGCAAGGGTAGGGCTGTCTCAAAATTAGCTTAATGTCTTAACCTCGTGCATCATTTGGCTTTGAGTCGGTTTATCAAATGAGGGCTGTTGATGTAGTCTGACCGTCCGACCTGTTTTCTTAGTTTCCGTTCCCACCAGTCAAGCCACCTAACAAACTTCGTTTTGTTTTACACATTCGAGGAGAATTCTGAATAAGGATCTCTAAAAAACTAAGGGAGCTTTTGCACTGCTCAGAATCAAATGATATCAGATGTAAATGATGTAAAGCAGGAAAAAAATATGAATTCTGTATTCTAGGTCTTTCCTGCTTCTTTCTTATGCATATTTTTGAATACTATATGAAGATACATTCTAATCAGGGGAGTAGCCAATCATTGTTTCAATATTCTATACTTTGATGTATTTCTTTTTCCAAAGGAAATGATATACGGTAACAAGTTTAAGCCTGAACTCTCTGCTCCTCAAAACCAAAAAAAGTCGGTGGGGGGGGGGGGGGGGGGGGGTGATGTATATAACACATATTTTTGTATAAACAGGAAAGAAATCAGGTTAATTTTCAGTGTGCCAACCAATCAGAAACATATTTTCCTGACTGAATGAGTTACACTTATGGGCAATGTCTGTCCCACACACCTTTAGCATAAAAACAAGATTACATATATTCAAACAAAAGCAGAACTCTAAAATGACTTGCACCAAATGCATGCTTGATGCAGCCTGCAGGAGAAGTGGTTGAGAGAGTGGAACTCTGGATAGTGGCACAATTGATGTCCCCTCGAGTGGACTTGTGGAACCATCTCATGGATGCATTACTTTATTTTTTACGACAAGCGCTTTATACCCAGGGGGAAACCAAGGGCCCACACCACACTTAGGGGGAACCCACCTGGCAGATCCCACAGGTGATCCCGGTGTAGTCTTTGTTATCAATACAACTGTAGCTCACCTACTGAGTTAGCCTTCCTTTCTACTGTCCTCTAACTCACTATCTTAATTTACGGAAATCAACCATTCTTTTATCTCTTGTGGCAGCAAGAGGCCACTTTCTCCTTTGCTTTAGAATCTGCTGCATTCTTCCTCTTCGATTGGAGAAGATCAAAGGAAGGTCCTATTCTACCTGAGGCAGGGGGCATCCTGTAGAAAGGAAATGAAAACTGTGTGAGTTCCTACACATGTTTGGTCCAGGCTAAGTGAGCAAGGTTTACCTGCAGCCCCAGAAAAGCCTTAGTATTGTGTTCTCACTTGCTTTTCATTCTATAATTGCTAGGTAAAGAAGTTTATTATAGTGATATTTCCCTTATTCCTCTTCTTTGGGTTTAGTTTCTCCCAATTTGGGATCATTAGATTGGCAGGCAATTTTAAAACAGCCTAATTAAACCAACAAGCCACAATGTGAACATTAATTCCAACACCTTTTGCCCGCTTGCATAATTTAGGAGCTGGGGAATCCACTTAATCCCAGAGTTGTTTTGTAAAAGGAACATTAGTCACTTGGCATTTTTGTATATTATAATTTATTATTTCAGCACTATTCAGTTCTGAAGACAGATTTAAAAGTGTGTTTATTGTTCAGTTAGTACTGGGGACCAGGCCCAGAGCCTTCACACTGAGTTGTGTCCCCATCCCATTATTTTTTCCTTAAAATTTATTTTGAGACAGAATCTTCCTAAGCTACCTAATTTTCTATGCTGGGCTCAGATTTGTGATCCTCCAGTCTGAGCCCTTAATAGACCTAAACCACCGAGCCATGTTAAAAATATTTAATATCCCCAGGAAATACTATCGGTGCCCTGTCTACACGACCTCTTCTCTTCCATCTCACTGGATGTCAGTCCAGCAACTGACTACCAGAACCTGCTCTTACTTGCTTTTTTCATTAGAATTTATTTTCCCCACCCTTTTGACAGGCCAAAAAGACTGAGGAATTCCTAAGCCTCCAAGCAACCTTCAACAAGAACCACATTTTTCCTCTGTGCCATACATCAGAGGAACGTATGGATAATGCCCAGTGGGATAAGAACTGGTCACCCATGTTGGACTTCAACGGGAAACACGCACATGCTCAGCAGCGATGAGAAAAAAAAAATCACTGCCTACTCTCTAACCAGAATTCTCTTCTAGACGCAAGCAAATTTATTTCTACTCAAAACTTTGTCTTGCAGGGCTGCTTCTGAAGGAAAAGACAGAAAGAACAGGAAAGAAAAAAACGGGAAGAAAAGTTCTTTCCCAAGAGTGAGAAATATTGGAAAACACTGACAAGGTCAATCACTCCCGTGTATGTTTCCTAAGAGAAAACCAAGTGAGTAGATACTCATGATAAAACCAGGGAGGAATGCGGGAAACGAGGGCAGCGATCACGTCTTTCTGCTGCTGGGCCTCCTCGTATTTTTGGCTTGTTTGGTTTATCGAATCAGGACACCTGTGGACAAACAACAGAAAATGCACCCACACTGAAAACTAACATGACATTGTGGCCTGAAATCCAGGCTGCGGCCGGCAGTTCCGCCGTTGTAACAGTCTGCATTCACTCACGGACCGGCTCTGCCTCTTGGCTTCCTAGTCTGCTGTTTAGATGCCGGTGAATTATTAGAAGATTATCTCATTTCTTCGTCATTGTTAGGATGCTATCTTCGTTTCTCCGGCTATAGAGAACTGAAATCAAAATTAGATGTAAATCAGTACCAATTTAGCTTACCTTTCAGAATCTGAAGCCCTGAACTGTGAAATGGTTGTGATAAAAGTATATTTACTCTTTCTGACTCACGGCATCATATTGATGGTGTACTGAAAGATAAATATGCTATATTTCTAAATATAGTTTTGCAGCTAATTTTAATAGACTTTACACAAAGCACACTGGCTCCCAGGGGCAGGGGTGTGCGTGCCAAGACTGTACTTCCATTGTTGGCCTCTAAGCTCTCCTTATTTAACATCTTCCCACACAGACTGTTACACGGTATCATAAAGATTAGTTATTTCTTGGGAAGGGTTACTTTTCTCTTGTGACTGGATTGTAAATTAGGTTTAGTAAAGGGAAAGAAAATGCCACCTTATTGAAAGTAACAACCAAGAATTTATGTCCATGGCGTTCAGCAAAATAATGAAGGCTTGAATCAAGAAAGTACTATTTGGTTTTAAAAGAAAGTCATAAAGATGGTGCATCATTGTAAGCTAGGCATGGTGGTGTGTGCCTTGTAATCCCTGGCCTTGAAGGCTGTAGTAGGATTCTGAATTTGGGGTCAGCCTAGACTACAGAACAAGACTCTAACTTTAAAAGAAGAAAGAAAGAAAGAAAGAAAGAAAGAAAGAAAGAAAGAAAGAAAGAAAGAAAGAAGAAAGAAAGAAGAAAGAAAGAAAAAAGAAAGAAAGAAAGAAGTCCAACAAGCAAACAAAGGATGGTATATTGTTGAGTTTCTACTTTGACTTTTGTTATCCTGAATTTCCAATTTGATTTTTGTTGTCTAAAACAGTCAAGGTCCAACAGAGGAACTACCCCATTTCTCTACATAAGTGTCATGAACTTCTAGGAAAGACCCTGTCACACTGTTCGTGAACAACTAAAAGAAAAAATGGACCCTACCATTGAAAGAAAATAAAGAACACCTTCTACTTTAATGTCATTTAGCCATTCTGCTGCCATTTATTAGTGTTTCCATACACTCCAGAATATAAAGGAAGCACTGTAAAGCCCAGCGTATGACAAGAAAACAGGCACATTTTGTGAACAGGGGGAAGAGACAAAAATTGCACTATGGCAAAGCATCTCATACTGCTAAACTTGAATTTGAAGAGTTACTTAAACACACGGCCTTACAGAAACGTGATACGTTACGGTTCATCTGAACTTGTCTCTTGGCCCCAAGCAGCAATAATCAACTTCTCAATGTCAGACTCATTCACTCCTCGAAGGATTCTAAAATAGCCCTTCTCTCCCCATGACTTTCCCCAGGAATTGGCGGCAATCTGTAGGGGGAAAAAAAAAAAAAGTTAACATCGAATCTCATACTTAAATGTTTTTAAATCTTTTCTATAAAAATATAGGGATCTCATACATGGTCTTACTTTCCTTTTTCTTTTTTACCGACTACAATTATTAAAGGCCTAAATATCTCCTAAATAACAACTAAGCAGGTACATTAGGTATGTTACAATAAATATCTATTTATGCGCATTGTCAACACACAGAATAGAATGACTTCATGTGTGCAAGAGAATCTGGAACGCCACATCAGAAGAGGGCACACAAGCCTCAGTCGTAGGCACATATGTACTATTGACCAACCCTGTGCCAGGCCCTGGGCAACCAAAGATAAACAACGGCTTGTCCTGCAGTCAGGGAGCTGGTAACTCAGCGAAGCGCAGGTGACATAAGGTAATGGCCGACGGATGCGATGAAGCCAGCACACGACCCTCTGTATTGGGATGTCTCAGGAAAGACGTCGTGGGCAAACGACCAGGAGCGAGGAGTCAGGTTACCGGGGTCAGGGCAGCTCTAGTACAGGCAAGCAAAAGAAGCACGAACACAGGTGCGCAGGGCAGCACGGGGCAGTGAGCTACAGTAACACCACTGCTGCAGTTACATCAGAAGCAAGCAGATCGTAGGCTCCTACCTTTTAATCTCATTATAAGATGGCGGCTGAAAGATGAGGCCAAGGACATTCATACTGAGAAAATAATAGTGAAGATGACGGCAAGGCGGCGGGCGGCTTCCAGCAGAAGAGCGAGATGGGCTCATTTACATGTTGATTACATTAGCACATATAATAGGAGCAGTAGATGGACTTCAGAGGGGGGAGACAGTGTACAGGGAGACCAGCCGGTAGACTATTGCGGCAACTCAGAAGAAAATCTTCAGAAAATAAAATCAACAGAAATTGGATTTTTCTTCTTTTTATTCCTTTTTTTTTTCCCTCTTTGTGACCCTGGCTAGAGAGTTGGGAGAGGTCCTGAAATGACTCCTGCACTCAAAGCTTAAACGGTGCAGCACAGGCACGGTTGCCACGTGGCACAGGAGGGGCGAGTTGACCACAGCTGGAGCAGCAGCAAGCCCAGTCAGTACATTGGCGCTTTCGCGACAGCGTTATGAACGGGAAACCGCACAGCAGCGCCACACTTGGCGCACATTTGTTCCGCCATGAGGCCT
Organism: Ctenodactylus gundi; assembly: GCA_004027205.1. NCBI lineage: Eukaryota > Metazoa > Chordata > Mammalia > Rodentia > Ctenodactylidae > Ctenodactylus > Ctenodactylus gundi. Next base: position 45,029 of record PVKB01000456.1, read on the forward strand.
CAGATGAAAATTGTTCACGGGTGTGATCCACACTGATGCTCCCGTGGTATATGGCACTACACTGAGCTTCCACTGTTTTCTACCAGGTAAGAAAAGGCAGATCTACTCGGCTGCAAAAACTGCCGAAACAGCCTCTTCTTTAAGGCGATTATTATCAGCAGCTCTTTTTAAGATTTGGCTCTCTGCCTTCTTAATCACTTTGCTCTCTCAAAGATGTGTCTGAAATTATAAATTCAATTCACCATTTCAAAGATGGAGTGGACTCTCAGTAGCTGGAAACAAGACAGCATCAAAGTGTCTGAGGGTTTTGACAACACTGATGCAAACGAAATTCTAATTTCCATCCTTCCTAGTCAGTATCAGTATATATATTTCAAAGGTCAAGAAATCACATAATCTTAGTCACAATCTAAGATAATTTTATAAGAATTCTAATGATTATAAATTCTTAAAACCATGGTATGTAGCACACAACCTATTCTCATTTAGATACATGAATATTCTAACCATTCAGAATTTTATTAGTAGATCTTTGGTGAAACTGGAGAATATATGTAAATCATTTTTAAGCAAACACAAATTTGTGTACCAAAGGCAGCTAGCCACAGATTTAATAAAGGGCATGTAATTATGAATGGTGTAACTTCGTAAATCAGTGCTTCGTAAAAGGTTTTCAGAGCACAAATTTTGTTTATTAATTTTATCTTTCCTACTCACATTTCTTCTGCTTCCCCTTCTATTTTGCTTTTTAAATGGATGAATTTGTTTCTAATGATGAAATATTTTCTATTGAAATATGTTTAAAGTTTATTAATCTTAAATACATATTTTAGTGTACTTACACTTTTTTCTGTCGGTAAAATCTCTGCTAAGATTGAGACATAAATCATCTGTAGCATCTAAGAAATCGACCACACTGCTTTTGCGTCAACATCCACCTACGTCTCTTACCATCACTTTTCACTGAAATTGATCTGTATGATGATGGAATCCTGCAGTGTGTATTCTATTTGATGTCTGACTTCTTCACCTCAAAAATAATGTATTGTGGTTTGGATCTGGAATTTCCCCCAAAAGTCTCATGTATTTAAATGTTATGGATTGTCTATGGAACCATGTGCTGTTGGTGGATTGGGGCCTAGTCTCGAGGGGTGGGTTACAGGTGTGTAAGTTAGGATTAATGATGTAGTAGCCACACCTTCCACACCTGGACCCAGGAGGGGCTGATCACTGGGGTGGAGACCTGGAAGGATATATAAGCTGCTTCCTGCCTTCCTTGGGGGACTAGAACTGGTCTCAACTAGTCTCAAATTGCCTTCCTGTTTGGGATGTCGTGAGGAGCAGCCTCCACCTCTGCCTCTGCCATGTACTTCCATTGTTGCTGGCCACCCCTGAATGGACTGTGACCTTCTGAAACTGTGAGCTAAAATAAACCTTTCCTCCCCTAAATTTGTGAGTGTCAGGTATTAAGTCACAGTAATGAAAAAGTAACTAAGACATAATGTTTCTGAGATTTGTCCGTTTTTTGGCATATGTAATTCATTCATTTCATTGTTGAATATTTTCATTATATGACTATACCACCATTTTCTTATCTATTCTCTTGATAAACACTGAACACAAGTACCTATACATAGTCCCAAGTTATACGAGAGTTCTAATTACTCTCTCAGACATGCCTAAACTGGAACCTGCCTTTTTTCTATCTTTTTAAATGTTACAGTGAAACAATTTTAACAGGTAGATTTAGTGAATACAGGTGTTAACAATATTATACAGAGGTCACTTTAAATGTGGCCAACACAGTTCCTCTTTAATACAAAAGAAAAAGAAGCAGCAGCGCAAACATGGCCGACTACACACACTGTGTCCCCATTCACAGTTAGTATTAGTAATCTTTTAAATTGTAGTCATAGATCACATGTGTAGTGATGTCATATGTACTTGCATGTTTCTGCAATCTGGAAATGTTGACCACCATATGGATTTCCTGTTTTCTGCAGTGACTGTTCACACCATTTATTTGATACTTTACGGAGTTTCTTTTGTCTTTTTATGTATTCATATTCCGTATACTACATAGATGTCCCAGTAAGACCTATTTCTAGAGAGAGACAGATGGACAGATGAATACCTTCCCCTTAGCTGTCACCTACCTTGTCTTTGTGTTTCCTTCTTTTTTTCTCTTACTTTTTTTCTCTTCTTTTTTTGAGACAGGATCTTGCTCTGTAGCCCAGGCTGGCCTTGGACTCCGTACAATCTGCCTGTCTCAGCCTCCCAAGTGTTGGGATTACAGGCGTGTGCCACCACGCCCAGCTTTATGTGGTGCTGGGGAATCCAACTCAAGTCCTTGTGCTTACAAGGCAAGCGCTTTTAACAACTGCGCCATTCCTCCAGCCCTTCATGCTTTCTTATTTTTCCCCCATTTTATTGATATGTATTAGTGCAAGATTTAAGGTTTACAATGAAGTTGAGGATTTTGTGCACATACGTATCTTGTCAAGGTGACAAGGACTTTCCCACTCTCCTTTTGCCCTTAATAAGGTCTGACTTTTTAAAATAAAAATTTGTGTGCTCGGTTTAAGAAAGCTTTGCCTTATCCTTACCATTAGTGTGTTTTCCTATATTTGAGAGACATTATAATTCTGTGAAAACATTCAGGCATCTGGTGCCTTTCAAATTACTTTTGCTTATTATACATTATGAGATAGATATGCCAGTTTAGTTTTTTCATATGCATATAATTTCATAGCTAGATATTGTAAAACTACGCTCATAAACCAATCTTTCAGTAGACTGTTATACAGCTCATAAGCTCAGAGAGTTTTGTTTATAGTTTAGTGCGTTCTAGGCTTTTAAAATCAAAATCAAATGTGTGGCAGTGATCGCATGTGATCTGCGAAGCCTAAGTCCTTACCAGCTGGCTTTTGTTTCCCACCTCAGTTGAATCAAAGCCGTGCATATTGCTACATTTGCATTTGTTTGGTGTTTATTACTCCACGTACTGCAAAATTTTATTACTCTTCTATCATTCTCTTTGGTCTGAAAATGTCTTAGTTTTGTTTTCATTTCAAATAAGACTGCTACCTTCTATAAAGTTTTAGGTGGGCAGGTGTATCTCCATCATCATCATTAGATTTGTTTTTTGGATTATCAAACCAGCAGTTTTGATCTCTTTTAAAAGATACTCGGACAACTTTTATTTCTTATCTATTTATGTATGTGTTCTTGTTATGGAGAAAGGGTCTTGCTCTGTAATTCAGGCTGGCCTAGAACTCATGGCAATCCTCCTACCTCAGTCTCCAGAGTGCTAAGATTACATGCATGTACCACAACGTGGTGCTGGGGCCCTGTGCTTCCTGGGTAAGCACTCTAATCACTGAGCTATGTCACAGCCCTTCTTCTTTTTCAAGACATCCATTTTTTCCATTAGATTTCAAAATGCTTTAGCCACATATTATCTTATAATTATTTTATTCAGAACTTACACTCTTATTTTTGCCTTCTATTTTTCCGTTGAAATGTCCACTATCTATCTTAAAGCTGCTTTTTTGTGAGGTTTTAAAAATATGGCCATTTAAAACTTTTTTCTCTGTCTTAATTTTCAGCTAACTGAGGTTAAGATGCCTAGGAATCGTGCTCTTGCTTCTCTTATTAGGAGATTATGAACCTCTTGGACCAATATCTTTTAATTTTTTGAGATTTGGCCATTAATGGTTCCTAATTCTCTCTCTCTCTCTCTTTCTGTCTCTTTCTCTCTCTCTCTCCAACCATTAGAACTACAGTTATATCCCTTCACATTGTTCTGAATTTATTACATATTCTATTTTTTTACATGTTACAATGTGGGTATATTTTGTTAAACATTAATTCTGACTGCTGTTTAACACATACAATAGGATATAACATTGACATTTTCAATGATTTGTTAATTTCTTCTTATAGGTTGAAATTCTCTACTGAAATTCTCCATCTTTTTATCTTTGTATTAACATTTCTTAATAATGGCTATTTTAAAGCTTACATTCAAGCTTTAATAACTTTATTGATGTCTTTTTCTCTTACTGGTCACATTTTACCTTGTTTAATTTTCATTACCTGCCAATTCTTTTAACAGTGATTGTAGAGAGTGGTGATTTGTTTTATTTTTCACTTAAAAAGACTATCTCTTCTTCTAGAGAGACATGATGAGGGAGGAGGAACTGGTCAGCTTCGCACAGTCAGGAAGCTTTTGTTAGGTTCCGTCCACAGCTGTTTCCATATACTTGAGTGGTTCTGCCTGTCACGCGTTTGTCCCCACTCTGTTCAGACATGTCCTTCCAGGCTCCGCAATGCGGCCTGACATTTCCTGTTGCCTTTATGCCCTCCTCAGCTCTTCACTTGGTCCTGGCACTCAGTACATAGTCCCGGGGAAGAAACATCTGTGCATTTTGGGTCCCCGTATCTTTAATCCAGCTGGCTTCTTCCTCACAGAGCCACTCTCCCTATTACACCCCAATTTCTCTGACCTGCCACATGCGTCCGTGCCAGGAAGTCTGCAGATTAAGCTCTCTCATTTCTTTAAAAACACAAATTTGGAAAACCATGTTGTTACTTTCTACCTATTTAGTGGGATGTGGGGCTTTGTGCTATCTATTACATGTTACTCAGACATCCAATTACTTTTTGTACAAAAACCAAGCTGGTGTTATAATAAATATTTTGAAATATCTGCATATAACTTTTGGAAAACAAAATTCACCTAGATTTCTCAGTGCTCTTGCAAAAAGTCTTTCAAGTTAACGATGCTTGCTCTACTCCTAGAAATATTTATTCTTCACCTGTTATGGGAATTAAATCTATGGCAGTTTGTCTAGTTAAGTGATCTGACCTGAACGTAATAAAACTTCTCGTATCTCCTCCCCAAGAGAGTGGAAGAATTAAAGCACAAGAAAGGCCCTAAATTAAGCTCCAAGGTGCCAGAAGTCCTGGAACATTATCTCTCTCAGTGTTTCATGTCAAAGGGGACAAAGCCCAGGATTTGGAGACAGTCACTGGAGTCCATCTAGTCTTCTGAAAGACAAGTTTATATTCTTAAGGGCTAAGGTGAAAACTCAGGATCTTTTCTATCTCATCTTATTGGAAAAGACCTTTACTCTTTCACTCTGAAAAGGAGGAAGATGCCTGTCTTTCTTTTGTATATAATTAAGATAAAACCCATTGCTCTCTACCCCCATGGGGACGGCATATATATTGTTACCTGCATAGAAAATGTCCATTGGTCTTATTACATCCCTGAAAGAGTACATGTAAGCAACCTCAGTGCTACTCTACTGTTGATCTGGTTTGCGCATCAATTGAGAATACTGTGCTTCTGACCTAGAAGCTCTGAGTGTGTTTATGGGGCAGGGGGAGGGGGGATCTGTGTGTGTGCACGTGCACTCATGTGTGTATACACACATATGAGATAACATCGCAGAGCCTTCACAATTCTTTGTAACAAACCTTTACAGTACTTATATTTTAATCAAATCACTATTAGGTTTTGTACAAAGTAAAAGTTAATTTAGCGAATAGTTTTTCCTGAAGACATATCATCCATCCACTCCTTCCGTGAATATTTTTTAAAGTCCCACCCCACCATGCATGACTATATTTTGCCTGTGAGATATATTGGTGTATAAGGAAAATAAAATCTTCACTGAAGATACATATGTAGCTCATTGGAGGAAGATGCCAACCACAATGTGCAACTTAATAAAATATTACAAATTCTAGTTTGATTCTTTCATTGATACCACTTAGCACTCAGCAACTTATCCAGATGAAATGTAGTGGAAATAAAGAAATTCTGCCCTATAATGTAGTCTACTTTGAAAATGTTTTTATAGTGGTGCATTCAGAGTTGATAACAACTTCAACAAAAGTAGGTAGTATGCAGAATTGTGTGCAAGTTGGTAGTAAATAGATGACGGTGTGTGTGCACACAAGTGTGTGTGTGTGTGTGTGTGTGTGTGTGTGCGTGCGCGCGCGAGTGTGTGTGTGTGCACTATCAGCAGGGCTCTACATGAGGAATCAATGCGCTGGTCGTGAGAGGCTCACAAGATTTTTTCTTTTGTACATACTTATTTTCATTTAGTAAATAGTTGTCCAGTGCTATATGCTAAGAACTGTTTTGAGTTAAATTTTTAAAAAACTTTGTTTTGTTTCTAAATATCACATTTTTAGAATGAAATCCTTCAAGTTCATTTACTAAAAATAACATTCAAAAATTAATTGTAGAAATTCAAGTAGAATAAACACATAAACACAGGCTACACACACGCACACACATATTATATATATATATATATATAGAGAGAGAGAGAGAGAGAGAGAGAGAGAGAGAGAGATCATATAACATAATACCCTTTAATGTATAAGATATTGAAATAACAAAGCCAACAATTTGGTTAATACCCATGCACATTAACAGGAGGGTCTAAGCATTACTTTAATTAAAATAATAATGGAACAAAAAGTCATCCTGTTTTTAATTTGAAAAAATATACTGTTTCTTCTTTCCCAAGGTTTGAAATAATAGGACTTGAGTTAAAATATTGCTGTATTACTGTAATACCAATGATGTATGAGCTTCCTGCCATAGAAAACACCAATGTCACAAAAAATTATAGTAATAAAATCAGTGACTAAACAATTCAAAGCAGACAGCCGAGGAGGGAAGACTCTGACCCCACAGTAGGAATTCAATCAGAAAGAGTTACATACCCAGAATTTTTCTTTCCTCCCCTTTGCTCCTCTCAGGATGCCCCATCTGGAACAATAACAAGCGTTAGTATAATGTAAGATGGCTGGCGGGCTTCCCGAGGAGCCTCTGTGGGTCCTACCGCTTTGCCTTCCCCTCTTTATGATGAAAACGTCATCATCGCCCTCCAGAAAAATGCTAGGGTCATTTTCTTCATCATAAGATTATTTATGTGCACAACACAGACTTATTTATAGGCAAATAGCTTAAAATCAAAATTTTTAGCCAGAAGAGAGATATGGAAGGAATAGAGGACCAAGGAATAGAAGTTTTAGAGTGCTAGGTACTCCCTTCCTCATATCTAGTACCCTGAAACTCTACCTTGATGAAATAATGTAAAAATCTCCAAGACTGCTAATAAAAATCATAATGGAAAAAGGAATAATTGCTATAAATGGATGATTTCACATAAATATTCATGTATACATATCATTTTATAAAGGGCAAGCATGCTATAAATGGATGATTTTACGTAAATATTCATGTATATGTATCATTTTGTAAAGGGCAACATCATTTTTATAAAGGGGAATACCTAATTTCTGCATAAACATGCATATATGGGAATAGAATTCCATATTTCCAGTTATTGTCCATTCTCAATATAGCATTAAACAATTCCTAAGATACCAGAACTTACAATATTTCTTTTTCTTTTCTGTTAACCCAGTAAGGTGGGTGTTATTCACATACTCTATTTTCTCAGATAACACAGACTTATGCAGGATTATGTAATAGTAAGTGTTGATCCAGGTTTCCAAATCTTGTGATCCTGTTCCCATACCACATTGCTTTATTCTTGTAAACATATAGCTCTCAGATGAAGCATCTGAGTTTTAAGGGGAGTAATCACCTTTTGTTTGTTTGTTTGTTTTGAGACAGGGTCTCGCTCTGTGGTCCAGGCTGGTCTTGAATTCACTTCAGAGCCCAGGCTGGCCTTGGACTCACGACAATCCTCCTGTCTCAGCTTCCCAAGTGCTGGGATTACAGGTGCGTGCCACCACACCCAGCTTATGTGGTGCTGGGGAATCGAACTCGGGTACTTAGCGCTTGGCTTAGCGCTTGCTCAAGCGCTTTAACCGCTGAGCCATTCCTCCAGCGAGAAATCATCTTGAGTACCACTTTCATGTAATTCAGTGGATTGCGAGAGTATAATCACTCTTAACACGTACTCATCTATCCCTAACATCCCAAATCCCTTCTCTAGAGCTTTTTTGCACTCAACCATGATCAGCCATTATGAAACAAACATTTTGAAGAGAGACATATATTTGTTATTAATATTTTTAAACAGGCCAGTTACAGGAAGGTGCCTTTAATAAAGTCCAGAAAGGACTGTCAGTCACAACATGGAGACATTGCCTCAAGATGGAAGTTCACAGAGGTTCTTTGAACATCCGTGGTGCATTTGGAGCCTATATCATGAGACTAAGGCACTGAAGAGCAACCTTGCTTGGTCATTTGCCTGGGAGAGTCTGGGACTGGTAATTGCACTGACTACCATCTCTGTTTGTTCCCACTGCACAAGAAACTGTATTGTTCCAAATGTTCTGGGCAGCTTAATGTGTAATTTAAGATTGGTTCAATTTCCCAAAACATTCTGTAGCTTGATAATTGCTTGTAAGTTTAAATAAAAGCATCATTTAAAGACCTTTACCAATCATAATTCTAATAAGAGCCCCAATATTCAAAATCTATTGCCTACTTTATATCTGAAATCTTTAATCAATCATTTAATTATTTTATTATCATCACTATCACAACAATTTCATAAAGCATTCATTACTCAATCAAACTTAGTGGTCAGCCTGAAATGTTAGGTTAGTTGTTTATATAAAATACAAAATACAAAACTAAATCAAAAGATTTTAAGCATCACTCAACTCTGTGAAGTTTTTCAAGCAGGAGAAAGACCCCATATCTAAGATCCCAATAGATAGGTCAAAATATTTAACAGAGAAAAAACATACAAAGAATATGTATCATAAAATAAGTGCTTCATGCATTTATTAGCCCATCTGAGACCCCCTTAAGGACTCTCAGAAATAGTGAGACAGTATTGGGGTGGGGATAAAGATCCACATTTGCATTTGAGGTAAGAACCATCAACATTATATCCACGTGTAATTTTAATACCACCAAAGCATTTTGCTCACAGAGTAAGAGGTATTTCATAACATATTCACATAATTTCTGTTATTCTAATAGTGCTAAATATATTTAAAATGCAATAAATTGCCTCAGTTTGAAGGTTTTTTAAGAAATATGGCCACTTTTACTTTTGTTCACTTGCTGATATTTTTTATTATGCTTGTCTGCATTTAATTATGATTAGCCAAAGTGTACTTTAATAATATGAAATACAACAATAATTCTTATCTTATAAAACCATTAACACTTCGGAGTTGCTGCAAATTTCAAGAAGCTTTTTTTTTTTTACTTATTTAAAACACCAGTCATTTTAAGCTTAGCAAGAATATCAACATTCAGAGCTTTTTAAGCATTCTCAAAATAATAAAACAAACAAATGAAATCAGCAACTGTTACAGAAGTGAATGAGGCAGCTGAGTATAATAGTTTTAGAAACCAAGATGCTCATGAAAGACAATTTTATACAAACAGTATTATACTTCATACATAATTGAAGTAGAAAATATCACACACACACACACATACATACATACACACGCACATACGCACGCACATATGCGCAAATCACTACTGAATTCGGAGAAGCCTGGCAGCTCTCACCTGCCCACTCTGCTGAGCTGTGAGGGCATCTGTGGGTACATGTGGCCCAGGACCACTCACATTCTTCCATTAGGATCTATTTCACGTGTTCACTTTTAAATATTTCTGAAAATATTTCTTTGTATATGAAAAGATTTTTTGGAAAAAAAATTTCCATGAACTTTGTGCAGAGTAATGTTAAAACCCATACAAGAATGGCATAAAATGTTGCATTCCAAAAGTTACATACATCCCTTTGAAGAGGTATTTTTTTAGATAAATGTGTTGAATAACACTAAACTTCTTAAAATCTTACTTTAAGCTATGTCTATATTGTAAAGTTATCAGAACTCAACTAATTTGAATAAGAGTTTAAATGATAACTTTCTTCTCCTTAAATTTGGTATATTTCTCTATCAAAATCCATACACACAGTGGTAGTATGATTTCACATGATAAAAAATCTAAGAATATAATTTATTAAAATCATATTTATATTCTCATAAACATCACTTTTGAGGCAACTAGCAATTTAAGTGCTTTATCCACTAATCTCTGCCTTTATTTAACCAATTTTTGTTTACTACAAAGAAGATACATGTTTGCCTTCAAGAAACTGACAGTGCAATTGTGATTGATGTTTGGAAATGGAAAACAGTGAAGAATACAAATAAATAATTCTACATGTGCTATTTCACCAGAGCATGTTTTGTAAATTTCTACAGGTGATTGATGAAGACATTACCTGCTGTGGCAAAGACAACTGCTGTTACGAGTTTGAACGGAAATTTGAGGGATCGAAAAGTAAGCGCTGAATGTGGGGCCTAATAAGGAAGCGCAAGGCCACAGACTCTCAGCCGGCTCTCCGCGCGGCCCTCACTGCAGGACGCAGGTTTGAGCACGGCAGAAACGAAGTGGGAAACGCCTGTGGGGCTCAGGCTGCAAGGAGCCCTAGTGGCCCCCAAGCACGGTAGTCACAACATCAGGGGAAGTCATACAAACACAGGGTGAGAAAGATTCAGATCAAATCACAGAAGGACAGCACAGGTGTTGGTGTGGGGTGTACAAGGTCTGAGCAATGTTTTGAATTTTTAAAAAATTACAGTAAAGACCCATTGACGTTGATCACCTTCAAAATGGTCCCCCAGCCTTGAACACAATTATTCTATTGTTCTCGTCACTTCCTGAAGCAGTTTTGAGTGTCCTTCTGAGGTGCGATTAAAAATATAGTGAGCGCTGCTGCGAAGCGCCATGCAGCAGAAAGGCAAACTTGTGTGTTCTCTTTCCCTTTGCTCAACAGATCTGGTGCCATGCAATTTCCGCCTCTCCCTCAAGGTCAAAATAGCCATGAAAGATGATACCTCCTTGGAATTGGTCTTGGACTTCAAGGCAGATATGACGGTGCAATCAAACTTCCAGAACAGCTTCAGAAATTGGCCAGGATGATGGAACAAGTGTTTTTGAAGGGAGGCAAAGTATTTTAGGGAGATTCATGGCAATGTGTTCTTTTCTCATAATCTTTTTTTTACAAATTTACTATTATTTTTAATTATATCTTATGGATTCCAGACAGGGCTACTAGAATTTAAAAATAAAACAATATTATACTTCTACCAAAACAATGACATTCTGAATAAATGTCATTTATTTATCACCATGAGAAGAGTAAATATCAAATGGCTGACTAAATAGATAATTTTGAACGGTGAATTAAACACACAGTGTGAAAAGGACAGACGTGCACAAATCTGAGAGCCACTCGGAGATGAAAGTGATGGAATGTGCTGATTAATGAGCAAAAAAGGAGAAAGATGACACAAGGTCAGAGTTAGTCAGTCCCTCCAATGGATATCACTAGTGGAGCACTTTAAATAACAGACACCCTTCCGACGATCAGGCTGCTGTATCGCCACCTAAGATTGTAATTACATGTTACTCAGACCCGCTTCACCTTTTGCTGGGCTCTGTCTACTCACAGAGGTTCTGCACCTTAACCTGCCCATACCAAGCACTGCAGGCTTCCCTAAGAACAAAGGGAAGTGGAGGGATCAAAGAGCCTGAAAAAGCATTTCTCTACAGTGAGAAATTCTTCTGTGATGAGACTAATTATTTCCTACTTATACATCAAGATCACATCTGCTTAGGAATTGGAGTGTTTAAGGGAGATCTGACATTGCCGTGAGAATCTATAAGAGTAAAAGAAGAAAGTCCTGTTTTATTTTGGTGGTAGGTTGACTTCATTGTGGCATAATCACCCAGACAAAAAGGTCACAAGGTTTCTGAGAACTTGCTGTTCTGGGGTCCTGACATGTGCAAAATGCACTGAAAACAGAAATTCAAATTTGTTTTCTGGGCAGAAAAAGTCTGTTTTATTGAATATAGATCCAGACAGATAAAATAGAGGTTCTAAATAGTGGGCACATAAATTCATACAGTAAAGCCTACTAGAACAGGAAATTTGGAAGCAAACGAGGAAAAATACATCAGAGAGATTGATATGAAACTTGGACCTCATCTTATTAAAGAAATGAAAGGTAGGTCACAAGTGTAAAGAAATCACGAGGTGGGCTTCAAGTTGATAATAAAGTAAGTATTGTGGCTATAAGAATTTGCCTTTAGAGGTAAGATGGAAGAAGGAGTCTCCTTTGCCTTTTGACAAGGATTTGATAGACAGCTGGAGTAGAAAGGAGGCAAAGCAAAGGCCTAAGAGCACCCCAGCAGGCGGGCTTAGGAACTTCATTTTCTAAAGTGTTCTCTCCTAGTGAATGTTGAATATGATAAGGAGCTATTAGGAAGTGCTAATTAATGCAACATCAAAGATGAGCTAAAATAGACTTCAGGAGAAAGAGAAATATAACGAGATCATTCCCTGCGTCTCCTGCACTTCATTTTCTCCTTAAGCAAAACATTACTCAAGCCTGGAGTCACTAAATCTAAGATCAGGTACTTACGTTGATGTATTCTGCCAAGAGGCTACAAGTTTTATCATGGATTTAAGAGACGGATAGAAAGTGATGTCGTTTTGCAGGAAAATATTAGAGACAAATATGCAGACCTAATATTAATAAATCATCCAACCAGCACTCTAGTGTGCTTGCCATACTCCATACTCTGCCATGTCTTAATATATCAGGGGCTTGCAAATATAAAAGGGGCATGCCAATATAAAATCATCTGTAATTGGTCATGTAAAAAGAAATATGAGCAAAACTGATGAAAGCTTATGGCCAATCTATGACCTCGTCAGAATGATCTACTGTGTTATTTAGACAACTCTCCCTCTGCACTTAATGTATTAATGGAATGTGTATTGAAATGTGCAGAGTCATAGGAAATATATAGAGGAAAAAGGAACAAAGACGACAGCCATTCATCACCACCGAGGACAATTAACTAGGGTAATATCACATGAAGGAATATTTGGAGGGAAATTGCAGGCTTTTAATGCTAGGAATATGACATAAATTTTATATTTTAATAGAATCATATTACAGCATGCTCTAAGCTCGGCTAACTACAGCTCACAGGATAAACCACCACTAATGACAATTAACTAGGGTAACATTCTTGAAGAGATAGTTTCAGGGTAAACTTTAGCTCACTAATGAACTAGAAAGTTTTTTATCTTTTCATAAAATCATAGCACTGGAAGAAGACTCAGAGATTATAGTCTACTCTAAAGGTTGTCTAGCTCCAGCTCACCTGCTACATCTGGCCTGATGCCTGCTTTTCTAAATAAAATTTCTTCGTTCCACAGATACGAAAAATGAGACCCCAAAAAATTAAATAACATTTCAAGATTGCATGGAGAAGTGCTTCCTGTCACTAACGACTAACAATTAATTAAAGACACAAGCAATAAGACCTAGAAACTGAAAAAAAAGCAGGAAAGAGTAGAATCCCATATGGCTGTGATCTGTGAAAGATGCCAAGAAGAAATGAGGTAGCATCTAAGAGAGGAGATTGTGAAGGAACAAAGGAAGTTGGCCTGTGTGCATTCATAGAGAAGTCATGACAGCCTGGGAAGGAAGCAGTGAGGACGGCCATCGGCATGCCAGCTCCTTCTTGGTAAACAGGTGGGACACTACGTAGAGACGGGCAATTTGAAGGCAGGGAGAACAGTGTGGTCCTTTCAGGAACGGTCGCAGCAGGGTTAACAGTGATCACATCGGAATGTCTCATTCATATCCAGAAACATAATGAATATCATTATTGTGAAGATGGGTTACAGAAAAATAATATATGATGCCTTTGAGAGTCAAAAATTAATCAAATTGTCGATATTAGAGGTAATACTCATCACCTGAAAACATTTTCTTCCTGCAACTTCTTTTTTCCTTAGCATAGGCTTTGGCTGACATTCTCTATGTCTTATTGAACTAGCCTGTAATATCCTAAATGTTTTTGGATGGAGAGGACACTGTCAATTGCAATAGTAAACGTATTATTTTTACTCAAAATTCCTGGTTCAATCATTGGTAGGAATTGCCAATATGTGTGTATAGATGTGCGTGTTTATGTGTGTGTAGATAGAGCCCCACCCCACGCTGACACAGGATGAAACTCTTATTCTAGACTCTGAAACAGTATTCTTGTAACATGTGCTCTACACCGTGATTGTCCAACCTTCTGAGTTGCCTCCGCTGCATTGAGTGAAGAGGGATTGTCCTGGACCACATATAAACTAGGACATTTTACATGTCTGCTTAATAAGAATAAATACAAATACCATTATTGGCAATCACTGGCTTTTATTTACCAAGTCACGCAAATGCACATAAAGTCTGAAACACACGGGCTGCCATTGACTTTCTGTATGCAGTCCAGGCCTGAACTAGCACTGCACTGTGCCCTCCCTTACACCCCTTTCCCTTGTCACTACAGAATCTGCCCTTGAGCACTGTGCAATCAAGTAATGAATGATGGCACTGAAAGTCAACACAATCGTGTTAAAAGTGTATGACGGCGTGGGACGGAGCTGCATCGCTAGCTAAGGCCGTGCGCCCCTGTAGGCTGTGGGTTGGGCTCGCCTGTTGCACAGACACACAGTGATGATCCTGCGGGTCTTCTCTCTCTCAAGGGATAAGCAATTCACACCCCATCCTCACAGGGGGCTCGGAAGCTCACTTCTTACACCTTCTCTTCCCCCTCTTATCCCCAGATCTATGGAAACCCACAGGCATGGAAGGTCTCAAATCCCCACATGAAGTTCATTACATTTGAAATTTTGATGGCATTATCATCCTAGAGCCAGGATCAAAGCTAGAATCTAAGATGGCCTCCAGTGTCACACTACTGCTTCATACTTTAAACTGCACAGCATTCCTTTAAAATCAGCATGAATCCTGCACTTGACCTACAGCCAAAAAAAATCCTTATTCCCCTTTTTTCTCACTCTTTGTTCTTTTTTGTTGTATTGTGCTATGTTGTGTTTTCTAATAGGCATCTCATAGTAATCACAGTTATAGAGCAGAACAGGTCTGCTTGGTGGCTGACGCGACAGATCAGCAGAAGCCAATGTCAAACAAGAGAAAATAAGTGAAACACAACCTTGTCAACTTGATTCAGTACCAACAGGCAAGACAGTGGGATTCAATTAACACTCAAAGTGGGGAAAAATAAAATCTATCTATCAGTTTTGTCATCGGCGGGGCCTTTCACATCTACTCTCTGGTCAGTGAGTTCAGCTCAAAGGACTCCAGCAGCCCGGGGACAGCTGAACGGCTCACTGAGTGACATCTGCACGGAGGTGCGGGGTCACCATCTATTCATTTATTGGGGTGTTGCACGTTACTCATCTCAGTGTCCCCAGCTCCTAACAGGTTTTTGGTATATAATCCTTGCTCAATAAAATTCATTGAAAGTTTAAGAGTTAATTTGAGGATTATAATAGAAGTGATTGAATTTTTTCACTTTCCAGTAAGGTCAAAATAGTTTTAGAAGCCATTCAACCTACTGTCAAAGAACTCATTTTATTTTTAGCCTTTGTGTAATCTTAACTAGTTCCATTTTCCCTCTTCATCAAGTTCATTATTCACACAATACATAAATGTATGTATAAATGCCAACAAAACTCAAATAAGACAAATCTAATTTGTCAAGACTTAAAATAGAGATAAAATAATTTGTACATATAGTTACAACAACAGATACAAATTCAAAGACTCAGTGAGAAGAGCCAACTGCCTTTTTTTCTTTTGATTTCTACGGACTTAAATTAGCAAACTCAAAGGGCATGTTAAGCACCTGCTTTCTTAAACCTCTTGGTAACAGTTCGCACTGCTAACACACCCTGGTTCACAATGCACCCTTTGCCAGGTTGTGTCATGTGAAGGCGCGGGTTTCTTTTTCCCTTCGGGCCATTTCGCTTAGGGCTTTCTCCATTCACTTCTTCTCTATTTTACCTCTAAATGCTGAATTTCCTCAGGTTTTGGTCCTAAATTTTCCTTGCCTCTTTCTATGTTCTCTTTCCATCATTGTCCCACTCCCATGACTCTACCTACTATTTAAATGCTGATCATTTTCAACGGTTTCACTTCATCTGCTCTCCACTTTTTTAAAATCTAGAGGTATATATAATTGCTTAATGTTCAGAAATCTCAAGCTCAATATATCAAAATGGAACACTTTGTTCTCCTTTTTACCCCAATAATTATTAGCGTATATACCTATATGTATATAAATATATTCAACATATATATATATATATATATATATATATATATATATATATATATTCATATATATGTATTTGATATGATATGTATGTGTACATATATACATATATATGTTTGATACACAATAGTTTCACTGAGATTGAGGATTTTGGGCACATATATATCATGACAACATTACAACCGTTCCTCCCTTATTGTCCTTCTTGCTCCCTCCCTCATCCCCCTCTCTGAGTCCCCATTATCACACCCATTTGGTTCTGCAAAAGGCTTTTATTTTGGGTTTCTCATTTTAAAGAAACCATCAAATGGCCAGCAAATACATGAATAGATGGTCGACATCCTTAGCATTAGAGAAATGCAAATCCAAAACTCAAATATCATCTCACCACCACCCCACCCCCCCCACCCCCCCGAGAATGACATATATCAAGAAGGCTTGCTCTCTACTGCTTCCTTGCCCTAGTTTACCTTATCAGTAAGTGATATTTCTGTGCATGCTGCTATGTGGCAAAGACACAAAACACTCAACAAATGACCTTGTCCTGTCCAGTCTACCAAAAATACACCCCATGTTCATCTGTTCGTACTCAAAACTTCCAGTCTGCTCCAACGTGCCACTATTTCTTGATCAGAGCCTCTGACACTAGCTTCCTAATTATTCTTCCCATTCTACCTCAGCTTCAAGTCATATTCCCTAGGCATCACCTTTTTATAAAAATGCAAATCATGTAAGCTTTGTGAATTTTTTGACAGTAATTTCCTTTTGGTTTCGTATAAGGTTTAAAAAATCAAGCAGAAACAAAACTTCGGAATTACCATATGCCTTTCTTATTTTTATCTCTCAATCACATTTTGCTCCCAGAAACTCTATAAAACATCATTATGGTGGCAATAAAAGACAGTCATCATAGCATCATGTTTGAGATGACAGTCATCAGAAGGGATGGATAGCTGCTATTGGCTGTGAACTGGAAGAGTCCTGACGGGGTTGACTGACCAATTCTGATTACCACTCATTGTGTCAGCACAGTGTGAAGGGTGTCAACAGAGCTCAGTGGCGCACGGCCCTGTGGCTAGCAGCTGTGCACACCTATCAGAACACCAAGGCAGGGGACTGGGAGAGGCCACACTGGAGACTAGGAAACCAAAAACAGCCTACAACACAGGGTCTGGAAAAATTTCTGCTTTTTTAAGGAAGGGGGGGTGTTGTGGTTAGGATCTGGAGTGTCCCCCAAAAGTCTCATGTATTTTAATGTTATGGATTGTCTATGGAGCCATGTGATGTTGATGGATTGGGGTCTGGTCTGGAGGGGTGGATTGCAGTTGTTGGAATTAGGGGCGTGTGAGTTAAGACTAAAGGTGTGTAGTGGCCACACCTTTGATACCCGGATGCAGGAGAGACTAAGACTGGCACTTGGACTAGTCTTAAGGAGTCTCACTTGCCTGCCTGTTCATGATGTCCTGAGAAGCTGCCTCCACCTTTCTGCCTCTACCATGTACTTCAATTGCTGCCGGCCGCCCCTGAACGGACTGTGACCATCTGAAACTGTAAGCTAAAATAAACCTTTCCTTTCCTAAATTTGTGTGTGTCAGGTATTGAGTCACAGCAACGAAAAAGTAACTGAGACAGGGGGAATTCAGAGAAAGTTAAAGGTGTGAAATGTTTCCCTGTGCTTTTGAAGAACATTGACATCTAGAAAATTTATCACAGAAATTCTTTGAGTTTAAATTTTTATTCTTGGTAAGGCACAGAATTTTTTAAAAATGAAGGTAGGAGAAGCAAACTAGTTTGAGACATATAGACAACAACTAAATACAAGTGTCATAAACCAATAGAGCCCCGCCTGGTGGCACGGTCCTGGAATCCCAGCAGTCTGAGAGGCTGAGGCAGAAGGATTGCAAATCTGAGCACAGCCTGAACAATTTAGCAGCAGCATGTCACTGTCTAAAAATCAAGCTCAAAGTGGGTTGGGGAAAATGCTCAGTGTGAAGGCTTAGGGTTAATTCCTGGTACTCCTCCATACTTTCCCCAACCAACACACACACACACACACACACACACACACACACACACACACAAGAAACAGGGCCTGGAAGTGTAGCTCAGTCTTTAGAGGACTTCCCTAGGAGGGCAAGACAGGTTCACTTCTCAAGCACCACATAAGAGCTGGGTGTGAGATGCTCACCTATAAACCCAGCATTTGGGAGGCAAAGACAAGAAGATTGTCATGAGTTTTAGGCAAGCCTGTGTTACATAGTGAGTTCAGGACCAGCATGGGCTGTGAATGAGTCCATTGTTCCCCCCTCAGCCCTGAGAAAGAAAGAAAAGGAAGGAAGGAAGGAAGGAAGGAAGGAAGGAAGGAAGAAAGAAAGAAAGAGAAAGAAAGAAAGAAAGAAAGAAAGAAAGAAAGAAAGAAAGGTGAGGAAGCTAAGACTTCAGCAATGTACCTGAGGTTAAACTTATTTCGTTAATTTTCTTTTTTATTTCACTTGGTTTTGATCTCAGATTTTTTTGAAATGATATTTTATTTTCTATTTATTTTGAAACTCTTGGATATTTCAATTCTGTATATAATCTCATTTAAATCTCTTTATTTTTGCTCTTGGTATCATTCTAAGTCATTGAGAATTGACTTTAATTTTTGATCTATTCTGAAAGTCTTTGTTTTTTTAAAGGCCTTTCAAAAACAATTTTCTTTAGGCAACAGGAAATTAATGCATCTGTTAAAATAGCAAGTATTTCAAATATTTTAATATTTTCAAAGGCAAGAAATAGAAAATTATATGTATCACTCAATGAAAAATGAAGAATTTATGTATTTTGAATTATTCTTCCCTCCAATTCCAAGTAACAACTTTTTTCTATAAAAGATTTAAACATTCATATATAGTTATCTTTCACTGTCTCTGTTTCTACAAGTACACACGCACACACACACACACATACACACACACACACACACACATACAATGAAAGTAAATGTAAACAAAAATATAACCAAGGATCTTGAGTCTAAACTTCAGAATTTTGTCATTGAATTGCTTTTGCAGTTATGTATTTGTTTCTTCAAAAATAGTTTTACCTGTATCAGGTCTAAGAGTCTTGTGTGGATTTTATGTACAGAAATGACTTAACCAGAACTACCACTATTTTAATATTATCATCATCATTATTACTGTACCCAATTTACAAATGCTTGATTAATTTTATTAAAAAGTATAAATCTAATCAGAGCTAATTAGATTAAATAATGGACACAGAGTAAACTAATGTGGACACATAATACTGTTGATATTACCACAAACGGCTTCATAATTATACAACATAGTGAGTTATTTCAATAAAACAATATCTTATAACTAGCACATGAAGTGTGAAAATTACTGAAAACTATCCAATGTCTTATAAGATCATCATAATCTATTTCCAAAATCCTAAAAGATAATGCTATAAAATGCAATGTAAATAAATACTATGTATATTTAAAACTAGTTTCCTCTGCATTTAAGATGTCAAAACGGAAATAAAATGCAAATAAATCATACGTTTTAATATATAAATGCTAGGAATCTTGACAAAATAGCATTTAATCCTAGAAATATAAATAGTATTGGCATGAGTAACTATATATTAATGGAAGGTAATATTAGATGTTCTAAAATACTTACTTATCTCAACATATATTAAAATTTAAATTTAAAAGTTAGGTCAAAACTTTTAGAAAACCAGAAATAAATGGATGGATATTTCCTGTTGCGAAGACAATCTAAACTTGATTCAGGAGTTGGCAGCAAGAGCAATTGGTTCAACTTAAAGGAGGAAAAGGACAATGACACCATTATTCGGTTACCTCTGGAAGTTTCTGATAATTTAATAGGCATGGAGCCAGCTTTCAGTTTTCTTTTCAATTGTCTTAATGTGTATAATAGCATGTTTCTGGATGCTTCAACACACACAAAAAAATCCATCTTTGTCAAATTTCACCTGTCTTTTAAAGTTATCACTTTTAGAATCAAAGGTTAAAATTTCAAAACTGTAAAAGTTTTATTCCAAGTTTCTTTTGTGGGAAGATTACTGGGTTCATAAGAAGTCACTCCAAGCGCCCTGATTACGCGCCAGCCTTACCACTCCTGGTTCCAGTTTGTCTCCGAAACATCACAGCATGAAATAGCTCTTCGATTCTTAGGATATGTTGCAATTTATAAAAATCAAGAGTATTAAATTCAAGAAAGCCAAATATCAACGTCATTACTTTTGAGATTAGATATTGATGCACATATTAAAGTATATGCCTAGTAATATTTAAATATGATATAACATACTAGATATTTGAATGTAGTTTTCAAACATGGAAGAGAAAAAGGATAAAATCTGCCTCTGACCCGATTTCCACAAAGAATGATGTTTAATTAGACTTGTTCTTCCCCCATTAGAAGGAAAAATTTAAGGAAGTTCTAAGTAGTTAGCATTGAAAAACATCCTAATGGACAAATTAAGTGTTTTGCATTGCATATGCTAATTACCACACGTCTATTTGCATTTGCTAAATAAGCACAGTAGAACAGTTCACTCAACTGTCTTTGACTTCCTCATGCATTAAAGACATCTAATTAAAACATCAGCTCAGAATTTACCACTCCACCAGGGGTTAAACATAACATACCATGAAATTTCAGGCTTAGCAATCAGTTGTTATTCAAAACAATAGAGGAGAAAAATGATGGATGTAGAAAAACAGTGGCGGCCCTGATAAAACTATGTCAAATAATTCTATTATTGCCCAAAGTAGTAGTTTATTCTTTCAGAGTTCATAAAAATTGTAAGTAAAGAAAATAAGGACAAACGTATTAGAACACCAATTCTAAAGCATGATTTTATGCTATCTTACAGGACAAGTATCTCTATAGATAAATACATATACAGGTGATTATAGATAGATGATAGACACACTAATCAAGGTTGATGACTCCAAACTAAAATGATCAGTATGAAAACAGTAAATATCTAACACAGAAAACAATGACTTATGGTCATGAAGTAAGACTGTATTCTCAACTTGTAAAATATTATTCTCTTGCTGTTACACACTAACATTTTTATCATAAATAAAGCTGAACAAATATGAAAAATATATTCAAAAATTACAAAATCAATGAGACTACAATTATTGCAGCCTCTAGGCCAACGATGTTTCCTTTTTAATCCTCTCCTTTGATATTTTAAGAGTAATTTTTGTCACTTTAATCACACATCAGTATTCATAGAATACTTGGTTATTCTGACTCTTTTTGGTCCCCACATGGAAAACCATCAGTGTTTGATAAACTCAACCACCTCTTCCTGTTTGCCATAGCTGCAAAAAGCACACACAAGAGGGCTTAATGGTACCATCACTGATGCATGGCAAACCCTATGTGTTCCTCTAGGATCCTCCCTTTTCAAATTACCTAGATGGCTACTGCAAACCATCTGTATCTCCTTCGAATTTCTGACACTGCCTTCCTCCAATTGCCCCTTTCCTCTCTAGATGACTTCAACTTCCACTTCTTAGAGGTAAAGAAAGCAACATGATAGGACTTCTCCTGGACGTATCGTGACTCTCAATGTGTCCTAATCTAACCTCACCCTCTGCCTTGCTTCCACAGAGTTCCACCACTACACAAACTCTTTGGATCCCATCTTTCTAGTTTTCCAAATATTTAAGAAATCTCACACTAGCTGCTCTCAATATATTGCTGGCACTCCCGTTCCTGTCATTCTGGACTCATCCTTTTCTGGTTCATCGTTAAATATCGGATGTCCTCACGGCATAGCCCTGATCGATCTTTCTTTTCTTATTATTCTGTCGAGTCCCATCGATCACCAAGTCTTCTCTCTCCTCTGACCTGGAGTCAGTGTATCTGCCCGCCTTCTTCCATCTTCTGAGTTTGAGTGAAGCATTCCTTTGTATTTTTATGTCTAAAAATTATTCGCAAGTCCTCAAGCCCCAAAGGAGCCCTCTTTCTATCTCACTGCATAGCACTACCCTCCATACAATTTACGAAGTTATAATTTTAACAGTGGATGGGGAGTAGTGCCATACAGTGAGACAGAAGGACAAATTGTGGTATAATTACACAATGGAATACTATTTGTCTAGAAGGATAGATAGTTTTCAGGCCTTTGCAGGTAAATGGATGCAATTTGAGACCATCATGCTCAGTGAAATCAATGAGACACACAAGGTTAAATATCGAATGACTTCTCTAATATGAGAAACCCAGAATACAGTTACTTCCTAGAATTAAGTGGGAGGGGACAGTGCTGCCACGAGTGAGATAGAAAGAGGGTTCCCTTTGGAACTTGAGGATTTGGGAGTTAGTGATGGAGTTAGTGGGGAGGAAAAGGGCACGGAGGTTCAAAAAAGGGTTTGTAACTCTGATGTGATATATATGTGCACAAAATGGTTCAAGTTCAATATGAACATTATGTATAGTACCCACGTATATTCATAAAACAGAAAAAAAGGAAGAGATCATGCTGGGACCTGATGATTTGTAAATATTTTTGCCTCCTCCTTCACCATGCTTCATTACAACCCCATCTTTCAATTTTCTTCTCAAATGTATCTTGATCTACTCATACCTCCTCAACTCTTCTGCTATTTTATCAAGTACAGGCTATTATATTTTACTTAGAGTATCAAACTTTGTCTCTTTATATTATATTTTTATAGCCAGAACAATTTTTTTTTTAATTCATAGGAAGATCATCCCATCATCTTACTTAAAAACTTCAACAATTTCTCTTTGTGCCTTAGATCCTTAACCAAACACTTAACTTCCCTAACTAAATCTATAAAAATGTTTTACAAGCACTTGCCTTAGAAATTCAACAGACAAAAATCTTTGAGTTCATAAAATATTCTGTACTCTTCCAGCCATAGTACCCTCACAAATCTATTTCCTTTTGGTTGTTTTTATATGATCTATAAATCTCTTTACAAACTTTATATCCACAGAAATATTTCTTGGGCCCTTAAAACTAAATCAAATTTATCACACGCCCTCGTCGCCCTTTCTATCTGGCCTATACAAAAATGTATCATGATTTTTACATTTGTGATTTTTGTAACATTCAAATCTACTGTGAGGGCAAGTACTTGTTTAGATTTTGTTTACTATGCCTAATATTAAACATAGTACCAGAAACACAATGCATTTTCTTTTGATACTTGTAGAACTTATAGAATGGAGAAATTTTAAAGCCATTTCATTTACCCCTAGTTTTAAATCATACAATGAATGTTAAACCAAAGTCTGTAGAAATTTTGGCTCATAATTCGGCAATTTGTCCTAACTAGATTTTTTCACAATAATTATTGGAAACATGCAATTTTACAGCAACATTTTTGGGTGTGTCTGGGAGATGTTCACTTTTTTAAAAAACATCAGCTTTTATTCACAATTACAATGCTGCTGGAAATTTGCTTTGTTATCTTTTGCTCTTTCTCCTTTGACTATTCTTAATGTTTGTTTGCCTTCCAGCCTCCATCTCCAAACGGTTTGTTTCTCTTTCCCTGAGTAACTACACATAGGAAAAAATAACAAACAAAAACCCCAAACCATAATAGTTTTGACCCCAGGGGCATACACAGAAAGGTTAATGTCAAAACTCTGCTCTTATGAAATATAATTGTATTTTCTAAGAATTACCCACTAATTTGTAGAATGTGGGTCCAACAGGGTCCAGGATCTTTGTCTATTTTATTTATGGATATCTCGCCAGCACCTAAGATGATACCTAACAGATATACATATTCAGTGAATGCATGTGGACAAATGGGATTACCTATTAAACATTATTTAGCATGGCAAAATGAAATTTTAAATTATTTTAACCTTCTCTGTTGGCAATCTGTGGCCTATACTCCACTAACAGAGATGATCAAATTAGGAAAAGTCACCTTTCCTCCAAATTTCCCTCATTTTCTAAAATTTTGATTCCTAAATTTATTGACTTGAATTGTAGTGATGTTCTTGAGAATGGCGCTAGCTAAACGGCACCACGCGGTGTATTTCCACCATCAGACTCAGTAAAGAGACTCATAACTTTTCACGGACAAGGGCACAGGACAAACTGAGGGGTACAGAAATGCAAAATAAGACGGTGATGTGGAAAAGACTGGCAGGAGCAAAACCACCAAAGCAAATTTTGTTGATTTGAAGACCCATGTTTTGTTTCCATATTTTAACATCTCTAAAGTTAGAATCCATCTTACATTCAAAGGAGCACCTTACTTAAATCAGGAATATGCTCTTCTAATCATTATTCTATGAAATAATGCCGTGTCTCAAAATGCATGGTAATGTTTATCCACTAAATGTGTTTGTAAATATAATGGCACAGTTAAAATAGACAGAGATTTTGGAAAGAAAAGAGAGACGAGCACAATAAGCCAAGGAGGCACAAAGAAAGACATTCTAAGGCCATTCCCTACCCAACACTGTCCTGCCCTTCTTACGGCCTTTACTGTCTTACGTTTGAGACAGTTCTGTACGCATCTGCCTAGCTCTTTAAACTGCTTAAGACTCTGTATTAATCCTCTTTGTGTTCCTCCATGCCCACCACCTGATAGAAGTGCAACTTTATTTGTTAAAGCAAGTTAAATCTAATAACTTTGCTTTGCATAGAAAGGGCAGTACACAACTTGTTGGGATAAATTTGATAGGTAACTCACAGGAAGAGTACATTAAACTCTTCAATAAGCGGCATAAACTTACTTGAACTATTTGATGACACATTAAATCACGGATGCATTAGTTTCCGAAATATAGTAATTACTAAATAAGGAATTACAAGTGGAGGAAAAAGTACCATCTACTGCTGCAAGGCCCAGGGACCCAAGTTATCTGTGAAATAAAAAGATACGTGCCCCTCGAAGCAAATTGCCTACCAACACAATTAGCCTCATTAATTGCCATGCCTATTAAGGAAACTTCTAAAGGGTCCAGTTCTCTAAACGTTTAGGAAAGGAAGCAAACCACAGCCTGGCCACACGGAGTCTGGGGAACACACACAGGGCAGAGCGGCCGGAAGCTGCTTACATCTGTGTCCACCTTAGCACGAGCGAATCTGGGAGTAGAATACAAAAAGCGTGGCCAACGTGGCGGCACAGGTCTCGGAGATGATGGATGATCCCCAAAAGCCTCTGCACTCATACTACAACCAGATCATCAGGGGCTACCATGGCCCTTTTCATAGCCACATCTGTCATTTTCCCCCTACCCATCTGACCTAACAATCCCGTGATAAAGCCTTTTAAAATGCCCGGATCAGACCCCCTTGCTCTCCACCAAGCAGAAAGCTGAAATATGTTCAGTTAACAGCTGAAGACCATCCCGAGTCTCCTTGCTTCCCTCTACACCATCTAGCTGGTGCTCTGACCGATGCGTTTGCACAACACCCGCATTTACAAACTTCCTTTGTTCTGTAGGAATGAGTAAAGTGCAAATAAAGTTGCGCTTCTGTCAGGTGTTCTAAAATTTTGTGAAATGTGAGAGATACTTTGAGGGTTACCCAAACCTCTGTCTTCCTGGGTCATGGTAGCGCAAATTTAGCTCTAAAATGAACTCTTACTGTGTTTGGAGTGAGAGCTGAGTTTTTGCATCAACACTCCTAAAAAATTAAAGGAAGTATCATGTCAGTGTCAGCATGACCAGATTCCTTAGGATGGCAGGAAAAATTATACCTATCAAATAATGTGCACAGGGAGAAGTTTCCTAGATCAAGGGCACTGCTGCCAAATGTCACTGATAATGACACATGCATAGAAGAAAAAGGTAAGAACTGTAGCAAACTAAAGTGGAGTGGAATTTTTGGTGACAGTGACACATGTGAAGGTAGTTTTATTCCATTTGCCTTTCTGGAAAGTCACTAAGTAAGAATAGAAAAACAAAACGAATTTGGAACTCTCAATAGGAAAAACTCTTACATTGCTGGTGGGACTGTAAACTGGTACAACCACTATGAAAAACAGTATGGAGATTCCTCAAAATGATGACAATAAATATTCCATTCAAAACAGTGATGATATCTGGGTATCTTTCCAAAAAGTTAAAGTCTGCCATGTGGACCAGAGATATATGCATACCTATGTTTATAGCAGCACACCTAATAATAGTTAAATCATGAAAGATGTTGAAATACCCATCCATAGACCAGTGGATCAAGAAAATGTGGTACATCTACACAATGGAATAGGGCTCTGCCATACTGATGGCTAGATTTGAGTCATGTGTAGGTGGATAGAAAGAACTTGGCATTCTTATGCTTAGTGAATGGATTCAGATTCAGAAGGTTAAATGTCACACAGTTTCTCTGATAGGACATTTCTGGAGTATAAATAAGTAGCAGAGTCAAACAGGTGAGATGCTGGGAGCCGGGGACTGAGGGACGCATGAGAGGCCAATAAACAGGGAGAGGACAGGAATAATTGATGCAATATGTATGTGCACAGGATTGTCAAGTTTAAGATCACTATTGTGTATTACAACTATCTACTAATAAAAATGAGAGAGAATTCTTTTTTATAAAAACAACACAATAGTGATCAAGTTTAGATCATTTTTAATTTGTACCAGCATCTTTTATGCAAAGGATAAATCTGTTATCTAAATGTAGTACCTAGTCTTCCAAAAAAGAAGCAAAAATGTCTAAATTAAGAAGAATTGAAGAAATCGTCTTACCCAGTGAGCTTGACTGCATGTGTCCGGAGCTTTCGATATTTTTCTGAGTCTTTGGCGATGCTGGTAACATGTCGATATATCCCTGTCTTGTAATAGAAGAAATCCTCATGGACTTGCATAATGGCTAAAATTTAACCCCACAAAACAGGCACAATTTATAAAAACCATCTTTAAAAGTGTCTAGAAATTCTCCTAGAACAAGAAATGTGTTATTTGCAAGGAGTTGAATGTAAGACAGGAATGTGAAATTCAACCTAACATTCCTTCATTCTTAACTGATTGTAGTATTTTCTTATTACCTTCCAAAAACAACCTTCAGCTACTTGGACTCCATGACACCTTTAAAACACCTCGGTAACCTTAATCAACCATTAAGTGAGGCCTGGGCAGCACAGGCCCATGCCAGCTGGCCAGCTGTCACTGTTTTTCCTTAAGCTTTGTGCTTCACCACAGCCTCTTAAAATCTCAATTAGGCCAGCAAGAAAGGTAATCTTGGTAAAACAGGTATAGAGCCAGTGTCTTTAATTCTAATCTGTAAATAGAAAATTTTCCTTGCTGAGTTTAGAGAAAGAACAAGCCCTTGGCAGAATTTCACCCTCCCAGCCCTGGAAAGCAAAGCCTGTGTTGAATTCTTTAAAAATAGGGTTTATAATTCATGAAGCTGTCCTTTGTCTCATCTAAACTTTCTTTCCTGTAGTGTGTGCTACTTCATAGAAGGGCTGTGGCAATTCACAGTAAAGACTCGAATCATCTCTTGCAGAAGGCATGACTCAAAGACTTTAATTGGGAACACACACACACACACACACACACACACACACACACACACTCACGCCCGCGCGCTTTTTTATTTTAGTTCGACATGCACTTCAAATAGGAAAATAGGAACCAAGGTCCTATTTAATAGATCTTAAAATGAATCACATGCATTCAAGTCAAAAATAACCTTTGAATATGTCGTTTTCATTTTATTTTTAATGTCCCATGACTTTTCTGATGTTGCTCCAATAGTCTCAAAAGAAGTTAAACCTTTATTTTCTCTAAAACATTCTTCCATAGGATTCAGCCTTTATATAATGATAGTCTATGCAGAGCTCTGCTTTTTTTGTTCTCTAGAACCTGTAGTTACTTTGAATTCCACAGATTTTAGAAGAATTCCCAGCATTTTTTATTCAATGTTCAATACCTTTGGCATTCTTTTGTGCTGAGACAGGAAAAGTGATGCACATTAGACCAGGCAACAATAAGCAGGCAACAATTTTGCATCGATAACAAAAAATAAACAGCATCCCATCCATTTGTAAAAATATTGCCAGTAATTTTTCTCTCCTTTAAAACCACTAAATCTTTTCATTCTTCTGGTTCAGCTCTACTCTAAGCGCCATGAATAAAATATAGTCTTAATTTCAGAAACACACAGCCAACTAATGGAAGTGCAAGAAGGTGACCTCTTCCTTCAACTGCTGATATAAAGTATGAATTGATGAATCCACAAACATAACTATACAAGTTCCTAACGTACAGTTGTACTCTGGGCAAGCTGCAGGAAACTCATAATGCAGAATTAATTACTTCATGAGGACAGGATGGGGCTGCCCTAATTGTCATTCTGTCTTGGCCCTGAGTCAAGCTGGCAAGACAAAGGTTCTCAACAAATCCTTGCTGAAAGAATGTTGAATAATTTGCATTTTTATTTTATTGCTTTAAAACTCTTTCCTATTTATTTTCAATCATGTGAAAAGCAAATATTTACATATATGACTGTTGAGAAAACCTAAGGTGTTCTCAACTTTCCATAATTATAATGTAAATTTCCTTTGACTGATTAAAAAGAGGGAGGGGGAAAGCCCGAAACAGTAATACATGACCTGAAGATTCTGAAGGAGGAAATTGTCAAAAGCCACTCAAGTAGCAAATGCCAAATTTAGAAATTTTGGGATTAGCATTGAATTCACGTGCCTTTGCTCCTTCAAATTAGTCACACCAGCACAACACTTAATGAAGCACAAATTTTAATTAGACACATTTTAATTCCCTCACTTTTATACAAGCAAGAAATTTGGCAGGCCTAAGGAGAAAAATGCTTTTTGTCACTTGTTTCGTATTTTGCATAAGAATCCAAAATATTTTAAATTAAATTCAAAACATATTTAGTGTAAGCTTTGATTTCTCAGTAAATAAATTGTTTAAACACAGCTATAAAACCAATAGTTCCTGATATACAGTTCACCAATATTCCACAGGACAACGTTCAGAAAGAAGAAAAGCTAAGAGTTCTTATTTGTGTATCAAATGATTTAACTTTGATTTGATTAATTTTATATTCTACTAAATTTGTAGTATTAGTAAGACCCAACAATGTTTCTTTTATATTTTACTGAGAATTCTTCCCCCACATAGACAATGTTTAAACAGAGAATAATTTTTTGTGAACTTATTCTGATCTGTGTCATTGGCGCAAAGTAAAATTCAATAGATTATCAAAAGAAACTCTTATAAGATATTATCTTGAAAATTGAAGTCAATCTACTGTACTTCACTGTGTATTTTTTTTTTACTGTTTTTTAACTTCCTCCTGGTAAAAATTTGGTCAAATTCAAAACCCCTGTGTAAAACATCAAAATCACATTGATCTTTTTCCCTTGAGCTAATAGAAAAACAAATATATGTGCTTTATTTCTACTATTAATCAATTCATTATCTAATCCACTTTAATTAAATATCACATGCAGTATGATTCTTAAATATGATCAGAAGAGTAAAGTGAGCTTCATTGGCAATTAATATTCCCTGTGATATTTCCTATTTAATATTTCTGTCCAAGATCATTTTGGAAAAACTTAGCAGACTTTCATCAATGTGTCTGTTTAGCAGATCAATTTATAAATAAGACTATTTTCTGTAAAAAAAAAAAAAAGCTAATAACATGAGACATGAGCAAAACCTCTGTAACTGCACTCACTGAATTTGGAAATTTTGAACCCCTTTAGAAAGACTCAAATTTAAAATTTTTGCTTTCTTTTAGTAAATGCCTTGAACATGCATTCAGGGTAACATTTAATAAAGAAATGGATAAGACAAAGCATTATTTCATCCAAGCTTACCTTGAACTGGTCCGTTTTGCATAATTTCTCTCATGATCTCAGTTTCCTGGAATAAAAAATAAATCCATGAGCATGATCATTGTCATGGGAAATATTCAGTCTATCATTGGTGCACAGTGCTTGCAGGTATACAGTCCACCTAGATGTTACATAATCCAAAGTGACTGTGACCGCTGGGAATTAACTCTTGATCATTCCTTGAAATGCTCAAATGTGAAATATCGATGAAGTTGTAGACAAGAGGTGGCCACTTGTTTCATTGAATTTTACCAGTACATAAAAATTAGGAAGAGAAGCTGAAATATAATAATGTTTTAGAGTGGTGAAAAGTAATGAAGATAAGTGAAACCATGTTTAATTACGGAGATAGCACAACTTCCAACCTTTCGGCCACATGAGTTGTCCTGGACAATAGCTTAGTGAGGTTCCTTTGTAGGTTCAGCACTAATATTTTTATGCTGATAGACACTGCATCCTCAATAAAGAGGCAGGGCGTTCATTTATTTACTTGTTCATTCATCCATTCTTCTAAGCACACTAAGCCAAGTCATTTATTAGAAATTGTAACAGAAGCAAATACAGGACCCACACTCATCCTCCAGATCTTTATATCCTAGTAGTGTCGAAAACAACACAACTAATTTCAACATTATATAGTAAGTTTCATTATAGAGACAAGCATAATGCCTCATGAGTGCAAACAAAGAACACAACTCTCACCTAGAAATGAAGAAAGCATGAAGTGTTGTCCCTGGCCTCAACACACTTATAACATTTCACCACATGAAACGGTCAAAGGAATTATCACCTAGTTTAGCAGAAAGCTACGAAAGGCCACAGTGATGTGGGACAGAGAAAAGACTCATAAACCAGAAGCATTACGGCCATGTTCAGGGAGGAAAGTGACAGTCAGACATCAATTTGTAACTGTAGTAGGACAGAACCAACTTGTGAGCAGCCTGTGAGACATCACCGCAACACGGAGTTGTGTTCTGGGAATGAGTTAACTGAAAGTTCAGATGTTTTGAATATGAGAAGGCTGGTAACACTGAAAGGAGGGAATAAAATTTGCCTAAGCTTTAGCACGGCAAACTGGCACGTAAAAGAGCCCTTTTCCCATTATGACTACTTTGACTGCGATAATTTCATGGAGTAAGGCAAAAGATTGAATAAAATGAACTACTACAAACTACTACACACAAAGTCAGGGAGAGATGACTCAAGTTGCCTTTTGACTGTCACCTTCATACACACATTATAAAACATAATTTTTTCCTCAGGCAGTGTTTAAATTTCAGCCAATTCTTGGCACTGTGAATAACATGAAGATTAGAAAGACTACTCAAAAATGGACATATTTAATGAGCAATTTAAGAATATCAAAAATAATATCTGAACCATGACACTTAGTTCTAATAGTTTTGAATAAATTTTAAACATTATGTTAATAAGTGCAAAGCTCTCTATGTTTGAGGATGCTGACGAGGATTAATCGTTGCTGTTCGGACTCACATTGGAGGAGACTCTGTATGGAGGAGAGCACTGGTAGATCCTGTTGGACTTCTCTATGTTGTTGGGGCATGGCACTGTGGCATGCCGCTTTCCCCGCCCATCAGACCGACTGGCCATGGCACAGCCATTGGTGGCGTTTTGATCCTTGAAAAGCGGATAGCAGGCATGAGATACCAGTCTATGAGAAACAGAAAAAGAAAAATACAAAGGCAATATTTAGCACAATGTTAGCACTCAGTCCATATTCAATTTCACTGAATTAACATTCGCAAAGTTACCTCCATGCATAGCTTTCAAAATGCTGACTCCAACATGGCAACTCAGTAACATTACATTCCTCCTTAACCCCCCTGTTGTTTTGTAATTTTAATATCTCACTTTAATGCATTATAATAAATAATTCTACCTGCAGCAAAGAATTTTCCAACGATAAAAAATGATCACAAATTTTGTAGTGACATGTATAAGGAAAAGACACCTTCAACCTACCATGTATATAGTGCAAAAAAGCAAACTAAATATGAGAAAGACCATGAATTTTATTACTCACAAACTATTCTGATAAATTAAAGTTTTAGAGTTAAGGGTGTTTTCCCCCCACTTTATTGATAGGTATAAGTGCAAAATTTAAGGTTTACAATGAAGTTTAGTATTTTATGCACCTACGTATCTTGTCAAGGTGACAAGGACTTTCCCTCTCTCCTTTTGTCCTTCCGCCTCCCCGCCCCTCCTTTCCTCCCTGCCCTATGCCCCTGTTTCACTCTGTTTTTCTTTTTAAGTTCCATAGGAGTTGTGATCTGGGTCTCTCATATCAGAGAGACCATTCGGTGTTTCACCTTCTGCTTCTGACTCACTTCACTAAGCAAGGGTGTTTTTTATTTTGCTAACTTTTTAAGTTACAGTTTTTGACAAGATTGCAATATTACATGTCAGTAGTTTATAATTTTAGGAATATCTTATAATCCTCTATAATTTTCAAAGTTCATGATGTAGAAAATTATCAGATGTGCACACTAATCAAAAGATTAAACTTGTTTTAATTTCAGACTTTGAAATTGAATGTGTCAAAGAACAAAATATGTGTCTCCAAATCTAACATGATCTTATTAAATAATAGAGGTAGGTGATAAGAGAAGCAAAATCATGCAGTTAGTATAATATAGATAAATAGATGGTAGATAGATGATAGACAGGCAGGTACATATCTTAATACAAAAATGGCCATAAAAGTGTGCGCTGAAATTGGCTCGCAAACTACAACAGTGTCCCATAGACTCTTAAAATTTGAGCAAAGTATATGATGAAAACGGAGTCATTTTGAACACTCTAAACACTACTAAAAATCTTGTATTCATTGTGCTGCATCTGCATTAAGTAGTGAGTGTCAGCAACTGAATCGTGTTAATATTAACTTTGTTAAAGTGTTAACATCTATGTGATGGTAGTTGGAGTTAGGCTTTTGGGAGATAACCAGGTTTGAATGTGGTTGTAAGAGTCAAGCCCTTGTGGATGGTACCAGAGACTTTGTAAAGAAAGACACATCCCAGATGTTTCTGTGACATGAAGATGCTCGAAGAATGTGGCTACCTGCAAGCCAGGTGGGGAGCCATCACCTAGAGCTGAATCAGTCAGCAATTTGAGAGTGGACTTTGCGGCTAGCAGCACAAC
Organism: Ctenodactylus gundi; assembly: GCA_004027205.1. Lineage (NCBI taxonomy): Eukaryota > Metazoa > Chordata > Mammalia > Rodentia > Ctenodactylidae > Ctenodactylus > Ctenodactylus gundi. The sequence goes on from PVKB01000456.1 coordinate 78,232, forward strand.
ATGCTTGCTGTTTAGAACAACTAGTGTATGTTTTTTTTTGTTGTTACAGTGACTCAAGCAGACTACTATAATGAGATTTAGCTGAGTCTCAATGATAGTTTGTAGTTTTAAGCTCCTAATAAATTTTCATTTTTCTCATAGCACAAAACAAAAGATGACCAAACACTATTACTCAAGTTGACCATTCAAAGCATCAATTTATTAGGCAAAATACATGAAACTTAAAAAAAATCATAGCCAGCCACCATTCTCTGGCCCTGGTTTTCTTTCAAAACATCTGTTTTATGGCAGATTCAGAGCTCTGAGGGGATAGGGAAAATCCAACTGAGTCCACCGAACAAGGCAGGGGCAGCTCATGACAGCCATGTACAGAGTTCAAGCAGCTACGCAACGCTTCCTTATAATATTATTCTGCTTTTATTATAATTTTCTTGGAATTATTTATTCATCAACTTGCGTAATTAAAAGTCACAACAGAGATAATAGCCGCATTGCCCTTTGTTTTCCCTGCGGCTGCCCCGTGGAACCATTAAACTCAAAGCAGCAAGAAATATTTACTTGAGCCTTCAAAAGTAAAATTTACATTCATTTAGTGCTCAAAGGTATATTTGATAGTTATCAAAAGCTTCTAATCTCGCTATATATCAAATATAATATATGTTAAATTGTATTATTTACATTTAAATAGACGTGGCATTCTTTATTGGGGGGGTTGTTTTTTTTCTTTTTCTTGTTTTGCAGTGCCAGACACCAAACCTAAGGCCTGAGCCAGTGCTACCGTATTCTCCCATATTTATAAAAAATAAAATAAAAACCTTGAAAGTGACTTTTTCCTTATTCTAACCTAAGGCAGAATTGGTAAGAATCCCAGAAACACACGTCGGGCAGCTATTTACCCACGTTTTCTCAGGTACCACCAGGCCCTATCGACGCTTCCGCTTCTGCATCCCTGACGGTTCTTGGCGCAGCACGAGATCAGATTCTGAGGAGAGAGGTTGGCTGTGTATCGGCCATTGGACTGAATTGCTATTCGGTCAGCTGCCACACCTGTTTCAAATAGATGCTAATTAATATTCAAATTGTATATCACATGGTACTCATAATAACTTCCATAGCCTCTTTGTTTGAGCCTAAACTAGTTTTTGAAACGATGCATAACCCCAATGAGTCACTCATCGATGTACTCCAGCCAGTTCAAATGTGCCAAAATTTCAGTCTCAAGGTTTGTCTAGTACGGGTGCTGCCCCCGTAACTGACTGACAGAGGGTTTTCCGACTGTCCCGTTCCTGTTCTGTTGTATATACTTTTGGTCTTTCGTTATTAAGATACCAGCTAAGTGGCAGATTTTCTTGAGAGCGTAAGTCACATGTTACTTATATTTCTATCTCTTATGTTTAAAATTATCTTGCAAACAGTTCAGAGTAAATATATGTTTTAAATGAACATAGAAAAACTAGAAAGGTCAGGAAAACATCATGGAACTAATAATTGGAAAGTCATCCATAGTTACTTGATATATTGGAGTAAATTAAAATTTTATTTTATCTAATTTTACCTAATTTAGCTACCCAGAAAAACAAACTTAAGTTGATATTATCAAAAATTCTATCTTGCCCATGATTTAAAAATTACACTTATAGGATCATAATTTGATTGAAAATCATTATCTCAATCTTATTTCTGTAGGCATGAAACTCATCTTTATATATATATATATATATATGTGTGTGTGTGTGTGCAACAAATTGAGCATATTAGTTCTAACTATTGTTAACATTATAACTATATTGACACATTAATATATTATCCATACTTCACTAATATTAGTTTCATACAATAATATATAGCTATATATATGTTATTATGTATATCTTATTTAATACTATATGTAACTACATTGGTAATTCATGATATGCAATATTATATACAGCTAATAATAGAGTTATTACAATTATCATTAGCTATCACAACTATATTAATATGAATGTTTATATGTAAGATACACACATTAACCTTTTATAATTAAACCTTCTATTCATCAGTTTGAATGATTCTTTAGCACAGCTGCTAAAATTTCATTTCTTCCCTCAACATGTTTGTTGAGCACCTACTAGGTCACAAGAAGAGCAGGCTTAGCAATTCCAATGACTGAGCAAGAAGCAAGAGATCCCACCATCATACAACGCGAGACTGAGGACACTGACCAAGCGATAGCAGAGGTCTACATGCGCCACCCCTTTGATCATGTTTCCCCAATAAACTAGATGGATGACAAGAACATGAAAGAATTAGAATGGGAGCCATTTCAATGAAATACTTACTTTGTGGCTGAATACCTAGAACAGTTTTTGATGTTTAATCTTAGGCTATTCTCAAGAGCTTTCATCATTTTTAATTAAAGGCAACAAAATCACAATCTTCCTTCTATCAATTCTCTTTTTGAAGAATAAGGTACTTTTTCTATTAAAATTGTCTACATACCAGAAACTTTCAGGAGACTATTTTAAATTTTTTGAAAAGTAATTCACTTTAAAATACTTCATTGACATATGTGTCTCTGTATATGCCTTTTATGTAAGTACAGCATCTGCGTAACTTTGCAATGTAGCTTAGTATGTATTAAATATATAACCTTTCACTTCCTTCTCCATTTCCACCTATTATTTCACTAGGCTACACTTTGTAAGAGTAAATAACATTGTATCACTATCTCTGACATACTTGAGAGAATAATTCTCTATTTCATGAAATAAATTAGGAATCCCTTGATACTTTGACATTCGATACAAAGATTCAGATCAGACACAATTTTCCCAAATGTTAGTGTAACTTATTTTGTTCAGAAAACATTTTTACAGTGTAAAAATAACCACAGCCAGCCTAGTGCTCAGATTCACTGCTGCTTCTTATCTTCAGGTAAGTCACTTCATAGCTGAGTTTCCTTTGTGAGAGGCTTAAAAAGAGTGATCTCTAAGGTTCTCTTCAGGCCTAAGAGTCTAGACTTCAAATAGGGATAAATTTATTTTCAATTCTACTATTGTGCAACATGTTGTTCTTACTTCCACAGACATTTCTGGGTCTCAATGAAAGGCTTTTTTCAAATTTACTTGAAATATTTAGAAATGATCAGAAGACAGAAGAATAACTCGGTTCAGTCAATTATTTTTTACCCTGTTTTTGAGAATGTCTGTAGGACATTCCCTCTGAGACCCGCTGTATTGTTTTCAATGTTCGTTTACTGTCTCTAAATTTGCTTTGTAATACATCCCACTCCCAGTGTCTCAGTCCAAATGGTACCATCACTTCAGCTTCTGTCGAACAGGCTGAATTCTACTTGGTTATGTGTATGTGTAAACATGTATGATGTATGTGTGTCGTACCTTTTAGTTTCTATTAAAAATATTTTTCTTCTTTTAACTACTTCCTAAAAAAAGTCTTGACCCTTAAAACTTATTCTTGTGTTTATTTAACAAACATACAAAATAGAGTAGACCTGAGTTGTCATAATAAATACACAGATATAAAACTGTCCTCTGAAATCACAAAAAGGCTGAAAACATTTTCCCGCAGTGGTCTAGGAAATGAGTTTGGAGGACAAGCCAGGCAGCCCTGTACTGACACCTTCTGAGAGGCTAGGACCGGGGAACACCAGAAATTTACTCTTCAAACCAGCCTAGAAAATTGGTCTCCACGTTTCACTAACAACTTCCCTTAAATGTCTTCAGAAATACTGGCCTAAATTAAATTTAAGACAAAGTTCTTACACACGGCCTAAGAGGTACAACTTATTAACCACATTAAGTGGTAAATGTTTGTTTGACTAACTCTCCCCAACAAACTGAAGCGGTGCTCAGAAAGTCGCCACATGGATCCCTGACTCTGAAGAGCAAATGTCAGTTAGCTGGTGGGCAAGTGTTGAAACTGGAGCATTGGCAGCGGTGCCAGCACACGCTCCAGAGGTGAGCTCAGCCAACGGCGTGGCTTTGCCACAGGCACTTGGCCGATACCGTGAAGTTATGATTTTTGAGCTCAGCATGACTTCTGTCCTTTCCGGGCTTGCTGTCCTTTGGAGCTGGCTTCTCCGAAGCCTGTGTGCTTGTTTATCAAAGCTGCCAGAGATTTCAGCTTAGTTGAGCTTTTTTTTTTCCCAGAATTATCCAAAGCCCTGGAAGGCAGACCTCTCATACTGACCAATCATCATTATGTTAGACACTATTTCATTTTTGAAATACAACCAGTACTCATTTGGGAATAACTTTGGAGATCAAGATCTTAGAGTTAGCATCAGCAATTTTGTATCTGGAATTTTGGACTTTTACAAGATACTTTAGAAGAAATACTCTTTATACCTAGGATTAACATTAACTTAAAAGCTAATATTAAAAGTTACTTATATTATTTTAGAGTAAGAATTATGTATACTTATTATTATCTAAAATGAAATAAAACACATTTGATCCACTCTTAATGCTAAGATTTCACTTTATGATAAATAGTTTAATACATTGTATACATCCTATAGTGAAAAAATATATCATGATTATATGGGGATATATGTGCATGGAGTATAGATAGTAGTACAGGTAAAGTGGAGAATTGATATGATTGTTGTCTGTTCTTAACTGTCAAAAATGAACAAATCTTGACACATTTATTTTGTTTCTCTTTTGACTCACTCACCATTTAAAATTAGACACTAATAATCAACTTTTAGGCTGAAGTTGATAATCTACCAGTCATTCTTTATGACTAAGATACAGTTTTATTAACTTGACAAGATGATAATATTTAAAAATTCTAACTTCAAAAACTTTTAAAACTTTCTCAGTCTAAAGTCAAAGAGTGAATTTATAAGAAAGGAATCAAAGGGATTGTATTACTTGCAGTAGAAAATGCCCACGATGCAGCACAGTTTTTTTGATCCAGTGGGCCATGAGTCCATCCAGGCCACTTGTATGAAGCGATAAAAAACTCTGGAAGATCTGTTTCGGCAGGTAAAGAAGCCTGCAAGAAGGACAGGAAGAAGCATCAGACTTCCCCAAATGCATTCCAATTGTCATTATGAGAAAATATCATGGATTTGTGGGTATTTGGTACAGTCAATTTTACGAATTAAGTATAACTACAGAGGTTTTCTACTTTACTCTGTAACTCAAAATTACAATGCAATGCAAGGAATCATAACATAACACAGACGTCAGAGCAACACATGGAAGGCTTTTCCTGGGTTACTGCACAGTGCAATAATTCCAGCCGATATCCTTGCCACTTCGAATAAACATGCTCATCCACATGATAACTGCATGAGATTATTTAGTTTTGTCCTTATAGAGAATGCACGCTGCTCTGTTTCTCCTATTGGGAGAGCATGTGTGATTCTGAGGTAAAATTAATTCTGAAATGATGCATTTATGACAAGTACATGTGAGCACACTCAGAGCCCCAAAGAAGACATTCAATTTCACATTCATTATTGGGAAATGGAACTGAAATGAATTGGCTGACATTTATGAATTTCTTGAAGATGGAAACAGCCTTTAAGAAATGTGTAATACCAATTCCACAACGCCATGATGTCTTAGCAGCTCATGTCAAAGTCCTGACAGCGTCAATTTTGTCTGCTGTCTTTCCATCAAGGCAAATTAAACATCTCACTTGCTCTGTTCTTGTCTCAAAGACAAAAATATGCACCACAATATCCTATTTTTTCTATACCATAATAGAGAATGATAATATTCACTTCCAAAAATAATCAAAACTCAAATAAAATAAGGGTTCACTTATTAATTTTTCTTCACCTATACGTATGTGTCCACACAGAGACACACGTGCATGAGAGTGATTTCAAGTTACCCACATTTCCATAATCACTGTTTCTTTTTGCCTTCTCAATAGCCCTAAGCGATGCAGCCAGGGAAATAGTATTAGTTCACGTTTTGTGATCAAAGTAAATCATTTCTAAAGTCAAAATGACACGGTATGGACTCTCAGGTGAAGATTTACTCCTGGAACCAGACCCAAGCTTCGGAATTCAAAACAACACGCTGCACTTCTGACGTTTTTCTACTTAGAGAGAAATGTATAGAAACAGTACCTCACAGGAAAAGTATCTGTAAAAGATCAAATTCTATGTATTTGGAAATGTTATGATTGTACATCGAACAAGTAAAAGCTACTAATTTGTCACTATAAAAATGAATTCTGATGGGCACATATTAACTTCAATGTCTAAAGCAAGGAAATTTAAAATCTACACATCTACTAAAAAAAGGCATGCACTCCAATTATTTATAAATTTGAGCATTAATGGGAGCAGTCAGTTTTGATTTAAAGAAGTATTAACATTGAATAATAAAGTTTTAGAATCCTGGCTGTATTACTTAAACCACAGGCACTTTGATGACAGCAGAAAGTGCCCAAGACACCAAGCCAATGTGTGTCCCGCCCCTACAGGATAAGTTAAACAGCAGTGTCACAAAAAACTAAGTAACTGGGGATTCTAAGGCTGATATATGGAGCACATCGCAGAACCTCTATCACTGTGGCAAAATAAAATTACTGCTTTGAGTATAAGTTTCAGATAACAGACTCATTTCCCAAAGACATCTTTCTAAATAGGACAGATACACATCTTAGACCTTCCTTCTACTTTCCAGTTTCAATTTCTTTGTTTCACTTCTGTGCATTTAGACATTTGTCATGTTAAATTGCCTCATGTTTTCAGAAAAATAGGTGCAGTGTCAGCTGTTATTTTATCATTTTAAAATTCCAATATAATAACAAAATCAGGATATATTTTTTTCTGCTGTTTTGAAGCAGTAAAGATGCAACTATTACTTCAAACACATTTCAGTGGCTGTGAGTTATTTTAGAACATGCCTTCCATGTCGGAAAGTCTACCAGAGTGCTTAACATCTGAGATGCTCAATATGATAATGATAATAGGGTGTCATATATGTCTTCTTTTGAAACTACGGTTTCCCTGTTGGCACTCAGATAAGTGGTGACACAAGGATGCACTTATTACTTTATGATTTACTCTCTAAAATAAAAAAAAATGATTGAGTAGTCTTCTTCAGTAAAACAAGGCACTAGAGAGAGAATTATTCCAAATGATGTTTTTGTTGAAAATATATTTACCTATTCCCAAAACCAGGTGAACTGAAGTTGTTCACTGATTGGATTTTTAAAAATGTTTACTGCTTATCTACTACTGCTTTTCCTAAAAATGAGTGGCTAAGACCTGAGCTCATCCTGTACATACTAGCTTAAGATTTCATATGCTTTATAATATCAGATAATCTACTATAATAAATTCAGGGAAATTTCATATTTAGTTATTTCATAATGACTACATTCCTCTGTAAAGCAACAATGTTTTAGAGCTTATAAGTAAAGACAAGATATACAAAATTAATAGCTTTTAGGATTGGTTGTGGAAGTCTGACTTCCATGAATGATACATTTTACAAATTTTGTTTAACTTTATGCCAAAAGAAAGCCTAATAATGCAACAAACATGACAACCAGCTGAAGTGGTAGAAATGTCAAAGTAAGTGTCTTTAATAAGACAGATAATAGAGAAATTCATATTTAAGCAAGAATTACACCTTCTGTGTGGGCAATTTTAAACCTTTATAGTGTCAGGTTGGGAACAGTTGAAGCAGTTTCATTCTACTTCTAAATGAGCACTTATAGTCATTTGAATAATCCCCCTGCTTTGATACTTTCACTCGGACATTAGAAGTTAAAGACAATTTGGACAAATGGGAGAATGAAATACAAGACACAGTGAAGAGTATTTTTCCCAGTAACCCCTGCATTCATTTGAATTAAAATCTCAAGAGTAATGAATATGTACAGACACAGCAACAGACAAACTGATCAATTTTCCCAAGAACCCCCTTTATAGCTTATACACTCTCAATGTAGAGTCTACACGAAAGTGGTATCCGTTACGTGAGTTGCTCCTTTTGTCCCCAGTCCGCCCTTCCCTCTACTTTAATTCAAATAATCAGAGACCTGACAATTCAGTAGTGCCATAGAGAATATAATTATATTCTGACCTTCAGAGGCTAAGGTCAGTATCCATGACTACCAAGACATCATTCCTTCTGAACTATTTGATATTGAAAAGGAAAAGGCTAATTTTCTCATTGCTAGTGGCAAAATGAATTTCTAATCTTTAACAATATTTGCATTAATATCTTAACATTGAAAGAGTTATCCTTTGATATTTCTCTGGTTTCTAATTAAAAAGTAATGTTTCGGGACTTTCTAAATGTCAGCCCTCAACGACAGTGCTATGGGAGCGGCGAGTTCCTCTCCCGTGGTCCCTTTCCTCACAGGAATGCAGCTTTATTTCAGCATATACAGACTCAGAGAAATGACTCATTTTCTCAGATCCTTGGACTGCTGTGATCATTTTCATGTTTGTCTATCAATGTTATAAGTTGTATAAAGTTGTCATTTTTTTAGCTTCTGAGAACTTTTTAAAAGTGCTATCATCGGATTTTAACTCTTTTGTTCTCTTTTGTCATTTCTTGTTGGCTGGAATTTAGGCACTATAGGTGCATGGGATGCAATCTTCTTGAACTGCTGTCTGGCCTTGGAAATAAAGGTCTGTGGCCATAGAGCACCAGAAGAAAAGACCGTGACAAGCCAACATTACCATGTACGATTCCAGCACAGGACAGCCCAGATTTACTACTAAGAGGGAAATTTCTGTCTTATTTATGCCATGGTCATTTTTGAGTTGTATGTTCACAACTGAGCCTAATCACGGTAATACAGCACAGGTGATTATCATTAAAGCTGATGGACAATGCTACATCTCATTAAGCCCAAGAAATAATCAAATAAATGTAAGAAAGTACCCCAACGTCAGAGGGGCTAAAGGGCGAACAGACAGCACTGCCTAAGAGGCACATCTATGGTGTTTTCCAAAGTGAGCTTCTTACATTACTATTTCTGAGAAATTTTATCAGGTAATTGTAAGGAGGTTTAATCCAACAGTTCTTAAGACACATTGGTTTCAAAAATTGGATAAATTTTTAAACTGTAATTATGTTGTCAGCTGCCAGCATAAATGAGGCGATGGAAATGCATTTGTGATTTTTAATGCTCATGAGTGGACCTAATACAATGGCTTGATTTGATTTCATTTCTGCTATGTCATTTTCATTGTGAAAAAAGTGAAAGCACTATTATTATCTTGGGTGGAGTATTTTGGGAAGAAACATTCTGTATCAAAAACAACAAATCCAGAGAGAGGGCGGGTAGAGAGTAGGGCTGTTGTATCAATGCACCCAGTCACCTGAGGAATGTGCTTTTACATGGCCCAAAATATTTGTTTCTATTCTATGGAAGAAAAAAAAATTAATTTGTGCCTTTCTGTTTGAATACATATCCTGCAGTGATCAATTCAGTTACACTGTAAGGGTCAAGCTAGTTCAATTATATGACAATGTTCTGTGTCCACTGTAACTAGGATAGACAGATAAAACTAAAAACCCAAAACTCCGTTTGAGAAATAAGGACATTCATACTGTCATAGGTACAGGTGAAGTGATGTAGGCTTGTAATTCCAGGACTCTGGAAGGCTAGGGTAGGAGGATCCCAAATTCAACCTGAGCTTGGGCAACTTGGTGATTTAGCAAGACCCTGTCTCCAAACAAAAAAGAATGAGCTGTCGGGGACTGAAGGAATGGCACAGTGATTAAACTGCTTTCCTAACTAAAGTACAGCCCTGAGTATGATTTCTCAGCACCTCACATAAGCTGGGCATAGAGGCACATGCTTGCAATCCCAGCACTCAGGAGGCTGAGGCGGGAAGATTGCTGTGAGCCTGGGATAAAGAGCAAGATGCTGTCTCAAAAAAAAAAAGAAAAAAGAAAAGAAAAGAAAAGAAAAGAAAAGAAAAAGAGAAAGAAAGAAAGAAAGAAAGGAAGGAAGGAAGGAAGGAAGGAAGAAGAAAGAACGAAAGAAATCTGGGAATGTAGAGGTCTGGGTGGAACCAGAGACGAAAACTAATGGGCTGGTGATGTAGTTTCATGTGAAGTCTCTGGTGTTCAATTCTCAGGGAAAAGCAAGACAAAAACCACAAAACAAAACAAAAGAATGAGAATGAGACCAGAGATATTTTCTGAAGTTTACTGGAACGGAAGATTTGAGGCTTCGTTCTTAGAAAGAATGGGAAAAGAACAAGACTTGAGGCAACATTGGAAAGTGTTCTGGTGCTTTCTCAATATTAATTCAGTGTCGGCAAGAATAATTGCTAACATCGTGTTCTGTCCCTGGATTTTCTTCTCAATGAAGCTTGTGAGGTAAGCTGAGGGAAATGCAGGCCACAGCACAGACTGCGCACACACCCGGCCTTGCGCTCCCCTCAGAGCCATCCACACTTCCGGTATCTTGGGATTCTGAGACCACATGTCTCGAGTCCACGTTGTGGGAGTCAAGCGTCAAAAATGGCCATGTTTGTTTAATATTGGGTAGAATGCAGGACTACGTAACTGCTTTGAACTCTGTAGACAGGGTTTTGGGTTCTGCTGAGGTTTCTGTTACACAGTGACATTTTATTAAAATCAAAGTGAAAATGTGAATTTTGACATCAAAAATGTCAGGACTAAATCAAAATATTTAATCTTTGAGAGATTATAAATGAAACTTGGAAATGTTCACTTTGATTAACCCAAAGCTGTTTCTATGTCTATTTGCATTTACATGTTATCCAGATGCTTAAATGAATTTTTCGTTTGTCACCTCAAAAAATTGGCGGCCCTAAGGTTATCACATATACATAAAATAGTAGTTTAAACTTCCAAAAACACAGGAAAATTATGACATTATTTTTCTTTGTTTCCTATACAAACTACATTCGTTTGTATTAGGTGACTGAGAAAACATATTGTACTAGCTAAGTATGATGTGAACTCAAAACACAGTTGAATATTTCACCTACACTAATCTGAAGTCTTACAAGATAACACATCTACAGCTTTTAAATGTTACACTACCCTTCTTAATATTTTAATAGTTTCTAAATAGTTCTACCTCTGATAAAATACCACGCTGTTCTTCTTGGGGAATCAACAACTACAACAAACCTGTTTTCAAAAACAAATAAAAGAAATCAACAGCTATAACAAACCTATTTTCAAAAACAAAATTTATCCAATCCTAGTACAAAAAAATAAACTCTAACTTTCTAAAGTTCTATGTGATATATTACTCAAAATATGTTCAATGTTTATAATAGACCATAACACAATAAAGCATCTTGGAGCTACTCTCTAAATTCAAAAGAATTTGAACATTCTGTCTAGAAACACAACCAGGTTTAGAATTATTCTGTTTAGTTTTGAGAGCATCACAACAGTAAGGCATAATGCTCAAATTTTCTTCAGGCCATTGAACCCAAGGCCACAGCTTTCTGTGTGAGATATAATATTGCGAGTGATGAAGGTCTGAATCATTAAACCCTCACAGCATTTACACCTTCCACAACACTCCTATTCTCCCAAAGTTAGTACAAAGAAAAAAAATTGTGTATCATATAATAATTTTCAAGGCCCAGTTATATTCTAAACACTTAGGTAAGTACTTACAATATAACTGCACTAGATGCTTCATGGAAGCCATACGGTGCTGAGAGATAGTTTCTAGCACAATCACTATCGTGCCAGGAGGAGGCGATGGGTAGCAAGTGGAGCAGCCACACAGAGACCCAACCACAACACCTCCAGTGAGCATGCTGGACACAACTTCTCTTTCCTACACATGCCAACCAGGTGCTTTACCACTGAGCTACATTTCAGCTTTACACATGCCTTTTAACATTTCTCCAACTCTGATGTTTCTTCCATCTCCAAAGGACCTCAGTCAAGGACAGCTCAGCCTTTCGCATAATGATAACAATTGGTTGTTTCCATATTTTTCTTGAAACACCAAGAAAATTCTTTTTTGCTCTTCAAAATATATTTCTACTCACTCCAGCACTCTTACCTCAATATTTCACCTAAATTCAGTATTTCTTAATGTGTACTTTGTGGAACATAAGCCCTTGGGAATATTAATAGTCATTATAAGCAAACAAAGTGACCTAATTTTGTAAATTTAGGATACACTAGAGAAAAAAAAGCTAATACACTAAAAAAATTTAGTATCATCTATACACTAATGAATGTTCAAAAGGAAAAGTTGATGATGTGCCAATTCATGAAATCTTTTCTCCCGTAATGAGACTCTGTGCTTTTGTGAGCTGCAACTTGCCCCAGGAAGCCTAACTTAGTGTTCTGACAAAAGAACAAAACCCACCCTTTCCTAATTTGCCAAACCTTTTGCTACATATACCCTTTGTATTAGTTGGGGTTCTTTCAAAAGGCAGACTTTACAGAAATCATAACGAGAAGGATCTATTCGGCAGGCTTACAAATCTGAGGATAGAGATAGTCCAAGATGGCGGCCTGCACATGCGAGAGCTGGAGTGTCTGATGGCTGCTCAGCCACAAAGTACAACTCCTGTCCAGGACTTCAGGGCTGCGGTGAGAAGCCACTGCAGATCTTGGTTGTTTGAAGAACAGTGAAAAAGACTGGAGGCTAAAGATCAGCGACTGAAGATCAGCGACAGGCAGACAGGTGCGAGCCCAGACAGAAGCGAATCTGAGATGAAGATCTACCGCGTATAGCAAGTTGACATTTGTAGACAACTGTGAAGATGGAAGGTTTCCCAGAGGAAGAAGCTGTAACAATCGTCCTTCTTCCTTCCTTTTATACCGTTCCAGTTCCAGTTGGGCCTCCAGCATCTGGGCGGGTGCTCTTCCCTCATTGGCTGGCCCACAAATCACTCACACTCTAATCCAGGCTGGTTCCCAATTCCCAATCTAGGCGCCGTTCACAAACCATAACCCAGGTGTGGTTTCTGATTGCCTCAAATTGGCATTATCTCTCCAACCATCACACCCCTATTTCTGTCAAGGTTTAGTTTTCTAGTTGTCCTAACAGAACCTTTTGTTTGCCAAGTCTTTTGTCCTCAGGACTGTACCCACCCACATGGGACACACTTCTCAAAATTTCACCAACAAGCTTCGTGAGGCACATTAATTCCCCTCCACCTTTTATTCTCCTTTCTCTCGATTCATTTATCCCACTCTACTTGTATCCAGAGATCACTACAGGTTTCTATTTCCTTTTTCTTTTGATCTCACTTAAAATTACTGCCCAGGCAGGGCCTCCCCAACCTGACCAAACTGCCTTTTTTCATCTCCCACTACCGACATGGCTCTGTTCTTCACAATTCCTAGTCACCCTCTTTAAAAATGCATTTTGGATACAATTAATTCCCATAAGCTACCAGGGTTTTCACATTTAGGTGATCAAGGAAATCCCCATACAACACATGCTGATAGGCCTGTCACTCATGCCCAGTACACAACTCATGGGTAAAAGTGACTTAGGCTAAAGAATGAAGCAAGAAACCTGCCAGGAAAACAAAGAGCTCTCTAGAAATCCACAATGATCCACACTCATTTTTCCCACTGAGGAAAGAACTTCTTCAGTCCCAGCTCTCGTCCAGGCAACATGGCCAAGGGAAGAGAGAAGGTTGAAGGTTAGAGTGGCACAGAGTTTCTCAGCATGTCAAAAATTACACAGTTGTTGGCAAATGACTATCCTGACCACACATATAGTTAGTGTCTATAGTCTGTGTCAAAAAAAAAAATTAAGTGGGGAAAAATGTGAAGGAAAGATCAGTTATCCAGAAATATAATCACAAAAAAGATTTTTTATTCTTACTATACTTGGAGGTACATAATGGCTATTTCCTGTTTAGTCACCAGGCTAAGAATTGACCCATTTGTTTATGGTTTCCAGTTCAATTTAATTCATATTGACCACATGTTCTTCCTTAGAATTAAATTTCAATATTTCTAACTCTCTTTTACACGACTAGTTATTAAAACAACTTGCATTCTTAGGATGCTAAAGATTTCATGCTCTAGAAATAACTGATTCCTTCGGCTGGCATTGTAGTAGCTAATGAAACTCTTAGGAGCCAACTCAACTTTCCTTATTGCTTTTCTAGAATTACTTGGCAACAGTATTGCATTAATTCATAGCACCAGGTAATTCACATCCTGAGGGCCTAATCATCAAGAATTTTCATTTAAATATCACTACAAAGACTTTTATGCAAACAAATCCCCAGGAACTAATACCCAACTTAGAATTAGATTTTCTGTTGTGTGGTCCAATGTGTGGCAACTTGGGAAATAAATGTACCTTCTTTTCTCTAGAATACTAATTAATCATAGTAAGACGCAGAAACACAAATTTAAAAACTGAAATGTTTGAAGTAATACCGAGAAAATACATCTAAACACCCAAGTAATTGTGTGGCTCACTGTGACCCTCAACAAAGAAAAAAATAAAAGAATAATTTTTAAATAGAGTTAACATTTTTAAGTCAATGCTGCCCAAGCTGGTTACAAGGAGAAATGAGAAAAACATAAGGGGGAAAAATGACTTTTCTAATTGAGTGATTCTACAGTTAGCTAATCAAATACACATGAATCTGAGACGCATCTTTAAAGGTCTTATCTAACTGACTGTAGGAAATATCTCAGAATATCTCAAAACTGATCATTTCAGAAAACTCTCTCTGGTTAAGACATTAAAAGGCTTTTTGTGACTTTGAACTTAAATTGACAAGAGTTAACTGACTCTACTGGAGTTCTACAGACTATTTTGGAGTACAGACCTTTTTAGATTTACTGGCTCGGCAATTTAATTAATTCTGTGGCAGCTCTTAACCTCTCTCAATCTCCATGTGACTCAACTACTCTCAATCTTAATTTGCTTGCCTTGAAAATGCGGGGAAAGATAATACACACTCCATCAAGCTGCCAGAGGAATTAAATGAGATAAAGCACAAAAGTGTTTACATGCTTAAGACACAAGTACTCAATAAGTGTCAGTTGTTATTCATTTCTGCAATACTAGCTGTAATTTATCAGGCCTTACTACTGGAATTTATCTTCAAATAATAGCTCAGGTGGTTACATCTCTGTAAAGCAAAATGCAGGTTAAATGTTTACCAAATCACCAGCGGGTTTACGACAAACAACAACCCACTATCTGGAGATAGTGGGAACTTGTAGGCAGCCGGGATCTGACTTAATTATCGCTGCCTGCAAGGCATGCCCTCCAGCAGCCCAGGAGCCCCACGTGCCCCACTATTACAAGCCTTGGGCCTGATCAACATTTCAACTAGAAAGTGTATGTGGGGTATCCCAGTGGTCAGAGTGCTTGTCTAACAAACACAAGGCCCTGGGCTTAATTTTTCAGCAGCACATAAACTGGTGTTGTGGTACACACCTATAATCCCAGCACCCAGAAGGCTGAGGCTGGAGGTTTGTTGTGTTTGTGGCTAGCCTGGGCTGTGTAGTGAATTAAGAACCAGCCTGTACTAAAGAGCGAGACCCTGTCTCATTAACCAAAAAGAAAAGAGAAAAGAAAGTGTATGTGGCAGACTGGGAAGCACCACACATTGTGGTAAATTGCAGTGTGGTGGGCTAACTTGTTGTAATGAAAGAGAGAAAAGGTTCTTTATGAAAAACATCTACTATAAGAAGATAATTGTGTTTAAAAATGAAAGGGAAAAACCAATATAGTAGCACAAAGAATGAGAATAGTAGGAAATTTGGGCTAGTTTTGCAAGAGTCTGCCAGATCACAAGGCAAAATTTCAAGGTATTCTCTTAATGGAAATTTTGAGGATTTTTGAGGACAAACTTTCATTAATCGTGATAACATACATACTTGAAATTGCCAGCATTTATTTCAATTTTATGTGATAATGGGCAATCGGAGAGACATCAAAGAGTTTTGATGAATTCACCAAATAACTGTGTTTAGTTAAGTAAAGACCATGACTTACTCCAGCACTGGCATATTGAGCAACCAGTCATTAAAAACACGTATTTCTGTGAAATCATTAAGAATGGGAAGGAACATGCAGTCATTCTGTAGGACACTGTGTCTAGTTGATAACAGCGAATTTTCCAAGTCCACATGAAACTTTTGAGAGAGACAGAGTAATCATCATTGGTAGAAAAGATTTTCATATTTATATGACAAAAGTTTGTATTTTCAAGACCTTGAAAGCTCAAAGCTCTTTACTTCAAATTACAGTACCTTATGAACACACCTACATGAACACCTGGGTAACCCACATAAACAGGAAGGGCACTCACGGTTACTTCGCTCATGCTCAGGAGCAGCGCAGTAGGTGGCAAGGTGCCCAGGCGAAACTTGAAACCATCCTCTAAAGTCATTCCCCAGAACTGGCTGTAATTCCATGCTGTCCATCTGCCTTACAAATGAGTGAGAAATATACATACACAGGTGACATAATATTGCTTTCATTAATACATAGTAATTTACATTAACATTTCTAAAGGTATACAACAACATATCTCACAAAATCAGAACTATCACTGTAGGCTATGTGCTCTTTATGTATATGACACACTTATTATTCTAATAATCAAGTACATGAGATATTCTTCCTAAATTTTAATTTTATTTTTAATAACTCATAAAGACTTAAGCCCATATCAATACAGACTAGAAAGAACACAGAATTTTTATGTGTTTTGCAAGAATTAAACGGGCACAAGGCAGTGACCTGTATAGCCCTATTAGCATTTTAGAAATAAGCTCGAATATAGAGAAATATACATACAGATTAATTAGTGGAACTTTTTTGTGATTTAGACCTGAACAGAAATGACCATGTAAAAGGAAGTTCATGAAAAAGGCAACAAAATAGGTATATTTTTAAATTCCATTAGTGATAAAATTACATATTGAAATATTCTTATATTAAATGAATCGAATTATTTTGGGATGTAATAATCTGAGCTACCAATAATAATATAAAGTTAATTGTGTGAAATTAGACAACAAAAAGTGCATTTTCCCAGGAATGTATTTTATACTCTTATATAGAAAATGATACTGTTATCAAAATTTAATATTAACATTTAAAGATAGAGTTTTTGAGAAGAGTTGATGAAAATCAAGAAACATAACTAATTTAATTATTGTTTACTTGAATCACCTATAGCTTAAAGATAGTATATTAAGTTCTCAAATAGAATATAAACTTTGTCCTGTTATGTTTATCATCAAAATTATTTATAACAGGATTTATGAATAATTAGAAATATGAATGAATTTTCAATAATACATATGACAAGTTAATGCTTTTGTTTCATAAGGTATTTAAATTCATAAAATCCTAACTTTCAGTTGTGGTTTTAAAGTCTAATTCCCATCACCCAAAGAATTTTGATAAGAAAATCTTTAAATATATTAGATAGCATGGTATCGTTGGATCCATACTGTGGTATTAGTAAAATTTTGTCTTGGTATTTATAAACATCAGTTGTTGAAATGTCAAGTGGGTCATTATATTTAATATTAAGCATTCAATTCAGGGAACAGAAATAAACTTTAAAGACTAAGATAGAAGATGTAAAAATAGAATGAATTATTAGAGTTCACTGCAAACAATGAATGCAGGTACCATTTAATGCATTTCTATGTGTGTGTTTACTGAATCCCAGAGGCACATGTAGATCTTATTGTGATTCATGCTCAAAGAAGTATACAAGTCACTGTTGTCCTGCACCATCCTCCAAACCTGGACTCAACTCTTTCCATTAATCTAATTTCGCATTTCTTGAACTTTCTTAATTTATATCTCACCTTCTCTGATAGACACTGGGACATAGAAATGAACAGCTTTTTCTACCCTCAAGGATTTCATACCCTAACAAGGATTACAATGAAAAAAAAAAAAAACCTTTATTGGCAGTAGGACCAAATATGATTAGAGCAGAGAATTAGGTATAACTCTGCCTGAAAGAATTAGCCCATTTTGAGAGAAAGTTGAGTTTAATGCTCAGTCTGGAAGGATAAAGAAGTGTTTGATGGCCAAATATGGAGAAAAAAGACCTCATTTATTTTAAACAAAGACAACCTGAGGAAAACTTACAAATTTGAAAACAGCCACCTTCACGCTATCGCAGGTAACTTACATGCTTCAATTTGGAGGGCTAGGGACTCGTGCGCAGAAGAAGTGTAACAGATGTGGTAGCAAAGAATGACTTTAGGCCACATACTATACTAAGGAAAATAATTCTATTTCAAGGCAATGCAGTGGAGGATTGGCATAGAACACGAGTGGCAAAAACAAGGCTCTAATTTGGCAAGGTAACCATGAAACTATTTTTTAAAAATGGAATGAAGTCATTAGAGATGAAGCAAGTGATGCCATTTCAAACCAGACTTTAGAAATAAGGTTAGGCCTGGAAGAAATAAATACCTAAGAGAAATTTTCAGTGCAAGAATTATTAGAACACAGTGACTGAAATGAAAAGGCATGAAGAACCTAACTTCAAACTTTCTAGCTGGCTTGACCAGGAGGAGGCAGCTGCCAGGAACCAAGGATAGGTAGGGCTGCTAACCTCCTTTTGGAATGTGCTGATTTTGGGAAATCAGTGAGAAATCAAGACCAACTTATACAATACACTATATTTGGAGATATAACAAAACTCAAGTTTATAGACATGGTAGATTAAAATGGATCAAAAATATTTGTTGCTCTTTTCACGAAGAAATGAACTTTCTTTCTCTAGCCATTGAGTGTGGCCTGGCCTAGTCGCTCGCTGTGCCCCAAAGGAAGCAGTAGGATGGACGTTACGTGCCTGTCGTGCTTGGCCGCCATGGACGGACTCCCTCAGCTACAGTCCTGCCCTGAGAGATAACTGTTCTCATGTGAAAAGGGCCAAGGCTGACATGCTGGAGACGTGCGGAGGTCACACAGACCAGCAGGAAATGGGGAGAGACCACTTCAGAGACGTCAGCCTCCATGAAGTCTGTAAATGTCTAGAGACACAGTCACAACCTCAGAGAAGGCCAGCGAGATCCTCAGCTCAGTCTGTTCCAAATTGCTGACATGAACAACTGCAAAGTATTCAGCTTTAAGGTGCTAAATCCTGGAGTGGTTTGCTCCAACACAATAGATAGCATAAATAGAGTTTTCAGGCTCCTTCCATCCCATTAACATACTGATTATTATTTGTGCTCTTAACTTGGTCTTACTTTTTTTTCCTACCATCGGATATCCTTCTACAAGGGTATAACATTTTTGGCTCCGCAACTAAATGGCAAATTTTTGCAAGACAGAAATTATTTAGTCACATCCTCAACAATGCCACATGTTTTTCTGATATTTGTTGATAGCCTTGAAAAATAATATGAAAAGTAAATAAGCATTAGTTGTATTATGTAAAATAAACAAAGACTTGAATCTATAAATGTTATAATTTGGATCTGGAATATGCCCTGAAGCATATGTGAAAGGACTGAATCATAGTAGTTAATACACTGTTCTCTGTGCTGTTCAGAATTGGGGCCTGCTTGGAGGAAGCGGGTCATGGAGGCTTGACCCGGAAGGGGTGCCTCACTGGGACTAGACCTGGAAGAAATAGCTATCTCATTCATTCTGATGCCACAAACAGCTTCTTTCCGCATAAGTCACTCCTGATCCCTTTCCCTATTTTTTTTTTTTTTTTTGAGACAGGGTCTTGCTCTGTGGTCCAGGCTGGTCCTGAATTCACTTCAGAGCCCAGGCTGGTCTTGGACTCAAGGCAATCCTCCTGTCTCAGCCTCCCGAGCGCTGGGATTACAGGCGTGCGCCACCATGCCCAGCTTATGTGGTGCTGGGGAATCGAACTCGGGTACTTAGCACTTGGCTTAGAGCTTCTCAAGCATTTTAACCGCTGAGCTATTCCTCCAGCTTCCTCCCTATTTTTGGTCACCCATGAACTGAGACCTTGGCTGAGACATCTAGAAACTGTAAGCTAAAACTATATCTTTCTTCTCTAAGTGTGAGCGTCAAGGTATTGTGTCCCAGCTATGAAAAAGTAACTAAGACAGTAAACTACTGCCAAGATGTGGGAAAGAAATATAGTAAAACAAGACTGAATATCTTTATGTAGCTATTTCAATAGGCAATTTCCAAATACTGACTAAAATAGAAGAATACAGCTTGAGTATCATTAGCAGACAATAGCAGAAAATTAGAACTTTCATTTAAAAACAAGAATTTCTCTCTTTTGTTCCCTGGTAAATAATTTATTTTGATTAGACTTATTCATAGTTTGTTTTCTTTAATTTTTCTCTTTGGTCTGTGTGTTTCCTCTTCCTTCAATTATGCTTCCTTTTGTTTTATTCTAGTAAGGTCATGTTCTTTAAAGTTTGATTTGAAAATACAAAGCCCACTAATCTTAAATAGTCATATAGCAAGCTCAAGATAAACAAATGATGAAAACTTTGTCTTCCAAGGGTTCTTGACAATCTCTGTACTGCTAAGCATGCTTTCTTCCATGGTGCTCTAGAGTGTGGTGTCTTGTGGAAAACTGAGCCACTCTACTGTGATTTCCTGGAAGCGAGCATTAATTAGGTCCAGCATTTGAATACTCCTAGTGCCTGAGTTGTTAATTTGTCAAGATTCATGTTCTTTGAGCAATTATATACTATTTAGCCACACAAATTTGAAATTGGTTTTTCTGAGAAATGTTTGAATGCCATCAAGTTATTACCGAAAGTATTGTTTCAATAGGAGGCGCGCACACGCGCGCGCGCGTGCACGCACACACACACAGAAGAACTGAGAGTGATTCAAGGCTATAAATGTCAACAAATGCATTTTCTGTATTTTATCTTCCAGGAAAATACTTGGATAGATTGAAATCAAATGTGCCTGCTGTGTTAGGAAACGTAACATCAGTGTATGGAAGAAAATGACATTTTAAAAAAATAATGCACCTCAGTATTATTTCACTTTTCTAGTTGCTCGACAACTGATCTTTTAATATGAAGTCTTTGCAGAACATGGAAGATGCTAGCAAGGTACACAGGGATTTGGTCAACGGCAGTGGAGGAATTCTGGGGCAGACAACAGCAGCCTCTCTCTCACTCAGTTCTATAAAGAATGCACCAGTCGATGCCTCCAACTTAATTCCTTTTACACAAATGGAGAAGTACTGATTTACTACTTAGACAGTTTTTCCCAGTGTTGGAATGTCAATGACCCCTCTTCTTATATTAGTACAGAGTGACTCAACCTGACTTTTGACTCAGCTTCAAGTTAAACAGCTAAGTATCAGTCACTTCAGCAAAATTGTCCAAATTGACTTGTTATATGGGATATTGTCAAGATACAGTACTGTCATAGTAAAGTCATATTCCACCCAGGATAGCTGAGCACATGATTGTCTTGGCTAAGGCAGCAAAGCAGAGAAAACAGTTAACATGGATAAACCAGCTTTGCCAATGTTCTGATTTGGTCTAAAGCCTTATTCACTGTACAGCTTGTGCCAGTCTTCACTCATCACAGCTCTTCCCCAGACAAAGAAGACTTGTCCCTGCATTTCTTCATTTATATTTACTCATTTTAATGTTTACGTATTTAATGTTTTCCTGTGTAGGTGCCTTTTTTCTCCTTCCCAGTTCCCTTCCACTCTCTCTGTAGTGACCATTTGTAGGACTAAGTGACTTGGAATGCGTCACTTGAGACCTGAGGAATAAGTAGCACTGGCAAGAAGTCTCTACTGCGTGATTTCTCTCACCCGTAGTCTCCTTCGTTGATGTGTTCAATTAATTCTGGACGAACAAGGCATACATGCTGGGAACATTTCCATTGCTGTCCTGAGCACGTACTGCAGAGATACAAAAATTTCAAAAATGGCTTAGCCTTCTACAGAGAACATTTCAAAATTAGTAACAAGAATTATGCATTTTCAAGACGTAGAACAATGTTTTGCCACTGTTAGCCATACGGCTGTTTGATTCTTGATGAAAAAAATTGGGAATAAAACATGAATTAGTTACCATTCCATGTACTTTTATCCTCCACCGAGGCAATTGGCAAATGATATAGCCACATCTTCACTACAATTTGTAAGCAGAACATTTTGGACAATCCATTCCATGTATCTGGAAGCTTTCTTCAGGCTAGCCCTATTAAAGCAGCCTATTTTATATATAGTATGGTGCCAAAGAGCCGCACAATTTGCCTGTTGTATCCTGAAATGTTTATAATTAAGAGATGGTTGATGTGAGGGGCTAAATGATAGTCTCATTGTCGAAAACATCAAACTGAAGCACTCAGTGTTAAAAGATTATAGGCCTGCACTTAGATGGTGTTACACGCCAACGTTGTGGAAGGCTGAAGCAGGAAGCTGTCAAGTTGGAACCCAGGCTGAGTGACCTAGCAACTTAGGGAGACTGTCTAGGAGATGAAAAAGGAAAGTTCTGGGATGGAAATCTACTTTAGCGGAAAGGCCCTGGGCTGAATCCCCAGAAACTCAAAGATAAAAGACATACACCTGATTATAGCTTCAACTGTCTTTAAATGTGTTTATAAAAATACTCAGGTATAAAGGCTGAAGGAATAGCTCAGTAGTTAAAGCACTTACCTAGGAAGTTCAAGGCCCTGGTTTCAATTCTCCAGCACCGCACAAACTGGACGTGGTGGTGCACGCCTGTAATCCCAGCACTCGGGAGGCTGAGACAGGAGGATTGTAGTGAGTTTAAGGTCAACCTGGGCTCCATAGTGAGTTCAGGGCCATCCTGAGCTACAGAGCGAGACACTGTCTCAAAAAAAGTTTTTCCGTGTTTGAATATATGCCTTACATACACTCCTTTTCATTTGAGGAAAACAGATATACAATAGGGTTCAGTTCTGTGTCAGTTAAATTCATTACCAGGAGTTGCAGTTTTCCTTAATCAAGGATCCTTCTTCATAATGCCGGCCATCCCTGAAGCAACCTGGGGGCACAACATGCAGACAAGTGAGAAGCGGAAGCAGGTGCAGCCACCAGCGTGACAGGCCACCTAACGTGGCCCAGCTCGGCAGACACGCAGGAACATTCCGAGAAAATCTTAAGAATCCATCTCTGGCTTGTGTCAAGGCTTATTTATCAAATTCTCCTCGGCTTGTTCACATTTTATATTTCAACAGAGAAGATTTGTAATGAATGAAAAATAGATTACCAAAGAGTTAATCACTAACCGGTCTAGAAAAAAACAATGTGCGTGTTTAAATAGGGAAGCAATGTAACAGTATTTGAATTCACTTATGGTGTTTCTTATTTTTAAAATACTGAGTTTCATATGCAAATATAACTAAGTACATATAACTAGAGCATACATCTCACAGTTGGGGAAGAGAATACAAAGACATTTCACTGAATTTACTTAACAAAGGTAAATTTCAATTTTTTCTTTGCAGTTTGGGTCAGGATAGTAATAGCATTTAGCTATTCATCTTCCAAAATTCAAAAATTTTAACAATAACAAATTGATTAATTGGTTTATAAGATCATGTAAGCATCATCAGTAGAATATTGTAAAAATAGTACCCACATTATGAATTAAATCGTTTTTTGAAATACAGTTTGCACAAACTTAAAATTAACACCAAATTAACAAAAGAAACTCTACTTTGGTAATACTTATCTTCAGAAAACACGTAATTGATGTATCCTATCAATGGGCTCTAATTAAAATAAAATAAATTTAATAGTGTATTCATAAAATCACATGGGAAACGTATATTCAGTAATTCCTCCAGGGAACTATTTTAACCGCTAGTTTCGGTACCACAGAAACCACTGCTTTTCCTATCCTTTGATTGTCACAACTGCCTTGCCTTCAGCACGTTCTGTTTCACCCGGAAACTCTCTGTTTAACTAATCTAAACCAATAGATGCTTGATCCACCCACTCTTCCCTTCACATGAGGTACTGACACTCCACAATCATACAGAGAACAGAATCGCCTGTCTCCTAACACACTTTTTTTAAGGCTAACAATAAGAATTTTTAATAGAGATCTGTACAAATTGAAAAAATGATGCAAACTTGTCTTTGGCTTTCTTAGTCATCAAAGCATAAAAGGAAATGAAGTGGTTCTAAGAATGACAGCTTTCATAATTGAAAAACTAGTTAATATTTTTTTCATTCACATTCAGATGTTTCTAGCAGCTTTAAAGAGTATCACCCAACCTGAAAATGGTGCACTGTCCCTCCGGACGAGTGGATAAGCCATCATGGCGCATCTACACGGTCAAATCCTACTCAGCAATAAAAGGGGATGCATTCTCATTAAATTGTTAAAGTGGCAAACTCGGGTGAGGGAACTCAGACTTCGCTTTAAAGTAGGTACATCCAATCCTGGAGGAATAGCACAATGGTTAGAGCACTTGCCTAGCAAGCACACAGCCCAGGGCTCTATTCCCCAGCACCACATAAAGCTGGACGTGATGGCACAAGCCTGTAATCCCAGCACTCGTGAGGCTGAAACAATAGGAGTGCTGGGAGTTTGACACCAGCCTGGTCTACGTAGTGAGTTCGGAACCGTACTGGACTGCACAGCAAGACCCTGTCTCAAAATATTAATTAATTAATTAAAGGTACATCTAAGTTCTGCTGACTGCATAGAACCATGGACAGGTTATAATGTGACTCCACAAGGTCGAAGACATTTAACATTATTGTGTGATTTTACCAACATTTTTCAAGACTCTATAGCCTAATGTTAAGGAGTACGGTACAGGTAACACCAGTGGTGGTGTAGCAGAGGACACTAACTCCGCCTCCTGGACTCCACACAGTCAGACATGGAGGTCGCTTGTCTGAGGCAACGCTTATGTTGTTTGCACAACTTGGAGAGTGAAACACGATGATTGCTGATGAGTACTGAACTGACTTACAGGTGTCTGCCTCTGTTATTAAGCAGACATGTAACGTTTTCCTTTTTAATTATTAAACTTGGATTTGCTGTGTGATTCTATAAAACAATTCACTAGTTTAAAATATTAAAAGGAAGAAAGTTTTGTTACTATGTATGTCAACTACATCACATAACTTACGTTGGGCCCCAGACAATCCTCTTCACGCAGCGTGACCCAGGTAAGCAGAACTATTTCTTGAAACTTTGTTTTAAATCAAATTCAGATTTAAAAAAAAATTTTTTTGGAATCAGGCTTAGTGTACAAGCCATCATTTTCTATTTATTTATTTATTTTTCTACAAGCGTGTCATGTGACACTAGACCTACTCTATGAGGTGTTGAAGAACCAATCCCTGGGTCTGGAACTTGTCAAGTAAATACTCTTAAACTCTGAGCTGTGCTCCTAGTCCCCAAATTCAGACTTTTAACTACCACACAGGCTTAGATATTTTTAGTAACTGAATTAAATTTGTCAAGACCCTAGAACTTTTTATTGCCTAAGAGTAACAGAAAATTCTTGCAACATACTTCCTTGGCTACTTTCAAAGGAGGGACCAATCCCCAAACCAAACTGTTTTGTTGTTGTTGTTGTTGGTGGTGGTGGTGGTGTGTGTGTGTGTGTGTGTGTGTGTTGAGAGAGAATGTCATAGTTACTAAATTACCCAGGCTGAGCTTGAACTTGTCATCCTCCTGCCTGAGCCTCCCAGAGTCTTGGGTTAAGGGCTGGAGCCACATTGCCCAGCTACACCCAGCACAATTTTACTCATACTTTGTTTATCCTGAGTGCTCAACATACTGATTATATCAACAAGAAGGAGAGACAACACAATAGTCATAAAAGAAAATGATCGCCTCTTCTCTCACTTGTACTCCAGAACGTAGTTTTGAAGTCAAGAGAAGCTCTTTACAAAGCCCATCCCAAACTATTAGCACTAAGTCTCGGGTTAACAGAAGCTGCGTGTCTTGCTTATCCTGTATTAATAATCAGGTCAGGGTTAACCATGAGAAGCCATGCTCACTCTGATGTCACCTGAGAACTGATCTCTTGGACAAAAACCATAACCAGACATGCCCTCTCTTGGACAAGCTGCAGGCACAGTGCAGCCCTGGAGTCTCTATAACAGAAATGGCACACTCCAGTCTCCTTGCTCCGATGTGTTCCCTCCTCCCAGCCTGAATTCAGAAATAGCTACTTAAATATACATTGTTTATCTACTTAAACTCCCCAAGTTGCTTTCCACCCAATTTAGAATAAAATCAAACATTTTCCACAACCTGGAAGACCTGAGCCAAGACCTCTCTGCCCTCGCCTTTGCCCTCATGCTACAGGTCTTTCTGGCTGGAATGGAGGCTACCAGAGGAATGAAGGGTTTGCACAGTACTCGTGGAGATAGAGGAAAAGGCGAGATTGTAATCCGGAGGAAGAGCAAATTTATGGATTAAGTTTGTGACTAAGAAAAAGGAGGAATTACAGGTAGCTCATTTGGATTTTGGCTTGAGCTCAAGCTGACAGATATTCGGGAGAGGACATGGGGAAGAGGTTGTCTCTGAGAAGCCAGGAAACTCGGGAGAAAGTGGTTGGTGTGGAAGGAGGAAGACATTTCACACAAAGTGATCAGCGCTGCTCAGGACTGCTATGAGGCTGTCAACAAGAAAACAGACATCTGGGTACTGCTTTCAATGATGTAGAAGTATTCGATGACCTCAAGGCCTAGCAAAAGATGGCATTCTATAGGAATGGGCTGATGAGGAATTAGGATGAATGAAAACAACTTTCTCTTTCAGATATTTTGCCATTGAAGATATGAAGATATAGCAGAGTAAATTATTAAGCACTTTGGAGTTGTGTGTGGAGGTTACGTTAGAGGATTCAAAACCGTATTTTTAAAATTAGTGGTTGATCCAGAAAAAAAGGAATAAGAGTTGTAAGGGTTCCGAGGAACTTGGGAAAGCAAGAGAACAGGGATTCAGAGATCAGTAGGGAGAATTAATACAAAATAAATTGAAACCCAGAGGAAATAGGCTGAACACTATGATAGGAAAGAGATATGGGAATTCTTCCTGTCTGGAAGCCCTATTTTCTAAAGGAAATGTGTAAACATCACACAGTAAGTTCTTTGTGTTGGTTTTATACACATAACATCTCCACCAAACACCAAAAAGTAAAAAACTAGTGACCATTGGAATGAAGGGAGTTTCACAACTTTTCATAGCCTATAATGCTACATTATGTAAATCAAATATTTAGAGAGTGAAGTACTTGGTCTTGTTGATTTGAGAAAAGATGATAATATGATGTCTGCACATTATTCAAAAATACTTTATCACAGTGTGTTATATCTGTGCTAGTCTAAGCTGCACTGTAGGGAACAGAGTTACTTGCTGTAATCAGAAATCCACATCCGATAGATGGCCAGTAGCATTTATTCTGAAAGGGCCAGACTTCGGAGCAGCTGCTACAAGTGTTTCTATTATCCTTATTTTCATCAACACTAAAGTTAGAATAATGAATATCAGAAATGGGCTTTCATTAGTAAAATTGATGGCTTGTTAATCAGCATAATGGATATAAGTAATCAACTGTCTTTGGTTAAATCGGTGGTAATCAATTTGTGTGGATTAGATAAAATAACTCAATGCTAACTTTGAACCCATCATTAATACATATCCCTTAATACGTATCTCAAAATCCTGTCTCTAGACCTGGTGGCCCTTGGTATGATCTTTGTCTTGTGTCCTGTGTGATGCACTGAGACAAAGGATTTGTGAGTCCCTGACACCCATGTCGAAGTGGAGAGTTCTTTCTCTATGATAGTCTCATATGTCTCTAGTGAATTTTTTGTTCAGTATGGACATAGGAACACCAAAGCACTAAAGACTTGAGACTTCATGAAGCTTACAGAGGTTACGTGAATTGGTTTTTGTCTCCTTATCAAAGTTTATTTTTGTAATGGCATATGTGAAAGAATTTGGGCCTTGATTCATCTTAGTTATAACATGATTAAGGAAGTTGAAATAGGAGGAAGAAATAAATAATCCTCATCCAATTCAAATCTGTTGGAGACTTACCTATATTGCTACCAAATTAGCTTAGGTCTGTATACAACACGTGGTACACTAGACTCCTTTCTTACTGTTACACCAAAAGATAGATTATGTCTAGAAAATCTATGCTGGTTCTCTTTCAGATTCTGTGGTGTGTGTGTGTGTGTGTATATCTGACACTTGAAATTCTTCAGTTATTGGAAATTACCATCACATATGTGGGGAAACACAGAAGGAAAAAAAATGTACCAATGTGTTCTACCTTTAACTGATATAAAAATGACTTTTGGTTTTTAATCCTTAAGATAATGTGTTTAGTTTTAATGCATTGATTCAAAGAGTCTTAGGACAGGCACAACAGAAAGAACTAGACATCATCCTATAACTGGATCATTGATTAATAATTTCTAGTAAGTCAGTAAACAAATAGCAACATAGCATCTTACAAAAAGCCATTTATATATGAAAATAATAGAAATAATAAACCATTCTCTTCTACTTTAGTGTATTTTGCATGTTTTTTTCAAAAGAAATTCTGTGTCAAATTTTTTCAATTAGTTCCAACAGTGAGATAAAAGAATAAATTGCCTTCATGAGAATAATTATAGTCCAATGTGAACTTCATGCTACTACATAAAATTATAAATTGCTGCACTCCAGAGTGAATGGAGTAAAATTTATTTCTGGAACGTAATTTCTAGCTGTTGATAAAATATGACCATAAATCAACATCTTCACAAAATTGTAACTTTCAAACAAAAAAAAAATATTGAAGAATTAGCAACTACTTTTCTGAATGAACTGCATGTCTTTTTGTTTGTTTTTTAAAGGAAAAAGTGTCTATTGTTTGAAGCATAAAAGAGAATAAACAAAAATTGGTATGATATTTTTCTCCATGAAGTTATAAAAATACAATCTAAGTCTTTATAAGTTCTTTAAAATGTCTAGAAGATCATATTTAATGTGGCATAAAAAGGTACAATGCACAACGCAATGATCAAAAATAAAACCAACTTACAGGTACAATTAAAGTTGCTTTGTCTTATAAATACAAATAAAACTTTAGTTTTTCAAATGAGTAAAATGCTTTGAACACACAGAAATCTTCCTGCCTCTGTCTCTCAAGTGTTGGGATTACAGGTATGTGCCACCACACCCAGTTTCTGTGGTGCCAGGGGACTGAACCCAGGGCCTTTCACTTGCTAGGTAAAAGCTTGGCCTTCAGCCTCCCAAATACATTTTAGTACATGAAAACTTCTGCAGCTTATATTATGCTACTGAGACTCAAAATAATATGAAATTGAAGACAGGTAGGGTGACCATGCCCATGGTATCAGCTCCTTAGAATGCTGAGACAGGAGGATCACTTGTGCCCAGGAATTCAAGGCCAGCCTGGGCAACATAGTGAAACTTCATTTCAAAGGGAAAAATAAAAGATATCATGAAACTGGAATAATAGCTTAAATCAAAATTCAGACAATTTGATAGTCTCTGTTGTCAAATGATTCTTAATTTTTGGCAGAGATCGCTGTGGTTGTTCCCATAATTCCTTTTAGCCTGTAACAGAGCCTATTCACAGGTAGGCACATTGCCACACAGCAAAACAAAACAAAGAAAACAAGCTTCGGTATTCAGCCTCTCTTGACAGTTGGCATGACCATGTGGCTACGTGCTGGCCAAAGAGACAGAGTGGTAGAACTCCTCTGTGCTACAGGATGGCTCATCAAAACACAGAGCCATACCTTTCCTCTCAATTTGATTGTCTGGAATTTAAATTCGGTTCATGGTGTACAGGTAGCCAATTTGGGTCTTGCATCCAAGGCCCATATTATAGTGCATTCAATACTGCTCACAAACAGAAAATCCAGGCAAAATATTCTTCTGTGATAAAAATGTGTGAATATATTAAGGTTGTCACCAATCTGATATAATCATTTCAGGTAAGTGATATTTAATAAATAAATATTAACTATTTTAACATATCTTACTTTCCAGATATGATTGTAAGGTTATTTCCCATATTGCGCATCTGTTTTTATTTATTACTGCTGTGACAGCATCTACTTGTTTTATATCCCTACAACTTATCCACATAGATGTGTTTCTCAAGTCTTCATAATACTATTTACTTATCATCCTCAATGTTTACTGTCACAATGGTTATATAATACACTTCAAATATCACCAGCTATTCTTATAAAAGGGCAAATTTTCTAAAAAAATAAGAATTTCCCGTTGAAAATGAATAAGCAACGATACTTAGATAATTTATCACCATATTTGTAAAAATACTTTCTGTATGAAATATCATGCTTCTCAACATTATTCTTTAAAAATGTTCTTTAAAATTATGTAGCAATACAATGATTAATTTAGCAGACACGGAACTTGAAAAATAGAAGTCCCCTAGATAACAATGCAATCAAAATTCAATCACTGTTTGCCACATCTTTCTCTTTATGATGCTGTAACTAGTACACAATGATAAACCTCCATGCCTGTTTTCCAGAAGCTTTTGTACTATTGTTAAAAAAAATATGTAATTAGATGAGACAGAAAGCAATCGTGAGTAATTCAATGACTATTCTTGGAACAGTTGTCGACTGACTCCATGGTAAGTACTTACTAAACGTTAGGTCGTGGGAGGAGCAAGAGAAGTCTAGTAGAGCTGACCCTGAGGTATAAAACGGAGAGGTCTGTTTAAGCAGCTGCCGTGTAGAAGGCTCTATAAGAGATGAATTTCCGTAAACGCAGGACCCAATTAGGTCACTAGGAGGACTTAGATTTACAAAAAGAGTAAGATCTGCAATTGTGTTTTCATTGAATCATCAGCATGTATTGTCACGTGATTTACCTTCACCAACTCTTTCAGTGATTATAGCAATATCAATAGAGAAGTCTACACAAAAGGACACCTTTGAAAATGCTCACACTTTCAGATTAACTGCCTACTTTTAAATCCAAAATATGCACAACAATAGTGACCCTAGTCTTCCACATACAGTTGTATAAGCTGGGTATTAAACAGCAGTGAGGGTGTCTACTCACAGAAGTCACTGGTGTATTAACATGGACAGAAAATAATGGAACCAAACTTAATAAAGAATAGCTAGAAATGTAGGCTCTTAAACAAAACTTAATTTTTAAATGCTTCTTCTCTATATTAATTCTATTTGTGTTGGTTTTGCTCTTTTTCTATGTAGATCATCATTTTGTCTGCAAATAATTAGTTTTATCACCTTCCAATTGTCTCATATCATTCAAAAAACATTGTATTAGTTACTTACCCCTCACTGGGACAAAAATACCTGACAACCAAAGCTAAGAAGAGGAGAGGTTTAATGGGGTGCGGTGGCACATCCAAGAACTCTGGGATTGCAGTTTGAGGGTCCCAAACATGAGCTCAGCCTTGGCAACTGAGTGAGCTCATGTCTTGGTATAACAATTAACAAAACAAAGAGAGAACCAACTGGATGGGAAAAAGTAATTGCCATCGACACCTATGGCCAGCAAATATATAAATAAATGTCCAACGTCCATCACTAGTAGAGAAATTCAAGTCAAAATAACATTGTGTTCTTATCTTCCCCCAGTGAGAATGGCTTTCATGAGGAATGCACACAGCAGTAAGCGCCAGCAAGGACATGCTGACGTTAAGATCATACACTTGTATAGTCACTATGGGAAGCAGCAAGATTCCTCCAAAAAAACAAACAAACAAAAAAAAAACCTGAAAATAGAATCCCATTTGACTCAGCAACACCTTTTTTAGGTGTCTTTCCCAAAGAGTTAAAAGCACCATATAAACCAGGTATATGCAGATCCATATTTATAGTAGCAAAATTGATAATGGCTAAATCGTGGAAGATGCCAAAATATCAATCAATAAACCAATGGATTAAAAATATGCTATATGTACACAATGGAATATTACTCTGCCATAAAGACGGATGAATACAAATCATTTGTAGGTAAATGGATACAACTAGAGACTATTATTCTTAATGAAGTGAATCAGACTCAGATTACATACAGCATGACCTCTCTAACATGGAAACACATGGTATAAATAAATGAGTCAAATAAGTAACATGTTGGTAGTAAGAGGGAGTGAGGGAGGATTGGGGGGGTGAGAAAGGAGGAGGAAAGGGAATATAAAGTTGCTGCGATGTTTACATGCACAAAATTTTCAAGTTTAATGTCACCGTTGTACACAGCATATACACACTAATAAAAATGGAGAAGATAAATAAATATACAAAACTCGAAAAAAGTTTCAATGGGAAATCATGTTTCACGGATATGTAAGGGAACATTACGATGCCGGATAATGCCAAACACAAGGACGTGGGTGGGTGAGTTCCCACATGGTTCCGATGAGGGTGTAGGCTGCAAAGGTGCTCCGGAGAGCAGAGCTGAGCTGGATTAAATGAATCTGCATCCCAGCCCCAGAAGTGAAGTCGCAGCCGAGGTCCTAGGTGAACATCTATCACGAGGAAACAGGGAGGTGAACGACCCAGGACAGATCTCCAGCAGCTAGGCATCAGCCGGAAGCCACAGGCTGGGCACACAATTAAGGACCCAACAGACCTTTAACTAGAGGCTGGCTCTAGAAAAGGACTGAATGAGGTCTCTGGCATGAGATAGTTCACATGCATTACTAAGGCAAACATGCAAAATAAGATTCCAAGCTTTAAAAGTGCGCATAACAATAAAAAGACAGTTTGGCAGCATGGCTACAGGGGGAGGTTAAAAAGGTAGATCATAGACTTCAAAGGAAAGAAAGGAAGGGAAAAAAATTGAAAAGGAGGGAGAAAAGAAGAAAAATCTATCCACAAATAAGACAGGGGACTCTGGGAACTAAAGATCGCATGTGCCTTAAATAGAATGTAATTAACTCAATCCTCTTTGCCCAAAGATGGTAAGGATAAAAAAATCTAACATATTTTAAAAATGTTAAAACAAATTACTGACTATGTGGGGCCAAACGAAACACATCTTTAGACGTGCAGCATGCCAGCATGAGCCCTCTTCGGCAGTGTTAGAGAATGCTGACACTCCCTAGAGTCTTCAACCGGGGCCTTCTTTTTCGCTCCGGCCTCCTTACGAAATCTGCACCACGTGGTTTCTCAGCAACTCCCCCTGCACACACTGCATTCTCAGCTGGACCCCTCATTTCATTCCCCAGTTGGCCCACTTATGATGATGCCCTGGCATCCTCTGTTCCAAGTACTTTTGTCCCATAGCTATTTCCTTCTGCAGCTCTTTGTCCCTGTGAGGTCCTCAAAGGCACGGCCAGGTCTTATGAAGGTTCTACATTTTTGCCATTCGAGTCTATAGGTGCTACAAAACTAGTCGACACTACGCCATTTTCTCATCTGCCTCTACTGCTCAAAATATGGCACATACACGTTATTTTTGGTACCTAGTGGAAAATCGAATATGAAACCCCCGGTCAAACCTCATTAAGAATTTTGACATGGCAACGTCAGAGCATTAAAGAAGTGGGGGCCTTTTCTGGCCACGGGTCTCCTGTGACCGCACATTGCACATCCAAGAAGCCAGCTCTATTTGACGTCTTGACATCTTCCCAGGAGTTTTACAGCCATGAAACCGCAAAACGCCTAGCATAGTCTGCACAGCTCAACTACCCATTTCTCAGAGCTCAGTTCATGTCAGGATCCTCCCCTCGTCTTTCTCTCTGCCCTCTTCTAGTTCTCAGGCCACAGCAAGGTCCTCACTCTCAGCTGGCAAATCTTCTCTATTCTCCTTCCTTATTCCTCAGGCCTCAGCTGTCATGTTCTCCTTCACGTCCTCCTGAATTCCCACTCAGGTTAGTGTAACAGATCACATAATGTATTATATTTTCTCATGAGAGAAAAATCTTTCCTTCAGAGAACTTACCACAGTGCACAATTGCACAGGGAATCTGTTAAGTACCTAACACCCTTCTCCAGGTCACCATGACTTCCATGAGATGCGGAACTTAGCTTTTCCTTCTCATCATGGCCTCAGCATCAAGCACGTCGCCTAGTGCTCTGAAGATACTCACAAACAAGTTACTAAGGACTAGACTCTCTCATTCTAAGCATATGCCCCTTAGCCAGATGAAACGAATGCTTGCAGAGCGTTTTATTGGTCAAATGCAATGTTTGGGATAAATGACAAGTCTGTGGAAATTTTGAAGTTGTACATGTACAATTTAGAGACACGTTTCTCTCAATTTTACAAATAAGATGACTTTGAAAATGAAGGCAACAGTATCTGAAGTTTGAAATGAGGATATGAAGTCTGAGGCTTATTTAAGTTAACTCCTCACTGAAATTCCGAGACATGAACATCCATTTAAAGTAGTGGGACAGAACTCCAGAGAACTCTGAACTTCTGTGGAGTTTTGACACCGAGAGAGGTAAGAGATGGAGTCTCGTCTCAATGTATATATAAAGTTTTGTTTGCTTGTTTGTTGGGCTGGATGGTTAGTTGATTTGGTCCCAGAGTTCAGTTAGATCAATTGCTCAAAATCAATAACCATTCTGTGTAATTAGAGCAAAATAGTAGATACCATCATTCTCCTTATAAATCACTCACACTTAATCTAGTGAAGCTTTTGCAACTATTTTATATAAAGCCCCACTTTAATAATTTTACAATCTCCATATTATACACTGAGTATGTTTGCTGTTACTTAGCTAGGAAGGGTGACTAACTTTATTTTGCTTATTCCCTGGTTTTAATAACAGTAGAAATCTCACAGATTCTAATGCTAAGGGTCTGTTAGCTTCAGAAAATAAAGCTTTAAAAAATTACATGACTCTCTAAATTATCATACTTGTAACTTTCATGAGATTCTTTAGCAGGTCGCAGTCAAAAATACTTGAGCATGCTGATGTCAACACATCTTATGAAGAAAAATACAGTTTCCTGTAAGCCTTACATAAGTTGAAAGGGTGAGCAAATGTTCATAGCAGGACCCCAACAAGCTGTCCTTACCCTTGGACCAGAAATTTTGGGCAGGCACCAGAGTTCTGCAGTTACTCAGCATCCAAACAAAGCAGATAAAATTTCAGTGACATTTACCTTGGCAGTCACAGCAATCTTTTTTTTTTTCAAGGAAGAAAGGAAAGGAGAGAGGAAGAGAGGACAAGATAAAAAGAAGGAAGAAGTAGAGAGGGAGGGAGGGAGGAAGGAAGGAAGGAAGGAAGGAAAGAAGGAAGGAAGGAAGGGAGGGAGTAAGCAGCTCTTTCTACAAGCGAGGACAATGCACAAACATGTTCGTGAAGCCTACCTTCTAGATACCAAGGCAGTGTGTGAGGAGGCCATTCCTTCTCTTCATGGCAAAAAGACTTGTAATCAGGACAGCAATCAGAATTTTGCCGTTCACAGAATCTATCACAGTAACACCGTGCATTTGCCTCATAGAATTCAGTGACACAGCTGTCATCTCTGTCTTGACAACAACCAAAACGTCTACAGTACTGCCCTCGGTAAAGAGCTCTTTTGAATCGAGTACCTTCCAAAGTGGGGTGATTCCTAGTGAGATAAGTTCCTTGGTCCACTTCTCTTTGCAATAAATAATGTTTCTCCATCCAAATTTCTGTAGTCAGGTAAGAGAAGATTAAAATCTTATATCCGACCCACATTGTGTGGCAGTTGGTGTAGCTGCCGCTCTCAGTTGTATCCAACGCCCTTGGTCTTGGGGGCTTCTCCTCAGTGCCAGAAATCTACTCATCAAGATAGTTTGGCTTGAACCCTGAAACTGACCCTTTACTTGAGCCAGGTAGACTTCTTACAGTTAAACATTAATCAAGAATTTCATGTTTGCCCAAGATAACACAAGTGACAGAAACAGATTATAATTTCTTCAGAGTTAAAAGTTATATTTTATATAATATAAACATTTCTCTGTCATGAAAATATTTACCTAGAATCTTATGCACAGATGATATATTGAATCATCACAAAATCTAGGCTCTTAAAGCAATAATCTTTCTAGTATACACACGACACAAATTATGACTGTAATAACCAGAGACAAGGTTCAAGAAACGCAAAAGTCAAAAATGCAGTTATGCACTTCAGCTGCTTGAGCTGCCACTAATGTCCAGGCTCTCCTGAGGTTGCCGGCTAGGTCTGTCATACCAATAACAGCTGCTCTATGGCGTGCTCGGTTACACACTGGCTTGATTTCCAGTCTGCACCTGATCTACCTACCAGAGCGTTTTGATTTCAAGGTTTACTGGAGCCTGATTCAGCTAGGAATTCCCTGAGGGTGACTTTAGTTCTCTCTGAGTCCCTACTTAGCATCAATAGACACCTGCAGTATCTGGTGAAGCAGTTTATAGTTGATAAAAGTCAGTGCTAAGCGGGTGGGGGGGAGTCGTAAAGAAAACTCAAAGGTCAAGACACCACCGCTAGTATTTCTGCAGAGCTGTGCGTTCACAGTGGGTCTTTTTAGTCTGTATTTATTTATTAACTACAATAACTCCCTTTGGGTAGGAGATAAGTAACCAGCAGGTGATGACTCAGCAAGCATGACTGGGTGGACTAGCGGAAGGATCTGCCCTGGCAACTGGAGACTTAGACCTCAGTCTCCAAGCCACTGTGCCGTTGAATCCTCAGTGACAAGTCTCTGCTTCTCAGCTATGTTCCTGTCAGTCAAACGTCTTCCTGAATTTGCAAGGCTGCTTTTCACCTCACTGACCTTGCTCCATATTTTATTCTTTCACGTCTTTATTCTCATTATGTCCCTTTCTCCCAGCATCCCCCTCGCAGGGTAGAAGTAAATATCATTCTACTTTTCTTTCCAGCTTGCATCATCTTGGTCACTAACAACCACCCTTTCGTCCCTTCAAGCTGCTGCTTCGAATCCTGTACCGTTCGCTGTGTCATCAGCTACACTCCCAGGTCCCACTCAGTCCCCCACGTGAGTTTCTGCAGTATTCTCAGAGGGTAGCTTGGAAGTCTGCCAAGATAAAAAAAAAAGATACTTAACAAAAGGTAAGAGAGGATAATTATGTGAGGTGATGGGCATGTTCATTACCTTAATTGTGACATTTCACAATGCATGTGCACATCGAAACATGAAGTTAAGCATTTTAAATATGTATCACTTTATTTGCCAATTACTCTTCAATGAAGCTGGATGGAAGACAGAAGAGCAAGAGCTAGACAAATGGGATGCACCTGACAGCTCTGCCCCTAACTAGCAGCACATCTTTAGAAGCATGACTTAATTCTCAATGTTTGACTTTAGCTATCTGCAAATTAGGGGTAATATAATAAAATAATAACAATACAATATATGCACGTTGCAGATAGTAGGGTCAGTTAAATGAGATAGCAAAATATTAGCACAACCCATATGTCAAAAAAGCCAGTTTTGCTTTGTTTGTTTGCTTTGATGTTTTGTGGTACTGGAGCTTGAATGCAGGACCTTTACAATGAGCTGCATCTCCAGCCTAATTTTTAAATTTGATTTTGAGACAGGAATCTTGCTAAGTGGCCAGGTTTCCCAGACAAGACTTAAGCTTGTGATTCTCTTGCCCCAGCATCCTAGATTGCTAGGTTTAAAGGCCAGCACCACTGGGACCAGCTTTAATCATTATTAAGACTTTTCACCACCCAAATATCCTTTGCTCTTTTGCCTTTTATGATTCCATTCTCTCCCAATACTATTGTCCTTTTCCGTAGGGCTCCCAATTTACCCACTTAACTTGAGATTTCTTTCCTTCCCTTCTCTCCTTAAGGATTTTTTTTTCCTGGAGACAGGGTCTCACTCTGCAGTCCAGGTTGGTTCTGAACTCACTATGGAGCCCAGGCTGGCCTTGGACTCATGGCAATCCTCCTGCCTCCACCTCCCAAACTATGAGATTATAGCCACCAGGCCCAGCTTATGTGCTGCTGGTGAATCCAACTCAGGCACTTAGTGCTTGACATAGCACATGGTAGGCATGCACTTAAACCTCTGAGCCAGTCCTCCAACTCCCTTAATGATCTTTTGAAATTCGATTTCACCAGTATTCTTAACCCTCCCCACTCTCCTCATTCTTTCACCTGGTATTTCCTCAAACTGCTAGCTAGCAACCAATCAATTTAAAAGCCAGGAACTACAAGACTCTGGGCAAGATAGCTCCCTGACCTTGTTCTCTCTCCAATTTCAGTCTATATCACTTTACCTCTTGCTGATATTGGTGTCATCATTTTGCTAGGTTACTTCTCCTTCCTCAAAAATTACAGGCGCACTTCTATGTACTGTTAGGAGCTAGCACTTGCTGCCTCCCTGTCTGAAACATGGTTTCACAAATGTCCACATATTCACA
Source organism: Ctenodactylus gundi (assembly GCA_004027205.1). Lineage (NCBI taxonomy): Eukaryota > Metazoa > Chordata > Mammalia > Rodentia > Ctenodactylidae > Ctenodactylus > Ctenodactylus gundi. The sequence goes on from PVKB01000456.1 coordinate 116,462, forward strand.
GTCATACTTCAATTCTTCAACTCTCTATTCAACAACACCTTCTCAGAGAGGCCTTGCCCACACTCCCCATCTGAGTTGACAGCCCCATCTCTGAGTACCTCCTCACTCCTTGTCTTTATTTTCTATACTATCACTAATAAACTATATTTTTGTACATTGGCCTCAGTTATTTTCTGTATTTCCTCTCCACACTGTAAGCTACACAGGATCCCAGAATTCTATCTGCTATGTTCATCGTTCTTTCCAATACTTGGAACTGTACCTGAGATAGACATCTTAATCAATGAGCGAAGCCAGTAATTTGCATATTCTTCCCTTCTTTTTAACCTACTGAGCACTGTATTAGCTTGGGTTCTTTCAAAAGGCAGAATTTACAGATTTTATAACAAGAAGGATGTATTCAGAAGGCTAACAAATCTGAGGATAGAGATAGTCCAAGATGGCAGCCTGCACACGCAAGAGTTGGAGTGTCCAATGGCTGCTCAGCCACGAAGCAGAACTCCCATCTGGGACTACAGGACGGCCGGTGAGGTGAGAGTCTGCTGTGGATCTCGGTTGATTGAAGAACAATGGTGAAGACTAGATCCTGAAGATGAGCAGCTAAAGATCAGCAATGGGCAGACAGGTACAAGTCAAGACTGGGACGTATCTGGGACGAAGATCTGCAACACACAGCAAGTCAGCGTCCTGAGACTATTGCGAAGGCGAGAGCTTTCCCAGAGGAAGAAGCTCTAACAATCTTCGCTCTTCCTTTCTTCTATACTGTTGGAGTTCCAGCTGGGCCTCCCACATCCGGGTGGGTGCTCTTCCCTCATTGGCTGGCCCACAAATCACTCACACTCTAACCCAGGCTGATTCCCGATTCCCAATCTCAGGGTGGTCCCCAAACCCTAATCCAGGTGTGGTTCCTGATAATCTCTCCAGTGGTCACAGCACTTTGGAGGTGATCTGCCTAGGAGACTACAGAGTTGGTGCCACTACAAGTCGGGTTTAGGGGTGTCTTAACCGAGCTCTTAAATGCTGCACAGATTTCTTCCATTTTTGTCTCCTTTCCCTTGGTACTTTTACAAATCACTTTTTCTCCTAACTGAAGAGATTTTCCAGACATTGCTTAGAAGTTAAAAAAAAAATTACAAAGGTTAACCCCGCCCCTTCCTGTCATCACACCCATCAGTCTGTCTGCCTGTGCCATCATCTTTCTACTTTCCTCCCACCGCTGTCATCCAGATTACCAACGCTTCCATCTATGATGCTCGGCGTGCCGCCCGCTGTCATAATGTTTCCTCTTGCCTTTTACTTTGTACGCCTCTCCAACCTCTCCCTCCACCATTTCTTTCACCCTGTTAGTAGGATCTTAGCAGACTCTATTGCTCACTCCCTGTTCTACCATTTTCCTTACAATTTCAAGTCAAGGTGGCTGGAATTTCAACCATACGAAGTACTCATTTTTGACAACCTTCGACAATTCCCAAGTTTCCATCTCCTCTGCAACATAAACTGTAAGAGCTGAAGAATTAACAAACCTCTCCATCCCATGAGCAACTTTTATCTATCTGACAAGCACAAATGTGTACGCTTACCGTGGTCAGCTTATCACAAACCATGTCCACACTGTGCTCATGGTGGAATCGGGCGATGTAGCCTACGCCTCGCACACAGTTACCATTCCTGCTGTGGGGACAGCACTGAAAGTCTACTCTCAGCAATGTTACTGTTCACTACAGAACCAACTGTTTTCATATCTCCTGCAGGCATTCCTTCTGTGTATCTGAAGATTTTTTTTTTAATTTTTCAGTCAACATCTCTCCTGCTTTTCATTTCATCTCAGCTTCTGAAAACAATTATCATGTTCTCTGTACCCGTGAATTTGACGTTTTTATATTCCACATACAAGTCACACCACATGTTTGTCTTTCTGTGATTGGCGTATCTTGTCTAACGTAGCGTCTCCAGATTTATCTAGATTTACACAAATAACAAAATTTCCTTTTTTCTAAGGCTGAGTATTCTACTGCATTTACATATAATATTTTCCATACACATTCATCCACCAGTAGATTCCTTGGTTGATGCCATATCTTGGCTACAGTATATAGATGTCTCTGACATCTTTGGAAATATTCCTGAAGAGATGCATAATTTGCATTTCCCCGATGATTAGAATTGTTAAGCATTTTTGTACATGTTGCCTATTTGTATTTCCTCTTTTGAGAAACGTTTAGTGGTATCCTTTGCCCATTTGTAACTAGGAGCAGTTTCTTCCTGTTGGGTTGCTTCCTGTTTGTGTGGTTTTCGCATTGATCCCTTACCAGGCATATGGTTTTGCAAACATTTGCTTCCGTTCTGTGGGCTATGTGCCAACTTTGTTGATGGACTCCTTTGCAGTGCAGAAGAGTTTAGTTTAATATAGTTCCATCCATCCATTCTTTTTAATTTTGCCTATGTTTTGAGGAATCATATTCAAAAATATCATTGTGTCACAAAGTTTGTGTGTGAGTACACACTCTTTCAGTCCTGGGCTGGGTTATCTCTGATACCTCTATGCACATGGTCTACATCAACTCAATAGAGTGGGAGCCCTGTAGTGAGAAGAATTGGCAATGATGTCTTAATCCATTTGTTTCCAGCACATAGTTAAACACATAGGTTTATCAGTACCCTAATATCTGTATGTACTGATCGTTATAACTCACTTTATGTAACTTTCCTTTCCTAAACAGAAAAAAACTTTTAAAGATCCCTGCAAATAAAGTTCACATTGAAAGTGACTTACTTGACAAGAGTTCCACTATTATTACATTCTGATAGGTCCATAGTTCTTGACAGGAAGTGATTTGCCCCATAGGAGTCCACCAATATCAAGAGATAGGTTTTTTTTTGCTTCAGTTGTGGCATTTTTGGGTATAGGACAGGAATACTGCTAAGCATCCTGGAATTACAAAGACAGAACATATAACAACAAAAGAAAATCATCAAAACAAAATGGTAACACTAAAATTTTTTAATAAGCTCTGATGTCATTTTAAATAAGCATCCAGAAAATAATAGATAATTATGTTTATCATATGGGTTTATATGAAGTTTCACCAGACAGACCTCCAGTTGAGTGTCTGCTTTGGGACACGAGCCACAGCCTCCCACAGCCACCAGAGCATTCACCCAAAAATGCTGTTGCATTACACAGGCGAGCAGAAAGGTCACGACGCACTGTGGTCCTCAGGTGAGTTACATTTTAGATGAGAAGAAAAACATGGTCATCTCTCTTCTTGTGCTTATTTTTCCTATACCCCCTGCAGAGAACAATGGAAAACGCTGCAGCCTTCCGATTCTGCCTTGAGAAGAATAAAGCGAATCAAACAAGCTTCTTTTAATTTAAAGGGGGAACTTAAAACTTTCCATGACAGAGACAGCTTAAAGGAATTTGCAGGCACTGAGCCAGCATTGCAGAGAATACTTAAAGGAAACTTAGAAAGTGAAAGGGAGACCAGCGACACCAATGACCCCAGAGAAAAAGTGACAACAGTTAGAGGAGAAGGAGCTGAGAAAAAAGTAGGTTAGTAATCAGTGAAATATGAGTAAATAAGATATGAAAGTTAGGAAATTCTGAAATAACTAGATTTGCCTACATGTCTGTCGCTTTAAGTATGTTTATGTGGTATAGATTTAAGTTCATTTAATGTAGCAATGTGATATAGTTTTAGCTTTGTTTTGTTGTAGCAATTCGCTTATTAGGTCACTAATGAAAGTTTATCCTAAGGAAACTGACGGGTGTAAAGATAACCTTGTGAATGTATAAATGTGCATATTCCAGTATTCAGCTAAGGCAATTGAATTTTATGTATTCATTTTTTTCTTTCCCAAATTAACTAGTCTTTTGAACTACATGCTTATAGTTATTTTCTAGTGTGAGCTGGTGGGTAAGGCCAGGTGTAATAATAACAACAAAGATATAGGAAAATATGGGAAAAAACTTTTGGTGAATATCCCAATAAAGGGATTGGTTGGATTCAGAGAGGAGATATCAAGATCTAACTACTGTGAACCCATTAGAGGAATAGGAAGCTGAGGTAGAGTGCTGACTTAAGTGAAATGACTTAGATGCGGAAGATTAATATGTTAAATACTGTACGGTTTCTCGGACTTGGAAAACCCAGGACACAGACATTCTTTGGAACCATATGAAGTGATAGCCGGAGACAGGGGAAGGGACAGGGAGGGGGTGGGAGGGTAGAAGATGGGAAGGGATTGTGAAGTCGATGTGATACATAGATGTATGAAACACCCAAATTCATTGTAAATTCTATGTATTACATTTGTATATTAATAAAAATAGTGGGAAAAAACAAGCTTCTCATACAAAATCTTAGTCAGATCCTATGAAAATGGATGGGGTAGTAGAAATTCTAGTCATATTTGCAGTTGTAAAGTTTTAGGCATATTTAAGTATGTAGAATATAGTCTCTGGAAAAGTACAGTATGTTCTACCAAAAGTACTTTCTCTGCTCTGTGTTTTTGTTGGGGGCATGTTATAGTATCTCTCATAATATATGTGTTAGGAGAGACAGAGAGAGAGAATGCTAGACTTGTTATCAATAACTTTAACTGACTGGTTTGAATTCTATCATAAGAGATTTATTACTTTGAATTATAAAGTCACCAAATATTTTCTAGGCATAAAACGTTCTTTGATGAGGAAATTTAAAGTAATATGTGCACTTCCCCTTGAGAGTTCAGAGCTGGATCCCTCCACTTGGACAAGAGATCCAGGAAGCTCCCTAGAGGCTGTCAGATCTGACAGAGGATGATGAAAAATGCGAAGGGGACAAAAACAACAGGATCCACACTCGGACATCGGACCAGCAATTCGTTATTTAAAGCTATTTTCTTATTTGTACTCAACTTAGTAAATTGAAATTTTTGAACAGAGGATCTGAATAAGATTAAAGGAAATTTTTAGAATACATAACACGTTCGTCTTTGACTCAAACTGCCGGGGGAGCCTGCGGGAGTGTATATATTATAATTACAATCTGCATTCATGTGTACACACCCAGGTCTATATGACAAACAGAGCACTGTGTGCATTAGTATACATGTGCACCTGTGTGTGTGAGCGTGTGTGCTTGTGTGTGATCTCATGATCCTTAAAGTTTATTATACAGAGATGATCACTACTGGCTTTATTTTAGCTTTTGCAAATAAAGTAGCAAGGCTACAGTGACTAAGCAAGGTCACATGGCATGTGCGACAGTGAACTCAGCGAGGTCCCACCTGCCATTTTGTCGAATACTCACGTGGCTCTCTGGTCTGCTGCTGGATCTCGGCCCGTGGCACAGGTGAAGTGAACCTTTTCTAACCCAGTGATTCCCTGAGGCAAGAGGGAGACTAGGAAGAGGACTGCAGAAAGGAGAGGTCTGGGGAGGAACAACAGAGCAGTTCACTTTCCAGAAGCACCCAAGCAAAACCGCTCTCTGCTGTGGAAGTATACTCGTTGATGAATTTTTAATCTCTAAACTTTCTGAAAAAAAATTTTTTTTTCTTTCTTTTTTTTTTTAATTTCACAAATCCACCAAGTGGAAAAACTCACCAGCTGACAATGGTTCAGGACAGCGGCCCAAGTCCAGGCTTTTAGCAGTCTTGCTCAGGCCCTCTTAACCTTTAATTATTAAACAAGGACAAGGTGTTCTACTGTTCTACTTTCCTCTGTTTTTTTTTCAACATCTCATTCCATTTGTTTTCCAACGAGAACTGTATGGTATTCTGTCTTGTACATTTGTATGCAGAGACGCCCTAACACCCTGAGGAGAATATTTGGTCTACCAAGCACCAAAAAATAAATAAATAAATAAATAAATGTTGATGGGTCAAGATAATATATCCACTTGAGGTGAGCCTGAAAGGAAGAAATAGGAAGGTCCTGACAGGCACCTCAATTTCTTCTCGCCCAAAGAGGGTTGTACATGACTACCACCATGAGAAATCTTTCAGGGAATGTTAGGGGGAAGAAAAGTTGCACACATGAGTAAAAACAGTTTTCTTTTCACATCAAAATTCTAATTCTAATAGTTAATGAGAAATAATGGAGAATGCAATCGCACTACTGCTAGAGCTAATAAAAATTTTTAATCAGTGCTTCAATTCACAAAAGAAACTTGAAAATAAGAAATAGATCTGCTACCACATTCTTAGTATAGTTCTTACAGTGTAATGCTTGGAGGAAAATTAGTTTTATTGGCTTAATCTCTTCCTCAAAAACCATACATCAAACTCCAGATGAATTCCAGGTATTGTCCTGCATTGTGGGGTTACACAGATTAATTAAACCTGATACTAAATTCTTTAAGAACAACCTGGAATGGTAGAGAAGGCAGCTTTCAAAGGGATTGCTGTCAGGAGTGGGCCTAAGTTTCATTACAAAGATACAAGAAGGGTTTTGTCGTGGGCATAAAGGGAGTGATCAATTTCTCCTGGCTCAATTACAGGGGACAGAACCGAGAAAATGATATTTCAGTTGACTCTTTAAAAGTGAAATAGGTATTTGCCATGTAAAGTGTGTGATATATATAATTTGTGGACTGAGGAAAGCTGGTTGAGCCAGATAATTTCGGGCTTGAAATAACAGGGACGTAAAGGACATACTAAGGAAAGGCTTTACTCTAAAAATGAGGAGAAAGAATCAGTTGTTTTCATTCTCCCTGAAATTTTTTTTTTACAGCATGTAGTTTATTTTGGGAACCAGTACTTCTGTTCCTATCCCCCATTTTTGTTAGTATGCATTTGCAATAAACAATGGCTACATTAAAGTTGAGAATTTGGGGCACAAGCATGTCACCCTCCTACCTGACTTTGCCCCCCCCCCCCCGGCTCCCATCTAACCCACCTGACTCTATTATCTACTTGTCCTCTGGGTGTCTTCTAGTAGAGAAACCACGCTGTATTTGATCGTCTGCATCTAATTCACTTTACTAAGCATAATAGTTTCAAGTTTTATCCATTTTCCAGCAAATGATTCAAATCTCTCTGTCGTTATGGCAGGGTAGTACTCCGTTGTGTACATATATCACCTTTTCTTTACCCATTGGTCTATTACTGGCTATTTCAGCATTTTTCATGATGCAGTTATTCTTAGTTGTACAGCCATAAATATAAGAGTATGCACACATCTCTACTATATGGTGCTTTTAACACTTTCGGAAATATATCCAGAAGTACCACTGAGCCAAATGGAATATCAAAATACAGTATTTTGAAGAATGTCCTTACTTCTTTTCACAGTGGTTGTGCTAGTTTACAATCTCATTAGCAGTACAAAAGTTTTCTTTTCCCCTCCATCCGTACCAGCACCTATTGCTTTTGGAGTGATCAGTACTCACCTTAAAGACACGTGGAGACCATCAGTGAGAAAGAGACCTTCTCTGTCACCACTTCCCGGTTGTTTTACATGACATTGGGCCAGGCGTTTTTCTTGACTATTTGAATATTAAGTGGAATATTTAGAACAGATGGTCAGAGTGGTGGGGTTTTTTTTGAGATCATTGTGTTAGCAAACTAGAGGCTAGATTGAACTACAGTGAGCTTGAAGGCTGGGAGAGGAGTCAGGAAACTATTGCAGCAATAGATCTTACTATTGCAGAGTGAGATCTTACTCTTGGGAAGTAGTTTCGAAATTCAGAATTAAAGAAAGAAGTGATACTTATTAATTTTCAATTGAAAATGAGAGTAAAGGAATAGAAGTTTTCAAGGGTGAATTTCAGATTCCTTGTATGAAAGACTAGATAGTAACTTAGAAGGAGCAATTTAGGGCAAAGATGAGCTCAATTTGAAGCCTGTAAAGTTTGATTTTTCTGGTGAGTTATCCGGATGGAGATGTCCAATGAGAAACCTTGCTAGAGTTTCCCCAATTTACTAGATTACAATTTGAAAGATCTCAGTATATAGTTCATGGTAAAAGCCATGGAAGTGAAAAGCATTACCTATTATTGGTCAGACATAAACTGTCTTAGTTACTTTTTCGTTGCTGTGACTCAATACCTGACACCCACAAATTTAGAAAAGGTTTCTTTTAGCTCACAGTTTCATATGGTCACAATCCACTCAGGGGCGGCCGGCAGCAATCAGAGTACAGGACAGAGGCAGAGGTGGAGGCAGCTCCTCACGCCATCACAAACAGGAAGCCAAGCTGAGACCAGCTGAGACTAGTCCCAGTCCTCCAGGAAGGCAGGTGCAGCTTATGTATCCTTTCAGGTCTCCGCCCAGTAATTAGTCCCTCCTGCATCCAGATGTGGCCATTACACATCGTTAAGCCTAATTCACAGGCCTTTAGTCTTAACTGTAATCCACCCCTCCAGACTAGACCCCAATCCACCAACATCACATGGCTCCATAGACAATCCATAACATTAAAATACATGAGACTTTTGGGGGACACTCCAGATCCTAACCACAGCATAAACTATTGCATGACTTTGTCAATAAGATATTTAAGCAGTCTATGTATACTTTTAAATGTCATCTAAATTAAAAAATTTACATTTTAGGATTTCACCTTAGGACACATGGGCTCTATTGAAAAAAATAAAAGTCATTAATTTCAAAAAATAGAAAATTTTCAAATGTTCCTTGGTTTTGTGTTACATTTCAGTAGAAGAATGAATTTTAGCTGTGGATTCAACAATATAAATCAGACTGAAATTTCTTACTAACCATTTGACATTGGCCAAGTTAATTTTATCCTTGTAGAATCAGCCATTCCAAATATCAAAATGAGAAGTATAGTTTTAAACTTGCAGAGTTGCTTTGAGGATTAAAGAAGACAATATTCTGGAAACTGAACGGAAGCTCCTTTATTCCAATAGGATCACCCACTTTGAAAAGATCTCCTCTACAGTTGATGCATTTCATCGTCCAGAGGGACCTGAAAGATTCCAGCAAGTAATCTTTAGATGAATTCCCTCTAAAATGACTTTAGACAAAACCTAATCTTCTCTTCTTTCCTGATAGATGTTCAATTAGAAATTCTTTTTAAAGCATGACCGTTTTATCTATATAAAAATGTGTGAACAAAATCACCTGCTTTCTCAAGGATGTCTGCACCAGTGACAGGGAACATTTAGCAAAAGGTACCAGCATTTCCTGCCTACTCATAGATTTTAAAGCCCATAATTGAAAGGGCTTTTAGCCTCTGGGATTGACAATGGCTTTGGGTAACCATCCCAAATTTACTTCACCAGTACCAACTCTCAATGCTTAAAATTCTTGTCACTTACAAATCCATAAGCTTATTTCTGAAATCTTATTCAAAGGATTTTCACAGTAGCTGTTGGTCAGAATCACTTCAAAAGAAAAATTATAAAACCTAAAAATTAAGCCAATCATACATCATCCCAAGAAAGTATAATTTTATTGGTATTGAATGAGAAGTAGCCCATTGAAAAAATCCATGGGTACCATTCAAAACAGTGTCTCATTATCTTTTGCCTATTAATTTTAATGGTATAGGCACAAAGCCACACATACATCAAGACTTGTGATTTGTCAACGTGAATTCATTCTCACAGAAAAATGAGTCACCCGCACATTTACACACAGCTATCCATTTTTTCATCTACCCAAATACACGAAAATGCTCTCTCCTTTTCATTCCACTCATCTCAAGTCTCAATTCCCCAGGGCGTTTATTCTTGCTCCTCATTTGATACTTTGAAGGCATCGCAGGGTTAAGCACAACCATAAATTACCTCAAAGCTACACGTGGATGGCCGACTTCCTGTCTGTGACTCAGCAAACACGGTGAGTAAATGACCTAGCTCTACTACCGATCCATCTATCGGTCATGGAGGATTTTAATTTCAGTCCAATTTTGTTAACATGGGGTTGATGAATTGAAGGTGTGCCAGTTGAAAGGCCTCTGTATCGGACACATAATAGGCAGGCATCTATGTATATTGGTTTCCTCTCTAAATTCTTCCTTAGCTTTCGGCCTTTCTTTCCTATCACTCACCCTCAGATAATAAGCGCATTAGGCAGATTTCGTCTAATCTTAAATTCTAATATCCAGTGGGCGACTAATATTCAGCAATCACATTTCTTCCCTTTATCAAATAGAAGAGAGTTCATGTTCATGAGTGGGTGTCCTCAGCGTGCTCACATTGCATTTCCTCCTCGAGATGATTATAACAACCAGTTCAAAAATGATTTTCAATCAGAACGGAGTGAGGAAAACGAGATGAAAGAGTAGATGAGACAGATGTGTGTGGGTTGGGGATGGATGATGTTCCAGGCAAAGACAGGGCTCCGTGTCTCACCAGCAGACACCTTGAGGCGTGCTATTACAGAAATGTTATGTTGTGGGTGCGTCCCTCCCACCAGGAGGCAGGAACCAAAAAGTCTGAGTCATTTTGAGCAGGTGCTATAGTCAACACCAGAAAAGAGAGAAAGGAGCTGATTCTATTATCACACACACACACACACACACACACACACACACACACAGAGAGAGAGAGAGAGAGAGAGAGAGAGAGAGAGAGAGAGAGAGAGAGAGAAGGGATAGTGAACTTTATCTAAAATGTTTATCTGTGACTAAAATTTTTCAACACTCCAAGAATAAAGCCAGAAAAGAAAACATTTTTTCCCAAAAGATACAGGGAAATAAATGGTACAGCTAAACTAATCTCATTTAAAGGTGTGCGGTTAAGGAAAGAAAGTATAAGGGATTTGGAATCAAAGAACATCTCTTTACTTTCATGTATTTCTTTTAGAGGTCACTCGATCATTCTGTAGGTCAGTTTAGGTTCAGCATGATTCCTGCGTGTAGATTATTAGTGAGAAGGACATCAATAGTTTTGATGAGGTTAGAATAAGTCAAACCCAAGCTGCCTCCTTATTTCTGCTCGTCTTGCAAGTACGGTGCAAACATCATGTTGAATGCTATACTGCTGAACTCAGAGTCTCAGTTTAAGCATCTATTGATAATAACTAACAGTTAAGCTAGAATATGCACATATAACTGGGCAGTAGTAGTTCAAGGTCAGTGCAGTCTGAATTCAAATCAGATGCAGTCAGATTCTGTCCTTGAAGCAAAGGAATCTACAGCATGGTTCAATCATGTAAAATTTGCTTGTCCACACAACTTTCATAGCTTCTGTGTCTACAATAATGACATGTAGATTACTTTACAGCTGTCAAAAATAATCTATTAATTTATTTTGAACTTGTCTAAAAGGCTGCTTACATAATTTTTTCAAACTCCTATTTTGAACTTAAGACATCATTTCAAAGGAGATCTTTGGTTTTCTTTCTTATATAAATTTTATTTCTCTACTTTTCAAGGAGGACATTTGGGTGCCTTACAATTATCAAGAGGTAGGAAATAAATGAAAGCAGTTTTATAAAATATGATAATATTGAGGTTGACTTGTAGAGCAAATTCAATGTTGAAAGTGAGGAGTAAAACTAACTAGCAGTACATCACTTTAGAAACCACTGAAAAACAAAATCATTACCAGGAAACGAATATTTTCAGATCATTCTACACTTGATTGCTGAAGAATTATGTTTTACCTGATTTTACTTATTGGCTATGATCCCTTTCAGAATCAAATTCTTAGTCTAGATTTTTTTCCGAATTTCTCACACATAATTTCTATTGTTTACTGAACCTACCACTAAAGTACATTTTAGTTATCTTAAACTTAACATCTCTAAAACTGTTAATGTTTGGGTCTGAAATTGCCTTTAAAAGCCTCATGCATTGTAGATTATCTGTGGATTTAATGTGCTTTGAGAAGGCATTGTGAGTGACAGGTCACTGAGGGGGTGGCCTGAAAGGACACACACTTGCCCCAGCTTCTCCACAAGTGCCCTGGTCTCTCCTCTTACAATGCCTGAGTAGCTCTTCTTACCCAGACCCTTCTACCATTGCCAAAGGATGAACTGAGACCCCCTGAAACTGTGAGCTAACATAAACCTTTCCTCCCTTAAGTTGTGAATGTCAGATTTTGTGTCCCAACAAGAAAGTGGCAAAGACAAAAACTAAATTCTCCTTCTTTCCTTCTGCTGTTTTTGTCCCTTACCTCACACATGACCCCAAACAAGAGGCATAGCCACAAAATCCTTCAGCTTTCCAGCACCTGCCTGGATAGGCTAGCCTTATTCTTCAGGGGAAAAAAGCAACCAAATCTTAAAGGCATGACATACAGTTTATTTATAGCTCGTAAAGCTCCTCGCTTGCTGGGCAACAATCCAGAGCACCTGTCTTCCCTGAGGTGACTCAGTGCTCCCAGCTGCTTGAGTTCTGTGGCTCCACATCCTGGCATATGGCCTCCCAGCTTCCTGCCAAGGGGGAAGAAAAGGGGCCAGAGCGTGGCGCAGGGCTTCCTAGGCCTAATCTCAGCAGTACCATGCAGCATTTCCATTCGTACTTCATTAGCTCGAGATGGTAACGTGGTCCCTCATAATTGCAAGGTCATTTCCAAGTACACTTTTCTGTATTCCAGGAGGGAAAAAAAGTTGGAAATGAACACTGTATCAGATTGTTTTGGGCCAAATTTTCTATGTCCCTTCTCCAGGTCAGAAGCTAGATTCATCCATCTTTTCCCATCAGCTCACATCCTCTTCGTTCTTAAGTGGGCACCACTAATCCTAACTTCCTTACATCTCCTTCATCGGTTCACTTTTCTTCCTTTCCACCTCCACATAAGAAATGGGAGCTCTCATCATCTCTCTCTTTGATACCTGAAACAACTTTATAAGGATTTCCTTACTTCTAGTTTTCTATCACCCAAATCAGATGTCTACACAGCAGCCATTTTGATCTTTGAAAAAGACAAACATGACTATGCCAATGTATTGGATTCCATTAAATGTCTGCTACAAATCCTTTAGTGATTGTCCATTTAAAAATCCAATAAGTGTGATTTATAAGGCCTTCTACTGCAGGTATGTGATTGCTTCTCTAGTAAATTAACACTTGGTGGTACATACTGTGGTACGCCACGTAAATTTCCCTTCCTGTCTGAATCACTACTTGCTCTAGCCACTGGAGCTAATGGCAAATAAATATAATGGTCTTCTGAGAATTGCCTTCAATGGGAAAAGGTTGCATGACTCAAGATTACTTCTTCACCCGTGAATCCTTATCAGGTCCATGGGGAATTATAGAGAGCTGCGCTTGCCCTAATTTGGGAAACTTTGAAGGGTCGTTACAGTTCCAGAACTCATTACGGGGTTGTTGACTGAGGTAATCACATTGCAGGTCATTTTCTCCCACTGCCCAGTCCTTTCTTCTTTGTGCTTTGATAGCTGCTGTCATTGAAAATACTTCCAGATAACTTTCTGCACTGAAATCTCTGTCCTGGCTTCTGTCTCTTGAGGAACATACTACATACCTCAAAGTCCAATTTCAATGTGCTGTGGACAGTGGGAATCCGGCACACGTTGCATGTTCTTTCTTCCCGCAGACATTCATAATAGGTGTATGAGGAAAACCACCTCCCTGATGTCCCTCGAAGAGCCCTGCTTACCTTTGCCCTCTAGTGCCTGGCTTAAACGTCCCGTCACATGGACACTCTCTAGATCCACTTCGTATCAGGCGCTGTGTGCACATTCCACCACCCGACTCCCAACTCCTCCCCATTCTTCTTGTCAAACTGCAGAAGGATTCCCTATGTAGCGAAGTAATGGGGACTTTTAAATATACAGCAAAGATGGCATGATGGACTCACTACTAAAATCTTCCATCTGGGTTGAGCCCAGACTTCACACTCTCTTTATCCTAACAAAGTTATTCCTTCTCTGCAGGCTCATTAGTATCTCTGACTGACCTGAAACCACTGAGACGCCTCAACGCCTAGCATGCTGGTCTTTGAGAGACAAAGGACCACCTGCCTTCTGCTTGTGACACTTCCGCTTTGCCCCAGAGAGACCACTGGGGTGTCCAAATGAGCTGGAGACTGGGGTTTATCCAGGAGTCTGTATCCTCTCTCTTGTGCTGCATCTTTCCCTCTGCTTCTTCCCATTTCTTTGAAGATGGTGGCTGGCTGGAGATGTTCCAACATTACTCTAACACTTGTGCAGACTTTACCTCTTCAATCTTCCACCTAGCTCCTTTCATTCAAACAAAAAATAAAGTGACTCAGAAACTTATTTCTTTTACCATGATCTCTTTAACAGTTACCAAATACCTGAAAACGTCAAAATAGTTTTAAATTTAAGACTCATTGCAGGCCTTTTCTGTAAGCATCCTTTTCTTCTCTTTCATAGGCAAAAAGGCTGATGGCTCACACTGGGGAAAGCATGCAAATAAACAGACTTAAGAAGAATATGAATACATATGGGGTTAAATATAGGCAAAGAATTGTCATGTGCCTGGCACTCTAGTGTTTCTGTCAGTCAGTAGTCTTTTTATTTGTCATTGCAATCACAGTGACTAATACAGCACATGGCAGGTTCTTCAAACATTATTTGTCGAAAGTCACACAGAAGAGCTCTGCCTCCTACTCCAGGTCTACGGTGGTACCATTCCTCTCCCGAAGGGCACCATCTGCTTCATCTTTCTAAATTCTTGCTTCCACTCACTATTAATGTCAGGAAAAGTTCATCCTCTGAAATGCCCCTTTCTTCTGTTTTCACCACTAATCCGCACGTTTGACTATTTACTGTAAGTAAAATACTTTACATCTTAGAATATACAGTAGACAGGCTGTTATTTTTAGAATTAATTTGACTTGCATTATATAATCTACCTTCTTGTCATTTTTTTGTTTATTCCTTTTCATCTTCTGCAACTGTTACATGAAATCTTCCATTAGTCTTTAAACTTATAAAGATATGGGAGCATTTTGTTTCTATTACCTGATTTTTCCTTATAAAATTTTCTGCATGTATTCAAAAATGTTACACAGCACGCAGCAATACACAAGTCAAAGAATCAGATTTGAGAATTACACATACGTTTAGGTTTTTGATTACAAGTATGGATCAAATTCTTAAGTCGGGCTATAGCTACATGGCTGTAGTAGTAGAATTAATAGCTAACACTTATTAATCTACTAGTTCGAGTGAGAAGAATTGTTAAGAATCGTTCATGCCCTAGTTCATTTATGCCTCATAGTGGGTGAGAAGGTCACTACTATCTTTGTTCTTTTTTTTATGGATTTGGAACTGAGACTCAAAGATGACAAATAACTTTTCCAAACTCACACAGCTGTTAAAATCATGATTCAAACTAACTTTTATGTAGAATTTATGATTTACTTACCAATAACACTCCCTACTCTCTTCCTATTCTGTCACTCATCTGGAACACTTTCTACTACACTAGTTTTACAGTGTGGTTCAAGTGTTACAGTTTTACACACTGAGGACACTTAGATTGATCCTAAGAATGCGGTACTGAACCCCATTTGGGATCCTCTGTTGTAAAGCCAGCCCACCTCTTCTTAGAATATGGATTCTCAGAAGCTTCGGAGAGCTGTTCCAACTTGTTCTGTGGCACGCCTTCCTTCAGAAGGCTAAGCTAACTAAAAGTGACTTGGAAATCCCATCTCTAAACATCATTAAAACACGAACATATGTAGGAGAAGTCAGGCATGTTGCAGAAAACACATGCCCAAAGAAATCCTAGAAAGAAGGTACTTGTCTCTGAATGCGTCAGAGCTGCCTTTGCCAACCCTCATTATCAGGGTGTGTTAGTATCACTGTAAGTTGGTTATGCTTTTTTTGGTGAGTAGGAGCAAAATCTAACTTGAACTAGTTTAAGCAAAAAGGAGGATACTCGCTGGAAGGGAGGGTAGAGAACAGAAGGGTCAGGAGAACAGGTGGTTCTTCAGGACCAAGGGAAGGAAAGACAGTGAGGGGACAAGCGATCGGCTCGGGTCCTCGTCCCTCTGTCCCTGTGAGCATTCCTCATTTGCCTCCCATTACAAGCCACATTTCTCAAAACCCAGCTGCAGAAGGCTTTTGCTGGCTGATTATAAAATATGTGGCAAGTTATATGATGAGGTAAATAATATTAGTATCTGAGTAAAGAAAGAAAAAAGAAGGAGAACTCTTGGTAATAAAGCTTATTCTGAACACAGGAGGCAAAAGCAAAATTTTACCACACAGGCAGTTTTTGTGCAATTTTTTTTAACAGTTGGGGAATCTCATTGCTCATTGCCTAGGGAAATATTATTACATACCTCAGGATTAGAGAATCTTGGTTAATGAATTGTTTCTTAGTGAACTTTGAAGCCATGACACAGCACTCTGGGCCTGTCGGTCAGAATTAACAACTCCTCTCCATCTTTTTTGTTTAGCAAAACAACATATTACATACATTGATTACATTGCATTAAACAGAGAAGCCCAGGGTGTAAATACCAAGAGGATTCTGAGATGTTGCTGGAAGGAGGAGAAGGGAGGATCTTGTTTTTGGAGGGAAACAAACTGAAGTCCAAGAAGAAGCAGTGCCCATGAGACGAAAGATTGTCAAGAGCTGGGAGATGAGACCTAGCCACAGCTAGAGCTGAGTCCAGAGCAGGGCCAAATGGAGGCAACGCCTTTGCTAGCGGGCAAGGGGACCCTGGATCAGGATCCTTTCTGGGGCCAAAAGGGTCTCCCTTCAAAGATGAATGTAAAGCTAGTTATCAAAACGCAGCTCTGAGCATCCAGTTTTGCCCAGACCTAGTGTAATAGTCATGTTCAACAGTTGTTAAATTTTGAAAATAGCCTAATATTCTCATTTTAAAGAGGACATTTACAAAGTAACTTTAAGTTCCCCAAGGCAGATCTCAGGACAGAGATTGTTGTTATGTCACAATATAGTCTCTGGAGCTCTTTCTGGGATGGAAACTTGAGACCCGACATTTCATGAATCATTTAATAAGGCTGCAGAACACCCTCCGTAAACAAGCCTGGAAAATTATGTCATTCTTTTTTCTGTTTTTTTAAATTATTTATGAAGATCCCTATGCCTATTGTATTGTATCTTTTTTTTTAAGTTTACCCCCAGAGTTTTCAGCGAAAGAGCATCTGGGCTCAGGTGCGTAAGTGATGCTGAAAAATTGTATAAATAAATGGGTAAATAAATAAATTAGAAAAGTTTATAAAAAGAAATTAACATGTTCACTGAAGTATAAAATAAAGAAAAAGTAATGTCTAGTGAAATAAATTGAGAACAATACATTCAAAGCATGTGGGAACTACAGTGTTTAATTATACAACATACCATATATAGAGAATGTCCCCAAAAAGTAATATATATTTTAAACAAATTGAGAAATACTTCCTAACTACTCACTGATTATTCTAAGGCCTCTGAGATTCATCTAAGTAAAGCAATCTTACCTTCCTATAAACCAACCTGTCCTCTCACACAGTTGATGTGATTTCTTTTCCCCCCATTTTTATCTATCTATCTATATACATGACACATAATGTTTACAACGAACTTGAGTATTTTGTGCACATATGTGTCATATCTACACACATTAAAATTCCTTCCCATTTTGGCCCTCCCACAGCCTCCCCATGCCTCCTAACAGCCACCATCACACCCATTTGGTTCTACAGAATGCCTATATTCCGGATTTCCCAAATCAGGAAAAAACATGCGATATTTACATATTTAATCTTCTGAGTCAGACTCGCTTCACCACTCATCACTCCTCTGTAGCTCAGCTTCCCACCCCTAGAATAAGCTACTGTGTCATTATCTTGCTGCCTCTTCTTTGAGTCCAGCAGAGCCCGTTATTGGGATGATTTGCCAAAAGTTTTTTTCTTTTTTTTTAATCTTAGTGTATCTTTGTTAAGATTCTTTAACGTAGCCTCACCCACCAGTCCACACAAGGAAAGAACTATAAGAATGAAATTCATAAGGTTACAAAATGTGAGAAAGAAAAACATAGAAGTTAAATCTCAAATTCCTTAGCTGAGTACTGGAAGATAAATGTTTTTCATTCAGAAGACATTCAGGTAATTACATCAGTCAGTTTCCTTAGGTTAGACTTATATCAAAGACTAAATAAATGAATTGCTAAACTTATTACATCTGTATCACAAGAGGATGTTACACATAAGCAAAAGTTACAGTGGCATACTTAGTTATTAAAGAATTTTTTAACTTTCATAAATTATTTAACTCACATTTCACTAATTACTAACATTTTTCCAGATTTGTTTTATTATTTTGTCTACTTATCCATCCATAAATTCATGCATACATATTTTTAAAGGTTTTATACCAATTTCCTATGTTAAGTATAATTACGTTTTACAAACTAATATACTATTTAAAATAATAATTATGGGGAGAAATTTCACAGATTTTATGAGAAAGCTGGTATTGTTTCAATAGGGTAACAATCAAATGATTCAAATACCAGTCTAATTTTTTATTACACTTTTTTTTAGCTGTTTCCTTTCCTCCATGTTTTTTGGTGCTGCTTGTTTCTGTCTCTCTCAAAGTATCTTCAAATATATTCTGCAATGCTGGTCTAGAGGTCACAAATTTCTTTTTAGGAATTCTTGGTCATTAAAAATTTGTATTTCTCCTTCAATTTTCAGGGATAATTTTGTTGGCTACAACAACCTTGTTTGACACTTGCTGTCTTTTAAAACTTGTAAGATTCTGCTTCAGAATACCCTGGCCTTTATAGTTTGCCTTGAGAAATCCCTGGTCATATGAATGGGTTTGCCTTGGTAGAATAATGTCTGTTCTTCTCTTGCTGCTTTTAATCTTCTCTCTTTCTATTGCATTTGTGCAGTTTTGATTGCGATGTTTCATGGCAAGTCTTGCTGTTGTTGGTTGAGGTTATTTCATGATCTATAAGTTTCTCGGACCTGAAAATTAATTTATTTTCCTAGATTTGGGAAATTTTCCTGCATAATTTCAGCAAAGAAATTCTTTGTACCTTAGGCGTTGTCTTCTGCTCTTTCTCCATAATTATGAGATTGGTTCTCTCTGAATCATCAATCACCTGTCGTTTCCACCTACTTTGCTCATTTCTAATTTTAAAATTCTGCCTAATTATGGCATGTGTTTCTTCAGCCTTGATTTCAGGGTCTGAAATTCTGTCCTCACAACGTTTGATTCAACTTCCCCCACTTTCAAATAAATTTTTCACATCCCGAATTTCAGCTACATTTCTTTTCACAATTTCCACTTCTCCCCCGTATCATGCATTTTCTTATTTATCTCAGCCAAGTTTTTATTTGTGGTTTCTATATCCTTAGTGAGCTTTGTATCCATGAGGACCACTATTTGTTTAGTAAGTTCCTTTTTAAGCCCACTGATCATTTCTTGCATTTCTTTGAGGATATGTTGTTTCAGCTGGTTGTTTGACTCAGTTATTTGCTTTTTAACTTCCTTCCCTATGAGTTCCACTATTTCAGGGCCCATGACATTAATTTCTGAGGTCTCAGGCCTCTCTGTGGGTGTCCTGTTGCCTTGTCTTCTTACCATGTTTCTGTTGTCCAGGGACTTCACTTTAGGCCTAGCCGAGAGGTTTCTTGAATGACTGTGAGGGTGTGGGCAGGAGAGTTGAAGCTTCTCTGAGTTCTGTGTTAGAAATAGGCAGCGGGGGAGGCCCTAACAGTCTGATGGCCTCTGAGAGGTCTTGTTCACCCCCAGCTCCTCTCAGCAAAGCTCTCCCACCTGTTCTGGTGTAATAGTTTGAGTTCTTTCAAAAGGCAGAATTTATAGAAATTATAACAAAAAGCATCTATTCAGAAGGCTTACAAATCTGAGGATAGAGAAAGTCCAAGACGACCACCAGCACATGTAAAAGCTAGAGTGCCTAATGGCTGCTCAGCTGCAAAGCAGAACTCCCATCTGGGACTGCAGAACAGCTGATGAGAGTCTACTGCAGCTCTTGGTTGTTTGAAGAACAATAGCAAAGACTGGAGACTGACGATCAGAGACTGAAGATGGGCAACTGAAGATCAGCAATAGGCAGACAGTTGCAAGTCGAGACAGGAGCAAATCTGTGGTGGGGATCTGTGTTGTGTAGCAAGTCAATGTCCGTAGACAATTGCAAAGGCGAGAGCTTTCCCAGAGGAATAAGATGTGTCAAACTTTCTTCTTCCTTCCTTTTATACAGTTAGAGTTCCCAGTTGGGACTTCCACATCTGGGAGGGCGCTCTTCCCTCATTCACTGGCCCACAAATCGCTCACACTTTAATCCAGCTGGTTCCCAAACCCTAATCCAGGTGTAGTTCCTGATTCCCTCAAATAGATGTAATCTCTGCAATGGCCACACCTGGCTTCATTCAACTGAGGGTGGGGCTATCAACCCTCGCAGATGTTCCCACTACCCTGAGCCATTCAAAGAGTTGACAGCCTCTCCCTCCTCTCTACAACAGTCTCTTGTGTCAGTTTCTTCCTAGGCACTGTTTAAGAGTGACCCCAAAAGTCCTGATGTGCTCCTCTTAGCTTTCTTCTACTCTAATCAGTTCAGTGTCGGGCTCTTTAAAAAAAAAAAAAATAATAAGTCCTGCTTACTTCAATGCCTGTTAGAGCTGCAAAGCACTGCTTCTAATCTGGGCTCTGGGAGGCCTTTTCTAGAGGGAGCTCATACTGCATTTGTAGTATGCATTACCTGCAGGCTTGTTTTTGGAAGCCGGGGCTACCAGCTGTCAATTCCCACTTCTCCTGGATCCACACTTACCTTGGTCACAGGTTCTGGGTAGACTTTCCTCAGTCTTCAAATGCCGGTGGCTCACAGCCATTTGCAGTTAGCCTGGGACTGTTTTCGGGGTCACTGTTTAACTTTGCTTCCAATGCATTCTGGGGATTTCTGGCCTTCCCTTGGTCTCCTTTCATTTGTTGGGGTGTTCCTTCCTGTCCTAGCTATATTGAATATATTCTCAACTTTTCTAAGTGGCTCCATGAGGAGACACTATGCAGCTCTGTTATTTGGCTGCCGTCTTGACTTTAAAAATACTGATTTGATTTCTAAAAAGGCTTTTAAATGTGGAAATCCACAGCAGCCTAGTTCAAGAAAGATTCTTGCTCCCCTACCTACTTGCAGAATTTTCTACTTGGCCAATAGATAAAAATCCAAGAACATTCCTGGGTTACCTATGCTATTAATTATGTTTCTTCCTGCACTTTACATCTGAAAATATGAAGAACAAAATTAAATAGACTATGCGTCTCCTCCAAACTAAAATTTCACAATAAAATAATAGGTCCCATTTGGCTTGCATAATGAAAACAATACAATAGCAACAACAAAACTTTCCAAACAAGGAAGGCATAACAATATGGAGGTTAATAGTCAAACTTTAAAGTAATTAGCTCAGTTTCCTTCGAATCAACTCTAATACATATTCATTTATCTTGTGCTCTGAATTCGCTCAACAGAAATGAGTTCCAGTTACCTATTTTCGTAAGTCATTTTATAATGATTTATTGGTTCCTTCCCTTCTCTCTCTTATGTCTTCACTTCCTTGTCAGTGCGTTTGTGGTGTTCACCTCCCCAGTAAACTACTTACACTAAATTCTTGTCAGAGTCAACTTCAAGGAGAACCCAAACAGAGTCATTGCCTCAGTATCTGTCTCTTCCACACTACCCTCCCCATGTCTTTTCTTCTCAGATATATCCATAATATTTCAGCCTCCTCAAAGCATCAAATACTGCCCACCAGCCCAAAAGGCAGCCATTTCCCCTGCTCAACCCAAACCACACTGGTTTCTCATCCTTGTTCTTTTTCCTAAGACTCTGATCTTTGCTGAGCAATTGAACAAATGAGGTGGGATACGCTGTTAAAATGCAGTTTGCTTTTCTTCCAAAATAACATAGTAGGGTTATCAAAGACCTTTTCTTGGGTTTATTGCTTACCGAATTGGTAATTCAGTCAAATAACCCTTTAGGGGGTTATTTAGGTTGAAGTTTTTTCATCAATGAGATGCAGATGATAATTTTGACTGATAATTGAAATATTTTAAAGACTGAAAATCCATTCAGAATATAAAATTCTGGAATAAACGCAACTCCACATTTCAAACAAACTTCCCATCTTAAGTTGCCTTCAATGATCATGCTAAGGTTTAACGGCTCAGACACTCAAAAGTAGAGAGAGACTGGAGGATACTTTAGGGCATTTCTGGTGGGAATAAAAAAAGATGCAACTATTCCAGAAAGCAATCTCAGAGGACTTAGTGAGATTAAGTAATGCATACTTTAAGATTAAGCAATGCTAGTCCTGGGTATATATTCCAGAGTAAAATTCTTCTAAAGATCTGCAAGGAGCACACAAAATGAGTATGTGCCCTAGCAGTTTGTGGTATACAGGGGCCACATGAGCGGCCCAGGCTGGGCAGGTGGGTAGGTGATGTGTGGTGAGGTTGTACCAAGCAGCTGTGAGGAACCAGTCGACTAGACATCCTCAAGCAACACAATTTACATTTATCAAGTAACGCAGACTGAAATATGCACTTCTGCAACAGAGATAAGCAAACTATAAACATTAAACTTATATGAAAACATGATTACAGCAGGGGAAAGGAAGATAGAAACTGTTATATATAATAATCATCAAGCAGACCCAGAGGGGTCCTGTCCAAATTATGACAACGATCTGCCATGAGCTGGGAAGTGGGGCCAACTCAACCTTCCACATGTGACATCCAAAGTGAATGAATGCACGATGGAGCTAATAATAAATTATTTGCCTTAGAATCAGATTAACCTGGATTCCAATTTTGTGCCACTTGCTAGACTGTTTTAATTGCTTGAAGAATCCTGTCTTTGTAAACACAAAAGGTGGATGACAGTATTACCTGCCTCACAGGATCATTGTCAAGATGAAATTAAATTCATGTAAAGTACTTGTTGCAATGCCAGGTTCATAAATTAGAGCACGATGAATGCTACTATTATTAGTAATTTAAAGTGATACTTCACACTAATTGCCATTTGGGGGAGGAGACCTGAATGAGATCTGTTCTACAGTGCCTTTGCCCTTCTAAAACCAATGGCAGAGGAGGAGAGAATCTTGTGTTTCTAGTTGCCAAACTACGTCTGATAACTAAATATTTTACAACAAAGTGGACAAATAAGGAGCCCAATTGTTCTGTAGAAGTTTGCAGTGATAAAGCAGTGATCCGAGAGCCGGGAGCTCAGAGTTGGCTCCGCAGAGAACAAGAGCTATGTGCAAGGGTAGGAGGCTTCACACTGGCTCCTTTGCCATTACGATCTTACTGCTCAGAACTGCTCTGGATTCTCCTTTCATAAGTTTTGTCTTGGACCTTTCAAATCGGCAGGAAAAGGAAATCACTATGGGAAACAAGGCCAACTGTAGGACACATCACTAGGAAACAAATGAATCACGACCAATATGGCAGTCCTGGGTGTGTCTCTGGCAGACTCCCAGGACCGTTATTACAGTGCAGGTCTGCTCTATGGCCTTTGCTGTTTTTCAGATTATGAAACCAAATTAACTCTGAATTAACAAGAATTTTGAGGTTTACACAGGGAGGCAGATGTTCAAAGCACTAGAACAACCTGATGGCCATCACCACTGGGCTGTCCTTTATACGTGATCTGCACCAGCAGTACAGACTCCCAAAGGCACAGGAAAACTCTTGTGTTCTGGAAAACAGCAACTTTCAAATGTTCAAGAATTCCCCAAATTTTCCCAATGGGTACCTGGCAGACTCTGAAAAAGTTGCTCTTTTTAAAACATGCAAAAAGTGAAACAAAAATAAAACCTAATTCCATTAGCTACATACAGTAAACAAAACTAGTATTAAAATAAGTCATGGCCATCTTTGTATCTGCTCACGTTTCTTCTTTATTTGACTGCTAGATACAGGGGCACGTTAGTATTGCTGTCAGCTTAACAGAAGGCATTAAAGGTTTGAACAGTGGCATGAGAAGCTCTAGGTAAATCTCCTCCACTGAGTTGGGTTTAGTGGAGTACTGAGATGCTGTATGACTGCAGTAAACGTTGTTCGCTCCTCTCTCTCACTGCAGCTCATTCTAAAGGAAAATAAAAGTTAAATGCAGCAAGTGGCTAGCACCAGCATCCCGCCAAACTCCAACAGTCTGCGGTCACTTCTTCTCAGACGTCATTGCTGCAAAGTGAGAGAAAATAAGAGGTTAACGGAGACGAACGCATTGAAGAAAAAAATACAGCTGAGCATATCAAATATCAAATGTAGCTCATCAGACGTAGCTCTCACCATCCAGGGTTCTCAGAAGCGTTAGGATTCTTTAGGATTTTTCTAACAATTTATTGATGTATTTTTTCTGAAAGCACCAACTCATGTTTGGGCACAGAACTTCGTATAAAAATGGTGTATACTAAGAAAAACACTTTTGTGTTTTCAGTAGCTACTTTTTTGTTGTATGATTAACAGTAGAATGCACACACACACACACACACACACACACACACACACACATTTCTTCGCATCAGTTACCCAGTTACCAATTACTTGAGAGCTTGCAGAGCTCCTACCACCAGTCGTGGTACCTTTAAGGGGCTGGTGCAGTCCCTCACCTTCAATTTTGTCCTGTCCTGTCACCCTCCTTTTCTTTAGCATTAACTGCATCATTCCCTAAAATGTAATATCTCAAACAAGGAAGTAAAGTGAGTAGATACTGGATTAAGTTTCTGCTTTTGCAAAATGAAACACGGCAAAAGACAGAGACCGTAAAGCTTCTTGGGTTTTTTTCTTCATATATTGATTTTCCTGGCTTCATAATGTTACTACGCGGTAGAAGAGTGATTCCACTAATTTCTTTATTCTTTCTATCTCTGTGTGTTCCCAGTTGATAGGGTTGCACTGTCTTGGACAGATAAGATAAACTAAACAGAGTAGAGATGTGTCTTTGCAAGTGTGAAGCCAGGTTATACAAAATAAGGCACAAAAGCATACAACATTAGGAGAAAGCCAGAGGAGACGATATTTCTGAGATGTCAGTCTGATAGAACGCGGTGATAGAAAGGCAACACTGGACAACACGACTGGAACTTTCTATTTCCAGGGGCCATCTTCTGGCTAACAATGGAGCATTTCAAAACAGCTAATGGAGAGTAAAGAAGGTAAGTTGGTTTTCTGTGGGCAACTCTCTCTGCTTCACATGGGACAGATCAAGGGGTGAAGATGCAGTGGTCAGAGAACTCGTAGCCTACAGCGGGCCCCAGAGGCGAATGTGGTCTGTGCCTAGAGAGGAGGAAGTAGGCAGAAGGGAAACCGGAACAAGGCACAGCCCAGCAGCTAAGCAGCATTTGAAACAGGCACATAGTCTATAATATTTATATAAACTTCATTCTTTAGATTAGAAGAAAGAGAGAGAAAAAACACTAAGATCAGGGGTCGCTTCAGCAGTACTAAGTTGATTTATTAGTCATAGCAAATCAACAGTCATGAAGTAAGTGAGCTGTATCTCTCATCATCCAGGGTTCTCAGAAGCCTTAGGATTCTTTAAAATTTTCTAACAATCTATTGATTTATTTTTTTTCTGAAAGCACCAAAAGGTAGCAGTCAATATTACAAGAGACTATGAAATCATCCTCATTTGGCTAACGGGCATTAAAGGTTGGATATTTGATGTGCTCAGTACCCATCATCCTGCAGTCATGTTTTATAGAGAATAAAACCGATGCACACGAAGTTTATATGTAACACCGAAGACCACAGCATTCCAAGGTAAACATGAGCTTCTTTGTTGTTCTACTTATTTTTATTGTTAGCATAGTCATTAATTAGTTTGTCATAGTCCTACCAACGAACCATATATTGAGTCTGGTTTGTGAGATCTAAGTTCTCCGTCATCAAAGGAGTTTAAGCAGGAGGCATATAAGGAGTGATTGTAGATAAGGTTTTCATATTAAATAAAATATTGGACTACTGCCCTCTAAGTTCCCTTTAAGATTCAGGACTGTATAATTATCTGAATAACCAAATCATCCTGAAATACAACCAGCAGTCCTCATCTGCCACCATGCTGACACTCCACACGATTCTCAGCTGTTCCTGGACTCACTGGCTGATCAAAGTCACGTTTGGCACTCGGCTGGAAGGTATACATTTAGCAGTTGGTTGGAAACTATATATTATGCTTTGACAGGTAAAGTTATCATCTCATACATTTTGTGAAGATTTGCTTTCGCTTATCAGTTACAATATAGTTAAAGAGCTAAATAACTTCAGAAACAAAGGCAAACATTTCAGCAGAGTGAAAACCAATAAACAAATCTTATCTATAGATCAACCTGTGGCAGCTCAGGCTCAGTATTTCATCACCAAGGGAACAACACATTTCTTTGGATTTTAGGTATAAGAAAAAGTTTAATGACAATTTGAAAATCTGAGGAAAGTCAAATTTCAAATATTTTTGCTGTGGTCTAGAGTTAACTTGGGTTAATAAGTGACTGTAGTCTTGTGAAACTTTAAGCCAATATTATAGAAATCAGTTTTAAAAGAATGTGCTGTGTGAACTAGTTTTTAATCCCTTTTTAAAGAAAAACAAATATTCATATACTCTCTTACTACCAAATTAAAGCATATATATTTCGTGTACTTGTAAGCGTTAAGCAAGCACACTATGTATCCAGAAGAAAAAAGTCATTTTCAAGGAATACATAATATACCTTTATCTTTTAAAAATAATTTTATTGTAGAAAAAACCCTCACATGTCACAAAATTTAACTTTTTGTAAACATATGAATTCCAAATTCTATAACAAATTAGAACCTTGGGGTTTGGGGAATGAGTGAATGTCTACTTCCACCCTTTTTCAGACACTCGCCCCTGGCCTCTCTTTCTATCATTCATGTTGGGACATTTTTATGTTATTATTTTTATGCATTTCATAAGAGGGACACCCATCTATAGTCAGTCATTTGTGCTTGGTCCATCTCACTAAGCATTATTGACTCTAGGTCAATAGCATTATTGACTCCATTTTCATTTAAATACTTCATATCTGTCTGTCTTTATGGTTGCGTAGTATTCCATTGGGAATAGATACCACATCTTCTTTAACCATTCATGTGTGTACAGGCAAGTCCATTGTTCCAGGATTTGGCTGTTACGAATCATGCCGCTGTCAACATGGATATGCATGTGTCTTTTTGGTATGTTGACGTTATTTCTTTTGGGAACATGCCCAGTAGAGCAAAAGGTAGATCAAATGGAATTGGTATTCCAGCAACAATATCATACTATTATTAAATGCTAAGTTTTCCTTTTTGAAAAATTTTAATGTATTGTGTACATGTATAGAATAATTAATTTTGGTTCAGAAACATAAGGCCTGGCTTGAAATTTATTACTCATAAAATGTTCAGTAATTATGGTCCTATAAAATAGTGTGATCAAAACAGTTACTTTTCAAGACAACATTCTAAATACTTTTTCCTCTCCTTAAAGTGTCTATGAACCTTTCAGAAAACTCATGGGCCAGGCATGTTGGCCTTACCCTGTTATTCCAACACTCTGAAAGGCTGAGGAAGAAGGATCACACATATGGACCCAGTCTGGGCAACTGCATGAGGTCTTTTCTCAGAAGAAAATGAAAAAGGTCTGAGATGAGATGTAACTTACTGTGAAGGCCGTGTGTTCAGCCTCCGGTACCAAAAAAAAAAAAAAAAAAAAAAAAAAAAAAAAAAAAAAAAAAAAAAAAAAAAAAAAAAAAAAGAAAGAAAGAAAGAAAGAGAAAAAAAGAATCACAAATGGCTCTTGGAATATTAACATCCAAAGAACATAATATCCCAGTCTTCTATTCTAGGGGAGAATTCAACTCTAACTTCAGGTCATGCCTGGTTCTAAATTGTAGAACAACTTCTTGTCCAAAGATACAAAATTTCTCTTTTCTGTATATGAAATTTCAATTACCAGGTGACCTTGGATGAGCTATGTGCTATCTGTGGCACATCACTCTCTCTTCACTGAGGATGAATTTTTATCTTGACAGAATCTACGTAATAGTATGTGTTTGGCTACATGAAGAATAAGATTTCTTCCAATGTTTGTAATCTCTGAGGGTATCAGCTTGAATTCATATTACATTTTGGTTTATTGATTAATCAATAATAAATCTGTTTACTTGTTCTATTTGCTTTGAAAAAGGACTTCACCATTATTATTATTTTTCCCAAAACAGGTTACAGGCTTATGGCAAGAAAAATAGGAAAAAAATGTCATTTTGATGGGTCCATTGCTGCTGAACCTGGGGTGGGTAAGAATACCTTTCTGGGGGCATCAGTAAAGCAGCTATTCATTCAATTATCTGGATTAATTTCTGATATCTTTATTTTGTAAGACAAATTTACACTGGTGATCTAGCCAGTTGTCTGTAAAAGCATACGACATTACCTTTATTTCATTAGCAGGCAACAATTCAGATTCCAAGTTGCCTGAGATTACAACTTCAAACTCTCAACGAACCAAGATTTACCAAAACTTGGTTTTGAAGAATACTACTTTTGGGCTAATAACCTGAAAAAATAAAGTGAATCTAATCCTCTGGGATAATTTCATTTTCACCCTTGAATCAATCCAGAAATTAAGAGTGGCTTTTATAAATGAATGTAATTATTCTTTCTCATCTAGAGAATAAAGACAAAGAAAGGGTACCCTTCTTTTTTAATTCCAACTTTAGACATCATAGAGTTCCTGAAATTCAAAATAATATGAATGTTAGAGTTTATATACCACAAAGCAGCAAATCAGTCATAGTCACCTTGTTATCGTAATTGGAAGCTTGCAACTCTTAAATGTTTATCAGAATCTACAAAGAAAAGGAATAAGAGAACAGGAGAATTTGCCTTATGTGTGTTTTATGAGCAGCTAGTAATGATTAACTCTGAATTGTATTAATAGCAAGAGAATCTGAGAGGTCAGAATTAAATGTATCATGATTTTGAAAATTATTTAATAATTTTTTAAAAAGTAATCTGGTCTTGGATGTTCTTATAGAAGGCGCTAGGTCTGTATGTACCTCTCTAAATTATGACTTTCACAATTCATCCAGCAGAAAGAAATATGGGCCATGCATCACCGAATTCACATTTTGTGCTGAATTCACAAGAACATGAGTTTAGATTTTATTCAAAACAATCAAAAATAACTTTTGTTAGTGTAATTCAATTTTCTTCTAAGAACCTTCATGTAGAAATCGTTTATCTCAGGGGATATATGTTCCTTCCTTGTTTAGAGTCAGCTATTTGCCTACTTGGAAATCACTGCATTGCGGCAGACAGCGGAAATCCGTGAATGTGACCCTCTTTGAAAGCTGCTCAGCCATCTGACACAATGGTCGAATCAATTGTTTATCACATCTTTTAAACTAAGAGTTCAACAGTGCCCAACTATTTCTGATGTACCAAATAAAGTAAAAATAGGACATTGTTGAGAAGTTCTGAAACCCCTACACAGCTTGCCCCAGGTGCTATGTGTAGCCCCAGTCTTGACAGCTTTCAATTCTGTGTAGAATATCAAGGACAACGGAAAATATTAAATGTTACTAAGGAGATTAAAGTGAATTCCACAAGGAACAGACTTTTCAAAATCAATGTACCTTGAATTAAAGTACCTACTGCAGCTTCATGACAATGGGCAGAAATATATGAACTAAATTTTTAGCAATTGAAAACTGTTCACAGAAATACTTTTTTAAATGCTCTTACTGCTTTTACTTCTTTTTATTTTCAAAATTGAATGGCTGATTTTATTGACTTTCTATTGATAGACCATCAAAGACTATCAATTAAGGAACCATCAACTGAGATAATGTACATTTGACCCACCTATGGGGACTTCAAACATCCCAAGGCTTTTGCCCACCACTGGAGATGTCGCAGCCCATTTGCCTAGAGCCCTGTTCTTGATGCACTGCAAAAGCCACTTTAGGGAAGCCTAGTCCTCAGCCAGAGTCGGCAGGCTCCGAACTGGATTGCAAGTGCAATTGTTCCTTTGAGTTAGTTCCTTTAAGATAAACTTTAAAAATCACATAAGTTATAAAAGTGATAGATGAGTCAGATCAGATAAATCAGATCTGTTTTTTTTTAAATAAACTTGAGCCAATTTTAAAAGATAGCTATTTACCAATAGCATAATTGGGTTCTGGTTGTACTCATGAAAAGCCACTATCTTTAGGAAATGAAAAAAAAAAAAAAATCCAGGCAAAATTTCCGTGATCCAATTGAGATGTCTCCCATTGTTCTGTATTTGCTGTGGGTATGTAATTAGATGGCTTACTCTTTCTCATTTGAGGGTTTGTAAGTAAATAAACACAGAGAAAGGTGTTTGGGAAAACATATAGGTCGAAATTGTAGTCTGAACACTCATCACAAGGCAAAAAGTTCTTAATTTGCTCCAAAATGGGCCAATGTTACCGAAAAATAACATACTGCAAACAAACTCACAAAAAAGTCTTTTTGTGTCATCATCCATGTTTGATTTCAATAATAATAGTTTCTATCTCTCACAAGTGTTAAAATTTAGCTTCTTTTGTGATACTTTTTGTACTTTCCAAACCGATCCAATGTAATATGGGGTGGGGGAAGGGGAAGGATTTTCTCCACTAGTTAATTTTAAGTTTTGTCTACAGGGTTACGGTAACAGATTCAAACACTACATCGACCCTAATTTCTTTGAACACAAAGGGTTTCACATTACCCAACATTCATTTGGTCTCAATTCAATGTTTATTATATAATCTGAATGATTTTGCCACTTAAATAACCGACTGATTTTCTCTTGTTGTGTAAAAAATACTATTGTGTGAGACATAGCCTATGTGAACTCAGACCAAAATTTTTGTGTTTGAAATAAACACATTTGATTGGTTGTTTCTTTTTCTGAAAAAAAAATGCAAAACATAGTTAATCATTCTCCTATTTTTGGATACATATCTGTCCATTTTATGTACTACAATACAGTCTGACACCGTTATGTCTTCAGTATAAAAAGAGAGCTTACTACTCAATTAAAAAATTCTCATTTTAGTAGACAATTCTGTAAGATAATCCAAAACAAAAAAGAAAAAATACTAAAATTTTAAACGCAAGGTAAAATGAAAAATAACTTCCCTTTAAAATTGACAAATACTTCCAAACATTATGTTAAAGGACAAAAAGATCTAGATAGCATAGATAAACTTTTAGGCAAAGAAATTTATATGAAGAATATAGACACAGTAGCTAGAGTGTCCTCAAAGGCTTAAGAGCCCAGCACCAGGCAGGTAGACCTTGAGTCACTGTGGCTTTAGACAAATACATTCTAGCTGTCCGTCTTCAAGCAACAGACTGGTTTTCCTCAGCCTCAGTTTCCTCCTTTGTGAAACTGGACTAATGGAAGTACTTACTTTAGAACATTTTGTGAAGACCAAGTAATAGCGCAATTTGTAAGTTCTCGATAAATCAGTGCATATAATAATTTTCAATGTTGACAAGAATGTATGAAGACAGTGCGCCATACCTGAGAGGAGGCGGGGTCCTGGAGTTTTGGGGACAGCAATGTGCCCCGTGTGTGTCAATACCCTACTCTCTGCCCATACCCGAAGAATCCATAATCCCAGCTCAATGATTTTAAAAAATAGAGATGTGGTCACAGATATCACTGAACATCTATTCATAGTATACCCTTGTATGGTGTCACAGCAGAAAGCCACATTGGTTTTATATGACAAAAGCGTCAAAGTTTGCAGAAATAGTGATGTCAGCTCAAGGAAAATATATAATCTATCCTAAACAGTAAAAAAATGCCTTGGAAAAGAAAACTCAACTTTTATTTTTAGTCCTGCCATTTCTGCTTCTCTTGTTTTATGCTTCCGTTTTCTAAACTTGGGGACTGCAATGTTAAGATATTTCAGTTGTGACCATATCTAAAACACACATGTGAGTTATTGCTTCCTTATCAAAGGCCAGTCCTTTAAAATTCACTTATTTTCTGCATTTTCTATCCTATCTGATAAGATGTAGAAGATAAAAATTGTTCATTTATCTTTTGTCTTGATGAACACAAAATTAAACCATGAAAGAATTTTCTACAGAATCATTTTTGTAAGGTGCAGCATGTGCAAAAATATCGAAGAGTTTCTAAAATGTTTGCAGTGTAATCAAAACATACAGTTAATATTTAAGTTAAAATATATCTGTCAGTATAGTAAAAGACACATTGCCATCAACCTTCCTCAAAATGCTCCCCTCTCCTTGGCCACACTTACCCCATCGTTCTCACCGCTTTCTACAGCAGTTGTAGGAGTCTCTTTTCACAAATATTGTTACAGGGTGTGATCAAAAATGCAATGAATTGGGCAATTTAGTGCCAGGCTTATAAAAAGCTGCAATGTATACCTCTCCATGAAAGCTGGCTGGCACTACCGTATGACTGCTCACTCTCCCAAAGTCAAGATGACCATAAAATATTTTAAATTGACTCAGAACATAGAGGCAGCCATGACTGAACAACTGTAAATACTCAGAAAAAAAGGGACTTCTATGACAATTTCAGGTTGTGCAAGAATGATGGGATAAGTGTACACAAGTGAGGAGAATACTTTGTGAGAGATTAATGGCAACGTGACTTGTTAAAAGAACTTTTAAAATTGTACCACACACCATAGTTTTCAATCAAATCTGGTTTCTTTTTAAGATCAAACCATCAAAATTGATGAACATTTGCATACTATTCAGACACTAGGACTGAGCTGGCTTTGCTTTTTCCTGTGCTGTGGATTGGATCTGGAAAGTTCCCCAGTGGGTCATGTTTGAAAAATGGTCCCATGGTGGTGGCTAATCCACTGAATCGCTGTGCTGTTAGGAGATGGGTCTTGTCCAAAGGGGCAGGTCACTGAGGCTAGAACCGGAAGGGGTGGGTCACTGGGACATGACTCAGAAGGATATATGCCAGCTCTGCCCTTCCTCACTCTCTCTGCTTCCTGTCCTGTCCTTCTCACACTGTGAACAGTTTTTCTCAAGCTTAGCATCTGCCAAGCCCTTCCATGGTTGCCAGCTGCCCACGGATGAACTGATCAAACTAAGCTAAAATAAACCTTTCCTTTCTTAAGTTGTGGGCATTGGACATCGGGTCCCTGCAATGAAAAGGTAATTAAGCCACCCAATATGCTACATGGCACATATAAAATTCACTTGTTCGGGATGGGGAGTGCTCAGAGAGGGACGTAGTCACCCTCTACGGGCTGACATTGAGCCACCATACCGCCACAAGGCCAGGGCACACACATGTGGACGGAGCATCTAACAGTCTAGAACAATGACTTCACCATGAATCTGAAGAGCAAATCTCAAAAGCAGATATTTGGAATACAGAAACTTGGCTTTAGCTTAAGATACTACACACCTGGCAAATGTCGGTACCTTTTTGTTGGAAAGTGGCAAAAATGTATTTATTAAAAAGATCAGATGCTTCTGAAAAATACAGTGAGTTGTGATTCTCTCAAAAAAATGGTTGAATATGGACTCCTAGCAGCTAAAGAAGTCTGATTTCAGAGGATGGCAAATTCAAGTTCACTTGGACAACTTAGTAGGCCTCCGTCTAAAAATAAAATTGTAAAAAGAACTAGAGAGTGTAGTTCATTGTTCCATCTGGGTTCCATCCTCACTACAGAAAGGGGGTGTCATTTTTTGCCATAAAAAAGAGAGGCTTGCTTCCATAATTGATTAATATATCACCAGGTAATGAAATGAGATCTAACTACATCTCAATGTGTCTAACATTTACCTCTTTGGAATCCAGAGTTTCATGTTCAGGAATAGCCACCATTGGATGACTCAGCTTCTCAGCAAAGATGCCCAGGATGTGATCAGGAGTAGCAGCGAGGAGAAATAAATGTTTAAATTTCATTTAAATAGATAGTTATATAATTACGTAAGTACATTACTGCCAATCAATAGAAGATTCTACCCAGTGTAAATATTAAGAATTGTCTTTAAAAATGTGATAGACACTGTGGCATCTGATGAGCATTTTGAATGTAAGATCATCTATTATTTATGCTTCTGTCACACATAAACTCAAAAAGAGTTTAGCACGTAGCACATCAATTATTTATTGTACAAATTATCAAAACATACTGACACACTTTACAAAAATAAGTTAAATTTCTGTTTGATTCCTCACACATGGGCCTATAATAAAACAGTTTAAATGGAAAATCAGCAAATCATGTAAAGAACCATGGTGAATGCCGGTAAACCCGAACATGGCATGTGTGTACTAGGAAGGCAAAACATTATGCATTATTGTGAAATAGTAGTAATCCCCATTCACAAAGACTTCATCAACATTGCAATCCTACAGCTATTATTATGTCATTTACAACACAGTGACTTTCATCTTAATAGAAGGGACAATCTTATTTATGTGTAAATTTTTAGTTTTCTATAGGTCTCTTTAAGCACAATGCTATATATACCCAAACCATTAAGACAGAAGTTATCAATTTGGAAGAAAGAGATGGGCAGACTGAGAAACAACAGAAAGGTAAGAACCGTAGTTGGCAATCAACCCTGTTGGTTCTTTTCACGTATTTACCAGGTGCCCTTGTTCCTACTCTAGAGTGAGCACAGACTTCACAGAGAATATTTTCTGTTTCTGCTAATGCTCTAGTAAAATTGAGACTACAGAAATGATAGGACTCTTTTTTACTTCCAAAAGGGTCTTACTTTGGGCAGCTAATCAGTGAGACAGTAACTAGCTCCAAATTCTCCAGAGCATTTTCAAGGATGACAACAGATCAGAAGTCAGTGCCCAGGAGGACCCCATCCCTGGGTGCTGGGGAGGCCAAATAGGTCCTGCTTGGTATTTTCTCAGGCGCTTCTCTGTCCCAGCAGACTTTCAAGAGTGGAACCTACTTTCACGTAAAGTTATCGTCTCACTAAATTCTATTTCTTACACTCTATTCCCTGCCACAAGGTCCTGTGCATCATTGCACTGGGCTCATTTCCAGCAGCAAAACATCATTGCTTTAAATAGTCACAGAGGTGACTGGAGATCTAAATTGCTCTCCAGAAAGGAGGGAAAACTCCCTCTCCCCATTGAGTGGTCTCCAGAGATGCTAAGCGTGACCTGGGATCAGATCCTATGTACTGCTTCAAACGATCAGTCCATGTAATTGACACAGCAGAGCCTGTAGTGTACTGAGGCATGAATGTGCATGAACTGCAGAAAGTGTGCACCAGAAAGTACTTATTCTTTGAATTTCCTAACATATAAAAAGAGAATTATCCTACAATGTTTTTACATGTTGGTAACACCCTCAAAAATATCGAACTAAAATTTAAACAATTTAAACAGCAATTGAGTCACTGCAGATGTATACTTGATGGTCTGTCCCTCCCTGCCAATACAGGCATTCATTATTTTAAAGCCATTTGATTTATAATCTTGATTCCAAAAACTGTGCATTTATTATCATAATCAACAGAAGAGGATAGGAAGTAATTGATTTTAAAATATGTTAAGCCCCAAATTATTTGTGTTTGGTTTTGGAATGCTTCTATCTATTTATGACTTTTAACACAGGATGTTTGCCTTTTTAATATCCTGAAACTAACTGAAAGGTCATATTAATATCTCATAAAGTTTATAGATTTAGTCATAATATTTTATTATATGCTTCCATGATAAGTGATTTACATGTTTTTATCCACTTAGATTTTATGACAACAGGGAGAGATAAGCACAAATATTACCCAGCTTCCTAGATGAAGGATCTAAGACGCTAAGAGGCAGGATTGTTTATGTTTCCTAACTAGGAGGTGGGGAGCCACGCCAGGAATCCATGATGGCAGGAAACGTGACGTGGTAACAGACCCCAGAGGAGCACAAGGAAGCAGGCAGAGGGTGGGAGGGGGCAAAGGGAACCTGCCTCAAGTAAAGTGAAGACCGTGACACTGAGACACCAGGCGTGGGTCTGGTTGAGATGCCTCTGTCCACAGAGGCACCAGATCTTGGTTCTTTCCAACAGTGAGGAGTCACCAGGCTCCACTAAGAGAGAAAGGCACCCATGGATCAGGCTTTCATTTCAAACCATCACTGTGACTAATGCACAGACTGCTGATGAGGGTGGGTACTTAATTAGTGCATAATAACCCAGAAAGAGAGAAGGAAGAAGGTAAGGGAGAAAGGGAGACCTGGGGACAGAGGGGGTGAAAAAGGAAAGAATGTTTATATGATCAGATCGTCTATGGATCTAGGATAGACCTGAGCATTTCTGGGTGAATCTTGCCCTCCTGGTGTCTAGGATGAGCAAAAATGCAATCAATAGATATGCTAATTGGGGAAGAAAAATTGATCAATGCCCAGGGGGAAAAAATTATCGAATGCTGAAATGTCTGTCCTGAACACAGAGATTTTATAATGCAGTAGAAATAAGATGTCAAGTGAAGAGAACAATAAAACTTGGAATGAAGATTCCACCATAGCCAGAATGGAAACAATAAAACAAAAACCCGAAACCAAGTTTTTCCATGAGTAAAGAGCTTGTTGTCCAGAGATCAGGCAGAGTCCCCCAAGCCATTTATTTGGTAGTAAGTGTTTTGAAAAACAAATAATTACTTTGCCTGAAAGAAAAAAGAAATAACTGAAAAGTTACGAATTTTATCATCAGTGCATTATGTAACACAGATAAATGAAATGGAAAGTTCAAGTGAAATGATACTCAAATTCTCGTCCTAGACATACTTGCATTCTGGATGGAAAATCCACTGTAGAAATCGTATGACACATTGTGTAGACCTTTGCTTGCTTATCACCGTTGGACAATCAACAAGTGATATTTGCAGAAAAGGTTCAGTTGATTTTATTACACTCTCAGTCGCACCTGCCACCACACTAACACAAAGCTTTATGAAGTGCTTGTTATCTGTGTTACTGCTTCTCCAGGGTGCTATGATCTTCTCGAACAAAGTGACACAATTCTCTCAATGTAACTGGAGAAATATGGGTCCAATATTTTTTAAGAACATGCAAACTATAGTTAAATCATCCAAATTTTTAATGTGCAAGAGAAATGGAATCAACTCTCTAATTTGGAAATCTTTCTGCCTGAAGATGAAGTAGGTTTTCTTTAGAAGCTGAAGAAGGGTTGTAGGAAGAATTAACAATTTTAAAAATTAAAGGAAAACATTTCAATCGAAACTTTCCTTCTCTTGTGTTGCTTTGTGTGGCCCCCTCCTCTTCCAAACCTCTCAGTCCCTTTGTCCACAGGAATCTGTATCTTTCCCTCTTCTCCCCCTGTTTAAAAGTATGAACAGCTCAAGTTGAAGTATGTGAAGCATGTACTTCATCCTAAAGCTAGTTCTCTTTATTGATGCATGTCACTTTGCAAACCGGAAATCCTTCAACTTGAACTATCACACAAGTACGCTCTGCTTAAACCTTCCAATTCTAATGATTTAAAAAGAACTGAATTTAGTGAGCAATGTTTAACTTCGCAGGTTCTAAACACAGACACATGTTTCTCGTCTCTCCTAGGCTATCCATAGGTCTTAAAAGGGGGCTTGCAATCACCTCCACTTGGAGGTAAAGGTAGAACTCTTCATGGTAACCTGACCCTCCCCACACCCACTTCGAGAAGAATAAGGGTTAGAGGTTACTCAGCGCACTTTTGCTTATAGGAGGAATGATCAACCCAGAGGGTGTTTCAATTGTTTAAATTACAGAAAACGACACATTGCCATTTCCTGCTTGAAACCACATGGGATGGTAAAAATGAATTCCCCAAGGGATTATATAACCTCAGATCCTTAATACCAGTCCTTAGTTCCACCATTTTTATGAGTTTTTATAAACCTCATAGAGTTTGACATCATTTCTTATATATTCCTTGAGTATTATCATACACTTGGTTGATGATACTTTTTAGTTGATGTATGTCAATTGATATGCAAGTTCGTTGTTTTAGAAACACACAAAACACTAAATGTTAATGCTAGTATTATTACATTGGAGTCTAAACTCTAAAAGTATAAGTAAGAACACATTTTTTTTTCTCTGAACTTTGTAACTGAACTTCAGAGCTAGGACTGAAATCTCCCACTTTGGACTATTTTTATGGTTGACCCTTTCTCTCTTCTATGCTGGGAGATAAGAGAATTAACATTCCTTTCTCCCAAGGCCCTTTACTAACAGATACTGCAGAGGAATTGTTCCCGTGTACTATGCACTCAGCCTGTTTAGAAACAATGCCGAGTTCTGTCATTTACTCTCATCTTTCAGCTGCAGCTGTTTCTTCCTCAACACGAGCATTGACTCCCTAGGGGATTAACTATACCACACACTTTTATTTTTCTCTGCACAGCTCCCAGTTTATAATGAAAACGGAGCGAAATCTATTTTCCGACATCATTTTAGGACTCAAAATAAATTTCATACACTGAAATTGGAATTGTCAAGAGAATCTATTTGTTGTCTTCTTGGTCTATCCTTTAAGGGCGCAATTAGCTGCTTCGTACTACAGGCGAAATGTCACCTCCAATCGTTTTTGGTAGCCTACTGATCTAGAAAGATCATAAACAAGTATCCATTTCTTCACAAAAGGCAATTTGGCTACATATGTTTCCTCTCTCTTCATTATCTTCCAAAGAACTCAAGAGGTATCCACATTTTATACCAGTGTGACATATAATAAAAAATAAATGGCTCTGATTAAGAGTCTCAGTTTTATAAATGTTTGTAATTTCATGCTGCTGCTTTATTCCTACCTTGGTTCCATTTCATTACAGTTAGCTACCACAAGACAGTAGGAATTTAGCCCACAGCCCAGCATTGTGTCAACAGCTTTTAACTGGTGTATCAGGGATTCGGAAAAGCATAAGAGACATGGTTAGCGGAGGAACAAGCCGCGCATCCCTCTCCACCGACCTCTGCTAGCCCCTCCTGTGCTCTCCGCTAACACCCTCCCCACGCCCCCAGCAGCATCGCTGAGGAGGTGAGGGCAGGATCAGCGGCAGATAAGGAGGGAGAGGGTTTGTGAAGGGTTGGCAGACAAAAGAGCTCAGGACCATATGTCTACCAATGACTGAAATAGCTCAAGTGCTACCATTTCCATGGTGCCTGTCAGTCCCTACTCATGAACCTGATCCTCTTCTGGCATCCCAAATCTCTCCATGCATTGTATCTTTGCTTCTTCTACCACGTTCCTTATAAATTGTTAAGCTCTGATTACACCTAGTGTTTCTCTTCCGTCTCTAATTCTTGCCCTAACCACATTGTCCTCCCAAGTTCTGTAACTTAATTTGACTGTGTCATTCCCAAGGGAGCTGAGAGATTCCCAACCTCTCCCTTTTGGAGCGAGCAGACAACCATGGTAATTTTTTCTTAAGACTCCACACCATAAAATAAGCTGGGTGTTCGTTGATTACTAAGAAACCCATTGAATAGCTCCGCTGCTGGTACAGTGCAGCAATTCCAAATGATGAGATGGTTTGAAAATGAGGATTAAAATGTCCGTAATAACATCAGCTTGAATTTTGTAAAACATGAAAAATTTATTCAACTATGGTACCGTAAAATAAATCATCAAACATACAAGGTCTCAAAATATCTGCCAAATAAAGCCCTGCTTCTAAAACTTTTTATGTTTAAAAGACTTAAATAACAAGAAAAAGAAGGGCAGGAGGATGCTACAGGAAAAACAGGAAAGATAACAGAGCATTTGAGTGTGTTGTTGCCATAAATACAGCATAGCACAAACTGCTGTGAAGAACGATGCCATAACTTAGCATTCCTGAAGGAAGCATCTAGAAGTAGACAATATAATAAGAAGAAATCATGGAAGGGTCAAGTGCACTTGTTTTACTATAAGAAGGTACAGATACGGAGGTATATGAATATGGACCTTAAATTATGATCAATCATAACAACAACATGGAATAAATACATTTTAGACCAAGAAATGAAAACCACATCTCCCTAAAAGGAACTAAAAAGAAGACACAGTTTGACAGGAAGAAACAATAAGATAGAATTTAGGTCATGCAATGAGGTAATTTTATACATTAAGAGAAACCTTTTAAGATTAAAAAAAAAATCAAGATCAGGGGCTGGAAAGGTGTAGCTCAGTGGCAGAGTATGCGCTTGGTGTATGTAAGGCCTAGGTTTGATTCTCAACCTAGGAAAGAAAGGAAGGAAGGAAGGAAGGAAAGAAGGAAGGAAGGAAGGAAGGAAGGAAGGAAGGAAGGAAGGACAGACCAAAAAATACATGACCAATAAAAAACACACAGTCGTAGGAAGCTAAAAATCAAATGAGGAATATTATTCACCTCTCTAATATGCATCAACATGAAACTTGAACAGCAATCTCATTGGGTTTTTAACAGTATGTGTTTGTGGTACATAATATATTCATTTTGGGGAGTATCATGTCTTGATCATATTTTATCCCTTTACCCCTCCTGTATCTTCCTCTCCCTCCCCAGATCTCCTCTGCTTCTCCAGGAAGTCTATTTCCTTGTTTTCTGCAATCTTTTCTTCATTTTGCTCTTCAGACATTTTATTATCTTAAAAATGGAGTTCAAGGAAAAATGTTTTAAAGGATAAAAGAGAGGATATACTAGCATAAAAAATCTATGGAGAAGAATACATGATCAGGATAAACATAGTCTTAAAAATATAACCTTTAAATTTTAAGATTTTCCAGTGTTCGCCTTCTTAACCTTTGCGGGGAGAGAGGCCAAACACCTCATTTGAATGCCTTTATAGAGCTAAGAATGTGTTTAATATTCTGAGGAAGCTACATAAATGTTTTTATAAAACCTAAAGATCCAGTCTCAGAATTATCTTTTGTTCCCCCCAAAATTGTCATTTGATTCACAGACATGTAGAACCCAGGCTTACAATAGGAATTATTTTTTGATGGCTGCAGAGAAAACATTTGAGTTGCATTCTCAACAATTGTACGTATGAAAACGTCAACTAATTTAACAATCTGAAAGAACTGAATGTTCCTATTTTGGTGAAAGAAGCACAACTTTAGTCATATTAAGAAAGAAAACGCAACAGAGAAAAACTGAAATCTCATAATAAGAGGCCCTTTGGCTAGCTGAGTTCTGCAAGGTGAACAGAGCTGCTCCCGCAAGAGATAAGACGAA
This sequence comes from Ctenodactylus gundi, assembly GCA_004027205.1. NCBI lineage: Eukaryota > Metazoa > Chordata > Mammalia > Rodentia > Ctenodactylidae > Ctenodactylus > Ctenodactylus gundi. The sequence continues at coordinate 157,515 of PVKB01000456.1, forward strand.
GACCAGCAAAACAAATTAAATTAATGAGACCATTAGGTAAAGTGACACTAATCTGGTAAAACTGTGTTAGACCAAGAACTTACTGGCAGTTTCATTCGATGCCACCTAATTTAAAACTTAAACAATCACAACATTTCAATGTCAGATAGAAGATTGTACTCAAAAGTAAACAAAATATATGTATGTCAGAGGCTCAGTCTGCAAAGGTAAAGCTCCCATCATGCTTTTCATTGTATCTCCGGGATTCTGACAGCTGCCTTGTTCTACAAAGTGTCTCCCCAGCTGAGAAGCGTGACCTAACCTCCCCACGCTACCGCCACAGCCCACAATGGACCCAGAAGGGGTCCAAGGGTCATTCCTTCTCCGCAGCGTGCACAGATTTGCAACGCACGCCCCAGTGCAGTTTCCCTGGGAATCGGTCAAGGTAGCTTCCTCCTGAAACCACAGGTGCTCCCCACTCTGAACCTCCTGAGTTGTGATCCACTTCTCGCCTTCCTCTTACAAAAAGCGGTCCTCAGTAAATCACAACCACCCAGACCCGAAACTCTGCCTCTCAAGAACCTAATGGAGACGCCACTCTGAGGAGAAGGGGCAGATGGCAGCTGCACGCAGAGAACTGCGAGGGGCTCATTTTTCCTCAGTGCCTCGTCTGAACGAAGTGTAAATGGATGGCAGTTTATTTTTCCTATGCCTATAAAACATAAGCAGAATCAATAAATTCCAAGCCACTAGCATGTTATTTTATGCGAGATTTAAGAATCATCTTTCTCAAAGTAGATTGCCTCACAAAAAAAAGACATCTCGCCTGCCTCCAACGACATGTTCCTTTCCAATTGGCAAATTTTTAATTTTTAAAATGACTTTACTAAAAATGTCACAATAAAATATTTCAGCAAGATACTCTATGTTCAATGCGAGACAACAAACGAGCTCTGGGACAGATGATTTTGTTACTCAGATTAAGACAAAGGGAGAAATCTGAGTAAGAAATTATTCTCTGCTGCCTGGAAGAAATTCAAAAGTCCAGTGTTGTGTGGTTTAATAAAGAACATTTTAAGAAGGATGCCTGGCAATGAGCCTACAGCATAGCCAGTCCCAAATGCCGACCTACCACTGGGGCGTCTCTTGCGTTGAAAGGCTCTTTTTGCCCTCTGGTGGAGAACCTAACTCACAGGACGAATAGATGGATAACTTCGTCTTGTAGAATGGCTTCTCTTAACATACCTGCTCTTGGTGGCATTCGCTTTTTTTAATGTTAAAAGTCTGATTAATTTGCATTTACTATTTGAACAGAAAGCTTTTAATGAACATATTAAACAAATTCATTCATCTTGAAAACAATTTGGCATCCACAAATACTGCCTATGTTTTGGTTTCTTGAAAAAAGAAAACCTCTCAAACCATGAAAAACCCATTTTGAGTTCCATAAAGGTATTTCCCTATTCCCGCCTACCCCCAAAATGTTCTCTTCTAATGCATCATAATAGTTATCAAATTCCCATTACCTCAAAAAATTGTCAAGAAAGTTTCAGAATTGAGAGAGCAAATTAGTTTATCTCTATGAACATCAAAAATAAATTACTTACGTTTATTCACATAGAAAGATTTCTAATTGTCTATGCAGTCAGAAGACATCTGCCATGATCAATGTCATCAGAGAAGGAGATTTTGTCTTCAAAATTGAAGCTGACTCCCTAGGTACATTATTTTTGTTTTGTTTCTTTTTGACATGGAATTCATTATGCCCCTGTTTGATCTCCTGTTTCAGGACTCAAGAGATCCTCCTGCCTCAGCCCTTCATGTGTTAAAACTACAGATATGCACCACCCCTAAATGGCACCTCCCCCAATTCTGTCAGCATAATAGGTGTTCTCTTAGCATTGACTTTTGACACTGTGGCTGAAAAAAATACTGGAGCCTGGAAGTAAAATGTGAAAAGCATTGAGGGATTCAAGATGCATCCCAGCTCTGCCACTAGCCCATGCCGTAACCTTTCCTGTAAGACTTTATATCACTACCTGATCCTTAATAATGGAGCCAAAAGTATACACTAGAACAAGGAGAGCCTCTTCAACAAATGATGCTGGGAAAGTTGGATGTATACATGCAGAAGAAGGAATCTAGACACACACCTGTCACCATGCACCAAAACTAAGTGAAAGTGGATCAAAGACTTAAACATTAAAACTGAAAGACTGAACCTCTTGCTACACAAATTAGGCAAATATTTAAGATATAGGAGTCATCAAGGATTTACTCAACAAGACATCAAAAGCAAAAGAAATATTCCCTAGAATTAACAAATGAGATTATGTCAGATTAGAAAGTTTCTGCACAGCAAAGGAAATTATCAACGGTGTAAAAAGAGAACGGACAGCATGGGAAAAAATATTCACCATCAATACCTCAGATAGGAGGCTCATAACTAGAATATACAGGGAACTGGAGAAAAGTAAACCCCTCAAAATCAAAGATCTAATCAAAAAACGGGCAAAGGAAATGAATAGGCAATTCTCAGATGAAGAAGTTCAAATGGCCAATAAATACATGAAAAAATGTTCAACGTCCTCAGCCATTAGAGAAATGCAAATCAAACATCACTAAGATACCATCTAATTCCAGAGAAACTGGCATATACCAAGAACACAAACAGCAATCAGGGCTGGCAAGGTTGTAGGGAAGAGGAACCCTCCTGCCCTGCTGGTGGGAATGTAAACAGCTACAATCACTACAGAAAGCAGTATGGAAGTTTCTCAAAACACTGGAAATAAATATCCCCTTAAATCCAGTGATATCTCCTCTGGGAATTTTTCCAAAAGAGTTAAAAACAACACATAACAGAGATACATGTATACCCATGTTCACAGCAGCACAACTAACAATAGCTAAAATGTGGAAGACACCAAAATACCCATCAACAGACCAATGGATACACAAACTGGTACTTGTGCACAACGGAATACTATGCATCTATGAGTAAATGGAGGCAACTTGAGACCATCACGCTCAATGAAGTGAGTCAGAAGGAGAAGGTTAAATATTGAATGGTCTCTTTCATGTGAGAAACCAAAATCACGATTATTTCATAGAAATAATTGAGGGGAATAAAGAGAATTGGAGGTTAGAAGGAGGGCGTGGGAGGGTCAAAAAGAGAGAAGGGAAGGGTTTGTAATTTTGTCACAGTATGTATATGTACAAAATACTCAAGATCGATGTAAACATATATTATGCATTGTATCCATGCATATCAATAAAATGGGAAAAATAAATAAGCAAAAATAAAAAGACTTTGTATCTTCAGTTTTCTCATGTGTACACTGAGGGCAGCTGGGTAGGCTCAGTACTTGGCTCCAGTTCCCATGTTGCTGTGTTTGAGAAGATGGAGGTGTGTGACTCCAGGGTGGTGGTGACAGAATTTCACTGAGAGATTTCAGGAACCTCAAAAAAACAAATGTCAAGCACGAGCTTTTAAGCTATTGTATGGAATTTGATGCAGATTATCTCTACTTTCTGATCTTTAGTTTCTTTATAAATAAAAGAAAGGAAATAACATCAACTTTATGATTACTTTGAAATTTAAATAAGATACTACCTTTAAAGTAAGTGGCATATTGACTACTTTTTCTCAATATTAGTTTCTTTCTTGCAAAATCTGAGTGGCTCCTCAACCCACTTCTGGGTTCTTCTTCCCTCACCAGGTCCAGCTTTTCCAGTACACCCGGAAATAGAGAAACCACCCCTCAACTTCCTCCTCACTAATGTCACAGCAGTCTTCCTCTCTTCCCAGGTCGCTTCCTTATCTGTTTTCCTGATTCCTCACGTGAGTTCACGAGCTCTCCAATAGCCCTCACACCTGCCCTAGCATCTTCTGCATGGAAGTTGTCATAATTCTCATTAAGCAATGAACGTGTTTTCTTGTTTAATTTCTATTGCCCTTCAGATCTCTGTTGCTTGCTCCCCAGTGTGTGCATGACCAACCCTGGACAACAGGAGCTTTGCCTCAAATGGATATTCAATACATCTTTATAAAATGAATAAAGAATTGTTTCATGTGGACTTCCAGTCTCTGGGGTTCCTAAAATTAATGAAGGAATTAAAAAGTTTCAAAGTTAATGGTTTTTTGTTTTGTTTTGTTTTGGGTAGGGAATTAGGCTATAAGGTATACAAGGTTTTGGTAACCTTGAACTAAATCACATAAATTGTGTTCCTTTCATCCTTTTGAAGGTATGTATAATCATGAACTGCTTATCTCAAAAGAGTGCAGCCTTATTCTTAAAACGTATTTGCAAAAGGTTTTTTTGCATCTCTAGATCTAAATATTTATAGCTTACATTAGAAAAACGAATTAGTATTTCAAAGTTCTCTCAGCCTTTGAACCAGTAGGTGAAGGTCAGAATCACTTTAGTTTTTCCCGTTCTCTAAGTCATAATCTGCTTTACCTTCTGCTGATTCATTTTACTAAAATACCAGAAGAGAACTCAGAAAAAAATTTTCCCTTTCAGAAGAGCTCCTAACATATTTAACTCATGTTTGGCAACAAGCCTGTAACATTTGAGTTTCTCTCTCTCTCGATTGGAAATCTAAAGACACCTAGTATCAATTCTTCGAGTAGTAAAGTATTGGTAATACCATTTAAGAAGTTCTCAATAATGCTAATAATGCAAACTATATAAATGTATTAAATTTTTTAAAAAGAGGAAAAGAAAAAAGTAAATCAGTAAAGTCAACATTTACAGGAGGAATTGTTGGAAGAATTTAAAGAAAAATGAGTAGGCATTTCATCTCGTGGCATAGGTGGAAGGCTGTAGCAGTCTGTGAGGCTCTTATTCGTTCTGAGGGTGACTTCCCTGTGTTCTGTCCTCTTACCCCACGGAAAACATAATATCATGACGAAACCTTGTGAGAAGCTCCAGAATAGCAGTGCCAACGCTACGATGTGAACCGTAAGAAGCTGGCTGGTGCCCTTGGAGATTTTTCCCTTCCCTATTCCCCAAACTGCATATTTCTCATTCATGATATCTCTTGGGAGACAGGAGCTCTCATTACGGCCCACCCACCCAGGACTTATTACTTGTGGAATAATTCTTTAGGAAAACACAAGCAATAAAAAAATGGAAAACAGAAATAGTGGATGGAATTGGACTGAAGACACTTTGACTGCAGATAAGTCGTATTTTCTCTTTCCTCTCTACAAGCTCAAGAACTGATCAGAGAGAAGAATAACAAAGTCTGATCAGCAAGTATCCTGTCGAAATACAGCTGGGGTAAAACACGTTGAAAGTAAAGCACTTCATCTTTTTTAGTAAAAACCATTCTAATATAAAAGATTAGAATATTGTTATAATTTCATCTTTCTTCTAAGAAGGCAGTTTAATTTCTTATAAAGTAAATCATAATAAAGTATAGGTTGAAAGTAGATATTTTTTTCAAGAGAAATGACTTTCAGTAATTGAAGTAATATACAGGAAAAAAAAACTTTATACCTTCTGAGTCTATGAGTGAATACTAGATGTCTAAGCACTCAGGTCTAATTGTGGATGTTACAAGATTATGAGGACAATTCTGATTATTAACTCAATCTAACATTTTATAGCACATTCTAATAAAAGGCATTCAATACCTAAACAAATAAATATTGTTTATGTATCCTTTTTACTTACTTTACTTTTATATTTTTTCCTTGACTTAAAAATCTAAGTGTCACATGATGTTCTAATACATATATATATATGCATTGTGTGATGTTCAAACAGGGTAAGCATATCTATCTCATCAATATCTTTCATTTCTTTATAGAAAAAGGGTGCAAAAATATTTTCTCTTTTTGAAACGTGTAACACGTTATTGTTACCCATAGTTATGTACCTGGGCAACAAAACCCCAGAACTTACTTCTGCAATCTAATAGCTTAGCAGCTACTTCCAACTTTTCCTCATACCCCTCCCCTAGTGGAGATCTTATGAGAAAGCAAAATCAATTATTATGTAGCACTTATAAGCCTTAATTAGGGATACTTCCCTTTGTAAAATTATTTTTCAAAATGAAACTCATTCTCCTACTGAATCATTAGAAGATTTCAAAGACAAAAGAGAAAAAGTTTCGTCTAGTTCACTGAAGTACTGAGCTTAGACGTTTCGGTGGGGTCAGGAATTTACATGTTTCTAAAGATTTCCAGGTTACTCTGATGCAATCGGCCCAGCTTGGTCTTAGAATTAGAGCGTATAAAACGAATTTAATGCTCTACAATTAGAGCTGAGAAGAAAAAACCCACAGAAAAGGAATGAAGTAAATAGCACAACAACAGTATTTATATAAGTTAAATTACACGTACACACATGCACTCACAACTGGCAACTCTGGCAACAACTATTGAGGGACGATGCACAAGCAAAAACTACTCAACAAATACTTTAGGGAGAGAGAAGAAGGTAAAAGCTAAGAATGTGAAAAATGTACATATGTATATGTGGGTAAATTAGAAAACATTAAAAAGTAAATGTGCTGCAATAGAAGGGAAAGAGATGGAAGATGAGAGCTATAGTCTCACCAGTGAAGGTGATGCACTGGTCCTTCACTCCAGCACCACAATCCTGCTGATAAATCTAGACGCTAACAAGTGCATGTAACTGAGTATTGAGGTTGAAATTTGCAATTTTTACTTGCACATACACTGGCAAGACTCCTAGGACACAGATGCTTATTCTTGTTTTGCCTTACAGGTAAGGGAGCTGAAGCAAGAGTCTGAGTTCCTTTTGAAATATAATCATAAAACTATTTATTCAATAAAAAAATTCAGCAACTTCTGCCCTATTAAAAATAGACTCCACAGCTGAATTTTACTTTGTATTTCCCTATAGCTAAAAATGAACTTATAGTTACTAATAAATCAAGATTCTTTTGATAATAAAATGGGGTAGAGATCACTGAAATCGTATAATTTTAAAGACAAATATTGACTGGAATGGTTTATTATGGTGGTGCACATATAATATTCCTCTACAAAAATCATTTTTAAAAACAAAATTCCTTCAAAGAAACATAATAGCGTAAATGCTTTTAAAATATCACAGACTGATCAGAAAAAGCGGTCATCCACTTGGAATTTTTTTTCTGTTTATATGTGAGTTAAGGTCCTTCTCTGAACTCTAGCAGTAATGAGGAAAGCCTGAAGGTGTGCAAGTGGGGTGGGGTTGGACAGGGCTGAGAGGTTCTTTGTAGGGGGAATGAAAACGGGATCAAAACCCTTCTGTTCTAAAGTGACAGATATAAAGAAGAGATTTTTCAAGATGCAACTCTAAAGATAAACATGGAAATTATCAAACTAAATGAACGAAGACAGTTAATACTAGCATTTTCATTGAAAATATATAATAAAATTTTATAGGATTGCGCCCAATAGGAAAATTTTATATATATATATACATATATATATATATATATATATATATATATATATATATATATATGCAAATAATGTATGCTTACCAGCAAGGCACAAAGGCAAAGCATTCTTAGAAAAGTAAATGTGAAATAAAATGGCTGCCTGATCACACACTAGGCATCAAAATAATACATTTTTTTTAATTGAGGGAAAAGATATTTTTAGGAATGGCTGTGAATGTCCCCCTGGGGCTTCAAAGCCACTTCTCTGTCTATAAAGATCCTGTTCTTGCTGTAAAACCTCTCAAGCTTTCATAACAAATAAAGCCTTCCTGCTTAGGAAATCCTAGCCTTCCTTCTGCTGGCAGATCAGAAAAGTCATCCTGACTGAGAAAGCTTCATCCTTCCTCCTCTGAGTTCTATTCATAGACTGGTCATGGATTTTCCTACTTGATGCCAGTGTAGGTTGGCAGAGTGGGGACTTGGGAGGGAGTAACTCCTGCCTAGGTGGCACGTAATTTTGTTAGATAAAAGGGAGAGGAAGTAGCTGGCATAAGAAAAAAGGAAAAGCACATACAATTGAATAATTAAGTAAGAATGTTTAAAATAGGCCAAAGACTTGAAAATTTGGGGTGATTTAAGAAGTCAGGTCTAGTGGCATAGGGCTGTAATCCCAGAACTCGGGGAGGCAGAAGCAGCAGGATCACAAAGTCAAGCTCAGCCCGGGCAATTTAGCAGCTTAGTTAGATCCTGTCTTACTAAATCTTTTGTTGCTGGAACACAACACCCAACACTCACAACTTAAAGGGGGAAAGATTTGGTTCACAGTTTTCAGGAGGTCTCAGAACATTTGTAGGCAGCTGGCAGTGATAGAATGGCTTGGGTAAAGGACTAGCCAGACAGAAGCTGTTCACCACATGGCAAGACAGGAAGCAGAGATCAGAGTTAGGACAGAGCCTAGCATCTGCCTCTCCAGGTGACGCCCAAGTGGTCTGCCCTTTCCAGGCCCCACATCTTAACAGTAATGAACAGATTAATCTCCATGCTTGAATCAGCTTCCAAACTCATGAGACTTTAGGGGGACTTTCCAAATCCAAACCATAATAGACCCTGTCTCCAAAACTTTTAAAAGAGGGTGGAGAGTAGCAGCACAAGTTGCTCAGAGCAAAGGCCCTGTGTTCTACCCCCAGTACCAAAGAAGAAGAAGAAACATAGGTGTAATGCACAGACTGCAGGAAGAGAACATAGAAGAAACAAGATGCAGGTGGATGGGCAGAAGAAGAAAAGTTATGAAGAACAATTACATGCCTTTTGTGTATATTAGTTACATTCTTGTTGTTGGGACCGTATACCCGACAATCACAATTTATGGGATGACAGATGTATTTAAGCTCACAGTTCCAGAAGGTCTCATACCTCCCGTTCATAGGCAGAGGCAATGATAAGCACGCAAGGTGGGGGTGTAGCCAGCATGGCCGACGGGAAGCCAAGTGAGCAAGGAAGGGTGGAGTTACCATTCCAGGTAATCAACCCCTTTTGGGTCAAACCCTTTGTTCTGACACCCTCCACCCAGGACCCACCTCTTATTAGCATCCAAATACATGAACTGTGGGGGGACATTACAGATCCAAACCAAAACAATGAGTATGCTAGTTTTCTTATCTAAGGGCCAAGAAAGTAGATGAAAGGCCTGTGGCAATAAATTAGTGATGTATATAGAGAGTAATCTCCAAACAAGTCGAATTTTCTAACATGGGGAATAGACTCCAAAAGGCCTTAATTTTGATATAAACAGATGCATTGTACATGGTACTTTACTAATTGAAAGAAAAAAATTAAGGATTTCAAAATAAAAGGAAAATTGGAAAAATGACTATAGATAAGATACAATTTTAAAATAGCAACCTCACATGGCCAGGTGCATATTTCCTTTATCCTCATTATCAGTTCATTAATATTTATAGTCCACAGAATAATGCATCAATTTTTTTTAATCCTAAGGTTTAATAGCCAAAGTTGTGACTCCCAGGAGCCTGGAATTCAAATCTAGATTTAAATATAAGATTGGAAAATGATATATTTTCTATATATATATATGAATGTATGGTATATAAATATGTAATAAAGTAAATTTATTATATATAGATATACAACAAATGCATACTTTATTGGATGAAAATATAACAAAGGATATTTACTCTATTTTTATATAATAAAATGTTTATTCCACTTAGAATATATTTTCATTCACTCTGTAGGGGGGTATATGCTTCCCTGGAAAGAGAAATATTAAAAATTTTAAAAAGAGGTACACATAGCAAGTGGTTGATTCTCCCTGTCACCTGTGTGTACACGGACCAGCCTCCGCGCTTCAAACCTGCATCTACTGTTTTTGCCTGCAGCTTTTCCAAAGTCAGTGCTGCCACTGCCCCAGGCAGGGACCTGCCTGATTCCTGCCTGAGCTTCCTGCCCCTCCTCCTGGACTGCAGAGCTCTCAGCCATGGCCTCCTGCACCTTTTCACAGTTTCCAGGGAAGACAAAGCTCTTCCCTGGGGTGACTTGCTAGCAGACACGCTGATACAGCCTTTATGGGCTGCATTCTTCTCCTGTTCCCCCCGGCTCTGCTCCCCTCTCTCCCCGAGCAATGTATTCTGACTACTCACATGTCAATTCTCTCGTGTGTGAATTCTCTCATACGTGAAATCAAAGGTACAATCCATTCTCATAACTCACATTTTTATCCAGTAATTGATAACTTGTTCTCTGTGTGTTTCTGTTTTAAAATATTTATTTAATGTGTTATAGATTCATTGACATTGAATTTCTAACCAACCGCAGTGTTAGTTATGCCTTAAAAAAAAACCTCCAACCTTCTTGTCTTGGCTTTAAGACACGTTGGAGCCTCTTGTGTGTAGCGACTCTACATGGAACCTGAAGACCAGAATGAGGGTTCATGTCAAAAAATAAAATCCGCAACTATCTGCACAAAAATGCAAGCAAATAAAAAGATGGAAGGATGGTACAAAATACATTTCAAAAGGGTAAGTGTTTACAAACTCACAGCCAAGGCAGAAGGAAGACCAGTGCCTTGTATTGCGCTGAACACATGTGTACAGGCAACAGCTGTGGTCTGGCTGGAGAATGTCCCTCAGAATTCTCCAGCTAGGCCCTCCAACATGCTCTTCCTCCATTGCCAGCTGACTACAAACAAGCTGAGACATCTGAACTGTGAGATAAAGCAAAACTGTCCTCTCATGGTTTGTGGGTGCCAGATGTGTGTACCTAAGAGAAAGTAACTAAGACAGCGATCCAGTTTCTACATGTGCCCACAAATGACCAGAAGCACAAGCCAAGTGCAGATAGTATTGATGTGGGCTACAAAGGATTTTTGGCACGTAGACGAACATGTAGACACAAACTTTGGGAGTTTCCCATGACAAAGAGGGCAGAGACAAGAGTAGATGAGAAATACAACTAAGATGGTGGCTCTGAGAGAACCTCACAGAGCTCACCTGTGTCCAGGGTCCAGATAGCAGCAGAGCTGGCCCAGAGCCCAAGATAGCATCTGTGCAAGCGGAGAAAGAAGTGTGCAGCAAGGTACCACACATCTGACACCCAGAGACCAGGCCGAAATGAGAACACTCCAGGAGATGGAAGAGTTCAAATAGAGCAGAAAATCAGACACCTCCCTCATTCACATCCCAACCCCTACCTCAGCTCTGCTCCCACACCTAGGCACTGCGGACGTGGAATGTAGATGTCCTCTTTTGACAAATACCATTCTAAGCATTTTGGTGAACCCATAAGTTGATTTAGATTTGATAACTGTTTGAAATAGGAATGGCCATGATTATTCAAGCATTTGCGGTTAATAATGACAAAGTTGGGTTACTGTAGGAATTGTTCATCATCAACACATACTTGTTGCCGTGTGTATATGCGGAACTTTTTTTGTTGAGTTTGTCAAATCTTAGATGGACACTGAGACAAGAACAGTAAATAAACATTTACAAGATAAGCTATAGTATGCATGAGATACCTTGGCACAGGCAGACTATGGAATCGGAAAGGGGAAAAAGATCCTTCTGAATACTGATGCCTGGAGAAACCATATTGATGAGGAACTGTAACATCATTAGCTCCTAGAGTACAAGAATGATTTACATAAGTATGGGGGAAAGGCAGAAAATACTTTATGTGGGGAGCTTGCACGAGGTAGTTGAACAGTAAAGAGTGCTTGAGGCATGCCTGAAGAAAAATAAGTGGATCACCTTAAGTACAATAGGATAATAATACAGTGTGAAATAATGTGACAGGCGTGGCAACAGAGGAGTCTGTTCAGCCTGGTGACGACTAACTCTAAGGAGGAGGCAGATAAAACATGAATCATCATAAATGACTTTGGTTTGGAGTTTGAGGACGTAGAATTATGGCATCAATGACAGACAGAGAAACGCCAGTGAGGAACTACACAGGACTGAGAGTGAGATAACGGCATGACATCACACAGGAAATGATAAGCCTGCAGCTAAAGGTATGAAATTGGATCTGGCGGAGAAGCAGAATCAGAAATGTGGATTTGAGACTCATCAGAGCTAAGATAATGGCTGAGGCCTGGGAGAGGGTGAATGTCTGCAGTGAGGCCATTAGAATGGGTAGAGGAGCTAGATGTTCCACAGAGAAAATGAAGAGGGAGCAACCAGGGAGATGAAGTGTATCTGCACCCCAGGAAGAGTCGGGAGAGCGATGTAGCTGTCATTGCTGACAAACAGAGTACTACTGTCGGAGTGACTGCAGTAGAGCGAAGGAGGGGCAAGCCAGCGCTTTCAAGATGGTTTAAAGGGTTTGTTTATAGAGAATGGAGATAAGGGTTATCAGAGAAAGAACTGTTTGCGATTTCTACATCTGCAGCATTATCAGGGAAAACTTTGTTTGGTTTTGTTTCTGAGGATTCCTAATGGTAAAGGAAAGCACCCAAGGAAAAAGAATGAACCTCCAGAGAACAGCCAGGACAGTCACGGAACACTTAGTCATGGCTTGGCCTGGCCTTCACGTGACTCGCATCAGGTTTCAGGCAATGACCTATGTGCTTTCCACTTGTGCCTCCCAGTGCTTTAGTTAGGTGGGTCCCCTATAATTCCCATTTTAAACATGAGTGTGAGGAGGCACCTAGAGGACAAGTGACTCACCCACAGAATCGTCTGGAAGGGATGTGGTCCAGAAGTGAAAACAGACAGATTGACTAGACTGTAGGACTGGGCCATAGTACTCTCAAGGAGCACAGAAAAAAGAAGGTAAAATGTTTAATGACTTTCTTCAGGAGACTTGGGGGAGAAAAGAGAAGTGAATCTACTGATTTCTTCTAAAATGAGCAGGGAAGTGCCTAAACACTATGATATAATGAGACGTGGCACCACACTTCAGCATTTTAGGTTGAAATAAGATCAGAGGAATGGAATCAAGGTGAGGACTTAGGACCTGAGATGTTTTAAGAAAATTTAGAAGACTGTGCTGTAGACTTAATAGGAAAAAAGAAATCTGTTCACTACCTTCTACAACCCTGGTTAAGGAGGATCCCTACAGACTGTGAGGTCAACTTCAGTGTAGTTCACCAGAGGGAAGGGTTTGAGTTTGGAGATGAGCTTAGTAGGCAAAGCTATAAGGTAAAGCTTGCGAATAACAGAGAAGAGTATTGAGAAAAAGTGAATTTCAGAGGCACAGGATGTTTTAATATTTCCAGGCAAGAAGTTATTTCAAACAAAAAGGAATGCTTGGTAAATTAATACTGTACCAGCTCAATATCTGCAACACAAGGTTTATAAACAGAGATATTAAAAGGCATCATACTTCACAGCGCAAACAAGCAAAGGCAGAAAGAAATGAATACTGAGGCTAGTGTTGGTAAGTAGTGCCAGAAAACAAAGTATCAAGAGAATGAGCTACTTCACATGATTAATATCTGTGAACTACGGTCATAGCCCCACCAGAGAATAGAATTTATAAGAAAGTGGTTACATTTTTATCAGACTTATTAATTCTAATAACAAAATGGATTGCATAAATGTTGGCAAGGACAAAATCATGGAGAATTTCAAATAACATATAAGGTCTTTTTAAGTATCATACTTTTCCCTGATATACTTCCTTTAAAAAAAAAAACAGCAGTAAGAAATGACCAAAAGACAAAAAGTTTTTACCTGCTTTAAAAATTATTTGAGTCAGAACTGACCAATATAGATGCTATAAAATATAAAAAAACTAAATTATTTCTTATTTGATAATTATTTGTTTTTAGACTTTTGTAAACATTATTTTATAAAAGTAAAAACCTCAGGCTTAAGGAATTTTATTCAGCTGCATCCTGGAAGATGATTTTGATTGATTTTCAACTATTACAGAGATAAATTTCATTAGCAATGGAGAACTTTCAAAATCAATGCTCTTAAATAAGATTTTGAGTTATACAAAAGATTTAATCAAAGGTCCAATTTTACCAGTCAAATATTTTAGAGAATTCCCGGGATCTGAGAATCTGTACTAGGTAAGCAGTCCTTGTAATAATACTCCGAAGAGCAAAAGGGACTTTTTTCCCTCTATAGAAACACATGATTTCATTCCAAAGCCAATCATAAATTTTGTTTCATGGTTATGCTTATAGAAGCTATATGTACACTTTTTCTCATTACCACGAGGATGCAGATGGGTACCACTAAAACAGTTAATATATTTTACAGTACCTCTAGTAATTTCAAGCATTATTTGCCCACTGACTGTAATCATAACTACTTCCTCATTAAGTTATTCTAACTTAAAGAACCTTTGTAAGTCTACGGAACTAAGACTAGAATATGAATTAGTAATGACAAATCTGCACGATTTTAGAAAAATTCTTTGCACTTCTCCTTTGAGGTTAGAACATGAAACAGTGAGAAATACAAATCAAGAAATGACTAAAAGGAAAAATAAATGTTTACTATTTTCTAAGGTCAGCTATTCTGTTTATTAGATAATGTGCTTTCATATAAACAATATTAACGCATTTAAATGTTAAACAATTTAAATAGTCTTAATCTATGAGTTTCATCGACATTTAAGATTTAAAAGCTAAGCATAATGAACCGATTCCCACATGGGCAGAGAATGCTCACCTTATTGTGTGCGTTGTGACTAAGGAGGGCATGGGCATTCTGCTCGTCACTCAGGGAGAAAGAGGACAAATGACTGAAAGGTCCCGGGGTAAAACAGTCAGCACGGGACAGGGTCTGTGGATGCAGCAGGGACTTAGCAGGAGGATAGAGTTTAGTCTTATATAGAGGATGAGGTGAAAAAGGCCTGTGAGAAACTGTGTCACCCTGAGAAGAAGAAAGGCATAAACAGTGCATTAGTAGACAAGAAGAGTTAGGCCCAGCGCGCGTCAACTTAGATTTATCACCGACACATATCATAACCTCTAAGTAGTCAGAAGATAGCTTCCTATAAGGAGATGTTCCTCGCGACACGCCGGCTCGCCCTGTGTCTCATATGTCCCTTTCAATTCCCTTTCATCTCTCATCTCTAGCCTTTTCTAAGCAGCAATAAGGTCTTGTGAAGTCCCCTGAGGTGCGGGGTTGGGGGGAGAGGGGAGTAAGTTTGCTATTCCTAAAAATATTGAGTGGAGAAATGTGCACAGAAGGAGAGAATTCGCCTAAAGGGGACTGGCTGTAGTTAGACAGATCTTCCTTGAAGAGGTGGGAAGTAGTGAAACCATTTCAAGGATCCGTCTAGTTTGGTCTGGAAAAAAATGGAAGAGCAAGAATAGGGTGCTGCAGAGGACGTTGACATATGACAAATCCACTTTGACCTCATTTTGAAACGTGATAACAGGTAAGTGTACACATTCATTTATTTGTATACAGATGCCAAACTGCCCATCAACAGACCAGAGGATTCAAAAAAATGTGGCACTTAGACACAATGGAATCTACTCTTCCGTAAAGACATGAAGATTCAAGGCATTCATAGGTAAATGGATGCAACTTGAGACCATCCTGTATAGTGAAGTGAGTTGGACTCAGAAGGTTAAACATCACATGATTTCTCTATTATGAGAAAACCAAACCACAGGAAATTTGTGGAATAAAATGGGTGAGATATCGGAAGTCGGGAGGAGGAGAAAAGGACAGGAAGGTCAAGAGGCAGAAGGCAAGGAATTATCATGATGTCACAGTATATATAGGGACAAAATTCTCAAGCATAATATCATCGTGTGTGTGTGTGTATAATGTTACTGTGTGTGTGTCTATACATATATATATATATATATATATATATATATACACAGAGTACTTATGATATATATTAATAAAATATATATACATATATACATCTGTAAAAATGGGCAAAAACTTATGAACAGAACTGATGCATTCAGTACATGACCCAGTAAGGTGCTAGGCGGAGTTCAGCAGAAATACGTGTCAGGTAGAAGTAGGTTGAGAGGAATGAAGGAAGTCTTCAACTCCAGGCAGCAGGGCCTTGGAGAGAACCGGCCAGCACTGAGAACAGACAAGGCCAAGGGTAGGGAGGAGCACGACCAGCCCTAACCAGGGGCCACCTTCACATGAAGAGGAACAACGCGTAAGACTAAATGAAAGTGGAAGCCACCAAATGAGGCCAAAAAACATGTGAACAGAGAAAAAAGAAAACCCCACAAGAGCAAGCCCTGAAACTATACAGAAAAGCTGTGCGAAGAGACTAAGTACTGGCTATGAAATCAAAGGGCTATTTTTTTTACCGAAATATAAATACACATTATATTTCTAAAAATGTATGTTTAAAAAAAACAATGGTGATTGCCTGGTAGCAGAACTCTCAGGAGGTGATCTTATGACACAAAACCTAGTTTGTTTACTTTTGTAACCTCGGAGTCAAGCGGAAGTCATAACCGTAGAAACAAATGAATTAATGTTTGTATTCTTAATGATGTAGGAGACTTACTGTAAGTTTAATGGTGTAGTACACACAAGCAATGAAGAAATATACTTTGCAATGTGTGAAACAAATTTAGCATAAAGTGACACACATTGACCAAAATGGCATAATTCGACTACTTCTCACTGTATAGTTTTTTCATGTGAGTGGAATTCACTTTTCCCAAGTAACTGACTATTTCTTAATTTATTCTGAGTGTGTCTGTTATACCACGTGTCTTTTAAAAAATATTTTTAAGCAGCAAGTTAAAAATTTTGCGTTAGAAATTATTTATTTGGAAAGTTTTAAGAAGACTAAAAATTATAATTCTGGGCACTGAAAGTTTTCAGAATAGGGAATTTTAACCTTGTATGTCTTAAAAGTGTGAATAACTATGTTTTATTTCTATTAGTTTCTTGTTTGCTCTTCAAGTGTTTCTTATTTCTTTCACCCAAATGCAAGTAGATATACTTATGTCATATACACATCACCAACATGTACTTGGCCTAAAATACATAGATCCCCTCTAAATAATAGTCTGTATCTTTTCCATTGACTATTTGGAGTATTTCTTGTCTGTCAATGAAAGCTACTGATTTTCTATAAAGATACACTGAGCTATCTTACCAGTTTTAATTGTCATTCAGTTGATTCTTCTGTAAAGTCCCTTTAGTTTTATCACCTAAGATAGCAAATTGTCTCATATAGAGCCAAATTTATCTCTTCTCTGCTCATCAATATATCTTTGTTGTTTTCTTTTATTTTGTGTTTTGTTGTCTCTGTTGTTTTGTTCTTATTTCTCTAGCTAATATCTTTAATACTGCTGTACATGAACCACACTCGTGGGCAACTTAAGCAGTATTTTTGTCTACTAAAGATGGGACTAAATTTTAGATTAAAATACACTCACTTTGCTTTGCTTCTCAATCACATATTTTCTTCTTATTAACACCTAATTACACATCTTAATCAATATAGAAAGTGGTTAATACACACCCAAATAGCAAACACGCACTAGCAGAGAGATGAAAGAGCAACATTGTCATTGGCAGTTGAGAGTGCTTGAGGAAAGGTGACCTACAGAGCCAACAGTCAGTGCTCAAGCTTCATTTCCATGGGTGTTTCAAGATCCTATTTTCAGTTCAGTACATCAGGAAACAAGGCCATGGTGATCACCACATTTGGAAATCAAGTGGGGTCACATTCTAGCCAATCAAGAGAAAGTGCTCAAAGAGGGTGTGCTGTTCTATTTTACACTTCTAAATTCACTCTGCATAATTTTCACATCCCAAGACACAGACAACTTCGACAGGATCCGGCGGAGTCCTCAGTTTACCTAAGATACAGAAGCCACGTAGATGTCTATTGACACAGGAATGAAGACAACATAGTAAACACACATACAATGGAAACGCAATCAGCCTTAAGGAAGGAAATCATGCCACTTGTGACAACATGAAAGAACTCAGAAGTGAACTAACATAAACAGAAAACCAAGTACTGATGACCTCACTCCTATGTGGAGTCTAACCAAAGTTATAGAAGCAGAGAGGAAGATAATAGAAGTTGCCAGGTGGGTGGGGCGAGCAGAACAATGGGCAATGTTGGCCAAACGGTGCATGATTTCAGTCATTCAAGATGATTTTGTTATACAGGTGTAATGTACACAAATGGTTTCATGACTGACAACACTGTGTCTACTTGAATCCGCTGACAGAAAAGATTCCAAGTATTCTTTCTACAGAACAGTAGTAATAACGGTACCCTGGGAAGCCATGGGGGCATCATCTCAACTATGATCATTTCACAGCACACGTACGCAGCAGAACCCACATGCACACCACAGACATGGACAATTCCAACTGTCAACTATGCCTCAACCAACCTGGGGGAAGGAAGGGAAAGGGACCAAAGGGACCAAAGGTTCGCAGGCCACGACACATCCTAACCAGCGGAGCATGTTTGTGCGCTCTGCAGTCCCTGCATCCTCATTCTATTTCCTCCAGAATGCAGATTGTTTATCACTCTCTGCGCTTCCTTCAGCAGCCTTTCCGTTTCTCCTAGTGTGGCGTTCTCTTTGTCGCCTATTGCTTGCTCGCGGTTTAGTAGAAATGTACGCACGTTGCTGTGTACGCTCTCTGCTCTCGGGATGATAAAAGAACGTACATTTCTGACTCCGAAAATGCCATATGCAAATCACGAACTTCTTTTGCAGTTCTTCCAAATACTCATAACGCGTCTTGGAGTCCATCCCATTTTTAAACGGTTGTAGAAGCTGACTAAAGAAGCTTTGAGTGATCTGAACGGATTTCGTGGTAGAGCTCCGCCTCGTTACTGGAGAGCACAGGGTGTTCACGCGTGCGTATGTCCAACTTCTTCGTCAACAGCTACAATCTCATACCACGACACTTTTATACGTACTACATTGCTATCAAACCTTCGTAACACACGATGAAAGACTGCTTTTATTTTTTTTAATAATTTTTTTTAAAAGTTACTTACTTTAGAGAATCAATTTCCCTGTTTTTTGCTTAAGGCTTAAAAACATCATTTTTGTGTATTTCATATTTAGAATACAAATGCTATAAGCTAAGACTATTTTACAATTTATACTTTGACCCAATAATGTCATAAAGTTTTAATATGGTGTGATTTCCTAAAGAATGGCTTTTCAAACCTTCAGAGACATCATCTGCACATTTTCTAAGAGTGTTCGATCAAAAGGCGAAGTGCTGTAGTGCAACGTTTTATTTGTTGTTTTATTTGTCGTTTTATTCATTGTTTCCTATGGCTTCTTTACAACGTTTGCCACAGCAAAAAGAATGTATGTATTCTCCAATTAAGTTAGTTTTTAAATGTTTTTCTCTTTTAAAATTTCTGAAGAGACTTTTATATTTATCTCAGCAATACTATCATATCAAGTAGCCTATATTTTTATTTATTTATTTATTTATTTAGATAGGGCCTTGCTTTATAGCCCCGGCTGGTTCTGAACTCACTATGTAATCAGACTGGCCTCAAACACGCAGCACTTCTCCTGCCTCAGCTTCCCAAGCACTGGGGTTGTAGTTATGAGCCACTACACCCAGTGTATGTGGTGGGGAAAGGCAAGCCCAGGACTTTGCTCTTATTAGGCAAGGGCTCTAACTGCTGAGCTATGCCCCAGCCCCCCCCCCCCAAGTTTTTTAAATAATACTGAAATTGTGCAACATCTTTATATTTTTGGGTACCTGATGTGCAATTTTCTTGGCAATTACTATGTCCTAATTAGTTGTTAAATTTTTAAAAAATTACAAATTTAATGCAGGATATATTCATAATGAAGGTAGATAAAACACTGTACTTCCAACATTTAGTGCAATATCAAAAATTGAACTAGTTCTTATTAAAATCACATAGGTATTCAAATATTTAAAATTTATATACGTATGGTTGAAAAGCTTATATTAAACATAGATACTGCATCACAAAAGTCATTGTTTTCATAGGCTAATATGGAATATTCAACCGATGTTATTTTGTAAGATTTTTAGTTTACTTTATGAAGTCACATGCCTTTTTTCCAGGTTTACTATAGTTGAAATAATTAAAATGATGAATCTTCTGTCTAGCTAACTGCACTAAGGTACAAGTTTAATAACTAGCTCCCTGAGGACTCCTCTCCATTGCATGGAGTTGGAGGGCCTGATATCCCTAGGAAATCTCACTCGGAATGTATACGCAATAATTACCTAGCACACAGACCTATAAAAGCGACTGACAGAAACTCAAACATATATGCAGAGCTCACACTTCTTATTTTAAGTTATGAACTAGCAAACTTCCTTAAAGGCACAGTCAGTAAATTGTAGGCTTTGCAAAACCATGGATTTGTCATCATTACTTAATCCTGCCATGCTAATATGAAAGGTGCCTCTGACAACGTTTAAATGAGCATGACAGTGTCTTGATAAAACTTTATTTATAACAACATTTATGGGCCAGATTTCACTGCTAGGAAATGAATTGTCATTCTTGTTTTAGGTTTTGTTTTCTTTTTTAACATCTTTCATTCCTGATCTGTACTGGAACCACATCCAAATGAATTATCTCGATCTGAGCATATGTACTTTGCAGACCACTATTCTAAATGATTTATGAAAAGAAATATCATAGTTCCCTGCATTAGCGTTTAATATACAAATCCTTCAATATTTTAATTTTTCAGGGAAGAACAGAAATCATAAAATAATCGTATGTGTTTCTATCTATGAGATAGGCAATGTAGTTCTTTTTGATAGAATGTTTTAAACTACATCTCACTCTTCTGGGAATTGTCTTTTTCAAACCAAAAATACTTGGAACGATAGTTTGTAAAATTTTAAGTTTTATTGAAGAGTTTGATTGTTTAAATGAATTATTTTGGTTGATTACAGTATCGCATTTGAATTTAGGAGACAAATAATGTTGTTCTTTATGGAAAAATTAGCAGACAGATACACAGTGAATACATTAGTTTATCTTTGCTTAATTAGCAGACATCAGAAAATTAATGCTACGTTCATTTCTGATGCATTTGACACTCTAGAGAAAGAGGACTTTGTGCTCAACCATCTGGCCAAACTGTTGGACTTTCAAAACTTTCCATTGCAACACAAGAGGGCATTTGAAGGCACTTTAGGACCTTTTCATTAACATATGAGTATCTATGACTCCTCTAGCCTGCCTTCTCAGAGCATTTGAGTCACCTTTCCCCTGGTTTGGAAGTGAAGGTGAAAATTTATTTTGTCTTCTCTCACACTGTCTCCTCTTCACAGTGTGCACAGAGTTCTCTGTCTGAGTACAAGAGACCTTTAGAAACTCAGAGGACCTTTGAGTTTAACTGATGGAGACTTTATCTCTGCCTTTCCCATGTTTTACTGCTTCTTTGATAGGAAACTCTTGTTTTTGTTTATTTTCAGCTTTCTTTCATGGCTTGAGACTTAACTAAGTCGGAATTACATTTCTGTTGCAGTTTTAACTTAAAGCAACACCCTCAAGGAACTGAGTGACTTAAAGAATGACTCTTTTATCCAACAATGTATTAATATTTTACCATCACAAAATCCTAATTAATCAGAAATAAGAGATTCTAACTTCCTGCATATCCCTAAAACCAAGCCACACCTGGCTTATGTGGTGCTTGGGAATTAAATTTGGGTACTTAGTGCTTGACATAGTGCTTACTAGGCAGGTACTTTAACAACTGAGCCATTCCTCCAGCCCCAGTATAATATAGTTTTCTTTGCAGAGGTCCTTCACTTTCTTGGTTTACTCCCATGTATTTATTTTTCTTATGAATTGAGAATGAAATTATTCTTCTGAACTTGTTCTCAATGAGTTCATTGCTAATGAAGAGGATGCTATTGATTTTTTGTATTGATTTTTGTATAAAAATGTTTTGTCTCAATTTTTAATAAATAGCATAACTTCTTTTTTATAAACCTACTTTTGAAGAATACATATGCATGTTAATCAGTAAAAATATATAAAGCAATACTTTATTTTAAATCTCGATTTGAGCCCTCAAAAATGTGAACTTACGAATCACACAGAAAGCATATGCTTAGCTATTTTAAATTCCTTATATAAAAAGTTTTTAAATAATCACAACATAATTTCTAAGATAGAATTTGGATAATTGAGTACTTAAAGTATGTGGATGTCTGGCAGCAAGTTTTACACGGCAGATGGCAAGGACCAATGTGAAGATACTTGTTAAGGTTTCGATCTGGAATCTCCCCCAAAAGCCTCAAGTAGTTACAAGATGATTGGATTATCAAGGTTAATTGGATCGAGTGGATGACTCTATTGATTTCACATGTTCTGCATAGGTAGTGGCTACCTAGGAAGAGCAGTTTGCACAGGAGATGGCCTGAGAGGGTAGGTTCCTGAGAGGGTGGCTTTCCTCTGCTTGCAATGTCATGAGCAGGTGTTTCCCACCAGACCCTTCCATCGTGCTGCCATTGCTAGCCAACTATGAGCCAACTACGCCACTGAACTGTGAGCTAAAATAAGCCTTTCTTCCCTTAAGTTCCGGGTGTTGGGCATTGAGTCCCAGCAATAGGAAAGTGAGGAAGACAGTGCTTGTTGGAGGCAGCCAAGGGAAAAAGACAAGCTATTTTGAAATCACATGGGCAGTGTGGGTTAAAAGGCTAAGCTTCGTGTTTTTCTGTACGTATGGCTTAATTCTTGCCTTGTATTTCCAACCTGCATATACTCAGGGGAGGAGAGTTAAGTTGAAGAAGCAAAATGAAACATAGAAAGAAGTGTCTATGATTTATCTTAACAGAAAGTGGAAGGAAGAAAATCTATTCAACAATCCTTGACAGGAAGTCCACCATTTCCTTCTACAATTTGGTGATTACAAAGAAAACAATAAATGTAAACATTTAAAAAAACACTTAAAAATTGTTCCTATAAAGTGTCCAGAGACTTTTCATATCAATTATAAAAATCCATTTGATCAAAGCAGCATTATTATTCACACCAGCCAAGATATATAAACAGGCTAAGTGCCTATCAGTGGATGAGAAGATAAAGGAAAGTGGTGTGTAGGTAGCGGAACATGATTCGATCACACACAAAAAAAGAAATCTTGTCATTTAACAACATGGATGAGCTAAGAAGAAATTATTCTGAGTGAAATAAGTCAGCCACAGAAAGATAAAAAATGCATGATCTCATTCATACGTGGAATCTAAAATAGCAAAACTCACTGAAATGATAGAATGGTCATGTCCAGGTACTGAGATGTGGGAGAAAGAGCGAGACCACAGGCTGAAACTTTCAGTGGTAAGTTACTGAAGTTTTTGAGATCTGATGTGCAGCATAGCAACTGTAATTAATAACACTATATCATTTGAAATTTGTTAACAAAGACCTTAGATACAAATTTGCTCATCATATTTCAAAAACACAAAGATTTTTAAATTGCTCTATTAAAATGTCACAAATTCATATCAGTATAAATATTCATAGAGGTTCCTTCAGAAATGCTGACTAGCAGACCCATTTTTCTAGGATGAACTTAAATTTCAGTGAAAATAAATTTCCCCAAATCGCACAACATCCCTGTCCTTTTCACTGAATTACATTAATGTGTTTCTATCTTTTTACAGAAACAGAAAAGCCACAGGCCGTGTAACGAGTAGCCACAACAGGGCCCCTAAATGGATCAGAGAAATGAAGGCCACTAGAAATGTCACATCACTGTGTAGCAGGAGGCACGGGTTGTGTACCCTGAGCGTGAACTGGACCTTTGAGAGCGCTGAAGTACAGGGGATTCAGAAAAGATCGTGTCAAAGGAGAGAAAGACCAAGCTCTGGAGTATTTAGAACTTACTAGAAACCAAGTTCCATGGAGGTGGGGATCCTGTCTGCTTCTGCTTCTAGAGAACTACCCCAGCCTATTGCTGGACACACATGTATTATATGGTTGATGAGTCAGGAAACGGAAAAGAAGCGATGTTAAGAGTAGTAACCTCATCCATTGTGAACCAGAGCCCTAGTTGCATATCGGAGACCATACTCCAGTGAACAGGATCGCCTAATTTTTCTTCCCCACAGTCCTAATATCTGTGTTATTTCCACCAACAAAAGATATTAAGGAATTACTTCTTTCTAACGTCTCAGAAGAAGAATGCACAAGCAGAATTGCAGAGAAAGAAACAATACTTTGAGAAAGATTAGGGATTTTGAAGATCTAGGACCTTGGACACCTAAACTCTGGAAGAGTATGTGATGGAGCAGAATGCAAATGTGTGAACTATGCTTGGGTGAGGGCGGGAAACAGGAAAAAGGAGGGTGGAAGGAACAGAGAAAAGTAAAGGGATCTAAGGCCCCCTGTGTAACTGAGACAGGTCCTCGTGCTACACAGCCACAGCCGGGCTGAGTCCTGGGTAAGTTCACGGTAATGAAGATGATCCCTGGTGAACTTGAATAATCAGAGACTAGAGAAGATTTGAGTACTGGATTTGTAAGTAAAACTAGAGATGAGAGGATTCAAAACCGTCCTATGTCTCCAATGAAAATCACAGACTAGAAATGGATGGATGTCCCTAGGTAGGAAAGTCTTAAAGAAGGGGGAAAGGAACCTGACAGGTGTCACTTCGAGAATACAAGATTTTGAAAATTGGCTAGATTTTTAAATTGCACTACTGTTTTTTCAGCATAAGAATGATTCCATTTCACAGATGGAAAAAAATGTATTAAATGAATAAGTATGATAATCTGCTCAACAATTTGTTACATGATGGAATAATGTCTACGGGTTGTTCAGTTAATGAAAGGAGATAGAAACTTCTGTATGAAAGAACCTAGAAAAATAAACCTGTGCTACTCTCAAATTCCCAAGCCACCCAGCACTTACTTGGGGACCACTGTGTCTTTGCTACAATAACTAGGGACCAACTTTGGCCTTGTTATTTTAATGTAACATTTTGTAGTTGAGATACCCTGCACACAATTTTTGCTAATTTCTACCTTATTGATTCTAAATACATTTGCATATCTGTGAACTTACAATTTTAAAATTCTGAGTATACTGTGCATATAAAAGCTATTCAATATGCTATAAATGTATCACAGCCTTACCAACCTCTCCAGCTATAAAATTTATATATTTAGGTGCCTAAAATAACTGTTCATGGAATATCACATTTTAAAAACAACCTTATATTTTAAAATGTGCTATAGTTTTGTTCTTTGCATCCATTATTACATTAACAAGGTATGTAAGTGAAAAAAGACTGATGTTCTACAAGAGAATTATATTTCTTACATAGAGTTTGTCACAGAATCCTGCATCCTTTCCCAGAAAAAGACTGGAAATGGAAAAAAAATCCTCCAAAATTTATTGTCAGGATTATCCCGGAGGTCTCTGTGATTATAAAACTAGTGAATCAAGGTATAGTCTCTTCTGTAAATAAAGAATACAGAGGTAGTCAATTTAAAATTTTAGAAAGACTCACATAGGCCTCTTAACTTCTACTGTGAAAAGTCTCTTCAATTCAACCTTGGATTGCCTATTTAGTGTTTATATTCAGGATATCTATACCAGAAATAATGAAAGTTTACCAACGCAAAAAGAAAAAAGTTACTCAACTTGAGAATACCGAGATCCCCTGAATGATGACAACTATGTATGTATTAAAAATAATACATACATAATACATAAAAATGTGTATTTTATGTCTTTTGCTTAAACACACACAATTTTGAAACTATGTCTTCTTCAGGACTTTAGTTAAAGGCAAAACAAAACAATAGTCAAAACAACAAAGTTATAAAAAATGGTGGCAAAAGTGATATTGATATTTTCTAAATGTAAATAAGAATGATACTTTTAAAAATCAAAAAATAAAATATTTCCTACCCAAATGGTCAGTCCAATGGGAGAGAGAAGATATGAATGTGTACACACACACACACACACGCGCGCGCGTGCACGCGCGCACAATACCATAATATATAGGGATGAGTCTTACTTGTACTTTTCTGTCATAGGTGTAAATGAAAACATTCCACCTCGCTACACCTATGGCCGAAGTCCTACCTGCTTCCCATCATGTCATCCAGGAGGGCTTCAGTAATATTTAAGGACACACTGATTGTCATGGCAGACTTGGGGCAGCAGCACCCAAGAAAGGGCTCACTGAGGTCTGCACATGATCAGGTAAGGGGCAAACCACATCTAAGCACAGGAAGGCAACTCGAAGAAGCCTATCAAGTGAAATCCAGTAACGGGTGCTGAGATCAATAAGTTGGGCCACTTTCTACCCCAGCTCCATTTACAGCTCAGGTCAGGCGGACATGCCATCTTGGGAAAAGCTCAAATCCCAGAAAAGCCCAAAGTTGCTAACAGGCACCCAGCCAAGCAGCTAGCACCTACCCGTCCTTACTCTCCTCCCACTGAGATGCAGAGTCGAGCAAGCCATATGTTAGAGCTACTGACAAAACAAAAGCCCATGAAATCAGGGCACCAAGCAAAGCATCAGCCAGAAGACCAGTGAATGTGACTGAGTGAGGACTGGTGAACCCTGGTGATGAAGAGAAACAAAGAGTACAGTCCAGGTTAAGAACCTGGAACCAGGTACTAAGGGACATATGAGACAGTGAGAATTGCAGATACATGTAATGGAAGTGACTGATATGAACCCAGGTGAAGGAAAGAAGAAGAAGAAGAAGAAGAAGAAGCAGCAGCAGCAGCAGCAGCCGATGATGACTGGGGCAGAGCCAGACCAAGCAGTCGCCTATTAACCCAAGTGCCTCTGAGCTCTGAGCCCACATAAGCTCCTTCCCACTGCTCATCAAAAGCTGTGGAGCCTTTGTGAAATCCATCCTAGACTTTCAAACACCACTCACTGGATTCTACACAGAACACCACCAAGTTTGCCAGAAAAAGTCACTACGAGCTGAATAACTGGGACTCAAGATGCATGAGGATGGAGATAATAATCCAACTGTGCACCTGTGAAGGCGTCAGGACCTGCTGAATTTTGGGGTCATACTGAAACCCAGCAAGCACAACTTTTGACCTGATATTGGACTAGAAAAGGCAGAGGAGAGCCGTCAGATCAACCTGCAGTAACAGGACCACCACCTCCTCCTGCCTGACCACAGGGAGCCACTGAGGTGACCAGCCACAGAAAGACGACAGAGAACTGGGACACACCACCGAGGAGCATGGGAAGCCAGCAGAGGTAAACTGGGCAGTGCACACAGCGGAGCCCGTGGCCCAATCTCAATAGGGAATGTTAACCTGTCTGTTAAAGGGACCCACCAGCTTTATCGGAACACCAGAGGACCATGAGTACAGTGCCTTTATGGTGTGTGTGTGTGTGTGTGCAGGCCTCTGTATACACATGTACATATGGTTGTAACCATATGAGTAAATTTTCCACCGCTGCTTGTAAAACATTCCAGGTAGTTGAGTCCTATGTGCCCGCTTCAGAGGTCGTTGCCACCTGCTGTCTCAATATGCTTCACTGTTGGTTCAATACTTGAGTATAATCCCCATTTCCCTTCTCAGCCCCATCTACAATCTCGTCTTTTCCTTATTTTTGTCATTTTCTCCCTTGTATCTTCTTCTGTCTCTCAGCTCCTCCTTCTTATTACCTTTCTTTTTCTTTTCTCTTTCTATTTATTCCTCTCTTGAATACATAAACAATTAAAGTTTATCCATAAAGTACAATATCTAAACATCGCACATTGTGTTTCCCCTCAGCAGGGTCATCTCAGGAGTTCTGTAATTAATACTAACGTTAGGTCGTAAATTGGTCTCCATCTCACCGCATTCTTTTACCGTGTGTATAAAGTCACTCTCCTATTCCTCTATGCACTCAAACCCTTAGAAACAATCCCGCTTTCCCCCCTTCTCTTCTTGTGCATAAAAACCATTATGACTTAATTCTTTCCCTTTTCATACTTCAGAGTGAAGGTGGGGAGTGGTATTTGTTTATGAGCAGCTGCATACAAGTGCCAAATAGCGTTTGTGTTTCTAGTGTTACACAGGACTGTCAACTTCTTCCTTTATGCTAAAGTCTGACATAGGAGGTCTGTTAGTTTCTCCATGGGATGCAGACTTCCTGAAGTTTAAATTATTTCATTTGTATAAATCCCTTCCTTTGCTTTTTCCTTCCACCTCTGCACAGGACTTCTCACACTCCTTTCCTCTACCCCTGTTTTTTATGCCTATAAAAATATCATCAAGAAATACTCTCTGTCTCTTTCTCCACCCTCCCTCCCTCTTCTTGGATTCACGTTCCCATGCCTACACGGCCCATCTCCTGTTTGTTCTCCTGCTGCCACCTCCACCATGGTTTCCACCAGTGCTGGCAGCATGTTAGTGGACCTTCTGAAATTGTAAGCTAAAATAAATCTTTCCTCTCTTACAGTGTGGATGTTGGGCATTCTGACTCAGCAATGGGAAAGTAACAAAGATACCTAGTTTTTCTATGGTCCTCTTGCACATTGACATGACGAAGGTCATCAGTTCCTGCCTGAACCTGGCACAAGCAGGGAGGTGGAGGTAGCCTGACTCTACAACAGGGCACCGTAAGCCCACATGCAGTCACACACAATTCGTGGAGATGGGAGGCTCAGATGAAGTCACACCACTCTGAATCTGAATATACTCAGTACAATAGTATCATATGTGCTTGTTTTTATTTGCGAACATAAAATACACAGAGCCTCCAAACTAGTATGTAAAGACAACTGAGAATTGTTCCTATAAAGCTGTTTATTTTTTAACCCAATGTAATTGTCTATTTACAAGAAAAAGCAGGTTAAAATCAACAGAGACCTTAATATCATTCAGACAAGTTGGTATCTGGATGCCTGAGGTACCACAGATTAAATTTTTGTAAAGATGCCTATAGTTGAAGGTTGGACCATTTGTTTTGAATACGCTAAACAATTACCCTTGTCTCTATGGTATCCCCACCTTTGAACTTACAAACTCCCCTCAAATCTTCCCTTCTATGCAATCTTCAAAACAGAGAGAAATAAGTTTACTTTTCGATGCTCATCTTCAAACTTCCATGTCTTCCTGTGACCTTCACATCTCTCTTCAAAGTCTATCCAATCTCACAGACACCTTAAAATATTTCACAATCTTCCCAATGTTTAGAGGTTATAAAATATGCCTCAAACACATCAACTTTATTGTTCATATTTGAAGGCCCCTCCAATGTTTATTACATCCTGCTCTGTGCCCTCTACCACAGTGGGTTTTGGCTGGAACGTTAACGCTTGTGTGACTTGAGGAGGGGAAGTGGAAGGTTGCAGTTGAAATCTTATTTGATGAATCAGTAGATAGAAACCTGAAAGCCACTCCTATAACCATCAAAAGCGGATGTCAAACATAGAAGATTTAGTAGGAAAGAGAGCCAGGACGGATGTGGAAGTAAAGAAGGAATGAAAAGACTACAACGAACCCAATCCCTGTAATTATCCACTTACGCTCTCGGTGAGCAGTGTAGAGGAAATTCTCTAAGTGGCCATTTTAGTACAAAAACCTGTTCTCCTTACCACGGAAACAAATTAGAAAGAAAATAAAAGTTAAGAGGCATACATACTGAGAAGCATTGTTTCTCATTAAGCTAAAGAAAAATGGAAAATATTTCTGGGTAAATTAGATGAAACAACAGCGTTCTCTCTTTAATTCTATCCAAAATCCTTTATGTCCAGTCCTCTAGGACTTTGAGAAAGTGATTAAATATCTAATATCATGGATTAAATTATTAACATATAGAGAGAATATCTTACACAATATTTCATAGTTACATGAAAATGAAGATTTTAAGTGAAGAATCATCTTTTATCTAAGTAGAGGCACTCACTGATGAGAAAGCCATTAATATAGTTTGTATCTTACCAGAGTCAACCAAAAATCTTCTAAAACTTGAATATCTTCATTCTCGCAAGTGAATTGATTTTTCCAAAAATCTGTGTGTTTTAGATGCCTATCTGTCCAATCAATTCTATTAATTATTTTCTAACTTTGCCTTTAATTATGAGTAGAAGCATGTTTCAAAATGCAACATTATTCTAAATCCAAATACTTAGGGTAGGGTGTAAGGATATTCTACAATAACACACAGGGTCACAAACAGATACAATAATGGCTGAAATGTAATTTCAGAAGAGCATAAGCTTTATTCAGAAAGGTTACTGTTTTAAAAAATCCATCTAATATAGAATGAGACATCCTGACCTATGGCATTTTGATGTAGAAGTTGTTAAATAATAAATCTCAATTACTTGATTATGCATTTGGTTTCAAACTTTGCTTTTGGTACTGAGAGGCTATTTCCAGGCAAATTTTCAGTTTATAATCAGCTCAAAAGGCTGCCAGCTGTACTTTTTTGAGCTACAATGAATACATTCTTGTCTGGTCTCATCATCTTTATCATCTGACATTTTGTAACAGAGAGTTCTGAAATCATATTTTATGGCAGTGAATCTGCTAGGGAAATATATTGACTTAACAAACCCATCCAATATCTCCTGTCATGTGGAACTGTCCCCAGAACAAGGCAGATTAGTGAATGTGAGCTGCTTCAATTTGGCCCAACTGCCTGGCTAAGGAATTTTCGATTACATGGGTGGGTGAGACCAACCAAGCCTGGAGCCAGCCAATTTATCCTGCAGCAGCGGTGTGAGAGAACACGATAGTGACTAGTGCTCAATTTGAGTGTGTGTCCTCTCATGGAAGTTCTGATGAAGTAGCAATGCTGAGATTACAAATTGCTAGTAGTCAATTTATTTTTAAATAGATCTCAGTGCCTACATTTGTCAACTGTCTTTGGAATCTACTTCCATTATAGAATCTGGACACAATCAAATAATAGTTAGAGACATTAGACAGTACATGCAGTTTCCTGGGCATGCAGCACCCCCCAAGATCTATCATAATGTTCCTACCTGTGGAGGGTCAATAAATAAGACAACTTTGGAGTTTACTTTTAAGTAATATGCTAGATTTTCAAAACTTATAGTCTGCATTTGCTTGTTATGTCCCATGCTACACATGAAAATAGGGATACAAACAGTTAAGATGGCTAAAAGAAAATGTAAGATGATGTCTGCGGCCTCCTAATGTTTACAAAACAGTTATATTTTCAACAAATTATCTGTAAATAAATAGATTTGTGCTGTAAAATAAACAGAGCTCCAAATTTATAGAATCAAGAAAAGCAATAAATAGAAATAAATGAACTTGTTTTGCATAAGAATTCTCTGTACTTGAAAAAGGAATTCATTATTCCAGAAGGCAATACATGATGATAAATTAAGGGACATTAATTTGATATTCTACAAGAAACCTTGCTTGAAATACAATGCACTACCATAGAGGTATGCAAAGGAATAAAATTATGTTATATGTTAGACCAATTTTTGAGAAGTGTAAGTTGTGTGGGTAATCTAAGAAATTTATTGTAACTGTTGGCAGTTTGCTTTCCATATAAATACTGGGTTATTTTTATAAGCATTTTATGATGATAGCATACTGTCTTAAATATCACATTAAGCCTATGAAATATTAGTGCTATGCAAACAGTAGGTATTTTCTAAGTGTTTTTATTAATGGTAAAATATGCTTTCTTAATAGGAAGCTCCATTTGTTACATATAAAATTAATGAAGATAATTTATACATCAAAAACATTTCTCTAATTTAATATGAGGATTGTTTTTTATTCCACAAATTGCCTCCAATTATCACTTTAGTGACATCAGAACCTTTTAAAATATCAGAATGATAGCAAAATGATAGCAGTTGAACAAAACAAATATAAATAATAGAAAATACCTTAATTTTTATTTCTTTGTTGGCTCATTTGTTTATTTGAGACCGGGCATAGTTATGTTTCCCATGCTGGTCTTGAACCCATGAACGCAAATGACTTTCCCACCTCAACTTCCTAAGTGCCCAGGGCTACAGACATGTGCCACCACAGCTAGCTTCATCTGTTATAAATAAAATGTACAGTAAAAGTCAAGAGAAAGTACTGGGGATAAACTTTCTCAGAATACGTGAAGATTTCAGACCCACACAAGGTTAGCCACATTTAAAGTAATCCGAGCTTTGAAGTTTAAAGGAACCTTTAAAAGCACCTTATCTGAGCACCATGTTTTATGCATGAAGGACCTGAGACCTGGACAGATGAAACGACCTGCACACCAGCACAGGCAGCTGATGAAATGGCCCACATACTTCATAAATATGAATATAGTTTTTAAAAATATTGCTCATTATCATTTTAAATTAAAATCATATTTCTATTCCTTTATAAATCTACTTGACAATGTTTATGATGTAAAATGCACCACACACACACCTATTACACATTAATAAGATGAGCAAGATTTTTCTTTATATTATTTATTAAACTTTATACTGCACGTATAGGTATTGTTATATTTTTGAAATATTTTATAAAACCCTGACTGACATCTTTCCAATGTCTGTCCTCCAAAATCCAGCACATGGAGGGTGAGCATAGTATACGTTTTTATGCACACAGAAAATGAAAAAAAAACATTAAAATGAGGGTAGCCCCTATATCCTATAACTGGCACTGCCCATCCTAGGGTCAGCTTATCTCTACTGTTAATAGGATTCCAAAATAGTAAGACATTTGTCAGCTCAAATATCAAATCTAAAATAGCGTATCTTTTCAAATAAAAAAGCAGCACCTGTCACCTACACACTGGTGATTTCATAATACCTTCATAGAGATTAGTGCCTTGGTCCCCCAAACAATAGCTACATTTTGTAGAAATGTTTCAGAAAAAAAATGAGGTCCTTCAAAATACTACCCTGGAACTGGGAAAGAACCTCAGTTTACTGTGAAAACTTGATTTTTTTTTATTACCAGAGATATTCCAATCAAATTTACATTCTCTTGCATAGAGTATAACAGATATTTGCACATTATGTGGTCATTTATCAAGATATCAAATTTTTTCTCATGTGCATGCTTACCTGCTCAGAAAAGAGGTCACTGTTGTCTTCCAGGTATTTACTGAAAGGGTTGGGTTCATAGACTTCCTCTTCTTTTTTCAGTAATATTTTGGATTTTACAGGTACAGGGCGAATTACTCCAGGTTTAGTCTTCATAAGTGGCACGTTTTTTAAAAAAATAAAGAAATATAGTCTATTAAAATGAATGCATATGAGTATTGTTGAGTCACTCAAATGTCTTTCACAAAAATTACCTTCTTAAAAACTTTTAAATGACTTTACAAATGTGTAAAAACAATCTGAAAATCAGATCATATCAACTCATATAAATGTAGTTTGAAGTTATTTATAATTATTAACTGCTTATAATCAACTAGCTTATTATAATAGCAATCAAGTTATAAACGTCTGCGAGCAAGCAAGGTGCCCGGCTCAGTAGCAGAGCACTAGCCCAGCTGCAAGACGCCTACATTTGATTCTGAGATTGCAAATAAGATCAAGTAAAATAAAATAATTTTTAAAATCAACTATAATGGCTGTTTTTTAAGACAGGATTCTGTGCTCAAATTGGTCCTGAACTCATGGTGTAGACCAGGCTACATAAGGCAATCCTCGTGCCGCAGCCTCTGAGTGCTGGGATTACAGGTTGACACCACCATGCCTAGCTTATATTTTACTGGGGAATTGAACCCAGGTCCTGCTTGCTAGGCAAGTGCTGTAACCGCTGAATTATACCCTGAGCCCCATCATATTATTCAAAATGCAAGCCAAACATACTTACATATTCTTTTATCCTTGAAAGTGCACTCGGTCAGCCAATATTTCATTTGTCAAACAGTGATTGAGAGCCTCCTTTTCACCCTGCGCACTGCAGGCCTGGCAGGCAAGCGGACCTTGAGACATCCACCAAGCCTATAACAACTTTCCTTCTGTGGTAACTGTTACCAAATCCCCAGATCCACAGAGCTGGATCCTCATAAGTCATGTTCATATTATAGATTATGGAACTGACTTGGGAAGCAAACAGATTCCCCCCTCAATAAGATATAGGAATTTAAATTGTTCAAGTAACTTTGAGAGACTAACATTTAATACATCAATGTATGAGCTGAGAGAAGCCTCAGTTCAACTCCAAGAGCAGGTTTACTGAGATCAACGTTAGAGCAAAGGGCACGGAGCCAAGCACAATCCCAGTGCTGAGAGTCTGAGTCAGGAGGATCCTGAGTTCCAGCCCAATGTGGGTAATTTCCGCACAGAGAGAGTCCCTGCCTCAAAATTAAAAACCAAAAACGGGTTTGGAGTGCAGCTCAGTGTTAAGGCCCTGTACTCATTCTCCGGTACCACACACATACACACACACGACCGTATAAAGTATATGGAAGAGCAAGCCAGAAAGGGGCCACACTTGGGACTTTCCAAAATTGAGCCCCAAAGCATTCAGGAGCCAGCTGGATTTCTTGTCCCGAGATTCCCTAAGGTTTTTCTCTATCTGTAACCTAGATTTCTCCCCCTTTTTTTCTTTTTTTTTTCCTTTTTAAATAACTGAAATTCACTCCTGTAACTTGCAATCAAAAAAGCTTTAACTAATGCATCAGTCACTCAAGACTCAAACTTGTACTTAATGTTATTTTGACCAAAATAGCAAGATGATTCTAGTTTGGGGCAATTTCAGAATGATGGCTCACAAACTCCCAAATCTTGTTACATGGCACACTGCCGCAAAATGATTGATAAGGTTCAAAAAAAAAAGCCTCCAAACAAGAATTCAATAAAAGTTGTGACACCTTTTTCAATATAAACATTTCACTGCAATCACTCTCCTCAACCCCATTTTCTTTTGGAGAATAGTATATCTTCCTAGTTAATTCTGATCCTCCTGAATGAAGCCTTGTGGTACCATATCTATCCCCTCTGCTGTGTAAAGCACTTACAACATTTTGAATTCTTCAATAAATGTCACTCTGAAATACTCTTTTTTCCAATTGATATTTTCCCAGTTGGCTTTCATATACGCGCCAACTGGGGAAATACAAGTTGAGAAAAGTGTCTTTCTTTCCTCGGCTGAGAAATACTTCCTACTTAAGAAACTTCAATTTCTCTCAAAGGGAAGAAAACTCATCAAGTAATACCCAGTTGTGTGTGAAGCCATACAGTTGGGTATATGGAGTACCGTAACCCTTCAGTAAACACAGCGAAAGAACAAAACTCAGCAGTTCCGGATGTCTACCGCCACCTGCGGTAGAGGACTCATGGTCTGGGCCATGTTCCTAAGTTGAAGGGACTTCCCATCTCTCATTTGATCCTGACTTTCTGCTTAACTTCCCCTTCCTTCAGCTCCTGCTTCTGAGTCTTCCTTTCTTGTACTTTTTAGTGAAATCAATACAGAAAATCAACACAATTCCATATCCAGGGGCCTGCCCATCACTAAAGCCACCATGAAGCTTCAGCGGCTGAGCTAGTCTGTAAACAGAAAAAATCCCGAGCAGCAGTGCCACATACGAAGAGACTGTCTCTGTGACAGGAAAGCAACTCAGTGCTGTCCAGGTTGCAAGCAGGCAGACGTGTTGAGTTGTATTGGCCAGAGTCTTTCACGTAGGCCACCTGCCTGGTGATCAGCACTATCAGGACGAGATCAAAAACAGAATTCTTTCCATTGGTCAGACATCAAGCACATTCTTCAGTCTCAAAATCAGTCGCTGATCCTTCATCTTTGTTTCTTTGTCAGCTTTGATCTCCTGAGTTTCTATGAGTTTCCTGAATTTGATGTTTGTCTGGCTAGCAGACACGATCTTTTATGAAGTCTGTGTCCCAGACTTGGTCTACCTGAGGGTCTCAACATACTCCTCATTCTAATTTGCTCCACTGGTCTTCAAACAGTTGCCCTTCTTAAATGGTACGCCCTGCCTCCCTGCTTATGCGTTGGTTTCTGTGCCCTAAGCTGTTGATGCAGCAGTCATCTGTATTTCATAGTTATGAATGACGACTCAAGGCAGAAAAAAAAGATCAAATGCATTTTACATTATTCATACTTCATTCCTATGACCATTAATTATAACTTCCAAACACAACTGTCTCTCAGTATCGGTCCAGTTAGAACGCTAACCCCCATGTCCTACAAGTGTACAGCAAATCCCATTCAGGACAGCTACTGCATCTCGTCCTTGTCCTTCCAAGGCTTCAATCATATTCAAAGTCCTTGAGTACCCTACGTGAATGATGATCCTCACACTCTTCCATAAATCCAGATTTCAAGACTTACCTCTATGGATCAAGAACCATACTCAATGTTTTACATAATCTTATCAATTCATTAGAGAGTTGTAGAGTCTATGAGTCACATGTCAAAGTCCTGAGGCTAATATATAAAGTCAAGGCTTAAACCCAGGTCTTGCCTTATTATATAGCTTCTGGTTTTAATTACTTCTCTTCCTATTCCAGAGAGAGAAAAAAACTTGACATCATTTTTAAACACGCACTATGCACAACTTCCCCTGAACAATCAGCAGTAAAGTTGTAACACTTTTACAGTTTTGATTTCTTTTAAATTCATTGCCTATGTTTACTTCCATAGCCAAGTTGGGTTTGGCTGTGATTGTGCCATTCAACATTTCAACTTTTCTTTTCACTGTAGAACTAAGCACTTTTTGGATCCTGATTCATATACACATTCATGTTCCCATATACCCACTCTCCTTCTATAAACACACACACATACATGAGCATATACATGAGCATACACATGCACACATACACACACAATGCTCTACCCTTTAAAGATTACAATATGTATGGACCAAACACCAACATTTATACTAGTGTTTCTCTCGGATTTTGTTAATGATCCACTCCCAAGAGCCACCATGTTATTGTTAGGAGTAGTATAGCTAATATATGTATATATGTTAGTTTTTGAAATGCAGCACATAGATGATTTAATTTTAGAAAAGCCATTCAGCATGTCTAGACCTTTTCTTAAAGGGTTGTAACCCATGCTTATCTCTTTTAATTATTTTGTTTTGAGACAGCCTTGCTCTGTAACTCAGGGTGGTCCTGAACTCAATAAAGAGCCCGGGCTGGCCTTGGACTCAAGGCAATCCTCCTGTCTTAGCCTCCCATGTGCTAGCATTATAGGCATGCACCACCATGCCTGGTTAATATGGTGCTGGAGAACCAAACTCAGGTACTGAGGGTTTGCTAGTGCGAAGCAAGTGCCCTAACCACCGAGCCATTCCTCCAGCCCATATCTCTTTTAATAATGAATAACAGCATATATTATATATCCATATTCTTCCTGCGCCCAAGGACTCATACTAAATAAAATTATTGCATATGTCTTATTGCTTCATATTCAAATTCATTATCTAAATATGAGTCTCAAAGTTCATGTTAGAAATTATATAAAATAACACATATGAAGAAACTGGTGCTATTGCCGGTATGCTTAAAGGTTTTTTTTAATTATTATTATGATTAGTTAACTTTCCTTCTCTTTTCTTGTTCCTCAGTGTAAAATGGTCATGCAATCTACATTTGCTAGACTAAACTGCAATACAAAGCAAACTAACGGCCCTATATAAGCAAGAAATTTTCTACTAGTATGTGGCCACATAGAATGGGATATATAGGCCAGCAAAATATCACCCAAGAACCTGCTAGAAGTGTCCAATTTTAGACTGTATCCTAGGCCTCATGAATTAGAATCTGCATTTAACAAATCCTTAGGTGACTCACATGCACATTAGAAATTAAAAGGCACTAGAGTAGAACTTATCCCCATTAAAAGGTGCTATTCACAAAAAGGTAGATTTTTCTCAGTCTGCTGTCCACAGACACCCAATTTTTGAGTTTTTTGTCTCCAGATTGAAGAGAGGGCTTTAGAACAGATCAGAATTTATGAATTTCTAATCTGCATTTCATCTTTTCTCATAGTCCCCTTTTCACTTTGAACCTCAATGAGAAGGGCTCTTGGGACGCTTCGATTTTTGGAAA
The DNA here is from genome assembly GCA_004027205.1 of Ctenodactylus gundi. NCBI lineage: Eukaryota > Metazoa > Chordata > Mammalia > Rodentia > Ctenodactylidae > Ctenodactylus > Ctenodactylus gundi. Next base: position 195,323 of record PVKB01000456.1, read on the forward strand.
ATCAAATTTACTACATCCGTGTCTGAACAAATACAAAGGAAATTAGATTAATCAAGTTTAAGGAGCCTAGAAAAGCGAGCTATTATAGGACCGCTGTTGTCCAATACTGCTACAACTTAACTAGCCCAGAGACGCCCTTCATTCATTTTTCTCTGCTTATGAGTCCGCAGAAGGGCTGTACCCACGACAGATACACGTGTTATTCCCATGATGACAGGAAAGGCAATTCAATGATTTCCTTCCAGCCAAAGTGGAAATATTTTGAAAAGGACCCAGTTTTAGAGTTAGTCCCAAGGATACAGAAAGAACAATGAGAAGATTCTTCAAACAGAAAACATCCATTCATTGTGATGAACATACTGAGAACTGATTTACACTTGTGTACGACCTTTCTGAAGGGCTTCAAAGACAAACAATTGTGTTACAACTCTGAACACACCTCTATCAGATACTCTCTAGAGATGGGCAGCCAATGAGACCTGTCTAGGTCAAACACTGCAGCACCAGAGAGATGAATAAGATATAAGTCTTGTCCTCAGAGAGTTTATAATAGAGTCAAATAAACCACAGGACAATTACTACATAAGTCATGTCATTCGGCTGCTAAGTGATGTCACCTGATTCTATGCCATATCATGTCAAACGGACCCTCAAAGCTCCCTAATGCTGCCCAGTCTAAACCCTTGCAATGCCTGAAAGGCAGTGTCCACCAGTAGTGCCCACTACATGACCTAGCCCTTCCTGTCCCCAACAGCCTCTCCTGCTCCACTCTCACCTTTTCTACAGCTCCCCCCATCTCCTCGCCCTCCCACTGCAGACTGCTCAATGCACACACTGTTGTGTTCAGTCCTCTAGGAGTCCGTACTTGTTCTTCAGGCCAAACAGTTTTGTTTTGTTCATTCCTGTATTGGCAACACCTAGAACTGCCTCTGGTACCCAAACAACGCTCGAGAAATGCTTGCAAATGAATGAATCAACTGACTCATAAAATCCTAGCAATCTCATTATAATCTACTAAGAAGGTGTAAGAGGTAATCCCTGACTGCTTGCAGTCTCCTATTACTTTTCTGGGATTTGTTGATTTTTTTATTGTGGTATAATCTATGCATAAGGAACTCTGAAAGAAAAATATCCACATATTCCTTCACAAATAGAGAAGACGGTTTGGTGTGTTCCACCATACAAGGAAAGCGGGACAGGTTGAAATGGTCATTTTTGAGGAACAGAGAAAATGAAGGCCAAAGACCATTTCTTCAGGGAATTGACAAGATTTTAATCTTCTCTGTTTAAAAAATTGATGTCCTTCTTCTTTTCTCACTGTTATAAGCTATTTGTGATGATAAGTAATGAAACTCTGAGCTTTGCAGACGATGATGCCATCTCTTTTGGAGCATTCAAGACTGAGGAGTGGGGTAGAGCTGAGGAAACACATCTGACTCTACTTTTCATCTTGGGAGAGAAAAAGTCCGAGAGACAAAGTAGGTTTTTTAAGTTGTGTATGGCCACAGTAGTGAGTTCTAGAGTGACATGACAGAGGAACGAAAGAAGTAAAAGATATGGCCTCAGTTTTCAGGAGTTTACTACCTCATCTATCTTCTTGAAAAATAAATTATATGACAAAATATTAAGAAAGCAATGGAACAATACAGGGAATTCTGCAAATCTGGCTAGAAATTCTACTAAGTGATACAGTTTGCCAAAGTGCCATGGTTGTTTCTTTATCCATTTTCTTTGGTCTTGTCCTCACTCTCCACTGTTTTGTTTTGTTTTCTCAACTTTCTGGTGCTGGAAGTTTACACAAACTCAAAAGCTTTCTGCCTGGCAAGATGGTAGACGAATAGCAGTGTTCTATGCATCATTTAATTGATTCATTCATTCAATAAATAAGCATTGTTTGACTCAAAAATTTTTTTTAATTTACAGTATTATTATGGGGCTGGAGGAATCGCACAACATTTACGGCACTTGCCTAGCAAGCGCAAGGCTCTGAGTTTGACTTCTCTGCTCCACATAAAGCTGGGCATAGTGGTGGTGCATGCCTGTAATTCTGGCACTCAGGAGACTGAAGCAGGAGGATTGTCATGAGTTCACGGCTAGCTTTGCCCGCATAGTGAGTTCGGCCTGAGCTACAGAGTGAGATCCTGTCTCAAAAAAAATTATGATATTCTATGCTTGAAGTAATTATGTAAGTTTTTCTTCCCCTCACACAAATACCACAAATCTCAGTAAATCTCAATACACTGTGGAATACTATGGTATAAAGATAAAGCTCTCAAAATCACAAAAGAAAAATAACTTTTATGCCACTCGTTACCATGAATGGTATTTCAAATACAGAAAATTCAGTTTTTCACCAGAATAATGAATATGACATAGTAACTCACAAAGTGATTATGAAGATCTAGTAAAATAATATAAATGATAGGACTTTAAAAAGAAAAAAACATAGAATATGAGAAAGAAGAAAACATGCATAATTTATAAATGTGAAATATTGACTACAAAGGATTCAAATTATCCAGTAAAGCACCTACCTACTTGATATGTTTATCCAAAAATTTCATAACTGCTATCATAGTTATATGAAAGAAAATATACATAGAACCTCAGTAACTATAAGCCTTAACACATTTCTCCAGGAACAATGTGGGGCATATGCACAATACAGGTGGGCCAGGCTGGAATATTTCATCGCCCAAAGAAAAGACAGTAGCATGATTCAAACCTGAGGAGGTGGACATGATGAATCCTGTAGCTCTTAAGTATGTTATGTCAAGACAACACTGGTCAAGGAGAAATTGCCTTAGAGCTTGAAGAAGACATCAGTTCTACACAAAAGCTTTCAGGGCAGCATTTCCAAACAACAGAGACCAAGGTCCTCGGAGAGATGAGTCACACCCAGGAAAGCAGGACACATCAGCTGGCTTTCAAAAACTAACTGCAAGTTTAGTTCCAGTAAGTTGCATTTTGCTTTTTCTTCTATAGTCACGTGGCTTATTTTCTTAAGTAAATTGTCGTCTCATATCTTGACTCAGTATTCCAAACGAACAAACAAAATATTCAACATTTTGTGATGGCATGAAATTTAAAAAGCAAATGCCAAAGTATCCAAACATGACACCCCTTGCACCCTGGACGACCAGGGCTCACCTGTCTTGTCAAGTCTCATCTGTTTCTTTATGCAGAGAAAAGAGACTCCACCAGCCTTTTAACACGGTGATGCGTTTGGTTAGAAATCGGGGGAGCTTGGTGAAGGTTAAATCTAAACTAAGATCTCCTCTTTCTACATTCTCACATGCTAGAGGAAAGCTGAGGAAACCGCTCCCTTCCCACTGACCTGACCCGTCTCCCCCTCCTCATTAGGAATCATTTACTGCAACAATGCAAAAATGCTAGGCAACGGCAGCCAGCGTAGGCGGTTTCCCGTGACAGCGATACCACCATGGAGATCTGATCACCATGCTTCTCGACTCTCCTTGAGCTGTTTAAAATCAGGAAGGATGATTGCCCTGGGAAATCCCCTCAGGTCAACGATCCTAGGTGACCTGCGGGAACTCGGGAGACTTCGTTTCTTTGACTACAAAAATGGCCGCTCATGTTAACTCTTCAGAATTCAGAGACTGAGGATGCAATAATAGCGCCCTTCTTGTCCAAGAACTGTACCAACAACTTCACTTACAACGATGTGTGAACCTCATACTAATTCTTTTAGGTTGATAGAGTAGTTATTTCAAACTCTACTTTAGAGATATATCCAGTTACCACATTTGCAGTGAATAGGGGGGAAAAGATTGGTGAATTAATTCCATGAGGGTTCCCAAAATATTCTTCCAAGTCCAATACTAAATTATTTGACTTCCAGAGTAAACTGGTAATCTCTCTCTCTCTCTCTCTCTCTCTCTCTCTCTCTCTCTCTCTCTCTCTGTGTGTGTGTGTGTGTGTGTGTGTGTGTGCGCGCGTGCGCACGCAGGCGCGCGTGCATGTGGTGCTGGAAATCAAATCCAGGCTTCACTCAGCTACCCCCAAGCCCACAATGAAATATTTGAAGAGCTGAGGTTATGGTTCTATTTTCTCCCAAAGTTAACTTGGCACCATTGCAATGGAAACAAGCAAAACTAGGTAAGTCAAGCAAAACATAAAATAGCATAAAATGAATGATATTCTCTAAAAGGTAAAATCTCAACCATCTGAGAATTGTAGGAAGCTTGTACTATTGTAGCAATTTGTCACATTTTTTACTTCAACAGATTTATTTTTCCCCTAAAGTCAAAATATTGTTAACTGTTTTACATGGAAATGTGATATTAATACTGTATGTAATTTAAGTCCAATACATTGTACATTCATAAAAATTGTGTTTTATGTGCTATAAAATCATACAGGTACATATAAACAAAGACAATGTTTGCATAATGAGGATTATCTGTCGTGTTATATATGTTTGTATTATAAAGATACGTAAATGAATATAAACATATACACATAGGCATTATATAGTTTTACTTTCAATGATATTTTAATTAACTTTTATACCTCAAAATTAATTCTAAATACCATTCATAATAGTAAATATTGGAAATTCATTCATGAAACTGTGAAGAACTGTAAATTCTTACTCTGACTTTTTTATGCTTATAAAGTATAATGAATACAGGACTCATGAAGTGAAATGAAAGTGATGAGTTGGATAATTATATCAGTCCAAGAGACATTCACATTTGTGTGACAAGCTAGCTTGATAGCAATCCCTTTTCAAACCTGCCTCTATCAGTGGGGAATTTTGAGATTAAAACTTAATTTAAAACTTGGTTAAGGACTGCCCTGAATTCTTCAGAGAAAACGCCTAAAGTAAATGTAAAGAAATCACGATCAAAGCCAGTGAAAGCAATGCTTTATAATTCTTCCCCAAAGAACAAATGCAGGGTTAGTTTATTAGATCAAAAAGAAATTTTTTCATTACATGCAAAATGAGGTTTTTTTCCTGTTTTCTCTCTTTCTCTCTCTCTCTAGAATAAGGTCTCACTCTGTAGTCCAGGCTGGCTCCGAGCTCACTATGTAGCCCAGACTTCAAAACTATGGCAGTCCTCCTGCCTCAGCCTCTGGGCGTTAGGACTACAGTCATGTGCCACCATGGCCAGCTTATGTGGTGTTGGGGAATCAAACTTGGGTACTTAGTGCTCACTAAGCTAGCACTTTAACCTCTGAGCTCTTCCTCTACCCCTATGTTTTATTTTTAAAACCATTTCTATATGAATGCATGTATGTGTGCATACATGTATGTATATATATTATGTTCTTTTGAAATTAGTTCTAAGTCTGGAACTGATAAACAGGTTAAATGCATACATATATGCATACACACATATATTTGCTCCTTGTGAGATGGATTTTTAAAATAATACAAAATTTGTATATATAGATAGCTAAATAGATAGACAAGACATATATATGTACACATACACACACACTTCACCAACTAATATTTAAGATCTGTATTCTATCTACAATACTGAGCGAAGTTCGATATGATGTTCAAAAGATTTCTTCCATACATAATGATTATCAATAAATAGATATGTCATTTTATTAAATTTGAAAAGGCCGTAATTATCTATGTCTAAAGTGAAAAGCATTCCACTCCATTGCGGGGCCGCTGCGCTTGTTTCCATGGCAACTCCTCCCTCGGTGCATCAGCAACCATAGAATCCCAGCCCTGGGGCAGCTTGGAAAGTCCCTAACTGAACAGGCTCTCAGTATTCAATTAGGCAACTGAGGTCCCAGGGCTGAGTCGGAACCTACCCAGCTGTTAGCTCAGGAGTTACTATCCGAGCAGGATAGCGTTTATTTTTGAGTACACTATACTGTTACCCCTTTTCTTCCCAACTGCTACCGATATTATATCTAAACACGCAAAAGACACTGCCTACATACACATGTTTATGCATACATTGTATACGTATAAATATAAAGGTGCCTAAGCGCTTTGATTAAATCATGCTATTTTAAAAATCAAGCTATATTTGTAAGGATTTTTTTCAATATTACAAATGAAACTATGGTTGCCTTTTTTGTATAACACTAACACAATTGCTATAAAAGAGTAAACAGTATTAAATCATAACTTCTACCTTCCTTATGTCTCAAAATGCTTTACTAAATAAATTTCCTAATTTTACTGAAGATGAGTATTTTTCAGAAGGTTTTAAAATTCAAAAAAGTTGAAACATAAAGAAAATCTTTAACAAATGATTTGCTGAAAATGCATTTCACAGCTTCAATTCGCTAACCCATTAGAATGAGAAACCCCGTAAGAACTGGTAATTCTCCTGTGTAACCTCATTTTTTCAGCAAGTAATAGGTGCTAGATTTTAGATCTGCACTGCCCACTTCAGGTTCTATTGAGGTCTAAGATACGACCGATTGGACTGAAAGTTGCTAGACATGTAAAATACACGGCAAATCTCAAAGAATTTATGCACTGCCAAGAGCGGTAAAACTCAATTTTTATAGGTATGTTGAAATGATAATATTTATCCAGTATTAAATGAAATATATTAGTGAAATTAATGTTACCAACCGCTTTTCACTTTTTCAATGTGTCTACCAGAGATGCTTTCATTGCGCGCACATCTTGCATTCATTGCCTTCATTATTTTCCTATTGTGCTGGTCTAGACAAAGTAATTCTCCCATGTGAGTGACTCGGTCTTCGTTCCCACAAATCCAGAGCCTACCCTGCAGGCTCAATCGTGACTTCCCTTCAACTGTTTTTGGATTTCTCTCACCTGATATGAACTCTCTTTTCTAAATTCCAAAAACATTTTTCTTCTAATCTAACTCCAATATGCCTTTTAATATGACTACATGCATGCAAGCACTGGTAAGTATGGCCTATGTATTGTTCCACCAATGTTTGTCACATGTAAAATAAACACCATGGAACTTTATTAATGTGACCTTTTGTTAGATAAGCAAGTGAACAAACTTAACCCTCTGTTTCCTTAGTCTCCAGGTTGTTTGGAGAAATAATAAATTTTAGAAGGAGGTCTATGACTTGGTAGGAAGATACATACCAGTTGACTCTCAGATACTGTAGAGGATGGTGACGGGAGATTAGCCTGCAAAATGTGAACACAGCATATTTAGTAAAAATAATAATTGAGAAAAATAACAAATCTGTATTTTAAATATTTTGAAGTTACTTTTTCAAGTAACAAATGGCCATGTAAAATTTTATAAAGCACAAAGGAAAATGAAAACTATGCCTCTAAGAAATGATTCTGAACAGCTTGATATCTGCTTTATAACATTTTCCCATGCATTTACCTAGCCCACATATAGTGAATATGATGTTTTAACTACTGATTTTCCTTTCAATATTTTTAATAAAAGTATTATGACATCAAAAATTCTTCAAGGTCACATAATATTTCATTTTTGTATACTACGTATGTTACTGAAACATAAGATCATTGTAAACATTTATATTTATTTACAGAAAATTTTAAAACTACATTTTTTTCTTAAACTGTGCTTTTATAAAAAGAAGCATTTCCATGTCTTGAGAATGGAAAGGATTTGGTTTTAAAGTTGTTTACATTAAAGAGCAGGTTAATACAGTTTCTTCATCCTTGGTTCCTATATGTTTTCTCTTTCATCTTAATTTATTTTCTTCCTTTTAAAAAATATTTTATAAGGCAAGAGATCTAGCCTCTTAATAAAATTTTAAGTGCAGGCCTCTGTGTCTAAGCCTGGCTGGACCACGTTGGAGGCTTAGAAAGACCCTGGCTGAAAATCTACACTACTGGCTGGGGACGCAGCTCAGTGTAAAGGCTCTGCGTTCCACCCCTAGGAACATAAAGAAAACAAAAAAAAATTAATACATCGGAAGTGCCTGATACAGTACTGTTGACTCCAAGTGGTGTTGTACAGCAAATCTCAAGAACCTTCCCGAATCACTTAACGGAAGCGTCTCTTTGCTTCTCGTTCAGGAACTGCCCCTTCCACCACTCCCCAGGTACCTTCTCACTGGGGTAATGCGGTGGTCGTTCGTTTTCTCAGAACTGACTTACTCAGAATTTGCCTAAAAATGCTTTTATTTTATCAAAACTCTGGAGTAAGAAGTCGAGTGGACCCAGAATTATTCAGTCTTTTGGAAAATGCAACCCCACTAACTTTGACGTCTGTTGCCGCTATCAATGTAAATGCCATACTCGATTTGGCGATGTATCTGTCTTTGCCTTTGGTTAGTGCTCAACATTCTTTATGAGACTTTGTAGATTCACCAGGATGTACCTGGGGCCGGTTACCAAACGCTGGGACAGGTTACCAAACGCTGAGACAGGGAGGCAGAGGAGAGAAAGAAGGGGAGAGATTTTCATCAAAGGTACAAAGTTTCAGGTAGGCTGGAGGATTAAGCTGTAGTGATCTCCTGCACTACATGGTAACAGTAAGAACCTATTAGGTGCTTTAAAAATTATTAAAATAAATTTCAACACTCTTATCACAAAAAAGACAAATTGGTGAGTTAATGAATGTATTGACTACTAAGGGAAGGTTCACAAAGTTGGTCAGTCACCTCATACCCCTAAAAGGAGGCACAAGTACAACCAATTAAAAATATAAATTAATTTTAACAGTTAGTACACTGAAAATAATCACAGAAATCAAGATTCATAACTTCAAAGAAAATCTATTAAAGAGTCAGTTGTATAGGAACTAAAAGAGTAAGCATAGAAGTGAGGATTCTTAAACTCATGGAAAAATAAATTACTACACAGGCCACCACCTGTGCCTCGCTGGTTTTTGAGAAGCCATTCTTGTCTCCCAAACACTTAATGCCAGAGGCACACAACGCACATCCAAACTCCTCGGCCACTGCTTACGGTTGCATTCCCCTGCAACTCACATCTAATAAGCTCTGAGATGGGGACAAATAGAATAAAAGGAGTTCAGGGTATCACATCCTTTCTCTTCTCCTATGCCAATTTGGGCAGAACACAGATAATTATCTTGCACGTCCCCCCAGCCTCTTTACACACCCACACACACACACTTCAGAAAGACACGTTAAAAATGAGAATTATTAGCAGAATGGAACTTCTTGCTTAAATCAGGCGCAATTCTTCCTGTAACTTCTCAAACTTCTGGCATTATCCACAGAACCAGATCTGGACCTGAAGTTGGCTTTTCTTTTCTTTCTTTCTTTTTTTTTTAGATTGCTCATTAAAAAAATTTTTTTTTCCATTGAAATCTTGCTTCATTATGTGAAAGTTGCAATTTGACCAATATTCAGCATGGAGAAGGCACCAATGACTTTTAAAAGCATATGCATTGAAAATTGTACAATAATTTTTAAAAATCAAATGAATCTCAGACTTCAATAAATTCAGTACATGATTCAGAAATTCAAAATAGTATTATGTATGCAATTTTAGCTTTCTTGCATATATATATATATATATATATATATATATATATATATATATATATATGTTTGTTTGTTTGTCTTTTCATGCATGAATTACAAATTCTATAACACATTAAAGACATGAGATTTGGGGAATCTCTGCCCACCCCTTTTTCAGAGGTTCAACTCAAACCTAGCTGACAATTGCCCCTCTTTCTAACCTGTCACTCACTTGGGGACTTTTCATGCCACCGTTGCATGAATTTCATAAGAGGAATGCCCATCTATCATCAGTCTTTTGTGTTTGGTCCATTTCACTAAGTATTATTGATTCAAGGTACCAGATCTGGACCTGAAGTTGGCTTTAGATGCCCTTTCCTCTAAGATCTATGACTGAGTTAATGCCCACTGCCTCTGAAGCCTTGTAGCATAGCAACATTTCCCACCATAGCAACAACAAAAAAATGTGTGAGCTGGCTAAATTGGAGATGATGACCTTTATTTGAACATCTGTCGATGTAATGGCGAATGTTCTTAATAAAGTTTGATACATTGTTCAATATATTGCGATATTTTGGAAGCAAAATTATTTCCATTGTAATGACATTTTCCATTCCTCAAGTTCATTAAGATAAGATCTCACCTGTATACTAATATTCAATGTGCTTGATTCATTTATTTCCTATTTAAAATTAATTAATAAAATGCAGAGTTTATATAATACTATGTTATCAATAGAATATGATTTCATTAAAAGAGTTTTTGATAAACTAGTAACAAGCCCAAATATTTGCTGTTTTGATAAATTAGTAGTAGGCATATCTATGTTCTAATGTTGTTCTTTATTAAGAAAGCATATTGTGGCTATTATAAATGAAATAATTTTCTACAAATGCAAATATAATACAAAAAATTCTCTCCAAAGCCAATGGGGTGAATATAAAATGAGATGGAAATTTAAGTAGAAAATGTATTTCCTTCCACAGGGGGAAAGAAAATTTAAAAATGAAAATCATGAGAAATAATTACTCACATATTATCTGAAAAGTTATGAACTAATTTAGGTATAAACAAGAGAATTTCAAAAGCTTGGAAATAGTGAAGAATTACCATTTAATTGTTAATGTGGGCAGATATTACATTATTCATTCCAAGTTTAGACTGAAGTTTATTTGACTTTGAGATACAATTTAGGCCCCAAATACAAATACAAACAAAAAATGTTTTAAAAACTCAAACTACTTCCAGTACCTATAAGTTTTTGGACATATCAATGGCAGAACTTTTTACATGAAGCAGATCTGGGTTTGATTTTGCCATTTATTTTGACTTCTAGGCTTGTTTTCTCCCTCCATAAAGTGATAATTTTATAAAGTAATATCTTATAGGGTTGGTGCATGTCTTAAGTGAGACAAAATTAATCTACAAGAAGAGTTCAAAACATTAGTTTTATTGAATTTAGTGTCTGCTTAAAAAGACAAAAGTAAAATACTGAAGACAAATTAATCTAATCACTACCTATTCAAAATCTCATTAGCTTAATTTCATTTCTATGATACTTAACAGAATCTCAATTAAATTGCTTTAAAAGTAGCTTATAATATAAAAATACCTGAATTGAAGTTTTACTATTTCACTAATTCTTTTTACAACTTTGGTGAAAGTACGATATTTTACAAATATTTAAATCATATTTAAGGTAAAGTTTCCACAGTTCAGCTAATTTGAATACTAAAATTTCTACAAGGAAATATTAAAACATCCTTTTACAAACATCAGAACACACAGCATTTGAGACAGCTCACATGAGATCACCCATATAACTAAAGTGAGTTTTGCTCTAAATTTTTTTCACTTCAGAAAAAGTGTAGCAACTGATTATCTACAAGTGTGAGGTATCTATGAGTTGGCACCAAAAAAACACTCTTTTATTTTTAACATCTTTCATCATAAAATAAACCTAATAGTCTTCCAAACACCATAGTCAAATCGAAGGTGCCACAACAAAAATTAAAACGTCACAATTATAAAAGAAAGTAAAAAATGAAGCTCTCATAGAAGAAACAAAATGTATTTAGTGTCAAAAATCTAATCTGAATCAGAGTTTATATTTATTTAAGTGTCTATTGAACTTCAATAATTCACAGTTAACTTTGAATGATTCAAATGCTCTCACACAAGTTACGGGCATGAAAGTTAACATACTTTTTATTTAATCTCATCACTGATTAAAGTCAAAGAATAGTTGGAAAATTCTCTAACTTTGGAGACTGAAGTAGCCCCTTTGTGATAATTCAAGTAGATTTAGAATTTAGAACCCTGAGGAGGGGTAGAGATAGGCAGTCTCCACAGTGCAGTAGAAATTTGTCTCATCAGAGGCACTTTGCTGTTTGGCAGCAGTAGATGAGAAAAAATGGCAAGAGAATAGAACATACTAGCTCCTCTTCCTTAAGTCTGTCCCTTAGGTCTACAGAACGTACTAGTCAAGGAAAAGCATACAAACATCTTTGAAATTGTTTTTTTCTTCTCACACTCGCTAAAAAATTAAGGAACTCAAATCCTGAAACTCCTACTCTTTCAAAGATGGATTAGTGAGAGGAAGAGGAGAAAGTGAAAAAGCGCAGAGAAAAAGAAAAAGGCAAGAACTGTTATGTGTTGTGCCATTCTCGCGTGTCAGAGCCGTAGAGGGAGTCTGTGTACAGTGACTAACAATCCGAATCTTACACACACCAAGTACAAAGAGTTACTAGCGTCACCATTTTAGAGATTAATAAAAAACCTAATGAATAATCAGGCAAAATGAGTGATTTTCCCAGGATCCAATAGTAATGTAGAAACAACACTGTGATTTAAACTTGCATCTAGCCAATCACTGCCTCCCTCTGTCTGAGTATTACTCCAAAGGGCTGGCAATAATAACGAAGAATAACAGCAAAAGCTTCCAGGAAATACTCCAAGCAGTGTTCCTGCCCACGTGCTGCAAAATCATTTCCTGAATGTGATAAACTTCAGCAATTTCCTTGAGCTCATTATCAGCCTTAGGGAGATGCAAATGAAGGCAGGAATATCTAAACTGCAATGATTATACTGCACAGAATACATATTTAATAAGCACGTGCTCTCGATAACCATGGTGACAAAAACTATGTATTAGAAAAAAATAATGTGTAATTTAAAAAGCAGAGTTTACTGATGGTTGGGTTTTTTTTTTCATCTTTTCCTCGTGTGTGTGTGTGTGTGTGTGTGTGTGTGTGTGTGTGTGTGTGTTTGTGTGCGCGCGCGTGTCTGTGTGTGTCTGTGTGTGTGTCTGTGTGTGTGTGTGACTGGGGGTAGAGAGAGAGAGAGAGACAATGGTCACACTGAGCTTGGGTATTTTGTGCATGTAAGTATCACATCAGCTTTACGATTCCTTCCCTTTACCCTTTTTGGCCCTCCCTCAATCTCCTTTCTCCCTTCATGATGTCCACTACCACACCCATTTGGTTCTATAAAATGCCTGTATTCTGGGTTTCTCATACTAGAGAGACCATGCAATATCTACCTTTCTACATTTGACTCACTTCACTAAGCATGATGATCTCAAGTTGTGCATTTACCCACAAAAGCCTCAAATGCATCTGTCTTGATGGAAGAGGAGTAACCCACTGTGTGCATATACGACTATGGAAGAGTGTGAAGAATCCTCCAAAGAGTGAAGACAAACGTTCCATCTGACCCAGCCACACCTCTCCGGGGTATCTTTCCAAAAAAGTTAAAAGCAACATGTAATAGAGATACAAGTATGCCCCTGCTTATAGCTGGATAACTAACAATAGCTAATTTGTGGAAGATGTCAAAACATCCATCAACAGACCAATGGGTGCAGACGTTTTGATGATTGGTTTTAAATGGAAAACCAAACACTCGTTCAGGAAACCATCTTGTTTCTACTAGATGAGTCTGCTCAGAAGCAGAAATGGATGACATGACCAAAAATGCAAATAGGTAAGTAAGGAAAGGTGATGATGGGCTGCGGTCACACACATATGCACACATGTGTGGGGGTGGGGATGTGTGTGCATGCATGCATGAGTGTGCATGCATGTATGTCACACTGCCAGCTCCCCACAACCATCTGGAGTCAGTCCATATTTACTTACCCATTATTAATCTCCTTTTCTCTTAAGTGAAAATGTATTTACTTGATTGTTTAAGTTCAGAGGAGCAACAAATTGATCAGTCAATTAAATGGGCAATTCTATTAAAAATGAACAAACCTGAACGCTTTAATTATATGACTTGACTATAGTAAGCCCAATAAACCAACACAAAAAATAAAAACGTCATCTAGACTTTTACAATTAAAAAAACCATAAAGCAGGTGTCAAATTCTGTCTTATGTTGCTAAACTAATAAAACTAGACTTCATATAAGAAAGAATTCGATGGGCCCACCTGATGTTCTAACCCAACACAACCTGAGTTTCCATATCTGTGCTAGTCATGCCATCCTATCCACCCCTTTCCATTTATGAAAAAACCTAACCTAGTGGGAATAAATATATAATCTATTTTCCTCATTAGCCATATATAAGCATTCATTAAAGAGTAGAATAGGGGCTGGGAGCAAGCTCAGCAGTTAGAGCTCTTTTCTGGCAAGCACAAGGCCCTGGGAAAAATTCCCCAGCACTAGGTAAGCTTGTTGTGGTGGCACACCTGTGTAGTTCAGCACTTGGGAGGCTGAGGAAGGAGGATTGCTGTATGTTTGAGGCCAGCCTGAACTGAGTACAGGACCAGTCTGGACTACAGACTTAGACACTATCTCAACGAGAGAGAGAGAGAGAGACAGAGAGAGAGAGAGAGAGAGATCAGTATGTGCAGTTATAAAGGTACTTACATATTTGGTTTCTCGGCCAGCTGCTCTTGGAAGAGTTGTATGAGTCTGCATGAAAATAAAAATAATTATGCTTCTAAATAATCAGTCAATAAGAAAAAATTCAAAAGAAAGTACTCATCTTTTTCTCCTTTGATACTTTTTAATCACTTTCTTTTTTCTATATAAAATCCTCATTACCTTTGAAAATGATTTTAGTGAACCACTTTGCTTTTCTTTCTTGCTGTTACCCGTCACATTTCTGGTAAACTTTCCTCACTTACTGATGATGTTATTGTGAGTTGTAGCAGTTCATCACACGTTGCCCATAATTGTTGACTCTTTCAAACCTCACAGAGAAACCTCTACTCTCTTAATTCTTTGGCTCACACTCAAAGATATCCCTATCCACTCGATGTCAGCCATCCACTTTGAAAGACGCTGCCTTTGTCTTCACCAATAACATGAAAACGCTGAAATTCCACCCCAGTGTCCACTCTCAGAGCCTCCCTCCTCTCCATCTCTTCTCATCTCATCTCTTCTCTAGCCCCTCAGTGCCTCACTTCATTGAAATCTTCAAATCACTGACTCTCCCTAATGTGATTCTGGCTTAATTACTTCTTAGCTTACTTCACACTCTCGTATTCAGTACTCTCATTGATTTTGCCTCTCTCTCCTCTTATGAAAAGTTCACTTGCAAAACAACAGCAGAAGTCCTACATGAACCTCTCCATGTCTACCTCCTCGTTTGTACCTGAGAAGAACAAAATTGCGGGGGAAGCTCTCTCCTACTCGTCCTTCTTAATTTCCTTGCAAATCATTTCATTTCTTTGATTTTTAACTTCAAATGTGCACTCCATGCTGCCTAGCAAGCCCCAGTTTTTCTTGGATAGACTCAATTTCTGAGATGAAATGGCTATTTGATTCACTCATCTATTCAATAAATATTTATTGTGCACCTACTGGATGCCAGGCACAGCTCCGGACCCTTGGAACTTATCAGGGAATAAGAGAGACAGAAATATTCTGTTCTTGGGGAACTTGTATTCTAGCAGACGCAAAAGTAAACAATAAAATAATAAATACACAAATTATAAGTTAGGTGGTAATAAATGCACTGGAAAATAGTAGAAATAACTGGAAGCTTAGGTTGACATTTGTTCCAGGGGATTTTTATGTGATTTTTTTTTCTAAACACCTTAAACCTTTTTAGACCGACCAGACCCAGATGTTTGGGCTAAATTGCACTGAGTGTCTTCCATTATCAGATGGGATGAGCCCCAAAGAGAAAAATGACAGAGCAAAAAGAGGTAAGTGAGCGGAGCTTTTGGAATACTAAGTATCCCATCAAAAGGAAATAAGCAAAAGGGTCCTGTGGTAGGCATTTATCCTCGTGAACAATGGATAGAGGATTTGAAAACAATCCTTCTGTGAGGGACAACAAAAAGCTGAACTAAATATTTTATCAAAGACATCAATGAGCTTAAAGAAAAGCAAACACTTACTTGGCAAATCAAGAGATGACAGGAATTTGAGAAGAGAAGTTGAGATTTTGAAACCTGCTTTTGCCCTGGAGATGTTCACAAAAAGGGATGAGCTACTTGAGAAGATTATCCCGCCTTCTAATGTCTCGGGAGCATAGGAGTATAAACGTCAAAAATACTGAACCTGCCTCGAACACGCTGGGCCTCAAGAGCAGGAATGATAAAAAGATTCTGCACAGTCTCCAGCCTAGCTCAAGTTACCCGAAAATGATTGTCTGGAAAATATAATCTCAAAATCTTAAATTAAGGCAATGCCTCTTGCGAGGGCTCCCAGGGTCTGGCAGAAGCAAAAAGATTCTTCATAGGAAGACATTATCACTAGAGGTCTCAAATAACTTCTATAAATAAATTTCCAAGTAATGTCCAGCACACAGAATTTAATAAAAAAGAAGCAAGAACACATGAATAAGGTCAACAGAAATAATAACTGCCCTAAAATTACTGATAAGAGTGTGCAGAAATTTGTATTCCCTAAACCAGATGGAAAGCCAACCACACTTAACTGTACTTTAGGGAGGATAAAAGCCATAAATCGTGAATTTTTATAGGGAACTAGTAACCACAAATTGTACACCTGATTTCAAAAAGAGTTAAATGTGACAAGACAGTAGCATATTTGACACATTCAAAGCACAGCAAAGAGGCCACCAGGGCGAGGGGAGTGAATTAAGTCAGAAGAGAGCAAGTCCTAAAAGTACAGGGCAATCTGATAATACAGGTTCTTCCAGGGCTTTCTCGCTTCATTTATTATTTACTTAATCTCATATTTAGGTTTCCTTTGAAATCTAGACCAATATTTTCTCTGTAGGAAATTTCATGCGATTTTCTTAAAGATCTCACACTTTTTTAGACCACTCAAAGGGTGAGAACAGTTCTGGGTGCTTATAGTGTTAGATGGGACCATCCATGAAGAGAAGGTGACAGCAGGAAGAGGCGAATGAGAAAAGTGGCTAGTTTTAGGTAGAGGAAGAGTCAAACTGACCAATGCCATAGAGTTCTCGCGCCTTGGCTTGGCTTTGTTTTGTTTTGTATAAATAACGGAATACAGTTATGCAAAGACAAGGGAATGAAACTACTGAATGGTCCAGCAAACATAATGTGGATTTCGGAGTGCAGAGAGAACAAAATAAGCATATTCTACATATATTTTGAACAGAATTTCTAAAAGAAGACATGTAGAATGTGAGAAAAAAGAGTAAACATGACGCAAAGTTTCTGGTGTTGAGCAAAGAGAGACTGAAATTCTATGAAAGAAATGAGAACAAAGTATATGGAATCCTTTTTTCAGGGCAAATCTAGATTTCTTCTTTTCATATATTGCATGGGAAACACTTGTTATGCCTCCCAGTGGAAACAGAGGAGGTGACTGAGAGGCTGAAGTTTGGGAGCAAATCCGGGACTAGAGAAACGCATTTGAGAGCTGTTGACGTCTACTTAGTTCTCAAAGCATGAGACTAGAGCAATAAGGAGAGGAGTGGAAAGTCTAAGGACTGATCCCTGAAGCTCTAACAGTCACAGTTTGGAAAGAGGTGGATGAACCAGCAAATGTGACTAAGAAATAGTAACAAAAAGTGACAACAGGATAGTCTATTGTTCCGTCACAGCTCTGCTGACTGCTTCCCCAGACCTTTCCATAGTGATGACAGTTGGTTCAACTGCTCAAAGACAAAAGTGCCAGAGTAAAGGCTCCAGGAGCAGAAGAGAGCATCAGGGTCACAATGGCAAAGGGCTATAGATACTATAGAGCGCCTTCCTTCTGGGGCAGATGTTTCTCCCTCTCTTAAAAAAGTAGAAAATTTCCACCAGAATAGGCCAATCCTAGTAGCTGAGTTTGGTATTTGCCATTCTGGGAAGTGTACATATAACAGCCAAGTCAGCTGAGTTTCTGTTGGGGGAGGAAAGATATCTGAGAAATGTAAAAACTGAAGAAGAAACCACTGCTCAGCCACGCTGTACCTAGGGATTTACCCAAGAGAAATGACAATGTTTGTTCAAACAAAATCTTACTTTAAAGTGGCCTTAGCAACTCCCCTAGCAGTAGATTCAAATTAGACACAACCCAATCATCTGTCAAATCTGAGTGCGTAAAAACAATCATCATTCATCCACACTATGGAAAACCACTTGGCAATAAGGAGAAACGAACCACTGGTAAAGCCCAAAATACAGCTGAGGGTCAAGTGCCTGCAGCGTAGCACAGGCTCGGAAGACTACCTATTACCTTATTTGAATGTTAGTCTTGAAAAGACAAAGCCTTAGAGAGAAGATAAAGACCCTTGATTGTCTAGTTGTTGGAGTGAAGGGGGAACTATACCAAAAAAGGAACATGAGGGAAATGTAGTGGGGAAAGAAAATGTTTCATATCTTGAATGTGGAAGCTATGGTTAGACAATTGTATGTTTTTGTTAAAACCCATAGAACAGCAAGAGAAAAGGGCGATTTTATACTGGCTGAATTACGCCTCAACAAATCTAACTTTAGAAGAAAAACAACATGCAAGTAACAACAAAAATAATTAATATAGGGATTGAAGAACAGAATAGACACTAAGCAATTTCTTGAACTGGAATATCAGATCAAAAAATCCTCTTGAAAGAATTAGGAAGCAAAAGTCAAAAATAAATACAAAGATAAGGCATGCTATGCGAAACCAAAAATGACAGAATCAGTATTATAAGAGAGTCCCAGGAGGAAAGACCTTAGCAAAAATAATGACACAAAAATTGCCTGTAAGGTAAGGGGAAAAGAAGACTGCAGAGTTGAGAGACAGGTCACAAACAGTACCCAACCAAGATACAAAGATGGGAAGGCATGTCAGCACACATCTTTAATCCCAGCTACTTGGGAGCCCAAGGCAGCAGGATCACAGGTTTGAGGCCAGCCTGTGCAACTCAGCAAGACTTACAACAAAATTTTAAAAAGTGTGGGGGAAAAAAGGTGGTAGGGTAGCATGGAGGATATGTAATTCATCAATCCTTAGTTTCCATTTCTAGTATCAGGATGGAAAAGGATGCACAAGATAAACACATGAGGGGCCGGTGGAACAGCTCAGTGGGAAAATCGCCCGCCTAGCAAGTTCAAGACCCTGGGTTCGATTCCCCAGCACCACATAAACCAAGCATGGTGGCCACACCTGTAATGCCAGCACTCAAGAGGCTGAGGCAGGAGGACTGCCATTAGTTTAAGATCAGCTTGCTCTCCATAATGCATTCAGGACCAGCCTGCACCACAGAGACCCTGTCTCGATAGATAAATAATGCATACATAAATAAATAAAATCAAAACATGTACCTATGTCCGCTATAGGGAAAATGAGAAACACCACAGACAGAAATAAATTTCTAAAAGCTTACAGAGCTACTTTGTAGCAGAACAAATATCTTGCTGACATATTACTTCAAAAATATGTTGCTCAAGTATATGAGGAGCTATTGAGGAGAAAGGACCTACTATTTTGTATTTGGTAAAACTATAGCCTAAGTGTCAGAGTGAAATACAGATACTCCCAAAAAGGTAGGCCACACAATGCACAGAAATAGACCTTGCCGAACATAATTTTCAGCAATATTTTAATAAGAAAAACATGAAATTCGGCAGTGTGTTACCTTGAAAACAATTGAGAAAGATACATTTTAAAATTAGGGAAAAGGCATATTTTAAACGTACAGGAGAAAAAGGCATACCTAGGAGAGCATCATAGGAAAAGCTAATAGGAAGTTGTATCTTCACACTCAAAAGAGAAACCTGCCACTCCAAAGTAGCAATGCACACTAACAGGAGCTCAAAAAGTTTTAAAAGTTAAGGATGAAAGAAGCCCACGGAGTGGGGGACAGCTGGAGAGATGAGGATATACACGATACACAGGTGAGATCTGGTGAACAACTTTCAAGCCATATTTTTTTCTCTTTCACAGGGCAGCCATCGACGGACTTTCCATTTTCTTAAACATTCCCAACATGCCTCTCTGATTGGTCTCTTCCTACAACAACTTTCCTTCACGTTTTCCACCTCCCGCGATGTTTCTGTTCCTTGGTGCACCTCCCAGCGCACCTGTGACCTCTACGTGCCGGTCATGTCCAGTCTCTCCCACCAGATGCCGACTCACGACACACATTTCCTTGATACAAGCCTGAAGTAAATCCTGTCCCAAATCAGCTGAGCCCTCTGCCGCCCGCCGCACTGGGCCTCCCTCACTGTTCTCCATTCTGTGGGCAGAAATTGCGGCTCCTTCCTAGCGCCTCTAGCCTTCCAAATTTGCAGCAAATCTCAAACCTTTACGCTTCTTCCTGGCTCCTCTGAAGCCACCCTGCCCAGGCCACCGTCACCAACTCTACCCCTGACTTGAGTAGCCTTTACAAGAGCCTCAATGATCACTTTTAACGGTTGCATATTGCTCCCACCACGTTTCAAACGTCTTTTAATTTACCTTGAAATCCTAACTTCATGCTATGGCAAATAAATATCTGAGTCCCTGTCCCTATCCACTTCTCATCCTCATTTGACACGCGTTATCCCTAGCTGACCACACTGCGAGCACGTTGGCTTTTGTCCGCCTCTTCACACAGCTAAATTCTCCCTTGGGTCAAGAAATTTACATGTGGCTTCGCCTCTGCGTGGCCTCCATTACCCCAGGTCTTCCTTCAGCCGCTCCTTCCCAGGGTGGGGACAGCTTGTGACAGTGTACTGAACATCCAACATTAGGTATGCTTTCATAATTTTGCAATTTCTGTAACCAAGCTGTAAAGTTATATAACTCAGACTGCCAATATTTTAAAGTAACTCCATGTTGTGGTGATTATGCTATTCGAATTGTGTTTGCTGTGTAAATTAGAGCTTACTGCGCAAATTAAAATTTGTATTAGTTTGCTGTGAATTCATCTTGTGAGGCCTCTCCCGCCTCGCCTGGGAGCCTGGCTTCCGCACTTATCAGGACGGCTCCGAATCGTG
The DNA here is from genome assembly GCA_004027205.1 of Ctenodactylus gundi. Classification (NCBI taxonomy): domain Eukaryota; kingdom Metazoa; phylum Chordata; class Mammalia; order Rodentia; family Ctenodactylidae; genus Ctenodactylus; species Ctenodactylus gundi. Next base: position 216,073 of record PVKB01000456.1, read on the forward strand.
TGATAAGGACAGAAGCGTAACCTCTTCCCCTCCCTCGCCTCCGCGGCAGCCTGCTGAGAGTCACGTATTCCACGAGAATCACGTTTTTGCGAGAATCACGTCGGGTTATGATTGGTCACTATGTATGATATATGTAATGATTTAAAATCCTCTATATAATCTTTGTGTAAAATTTGTTCAGGGCTGCTTTCTGAAGACTCACTCAAAAGTCTAGAGGCAGTCCAGTTGCCATCTTGGCCATTAAATAAAGATCTTTACCTGGTCTTAATTGGTGGATGGTGGGCTTTTAAATTGGCTTTAGGCGGTCTCTTAATTCTGGCCTACCACCATCTCTGGGTTGCTACTACCAAAGTATGCCCTGCAGATTTCTCTGCCTCACTTTTCATTGCTCCTCTAACGGCTCTCAGCCCCAGACCCACAGTGGGCACTTCACAAATATTTGTCGAACGGAAAGAAACAAACAACGGGCCAAAGAGATGATCTTCAGGATGGGAAGATTACTCACAAACTACATATCTGAAAGGACTTTACTACACAGAGTATATTTTTTTAAAAAAAACACAACTCGATAACAAAAATACAACCCAATTTTTAAAATAAGCTAATAAACATTTCTCAAAAGGACAGAAAATGGGAACCAAATACATGGAAAAAAATGTTTAATATCATTAATCATTGAGGAAATGTTAAAACACAATGGGATACCACCTCACCTCAGAATAGCTACTACCAAAAAGGCAAATGATGATAACAAGTGTCAGAAAGAACAGAGAGAAAGAGGAATCTTGTGCACGCCTGGCAGGAAGGCAAATTAGGACAGGCATTAGGAAACACAGTATGGAGGTTCCTCAAAGAACTAAAAAATGGAAATACCATAAGTTCCAGAGATCTGGCTGACTGCTAGGAAACACCCAAAGGAAACTGAAGGCAAGGAGATAAAAAGCCACCTGCACTCCCATGTCTGCTGCAAGGCTATTCACAACTAGGATAAAGAATTGACCTAAATGTTTATTAACATATGAATAACAGAGGAAAATGAGGCAAAAGGACTAATTGAAACACTAGTCAGCCGTAAAAAGCATGAAATCTTGTCATTAGTGACAATAGGAATAGGACTGAAAGTCACTGTGTTAAGCGAAACAAGCCAGGCACCATAAGGCAAACATTGCATGGCTTCAATTCTAAATGGAATCTAACAAAAGCTACTCTTGAAGTTCAAAGAAGAATGAATAGTGATTATCAGAGATTGAAAGGACACAGGGGAAGGGGTGGAGGAGAAGGTCAACCAACCAGGGCAATGAAATGGTTTTGAGAGAACAGCAGGGTGACTATAATTCATAATATATATCTCAAAATAGTTACAAGTGAGGAATTTGAATGCATTTGTCATAAAATGATGAACATTTAATGTGATAGATACGCTAACTACTCTGAATTAATGACAACCCAATATGTATATGAGTTAAAACATTATATTATGCTTTATAAATATATACAAATATTATGTGTCAGTAAAACATTGCTGAATAAAAAATTGCCTTAAATTTAGCAGCCTAGAATATTGCTATTTAACACTGTAAGTAGCAGATATTTGTCAAGCAAGCCAATGCTAATAATATGGATCATTACTTCTCAAAACGGGTTCTCATTATATTTCGGGGTGGGGGGTTCTTGCTCTTGTTCGTTTTGTTTGTTTTGTTTTGTCTTTTTTCAAAGACTACTTTATTCAGAAAGGATTAGGACAGTGGAATAAAGTGTTCACTCGTCTGAAGAACAAAGAATAAAAACTGACCAGAGGGGACCCAAAGAGGATTGCCCTCAGTGCAATTTATATAATCCAGGATTGTTGCATGTTCAAAAGGTCAGTGAGAAGAAACACCTGAAATTGGTGTACATATATTTGGCATGTCAAACTTCTACGTGAGAAGACTTGAAGGATATCGGACAAAACAAGTTTCACATATAGACACTATACCTATCTATGGGTCCTCCATACTAAAATACATTTCTTAATATTGAAGTAGTTTCTCATGCTTCTATTTTATTACCTATATGTGGCAATAATATTTCAATTGAGCTGGAGGCATACCATCGCCATTAAAGTGCTTGCCTAGCAAGCACAAGGCCCTGTGTTTGATTTCCCCAGCACTACATAAACTGGGCATGGTGGCGTGTGCCTGTAATCTCAGCACTCGAGAGGGTGAAGCAGGAGGATTGCCATGAGTTTGAGGCCAGCCTGGACTACATAGTGAGCTCAAGACCAGTCTGGACTACAGAGTGAGACCCTGCCTTGAAAAAACAAAACAAAACAAAACAAAAGAAGGAAAGAAAGAAAGAAGAAAGAAGGGAAGAAAGAAAGAAAGGAAGAAATGATATTTCGATTTAAAAATTAGAACTACTCATGACCAATTCTATATTTTTAAAACCTACTTCAGATATACAATGTTCCTGGCTTTGTAAAAAAGACCTACGAAAAGTACTCATACTAATTCCAAGAGAGAAAGTAAGGCAAAGCCTCCAAATTATTACCAATAAAAAAGCTACACACATTTTAAAATTTGAATGCATACTTAATTATTCTAAGTATTTGAGAAAATAATTTAGAGAAATGTAGAATTTAATCCTAACATATAGAAATGGCTAGGTTATAAGAAGGAAATATTCAACTATTCATTTATAACAGTTAATTATTAACACTCTAACAATCTAAATATACATATTCTGTCTCTTTGGGTTAAAGAGAAATGAAATAAATCCAGCCAGTCCAAAAAAATTTTTAAAAAACTATGTTAAAACTATTAAGACTAAATGCTACTCTAGTGTACTTCATTTTCCACTTTGACAATTTAAAATTTTAAATTACAGTTCTAACTACATTAGTACTGAAGCTCTGGTTTGAGATTAGCATAAACGCTATGTGCTGCCAATTCTCCATGCATTTATAAGATGTCAACATAACAGTGGAGCACCTGGCTTTCAAACTGCTTCCAACCAACTCAGAGTTAGAAATATATTTTACTCTGTGGCCCTGTATGCACACATTGTGTATATTTTTAAAAAATTGAAACAAGTATCAACCATTCCCGCATACTTCTTGAAGTGCAATCAAGCAATCTGATATCTTACTTTTTTACTATTTACTATTTTTAAATTATATATATATATATATATATATATATATATATATATATATATATATGTATGTATATCCCAAAGTACTATTGGCTTTGACTTGCAGTTTGAAAATCATTGATATAGTAAATGTTATGATTCATTCAATTAAATTAAATATATACATACTTTGATTGTTTCAGAACCCAACAATGTCTGCTGTGAGGACCTTGAAGGAGAATCAGAAGACTGCTGGGGAAAAAAAGAAAGAAAGAAGAGACGGAAAGAAACAAAAGAAAAGGACCAGCCTGTGAGGCCTCGGACTACCACAGAGGGATGCAAGCCAAGCGAAGCAAATGTTTGAACAGCACATTCTAGTCTAAGGCATTACCATAGACAAGGAATCCTGTAGGACCTTATCAATGGTAGCACAGAGCTCTTCCGTTTGCTGTCTGAGCTGTGCAGGAAAACACAACTGGAAGATTGAAACCAGGCACTGGGTTAGCAATGAGTTTCAGAGTGCAGACCGAAAGCGGGGCAATCTGAAGCCATTACCTCCAGAGGCGGGTCTAAGGAGCTGTCCTTGGAGGCGCCTTCTGTCCTGGCTGGTTCATCTAATGCCTAGAGGAAGGAAATAGTTCTTGGATGAGACTTCTAGCCAAAGAGCAGTGCAGCGCAAAATCTTTTCAAAGAAAGTGACAAAAAAAAATCTAAATCATTTGATGAGCTCTTGTCTAACATGAAGTCATTTTCTACATTTATCTGACTTCTCTAACATGAATATCTTAATATAAAGTATTAAATAAAAAGAAGCTGCTTTTGTTCTACTTTTGTCCTATTTTTTCCTAATTCTTCTTTAAATTTTTCAAATTTTAATTTATTATATGTAATGTATTCCTTATTTCCTGTTTCCATTCACTAATTGGGATCGTGCTAATTGTTCTGCCAGAGTCCTTTATTTCTTTAAACACAGCTAAAAGCAGTTTTGTAACTTTGAGAAGGCTGGTGAGAGTTTGTGTCTGATTCTTCTCCAGTGCGTTCAGAAATGCTATTTAACTTCGCAACAAGGCAGTTGTGAATAGAGAGGACAGCAGGGCCCCGTGCTGCAGGCGCCTAATCCTAGCATCCTGGGAAGCAGAGGAGGGAGCATCACAAGTTTGATTCCAGCGACTTAGTGGGACCCTGTCTCAAAATCAAATGTTAGGGGGAAGAAAAGTCTAGGAAGTTATTTCAGGGATAAAACAAGGGATGAAAACAAAGAATGTATATGACGTTTTCCTCTTCCGTTATCTTAGATAACTAAGCTGCAAGACGTAAGCAGATAACATCAAGGCCACGAGTTGAGCCAATCTGAGCCGTTCCAAACAATGGTGGAGTTCGTCCCTTGCAGCAGGGAGTGGCAGGGAGTGTTGCTTATGTTAAATAATATAGGCTTTTTTTTTTTCCTAGATTAACCTTGAAACTATTCCATTCGTACTAAGGTCTAACTCAAGCAATAGGAAATCTCACAACACCTCACATACTATGTAGGAATTCTAAAGTTGTGCGATTCATTCCACTGTCTGGTCCATGCTCTTTTTACCACAGCCGTTAAATCTAAATACTCCATCTGCTCAACGTCGTGATGCAATCTTTGCTTTAAACAGTTACATGCATTTCAAAGAAATTTTAATAAAACAGTATTTTATGTCTAACCGCACATTGGCCATGGGCCACACCCTGCCTTCCTTCCTGAAATTCCTGAGTTTCTAATTGCCATTGTTTTCTCTTTAGCCTATAATATTGCCTTTAGGTTTTTTTTTTTTAATGGACTACGAGACTGCTGCCTGGGAATTCTTTTCTTTTTCATGTAGCTTCATTTTCTCTTGATCACAACCTGTAGTTACCCTTTTCTCTCTCTGTACCTTAACGGTATCAACTGCCTGACTGTCCTCTGGTCTCCAAGGCATCCCATAAGCTCACTCTCCTGGTTGCCCTCTAGGTTGCCTGTTTTCTTCCTCCTGCTGCTTTCAAGGTTAACTCTTCATAGCTGATCTTCAGCGGTTGTACTGATGTGTCTAGACATGGCTTTCTTTGTATTAAAATTTGGGGACATTACCTGAGCTTCCTGCAGAACATGTATATAGTCGATCAAATTTGGAAATGCACTGGCCATTGTTATCAGCTACCTTTTTCATTCCATTCTTTCCTCTCCTTCTGAGATTCCAGTTACAATTGATATGATCCTCTATGTCATCGGAATTCTGTTCAATTACTGTCTTTCCATTCACATTCTGAAATCAAGTAACACTGGTCAATCTGTTTGCAATTTCACCGACTTATGTATTTGCAACTTTCTCTTACATCAATCCAGTAAATTTTTCTACGTTTAATATTTTTATTTTATTTTCAGTTGCAAAGTTTTCATTTGGTTATGATTAATGAGTTTCTATTTCTTTCTGAGAATTTCTGTATTTCAATTTATTATAAACACATTTTTATTTATGCCCTTGAGAATATTTATAACCATGGCTTTAAGATTTTCACCAGCTAATTTTTTTCACCATCTGGAACATTTTAGGATTGAACTTCATGTAGGAGCCTTTCCTCTGAGTATGGGTAATATTGTTCTGTTTCTTTGAACGCCTACAAATTAAGGATTAGAGGCTGGGTGGTATGTTGCAAAGACTAGATTCTGTTGTGATCCCGCAGAGAATAGTTAGTTAGTTTTAACATGCAGCTAATTGGGCTGCAAACTGTCTCCCTGGTGACTGTGGGCAGCAGCTGAAATGCTTATTTATTTACTTTTCCCTTCCCTAAGCTTCAGGGGCACGTGTGTTACTCAGCAATTATCCAGAGACTTGGGCAGAGTTTATAAGCAGCGCCTGGAGCTCCCCTCCTGGGACCTTCCCTGGATTTCCTGGTCATATTCCAGTTTTTGTGTAAACGTTACACCCCTCTTTTCCTCTGATTTCTCATCAGTACGTTTGTAGGTTTCTCTCTAAGTTTTACCCGTTTCATGGCAAGCAAACAAGGGGCTCCTTCTAAGGTAAAAATCGATCAATAAATAAAATCTAAAAGCCAATACAGTGCTATTTTCTTCTGACAAGCTCTGGCTCCACTGCATTTTCTACCTGCCCTTGTTCACACTCGGCACCTTCAGATAGTACTGACTGATTTGCCCAGAGTTAGTCATAGCTATCTGCAAAAAAGTGGTCCTTTATAAGCTACCATAAGCAGAATATAGAAAGCTATTAATTTTAATTAATTCGAGGTTTTCTGCACCCAAATTCTCTGTCATTGAGATTATATGAAGTCAAATATCAAGGTCACCTCTGAGTAAGCTTGTGGTTAGAGGTCATTTTCGTCTGACCCTGAGCCCAGGCTCAGGTAAGAAAGGGTGCTGGTCATTTCCCTTTGCAAAGGACTCTTCTCAACCACCTTGTACTTGAAAATGCAACTCTTCAAAAATCCAGGCTTTATGATAGTGATGCCACTTCTCTATCTTGCACAGCCACAAGTATTTCTGTCCCCTTGCCTAGCTGACAGCAAATGCCAATCCCTGTGTTTAGTGAGTTTAATGTCTTCAGAACAACCAAACCTTCAACATCTGGATAAACATTCTGTATTGCAGCCTATGTTTAGTATTTGATTCTCCGTAATTTTTCATACTTTCTTACGTGCTCAGTTTATTATATTAGATTGATCCACAAAAATTGTGAGTTTTCAATGAAAAATAACATACCAAGATAGTAATATTGTGAGGTTCTCCCTTGTTTTTTTATTATTATTATTTGGTTGGTTCGTTAGTTGGGTCGGTTTGGTTTTGGTCAATTCTAGATGTTTTACACCAGATTTTTCAAGCTTTTGAGTTCCAATCAACTTTCCAAAGTTTGATAATATATACCATTAACATTATTTAGAAGTAAGTGCCATGAGTTTTGCAGGCAACTGCAAAAGAGATTTCCAAAAATGTGACAAGCCTTGGTCAAAAGTCAGTAATCAGAATAAGTAGTTGCTCCCTCAAGGCACTTACTATCTAGAGAAAATAATCACTCCAAAAGATTTGTAAATAGAAAAAAGTTTCTGCTTTCTGCATGTTATAAAATTTTTAGAACAGCACATTGCCTTATTCTCTGATTTAGATTTAGATCTAATTTATATTTATCTCCTATTTTTCGTTTTTCAGTCAATATAATTAGCCACGTTGATAGAATATGCCACATCAATCTTGAAACCATGGAACCCATTGCTTATCGAAATCTATTTCTTCTTTTTAACAGATATAGGGGCATGATGAATCTAGATTAGCCTTCACCTGTAGACATCACATCCAGATATTATAATTATCACTTAGGCATGGGATACATCACTAAGAAATTTGGAATAACAACATTTAAAATATTAGATTTTGGTTACCTCCCTTTTCTAATAAAGAAAAATATTGTCTGGAACTTTTTCTTTCTAAACCTACCTCCCTGTATTACATAATAAAAAATTGGAAGATTGGCTATGATAACTTAATTGGATCATGTTCTTACTATAATTTTTCCTGTATTTTCTTCCTTTATCCTCTAAAATTATGATCAATCATAAGAAATGGTAGGCAGGGAAAGGTAAATTCATTTAAAAATCACCATTAGACAGATTTTAGAGAGTTCAATTTTTCCCTGACAAGGTGCTTTACTTACTTCCTCTCACTCTTTTTAGAAAGGAAGAGGTTCATTCCCTCGTGCTAGGGGTCGCTGAATCCATAACTTCTACAATTGATGAAGAAGTCAAACAAGTTAGATGCCATGTCTATGGTGTCACATATACCCACACTCCGAGGGCGGATGCCGAGCATCAGGCTGGGCCACACACTCATGCACAGACACCAGCCTGACCTACCTGGGGCTGTGGGATTAGGTAGGCACTGAGGTAGGTAGAGAACAAAGTGTCACCAGGTCCTGAGGAAGGAAGGATGCAATTGGCTCATTTGAGCAGTTCCCGGGGCAATTGGATGCTGGTTCCAGATGTAAGCAGGAAGTACACTTTGTTGGGGTGACAAGGAGGGCTGTGTGGCTAGTGGACACATCGCACAGAAGCCGAGTGGGAGAGAGGAGGAGGAGTAGCATAACTGATGCTCTCCCAATGTCAGCAGGTGCTGAGGCAGCGCACAGTACTTGTGCTAAAGCTTTAGCACCATGTGGCCTCCACTGGAGTGGCAATCATGAAAAGGGTGTCAGAAATAAAAGACAAAGACTTCAGAGCTCATCTTGTGGAAGAAAAATTTGTTCCGGAACTCTCTCACTTTCCCTATAATCCTTTCCTCACTTGCTGGTTAATGTTTTAAAATGTTATTTATTTTTTGAATACGCATCAACTACAGACTCAATAGCAAGCTACTCTGGAACCACAAAGAACTGAGTTCTTTTAACTCGTGGTGATCCTTTGTATCACTGTATAGCGACTCTCCTAAATCTCAGCTCACTTACAGAATTCCTGAAGATCCAAGTCAGCCTCCTTTACAGTGTGTCTCTTGTCCTTCATGCTACTCTAAGTCAGTCACACCCCGATCAGGGCTTACTACGTACCTAACGCAGACTACATCAAAATTACTGTCTAAACCGTATCTCTGCCTTCTTGGACCATCTGTCCTTTTAAAGTCTGGAAAATATGGCCTTTGTTCTTTGTAGAGTGAGAACATAAAGGGGCTCAGTAAAGTCCAGGACGGATTGAAGAGCACAGCGAGAATAAATGCAGTGAAGTAAGTGAATCACAGAACTAATCTGATTTTAGTTCTCCTTGCTACAATGCTTTAGAGAAGTATTCAAACTCTGAGTATAAAAACTAACCATTTCTTTCTTGACACTAAAATAAAATTTGTTTACTTTCAAAGGCTTTCTGTATATTCAGTGTGAAAGCAAATAGGTAATAGTGTTTTTAGCCAAATCCAAATAAGGTGAGTGTTTGAATTTTCTGTGGAAAATGGCTGTGGATAAAATCAGGATATTTGAAAACTTAAACTTACTCAAAGAATGTCAAAATCATCTACTCTGTTTCCGTGAAATCTAAAGAAATTAACTTGTCTTTAAACAATTACACTGAAGCTTTGATATGTGACAAATATTCAGACGGTGTTAGAATGGTACGTGCGGGCGTACTGCAGGGCATAGAGTGCTTGTGAGCTTACACAAGGCCCTGGGTTCCGATTCCTCACAGGCCTGCAGTCCCAACTCTTCAAAGCCTGAGGCAGAAAGATTTCCATGAGTTCAAGGCCAATCTGAGCTACATAATGAGCTCAGGACAAGCCTGGACTATGGAGCAAGATCCTAAATAAATAAATAAATAAATAAATAAATAAATAAATAAATAATCTGTGTGTGGAGAGGGAAAGGGTTTTTTTAAACTATCTTTGAAATTTGGCTAAAACTGGCTGTTTTAACTGATTTAGGAGTTACTATTAAATGTTTCACATTTATTCACTCCTACCAGCTTCTTCTATTGTCCAAAATATCATTTTTATTAAAAAATTATTTTGAATCTCTATCATAAGAAGTTTGTTTATATTAGTGGACTGGGGTTTTTGACAAGTTAGCAGAATTATATTGAGGCGGGTTTTTTTAGGTTTATTCATTGTGGGCACAAGTCTCTCACAAGATTCAACAAAATATTTTTATTAAAGACGTCTTGCATCAAACTGCATGATAGCCCTAATGCACAGAGGGACATGTTTTGAATTTTATTTTCAAAGATTCTTAGTGAATATAAATTATCAAAATATTCTCATTAGAATTGTTTATATTTTACATCAAGCAATCAACTTTGGGACCTAGATTTTGTAAAGGAACTTAACCGAAACTGACTCTGAACAAAAGTCAGTTTCTATACATCACCCTACATTATTAAGAGCTAACTGTTATGAAAAAGCATTGCAAATAGAATTTCAATCCTTATAAGCAACTATGCCAGTATGCTGTGATCAGTGCTTCCCACTAGCAAGAGACTTCCAACGGAGCTGTGTTTCTGGTTGGATCTTATTGAATGGATCTGAAAGGGAACTGTATTAGGTTCTAAAAGTCCAAAGAAGGGATGAATTAGTCCTACTATCAAAGGAATTAAACAGTAAACCAGCTCCAAAAGAAGAATGATCTTAAAAGACTCGGAAACTCTCTTGTTATGCCTAGACTGCCTGTTGAATACAATTTCAAAAACTACATGCATGTGTTCCTGTATTTTAGTAGTGACCAACTGAGCCCCTAAAAATGACTCATGTTAAGCCCAAATGACCCTGTATTTCCTTAATCTGACCAGTCATTTGGCCGAATAAATTTCCAGAAGACTGGATGCCATGACTTTAGGAATACAAACTCATTTGTAATACTGGAGACACGCTGAGAAAAATAAATGCTACTTTGATTGTGTAGTCGGGGAGTCAGGTTCGAAACCATTCAGTGCTTGCACAGAAAGGAAAAAGTAAGACGTGGAACCTTGTGCATATGTGAAACTGCAGCTACTCTAAAGATTGAAGCACAGTTACCGGTGCACCATTTTCATACGGTTGGCTTAAAAAGGGCTGGGAATACTACCTAGGGTTTTTCACCCAAGAGTTTTGGAGGACTAAATGTGAGCTTCTTTGGCACAGCCGAAAGGGTATTTTTGTTTTGCTTTGCTTCTGCAAACTCTTTCTAGTTTGAAACCCAGTGTATCCAGGTTTATTGCAGGGTGACACATAGTTTTCCTTCGTTTAATTAAAGATATCAGAAGAGCGCTTCCTGTGTGGAACCAGCGTCTCCTTCATTGCAATTTGCTTCGTCTCCTTCCACAGCCTGAGGAAGAGGGCCAGTGTGCAATCCTCCGCTCACTCAAGTCTTCTCAGGGTGAAATTATTCTTATTCCCATTCATAAAAAACAACCTTTGTCATTCTAATAAATGAGGATTTAAATACAAGTAATGGCAAGTACTGGGAAAAAGTATAGAGAGAGGGATTCAAAATCTTCACCTCAGACTCAGTACTTCACATTAGCTCTCTGAAGTCACTGCAGTATAGTAAGCAGCCTGTGGCTGGAGGCAGTCAGATCTCAGTCCATGTCCAGCCCAGCAACACATCACTCCGTCTGCAGTGGAGAATTTGCTTGGCTTTTTTGAGCATAAAAATCTTCACAGATTGTTAAGAGGAATGTAGTTCAGCTTGTGATACAATTGGAATGTTCAACATGGCAGTCGGTGTGATTTTATTGCCTAATAGCCACAAGTCTAAAACTAACTGGTCTCCCTTCTAGCAGAAGGCCTTTGAGAGCTACTCAGTGAAATAGAACAGACGAGACCTACTCCACCTTAATCATTCCTCATTGTTATTATCTGCAAAACCCCTGTATTTTCATGAGTAAAATCTTGCCTTAAGATCCTGTGGAATGAAACAGAAAAATTTGAAAAACTATCCATCCCTAAAGTAAATTGAGGTATGCAATGACCATTTAATCACAAAAAAACCTACTGCATTGCCTCACAAGGCTCATAGAGAGAAAAAAATCAGTAATTAGGCATAACTACATGTGATGTTGTTGGTACTTCCTGTACTCATCCAGATACTGTGATGCCTTTCTAGTATAGGTCAGGTGCTAACTTAGCAATAAGGTTTTGGTAAATGTTGCGACATGCAGAGATCTTAAAATATTATTGCCCAAGGACATATACTTAATCAGATCGAAGTTTAGCAACTCATACTTTAAAAAAAAATTAGTCTTGCAACCTTTATGTGGTAGATATAAAACTTAGCTACTCCACAATTCTTCTGTTAAAGATGAATATGCTTAAACATTATATGTCTCTTGAAGACAGTAATAAAAAATGGAATCCATTAGAAAGAAATTGTATCTAATCCTAGGCTTGTTTTTGTCTTGGTGAGTATTTGCAAGGAAGGAAAAAGAAAATCGGAATTATCTCCAAGAAGGGAAATTACTCTTTCATGGAATCATTTGCACGACAATGAAAATGCATGTTAATTTCCTCATGTAAATATTTCTTCATCCACTTTCCCTCTCCTCAAACCATCACACAATAAAGAGTGGTGTATTTACTCCGAATAATAAAATGAACTCTCAATTTAACATTTTTGCCTATTGCTATTAGATTCAGATAATAAGAACAAAAATTAGTCATAAGAGAAAGACCTTTAACATTCTCTGATATAGACAACAGCACAGACAGGGAGACTAAAAATAACATCTGTATCAAAATTATTTTGTCTGTAGATCTTAGTATACTATTGAACATATTTTAATAGAGACCACAGAGAATGACAAATACAAGTCGATCTGGTTATTTATAGTTACGTGTATTTCATCCTCAAGTCAGTATTGGAAATGATGATTATTGGCACGAGTTAAAGTCCCTAAAGCCAGTATGTTCAAATATGATGCCTTACATTTATCTCTCCTTATGAAGATTTAGTTAATACTTAAGTTAAAAATGGTTCTTTAATAAATGTTCATAGGAGAAAGTGATAGAATATGGAATAAGCTATAAATGTAAGTTTGGGGGCAAAGCATAAATTATAGAAGTCTCACTTCTCCTGCCAACAAAATGTACTTTCGAAAAAATGATGTTCATCCAAGAGTGATTACAGCTGTAATCAATCCAGTAGTTTAATGATAGCTTACAATCATTGCAAGAGACATCTATATTCCCGATTGAAGAAAGCTTTGCTTTAAAAACTAGTATTATTTTCAAAAAAGAGTTCGAATTTCTTATTAATTATACAATTTGCTATGAAACAAAATGTGCCACAAGCGAACCAACATGAGTAAAATATGGCTGGAAAAGAACTGAGAGTTGAAATATTTAAGACTTGAATTGGATATGTAAATTCTGTCTTTAATGCATTCTATTGCATAGACCCTAACCAAGAATTATAATGACTGCAACATCATCTCACCCTCTGATTGTGTTCTGCGTGATAGCAAAAGGATCTCAAAAAGCTTCCAAGATTGAAAATATTCCAAAATGTTGATTGTCCCCCCCCCCAAAAAAATGAGTTTCTGGAGATAACACTCTTACTTTTTCTTCACACAGCTCAGAAATAAAGCCCTTTGATTTTCATGACATTGGATAAATTCTATTGTATAAACAGATGGGCTAAAAATGACTAAATTGGCAGATTTGTGTTTTAAAAACAAAATTAAAATAAGCAGCATGATATCATTAAAGTGTTCTTGGAAGAAAATGGGGAAAAACCTCAAAACCTGTAAATCAGATTGTTATTTAAAAACTCCTACAATGTGAAGTTTCCAACTGAGTACCACATGACATGGAAAAGCCAGTAGAAAATAGGTAGAATTTTTAAAAAGGCACCTGAGGAAAAAAAATTCACATTGCAACTGATGACTTGTGAGTAGTTCAAATATTTATAGTCCTAAAACAATTTACTTTGTCCAAAAGTCAGCTGCTTAGAAGAATGTTGGAGCAATAGTCCATTCTTCTTTACGGTAATATTATTTTAAATTAAACACCATGACATCTATATCAAATTGCATTAAAATGAAAGTAGTAATTTCCCACAAAATGCTTTTAATTGAAACACAAAACTTGTCCCACATGGACTTGTGTAGGTTGATTATACATGAGTATTACCATAGATATTTAGGAAATTTTTTATGAAATTGATAGTAAACCAATGATTCTTCATTTTTTGGAATAACGTAATATCTACTATCTAGTTCATTGGAATATGACAAGAAAGTGAACAGAGATTTTGAAACTAATATTGATGTACCTTTGTATGTCACAGGAGACTTTCAAGGAGGGTGAACTGTCACTTTCCTAAATGCAAAATTAACATAGGAAACTAACTACCCTAGGAGCAGGTGCAACAGTTATTGGGACATTTAGGTTCAACAGAGTCCTGGACTCCTCTTTGCCTTAGTACTGAAGGGGAGAGATTCCCCTACATCTGTGAAGACACACACTTGTGACCACACTCTGAGAGGCCCACCAGCAGTGGGTGGAGGTATCCAGTGTGGGGGCAGTGCCACCCTAACTCACTCTGACAGCCCTACAAAGGGCAGCAGGGGCAGCTGGGGCAGGGCACTTCCCACATACTCCTGATGTCTTAGTCCCATCTCATCTCTGAATACACTATAAAAGATTTTTAAAAATCAGAAAAGAAGCCAGAGAAAAGCTCCAACCCAGCGACCTTCCAAGTCAAAGTATTTAGACATATAGAACACAGACTCTAGAGTAGACTAGATAACTTGGAAGTGTTACCAGAGAGACATTATGAGAATTGCTAGCCACTTGATATTTATTCAGATACTACTTCACGTTTTCCACTAACAACTCCTACTTTTTAGCAATGATACAATAGTTTCATTCTCCAGGTCATGCTAAAACAATAAGAAAGTGGATTCATTTCATAAGCCAGTGGTCAAAATACTATCTGGTTGGCAAACATTACCAGTTTTTAAAATGGTATTTGAAACACTATAATTATACAGGAAAAAAATGAGCTGAGTGGACTAAGTGACAAATGCCCTAAACACTTCTTCATAGAAATAACATATAAAATACTTGGACTATGATACAAGCCCTTCTTTTGGCTTTCTTTAAGCATATGTAATGTACTTATTAAATAAAAGCTTTTAATTTAAAGTACTTCCTAAAGTAAGATCCTGTTGTTTTATGATTAACTATTCTTAAAGCAAAAATGCCCTAGAAACACATGAAAGCAGCCACACCATTGGACAAGATCTCAATCCTCTCTCTCCTATTCGTGTAGTTAGGCACAATAATTAGCAAGAAAGGATGGAGGTGCAGCTCATGGTAAAGCACAGGGCACTAAGTTGGATACTTAACTTTAGTATGTGAGTATCTGAATAAGGTAGAAGCCATTATTAATCATCAAGTCTTGACCAACCAATGACCATGATGCCCAGTCGCCCACATAACCCTCCTTCACTTTGACTCTTAATCAATATGGACTCAGGTGAAAGCTTGAATACAAAAATTACTTAAAATTTCAAATGTCAGGAATTTGTCAGAGTCTGAATCAAGCTTCCTAGTGCCACTTCACAGCAGATCAAAGCTATACTCAGATCTAACCTCTAGGGATAAGTCAATCATGTCTCCAATTCTTTGTATCCTCCTTAACGATGAGTTTCCCATGATTACAGGCAGAACTCGAAAACGTGAATATTCTCGACAAAAATTTCACAAAAACACAACAACGCCAACATTAAAACCATAAAATTCCCTCTGCTCTCGAGCTGGCACTGACCTTCTGTTCCAAAAGCAGTGTGTTTGTAGGGATCGCGGCAAAAGCCTTGTAGCTGGACTTGGTCTTGTATTGCTAGAACAGGCAACCAGAGAGGAAGAGAGGAGGTGAAATGGGACAGGAATATGACATCGGCAGAGACAATTTTATCAAGTTTAATGGCACGTTATCAAATAAATAGTTGTTATGCTTGAACGATTTGTTTCTGAAAAAAATTAGCTCACCATGTTAATATTTTATTAGAATGCGAAGTAATGAAATACCACAGTAAAATATCAGCCTAGAGATCAGAGGCAATTATATGCTACTCAGTTTCATAACATAAAAACATTCATTTCTACACAAAGTTAGACATAAATTTCTCATTAGCTGCATTCTCTCACAGGAGTACTAGTCCATAAAGGAAAAGAGGGGTTGGTTTGATCCTCAAAGGAATATTTCTTTTTATGGTGCTATAATTAACAAATATCATGCCAATAAATTTAATTGAGCTCTTGATACAGTTTTGCATCATTTACTAAAGAAAGATCAAACTACTTAAAACTTAGCAGTAGTTTTCTTAACAAGCAGTAAATGTAGTCAATAATTTTAAAACAAGCAGTATCGGGAATTCAATTCCATAATGGAAAAAAAAGTGCAAATCCTTGACTTCAAGTTCTTTCTTTAACCTCATCATCTCTTACACCTTCTCATAAAGTAAATGGCAACACTTTCTGGGTTTTCAGCAAACCTGAGAGTAATACAGTTCAGATTGGGGGGATTATTTGGAAAAGAGAGTTGAGCACAAAGATGTTGTAGAAATCAAGACAAAAGGTGCAACTGAAAGCCCAGCTTTGATGTTATCCTGAGCCTCAGGCAGATTAATCAAGTGTCAGGCTCCTCTCGCTTCAAATGCCCTCTCTGTAAGAAGCTTGTGCCCTGGCTCTGAGTCAGCAGGGAAGCTGGCACCAGGATCCAGATTAACTCAATTATTTGGGAAGGGAACCAAAGATCTACCAAAGAAGACTGCATAGTCAAGAGCAATGAAATCTGGAGTTTTATGAATGCAATTCAAGCAACCTCACTACACTGGTGCGAGGTGCGTCAGAGCTAAGGCTGGCGCATTCATTTTCCCAGCAAGAAGCTGAAGTAGGAAGAAATCAAAGTGTCCGAGCTAGAAAAGGAGCATCTGTGTCCAGCAAGAAGTAGAACACAATCTCTCCTACTTTTCTCTTTTCTGCCTACTGCGTTAGACATAATAAAAAAATAAATTAGCACCCCGAGGCCTGGTTGCTAGCAAGTAACGAGAAAGTCACCTTCATCTGATAATTACACACATACATGCTTACTTATATATACGCACACACACAAATATTGACATATCTGGAGGCACACATATACTCAAAAATTCCCGTGCACTCACAAACACAAACAAACACACACAAGCACGCATACATACCCGAATACATATATATACATGCAAGAACTCTCAGAAAAATTTGCACATGATCTCAGAAGACATAGATGTTTTTCCAAGGAATGAACTCTTCATGTTCACCTGTCATTTATTTTCTTTACCCCAAATGTTAATACCTCTTCTTCCTCCTAAGAGGAAGCTTTGAGATCATCTGCAAGTCTCTCTACATGTGTGAGCCCTGTACTCTCATGTCCTTCCCAAGAGGCAGTCGCTAGAGAACACCTAAGGTCCTTTAAACCTGTCTCCATTGTCCCTGTCATGTTGTGTCTCCAAACAACCATGTATTTTCACAAGGATTTAAAATAAAATGTCATCTCTTTTTGGGCAAGGAGTTGACACTTATTACTAGGCAAATCACATACATTGCTTCATTTAGTTTTACAGAAACCCTATAACTAAAGATTCATTAGGAAAACAAATTTCAAGATATGTATCCAAGACTTCAGAGATTATCTCTATTCGACTTCATCTTATCATGAAATTGGTTTCTTATTATAAACCATGAGGATAAGAATTTTTACCTTATATCATGAACCAGTTTCTTAGATGTGCAATTTTCATCTCTATTCAAGTCATATACTGATGACACAAACTTTTCGCTACAGGGTTCTCCAAATCTTATATACTTTACTCATCCAGTAAACCTGTTTGGATATGACCAGCTCAACCAATGCGTTCATTCAGCCAATACTTATTGAGAAGTTAATACATACCATGTACTTATCTTCTAAGAGATATATACTCTTTCTTTTCAGTCTGAAAATCATTTTATTGCCATTTAAGATATTTTTCGTATCCACTACCTTTCCTCTGATTCCTCCTAATAATATTGCTAAGTCCAAAAATGGGGGGATTTAGTCTAACTTCGAACATATTTCTTCTTTAACTGTCCAAGGATTCTAGCTGGAAAACTATGCATATTAGTTTCTCTCTCTGATTTAAAATTATGAATCACTGCAGTTAAGGTAATTGGACATAACTTAAATGACAGCCTAAGCTATTACGTACTGGAATCACCACGGGATAATCTTAGGAAACAGAAACAACCAGCCTAAATCTGAATCTGACAAACAATGCAATGACATCTATTGTATTTCTCCAATATACAATCTATGCGTTCAGTTAAGATCGGGTAAATATGTCTTAAATATTTAGGTTTTTTTAAAAAGTACTTTTTTTACTTCAGTTTGCCCAAGCTAATTCTATTTACAGACACTGCTGGTGGCTGCCACATAAATGCTGCCTATGAAGGTGAAGACAGCAAAAGTACAACTTGCTACTCCAGAAAACATCATCTTGACCATCATCATCTTAACCCCTATCTCTCATGCCTAAAATTTCACACGGGTCCAATAATAAAGACTTCCAAGATTTGTGTGCCAAATGCCTTACAGTAAAGCATGTGGATGTATGGCTACACTTTCCAGTAAATGGAAGAACTTCAGAGTACATGAACATCAGGACGGGAGAGTCTTAGTAAAGTCCTCGCTACTAACTGATGACCTGTCTCTGGAAGTACTCATGAGCAGAGATGAGAGCCAAATGTAAGTCTACATTGTCACTCCTCCATGACCACAGCTACCCCGTCTGACTTGGAATATTCCTGATATCAGCCTTAAGATAAAAGCTCAACCCAAGTCCTGATCCAATCAGGAAAAGATTGACCAGATATCTCCCTTCCCTCTGGATAGGAGGGAAAGCACATCTCTAACAATCCAGATAGCAGTGGGGTTAGAGCTAGGAACAGACTGTCAAAAGCTAGCTGTGGACTGTAGTTTGGTAGAGCCTGTGGAAGAGGCAGCTACAGAGAAAATTCGCCTGGACATCTCTCTCCCTGTCTCTCTGATTCCTCTTTGTGTGTACGTGTGTTACTAGCATTATAAACATATAACAATTTTTCATTGTATTATACTATGATGCCATCCCTATCCAGTTGGGAGGTCTTGAGGAGAGATTTTGTATTATTTTTCCTATTTTCAACACCTAGTACCATCCTGCCAATGAACAAAAGTGCAGCAAGTATTTGTTGAATTGAAGTGTCTAATTAAAGACTATAATAAAATTTAGAGAACTAACATAAATTTTAGTTCTTCCCTTTGATTTCAGCTTTACACAAACCTAGCTAACTAGAGATCCCCTTCCCCTTCCAAGCAGGCATTGAGGACATGTTGACATGTTATTGTTCCAAAGTCACCTTCCTTCATGATGTGACCTTGCAACATTTCAACTCATGACCGTAGATCTCCCTTTTTTTTTCCTCTGAAAAATCTCCTTTGAGTTAAACTGCATTGTTTCCCGATTAAAATGCAAATACTGCCCTCAGTAAACTGGAAGCTTCACCAACCACTGGCATCAGATTAGAAATCATCACTAACACCAGCTCAGAGAAGCTAGCCAGAGAGAGACCAAGGGAAGGGGGAATGACACCGGTTAGTGATGAGATGGTAGTGATAGAAAGCTAAGGTAGGAGAACTGTGGAAAGTCAGGAGTGCCCAGAAAGGCACCAAGAGCTGTTTGTGAATGGGATAGAATCAAAGTCAGTGAGATAAAAAAAAGAAAAAGAAAACTGGAAGTATACAAGTAGCTGTTTTGTCTTGTTCACTGCTTAATGTTGGTTACTCAACCTAAAAATATATACAGAAACTTTTTATTTAATTCCATTGCTATAACCTGAGAGTCGCTTCATCATTGCATCAATGACTCTAGCAGCCTTAGAAGTGTTCTACCTCCCCTCCATCCTTTCACAGTCTGTTCTTAACACAGCCGGAACAATGTTCTCTATCTACCCAAACATCTGCCTGTCTTCCTCAAAGCAAAAGCAAAAAACTAACGGGTGGCCTACAGGACCTACAGGATCAAGCGCCCACTTATATCTCCCTCCAACATAACTGTCCCTCAGTCCACTGCCTCCACCGTCGCCTCGAATCTGTTCTTTGCACAGATCAAGAACCCTTTGGCTTTCTGGCTTTTTCCTTGCTATTCTCTGATAAGGCGCATCCCCTTCTTGTGTGTTACCTTCTCAAACAAATATCCAACCCACCAATTAAATCTGTAACAATGTCTCTTCCCTTTTGTCTGCACCAGGCTGTCCTTTTCTCCTTAATACTCATCACTTTCTGATAAACATGGTAGTTCACTTGTTTGGAAGTTCACTGTTGAATTGTTTTTCTTTCAATATGGAATTCTTGGAGCAGGCATTTTTGCCTGTTTTCTGTGCTTGGTGTTCTTATAGCTTTGAAAGGCATACACTGTTACTCAACACATGTTTACTGAATGAATGATTTGTTTAAATAATTTGCTTAAATAATTAAGCTCATGGACACAAATTTTATAGCTCCCATATTATACATTGTTCTGCAGAAATGGAGGAAGTCAGATACTGACTGCTGCCACCAAATTTTTATTACAATGTAACTGAAAGTGTCTGGATTCCCTAAGTGAAGGAAAGCTTAACAAATAGAACATCAGCTATGAAGACTCATAAAATATCAAGTGCTCCCAAGTGATTCTCTATAAACAAATGATGTGTCCAAGTAGCTTTAATGCCAGGCCTACTGCCGATGACTCTCATATCTGAATGATACTGTCAGACTATTTTCACTGAGTAGCAGACTATATGAGATTTTGATGTAATAGCCACTCCAATTTCGATATGAAATACCATAAAACTCACTAGAATAAAAACCAAAGCTTTTTTAAAAAAAAAAATAAGGCAAAATATATTGGGAACCCAAAGAGAAATCTACTGACGAATTTGTGCTTTCCAGGCTTTCTTAAGACAAAAAACAATCTCAAACAAGAGATGTTGATCAAATAGTAGCCTTAGCAACATTCAGAGAGAGGGTCCTCTTGCCGACATCCATGGTCATAGAACAGAATACCATTTTAAAGCACATGATTAATATAACATCAATTATATCACACTAAGGCAAACAGATTCAGAAACCTAATACTCTATCAATTAAGAAGAAACATCAATCATCCTTTATACCTGAATTTAGCTCAGCATACTCAGTTATGCCATTTCATTTTAATATCAAAGGACATTTGGGTGCTTGCTTTGGTAGCACATATACTAAAATTGGAATGATACAGAGAAGATTAGCATGGCCCCTGCACAAAAATGACATGCAAATTTGTGAAGTGTTCTATATTTTTATAACTGTTAATTATCAATACTTAAGAATCATATAAACATAGCCTCCAGACCCTGTACCCAGTCTCAGAGTCTGCACAGCTGGATCTAACCTCTATCCATTGCCGGTGTGTGCCAGAGGCATCCAGAAAGCTGCACCCAGACCCTCCATCTGCACCTTAAAGCCTAGTAACTGGCCCTGAACTATACCTGTCACTTGCGCAACAGGTTCACCCAGGTGGCTGTGCCCACACCCTTGCCTATACCTTGGAGCCAGTGTAATGGGGCCTACTCAGCACCCACCTTTACTGCACACCAGAGGCATCCACCTAGCTCAGGCCAGAGCCCGGCCTGCACGTCAGAGCCCACATGGGTAGACCTAATCACCACCCATCTCTGGAGGCACCCAGAAGCATCCACTCCCTGAACGACCTGCCAGAAGGTGAGAGGGTACCAAGCCTGACAGCTTCAATAGCAGAAAAACCTCTCAAAAATGGACCTCGTAGCAACTATCAAGCAGGAAAGAACAGATTAGTGTCCTGTAACAAGGAATCCCACCTCAGTGAAGTTAACAACGTAACACACAGCACTCCTCACTACTAAAAAATAGAGACCATTCAAAGAGTAACCACAGCAAGCCCAAGGAAAATTCAAAAGCAAGATGAGCGAACGCAAGGGCAAGATGCCGCAGAAACCCCTCAGCCACCAAGGGAGACTCAGATAGAATCAGAGGAAGATTCAAAATTTCTCAAATCTGAAATAAAAATAGTTAACCTACTGGAAGAATTCAAAACAGACTCAGACAACAAGCTACATAAAATGCTTAAAGAATAAAAGACAGACTCAGACAACAATTTTCACAAAATACTTGAAGAATTAAAAAAAAATTAAGCAGTGAACATAAGGAGGAAACAAATGCCAAACTAGCAGAACTACTGAAGTCGATACAGGACATGAAAGATAAGTTCACTAAAGAATTCCAAAAATATGAAAAGATGAAAGAAAAGCATCAAGAGATGAAAACCTCCGTGGAAAATATAAGGAACAGAATGATGCAAAATGAGAGAATTTTAGATTTATAGGACAAGAATTTAATGATGAACAAGACTGTGAACAGCCATGAAATAATTCAATGTCAACATGAAAATGGAATGCTATGGATTAAAGAAGACTCAAAGAAACTTAATCTCAGAATAGCAGAAATATAATAAAAAATGGAAATCCATACTAAAGGCTAAGAAATGTATTTGCTGAAGTCATAAAACTTTCCATACATAGAAAATAAAATAGACACAAAAGTGAAGGAGGCATACCATACACCTACTAGATTTGAACGAAACAGAAGCTCCTCTAGACATATTATAATAAAACTCACTGAAATATAAAGCAAGGAGAGAACTCTAAAAGCTGTCAGAGGACAAAAAGCAAGTGACATATCAAGGCAAGCCTATCAGGGTAACAGACTTCTCAACACAAATTCTAAAACCAGGAGAACCTAAAGGGAGGTCCTCAAGGCTTTAAAAGATAGTAACTGTGAACCAAGACATCTGTGCCCAGCAAAAATATCATTGAAATAAAAACCTTTTATGACAAAGAAACCTTGGAGAAATTTGTAACAACCAAATCATCACTACAAAGAATTCTCAAAGGTCTGCTGGATAGAGAAACCACAACAAAGAAGACAGTGGCAGGTTTATCCTTAATAGAGAGAACATCTTAAAAATAAGTAAACAGAAGAATTAAACATTCACAGGGCTACAAAATGGCAGGATATAAGATATACATACCAATTATAATTCTAAAAGCTAATGGCCTCAACTCACCAATAAAAAGACGCATATTGGCTAATTGGATTAAAAATACAATCCAACCATATTTTGCTTGCAAGAGACACATTTCGAACATGAAGATAAACGCAGACTCAAAATCAAAGGCTGGAGTTCTATATTCCACTTAATGGGAGGACAAATAAAAAAAAGCAAGGGTAGCAATATTCTTTGCCGACAAGGTGAACTTTAAACCAACACTGGTCAAAAGCAAAAAACAAAGAGTCACTTCATTCTTGTAAAGAGATCAATCCAGCAAGAGGAACTGACAATCATAAACATTTATGCTCCAAACAATGATGTACCCAACAACAAAAATAAACAAAACCTACTGGACATCAAAAAACACATAAACTTCAGCACAATAATAGCGGAGGACTTTAATATCCCTCTATCCCAAGAAGACAGGTCAACTAGATACAAAATCAACAAAAATATAGCAGACCTGAACTACATCATGGAAGAAAGGGACCTGACAAACATATGTAGAATTTTTAATCCAACAAAAACAGAATACACATTTTTCTGAGCCGCTCATGGAACATTCTCCAAAATAGACCACATTCTAAGCCACAAAACAAACTTTATCAGATACGATAAAACTGATATAATCCCATGTACCCTGTCAGATCATAGTGGAATAAATTAGAAATCAATTCTAACACAAACAAAAGATACAACTCAAAGCATTGGAGACTGAAGAGCACTCTTCTAAATAAACATTGGGTTACAGAAGAAATAAAAAAGTTCACAGAGACAAACAACAATGGCAACAAACCATAATGCAACCTCTGGAACACAATGAAGGCAGTGTTAAGAGGAAGATTCATTCCTATAAATGCACACATACAAAGAATTGAGAAAGCCCAAATAAATAATTTAACCTCACAATCCAGGGCACTAGACAAACAAGAACAAACCGACCAACCCCAAACCTAACAGAAGGAATGAAATTATAATGATCAGAGCAGAACTCAATAAAATAGAAGCTAAAAAATTAAAAAGAAAAAAGAAACAAAATGTTGGGTTCTTTTGAAAAGACAAACAAGACTGATAAACCCCTTGCTAAACTCACTAAATGAAAGGGAAAACCTATATCAATACAATCAGAAATGAAAATGGCAAAATTATGACAGATAACAAGAAAATCCAAAGTATAAGTTACTTTGAAAAATTTTACTCCAATAAATTTACAAATTTAAAAGTAATGGATGAGTTCCTGAACATACATCAACCACAAAAACTGAATGAAGAAGATATTAAACATCTGAATAAACCAATATCTACCTATGAAATCAAGGAAGTAGTAAAAACACTCCAACTAAGAAGAGTCAAGGCTCTGATGGACTCTCAACAGAATGCTATAAAAAAATTTAGGGAAGATTTAGTACCAATGCCCACCAAACTTTTTCTAGGAATTGAAAAGGAAGGAAAAACATCTAACTCATTTCTTGAAGCGAACATAACTCTAATTCCAAAACCAGACAAAGACCCAACAAAAGAAAATTACAGGCCAATATTCCTAGTAAACATAGGTGCAAAAATATTCTATAAAATCCATGCCAACAGAATACGGCAAATCATAAAAAGATGAAACACCATGACCAAATGGGCTTTATTCCGAACATGCAGGAATGGTTCAAGATACACAAGTCAATAAATGTAATACACCACCTTAACAGATGCAAAGACAAAAATCAAGTAACTATCTCAATAAACACACATAAAGCATTTGACAAAGTCCAACACCCATGCATGGAAAAGACACTGAAGAAAATAGAAATAGAAGGACCCTGCTTCAACATGATTCAAGCTATTTCTAACAACCGCTCAGCAATATAATCCTAAACAGAGAAAGACTGAAAACATTCACATTAAATTCAAGAACAAGACATGGGTACCCAGTGTCACCCTTACTATTCAACATCGTGCTTGAAATTTTGGCAAAAGCCATCAGGCAAGAGCAAGGAATAAAAGGAATATGCATCAGAGGAGAAGTAGTAAATATATCCTTATTTGCAGGTGACACCATACTTCACATAGAAGACCCAAAAAATTCCACCCGAAGACTCCTAGAACAAATTAATTCAGTGAAGTAGCAGGCTATAAAATCAATACCCACAAATCAGTAGTATCCCTATTTACGAATAACAAGTCCAAAGAGAAAGAAATCAAGAAAACAACCCCCTTCACAGTAGCAACAAGAAAAAATACTTAGCAATAAAACTTACCAAAGAGGTGAAAGACCTATATAAAGAAAACTATAAACCCCTATCGAAAGAGACTGAAGAGGACTTTAGAAAATGGAAAGACAGCCCCATGTTCCTGTATAGGAAGAACTAAGATTGTCAAAATGGCCATACTCCCAAAGCTACTATACAGGTTCAATGCATTAACAATCAAAACACCGACTACATTCTTCACAGAACTAGAAAAGCAACCTTAAAATTTATATGAAACCAGAACAGACCCAGAATCTCCAGAGCAATTCTGAGTAACAAGAGCAAAGCTGGAGTAATCTAAATCCAAGATTTCAAAAAATACTACAAAACTACAGTGATTAATGGGGCTGGAAGAATGGCTCACCAGTTACAGCACTTGCCTAGCAAGCGCTCAGTCAAGTGCTAAGTACCCAAGTTCAATTCCACAGCAGCACATAAGCTGAGCATGGTGGCTCATGCCTGTAATCCCAGCACACTTGGGAGGCTGAGGCAGGAGGACTGTTGTGAGTCTAAAACCAACCTTCGATCCATGTGAGTTCAGGCCTAGCCTGGGCTACAGAGTGAGATCCTGTCTCCAAAAAAGAATATTAAATCTTCAAGGTACTGGTATAAGAACAGACAAAAGGACCAGTACACCAGAATTGAGGATACAACAACCCAAATGCCCTCAGTCAACTGATTTTTGACAAAGGGCCAAAACAATCCACTTGAGAAAAGACAGCCTCTTCAACAAATGGTGCTGGGAAAACTGGATCTCCACATGCAGGAGAATGAAACTAGACCCGTATCTATCTCCATGCACTAAAATCAGATGAAAATGGATCAAAGAATTGGACATCTTAACAGAAACAATGAACTTACTGGAAGACAAAATAAGTAAAACCCCAGTAGACATAGGGACAGGAAAGGATTTTCTGTACAGATCACCAACTGCACAAGAAATCTCAGCAAGAATCAACAAATGAGACTACAGTACATTAAAAAGCTTTTGCACAGCAAAAGCAACATTCAGCAAGGTGAGGACATGATCCATAGAGTGAAAAAGATATTCAGCAGCAACACTTCAGACAGAGGATTGACACCTAGAATATATGATGAACTGGAAAACATAAAACCTCCTACAATAAAGGATCCCATCAAGAAGGGGGCAGCTGAAACGAAAAGAAACTTCACAGAAGAAAAAGCACGAATGGCCAACAAGCACATGAAAACGTGTTCGTCATCGCTGGCCATCACAGGAATGCAAATAAAAACAATGTTGAGGTTTCACCTCACTCCAGTGAGAATGGCCCACATCAAGAACTCAAAAGACAACAATTGTTGGCAAGGGTGTTGGAAAAAGGAGCTCTACTCCACTGCCGGTGGGAATGCAATCTGGTAAAAGCATTATGGAAAACATTCTGGAGGTTCCTTAGAAAGCTAAGAAGTTCCATTCGATCCAGTTATGGAAAAGACACATGCATATCTGTACTTATAGCAGTACAATTCATAATAGCCGAATTCTGGAAACAACCTACCTGCCCATCATACAGGAATAAAGAACACATGGTACCTATACACAACAGAATACGATTCAGCCATAAAGAATGACAGATATGAAGTGTCTGAATGAAAATGGGGCCACTTAGAGTCAATAATCCTCAGTGAAATGAACCAAGCACAAGGGACTGACTATAGATGAGTGTCTTTCTTGTGAAATGCACAAAAACAATAACATAAAAAGGCTCCAACATGAATAGCAAAGTAGAAAGAGAAGCAATGATCACATAGGAAACCTCTTAAAAGGGATGGACACAGATGCTCGCTAATTCCCCAAACCCCATGGTTCCCATGTGTTACAGAATTTTTAAAAATAAAACAAAGGACAGTAGGGTCCAGACTTCCAACTAACATTCATCAAGTATTTTTGCTTTCGTTTGATGACCACCTGTGTGCCAGGACGACTATCCTTCCGGGACCTGGGAGTGACTGGAGCTGATGTAAATCTGAATGGCTGTGACTTAAAGGGAGCCCTGTGCTTGGCCGAGCCCTGCCCTGGAAGCAGCCGGAAGGACGGGACTCGGGAAGGCACAGAAAGTCTTTGGTACCACAAACCTTCTGTCTTTTGCCAACCTCATTCTATAAAGTAACCTCGCCAATTGGAAGAAAACAGTCAAATGTCAAAAAATTGAAAAGATTTATCTCTCCCAGCATCAGTTTTATAATTTTTGAATAATAGTTGACAATAAAAAGTAGGTTGGCTTTCTGACTTTTACCTGAAGAGATAATATAGCAAGAGGCAAATAGGAAATTCAGATGAAAAGAAACAGCATACCCTGAGAGTAAGTGTTTTTATAAAAGTTATAAGTTTTACCTATGATATGAAGCTTTTTTTCTATCCAAAGTAATAACTAAAATTTACACTTTTAGGCAAACAGGACTAATTCTTATTTTCATGTTCATCAACTCTAGCACACATTTTAAAAGCTTGAATTTTTTCTAACTTGTAAATAGAGAAAATGAAGCAGAAATTTTAAAAAATAATGCTAAGGCTGAGGAGCTGGAGGAATGATACAGTGGTTAGAGCATTTGCTTAGCAAGTACAAGACCCTAAGTTCAATTCTCCAGCACCTCATCAGCCGGGCATGATGGCATACACCTGTAATCCCAGCACTCAAGAGGCTGAAAGCAGGAGGTTTGCCATGAGTTCGGGACTCACCTGGACTACATAGTCAGTTTGGGACCAGCCTGGACTACAGAGCAGGACACTGTCTCAAGATTAAATTAAAATAAAACACAAAAATAAGTCTGAAAATTCTGTAATATTGGGAGTAGGAAGAGAGGCAATGAAAAGTGGGTCATCAACAAGCCTTTAATTTGTCATAAAGGCTCACCCTATTCCAAATCTGACCACAGCACGAGCAGCACAGACTATGATCAAAGCAGAACGAACCACAGACTGAAACTCTTTGAAGGAGCTTCTGCCCTAAAATCATTTTCACAGAGGGAATGAATAACGTAAGAATACAAACTGAAGGAAGGTTTGAACAAGGGTAAACAAATCAGAAAACAATAAGTATTACATTGTAATTTTTAATACACTACAACCAAATTACATAATCACAGACATGTAGTGAAAAAAATTATTGGGCAAGTCATTTTACCTCAAATAAACAGAAAATTTAAAATTTATAATCATAGAAAAGTTCAAATTTACCCATTTCATTTGTTTTGACAGTTTAAGTTGACAAAGAACAAACCTCTACAAATGCATTTTTTGTGACCCAAATGTAGAAATTGAGAATTCTCGTCATTATTCCACGATGATTTCTTTCATGACAAGTCCAAAGTCAAACTAACTTCATAATTAATATGAGCTACTTCTTTGTAGTAATAAATCATAGTAATAAAGAATATGGCTTCCAAAATTCGTGGGCTTTGTCAGCTCTGAGAAAGACATGCATGGCCAAGACACGTTGTGCACGAGACTTCAGTTTCTTGGCATATACAAAATAAGGGTAATTCTGTTAGCAGTCAGAGCTTTAAACCAGAGTCATCAGTCTTAACCAATTTGTATCTCGCATGCATAGCTCTTAGCACAGCTCTTGGCTCCCAGAAAGCATCTGCTCCGTGGGGCTGCATCTACCATTAGCATTGCTACTGTTCAGAGTAGCTCATCTGTGCCTCCCCTTAGTCCTCTGCGATTATCTCCTCTATATTTGGTCAGGTTTTTTCATTTCGGAAACACTCACTTTCTTCCACCTTGTAAGTCAAATCTTAAATATTTCTGAGGAGCCTGACATTTACAATAACTTCTCTCAAATCCCACAATAGTCAGGTTATGCTGAACTCTATCAACACCAATGGCTTGGTTTCCAACCTGAAATGTAAAATGTTCGTTCTGCTTCACACAAGGATCCTTCGTATCTATGGACTGTGCATCCGTGCATTCAAGGCACCACGGAATGAAAAGATGTGGAGGAAAACTTGCATCTATACTAAACACTCACAAATAAGTTTCTGCCATCATGGCCCAAACAAAACAATGTAGCCACTATTTGCGCTGTATTTACATTTTACTAGGTGTTATAAGTAATCTAGAGATCATTACTGCACGAAAGGATGTGCATACGTCATATGCAAATATTATGCTGTTATATACGGGATGTGAGCACCTGCAGATTTTAGAATTCAGAGCAGATTCTGGAACCAGAGCAAGGAGAAACGTCTGTGCTCACGCTCTGTATTATAGATGTCATTGCGTTAGTTGCTTCCCATTGTATGTATGTATGTATGTATTTTTCTATTGAATAAAATTTATGTTTTTAATATAAACAATGATCTCTTTTTTTCCTTTAAAGATCACATACACTACAAAGAAAGCTAGTATAGTGGTACACACACAGTAGGTATTTAATATATACCTTGTAAGTTGAATTGTATCGCAATATAAATTAGATAACCACGAGAGCTGTTTTATTTCTCCTACCTTCCATTAATCAACTGAAAAGTGTCAGAATTAAACTCATTCTCCATGATATTACAAAGATCTCAAAACTGTATTATTTCAATGCACTGAATTGAAAATTCCCATGTCCTTCTAGTAGATGTGTTTTCATAATTTTATTTTATTTATATAACCACCATAAGATTCTGGGTGACTAAGATCCACACCTGAAGTTATTCAAGAATAATTGGGAAGCTGGCTTCCCTAGAGCCGAGAACCTTCCACCAGAAAAACTGAATCTGTTGTGACTCTTTTCATGTTAAAACAAATGCTGTCCTCACATCTTTGCTCAGTGAGCTGCTCTGGAGTATTTAAAAACCAACATTTCTCTCCTTTTAATCCCGTTTCCTTATGCCTAGTTTGCTTACCCTTTCTACGGTTCAAAATTGCCAAATACTTCATGTTTATAACAAATCAAGTAATTTTCCATATGAAGGAAATTTCTATTCCTTTTGCCCTACATGTATATAGTAAAATCCATGTTGATCTAGCTGGTGATGTAAGAAGCAATAAAGAAATCACCCTGGTAGTTGGGAACAAAAATTAATAATTGTCAATAAATGTGCATAAGAGAAACAGATAGCATTCAAACTGGATGGCCCATATTATGAACCTATGTCCATGATATATTCCACTTTACACTAATCCTATCTACTACTGTACTGCCAGCACAGGCTACATACATGGGTCATAGTGCTCCTGTTATTACATAATCAGAAACATGCCATATATCCAAATCTCAGGTAGCTAGTCTTAATTCTTCCAGTGGGTCCAAAGCTATAACTCATATTATGCCTGAAAAAAATGTCCTTGGAGTGAGATATGAGAAGTTACAAAGGGGTCAGATTGAAGAATTGCACAGAAATATGTAGACAGACTATGCTCATCTCAATATTCAAAGTACCAAGTTCGGGTGCCCCCTTCCACACATACAGGTTATCTTTTTTTTCACAAAATAAAGTCAGTAACATAACTGATTTTCCCTTGAAAACAAATAGACTCTTGCAGCTTCAAAATAAGCATGCATCGTGCACATGCAACGTAACGAAATACCTTTGGTTTCTTATTTTCAGGGCTTGTTGACAGGGACAACAGACAAGGCGAAGTCAGCTCCTTGGTTCTTGTTAGAGAGCTAGGAGGCGTCAGGGTCGACAGGGGCGGTCTGTGCTTGAAGGCTGTTCTTTCAGCTTTCTTGATTGTTGAAGGCAATGTGTCACTGCCACATTTCGGGTACAGCGCTGAGGGACCTAGCGGGGGTGCCTGGGAGGGTAGATTAGCGGGAGAGAGGGAGGGAGGACCCAGGTGGGGAAAGGAGGCTGAGCCATCACTGGCGCTGGCGACAGGCGGAGAAGAAAGTGTCAAAGGACCGGGCCTGTGGCCAGGCAGGGGCGAAGGTGCCCCTTTCGATCTGTCTATGAGGTCTGAGAGGGCTGGGGAAGGACGGAAGGACTTCTCTGCTGACACAAGTGTGACACTTTGATCAACAGGGGAAGGAACAGAGGATGGAGAGGGGATTGCCGCAGGGGGCTGCTTGTAAGGGTTCCTGGGCTTTTCCAGACCATGCAGGATGTCATCCTGCTTACCCCTTGACGAAGAAAGAGGACAAGAACTTTGTGGGGCAGGGGGCAGATCTACAAAGCTCGATGTGGGGCTTCGCAGCTGGGAGAGCGAGGTACCGCTCTGCAAGGTGGGTGATGGCGTTTTGTCTACATTCAGAGAAACAAGGCTGCTGCCCACAGGCGTTGTTGGAGAAGGAACCTGAGAAAGAGGCCTAGGGGTGGCGCCGAGAGGCAGGTGGAGGGACGGCGCCAGCTGGCCAGCCGGGGGCTCTCCTCGCTCTGGAGACCTGGCTGGCAGGGAACAGCTGGAGAGGGATTTTTTAGGCGTGGGTGGGGTTTGCTTCGCTTTCTGATCCAGTGTGAGAGTGGAAGAGGCCAGGGAGTTGGGAGAGAAAGTCGGACAAGACGCAGGGGAGGATGGTCGGTGGGGGGAAGGGTTTGACCTGAGGATGGCGGTGAGAAGGGACAGCCGTGAGGGTACCGGAGACTTTACCCCTGACCCTGAAAGGTTTCCACTAGAGGACGCTTGGCTACAGGCGGTGGAAGAAGACCCGTGGAAAGACGTGGCAAACGGCTTAGGGCTTGGGGAGAGGGCGTGAGTGACAATGCGGACGGGTATGTACAGGGCCGTATTCGTCTCTGCGACGGCAGAGGTTCCCAGACCTTCCCTGGGGCTAAGGACAGGTGAGGTCAAAGCTGTGGTCTCCTTCAGAACTCCGGGTGTCGATCCAGGTGTCTGATCTGCTGCGCTTGGGTCGCATCGTTTAGAGCCTGGTAGCTGAATGGGATGGGGACCGGGGACCGTCGAGGCCGCGCCCTTCGGTGCTGGAAAGGGCGAAGCGTGAGCAGTAGTTTGAAAATATGTAGTTGTTTCTTCTACCAAAGCCCCGCTGGCATCCAGCCTCCGGGTGTGGACCTCCTCGAGGACAGAGGCTCCTTGGAGGTCGGCAGGGACGGGTGCTGTGTTCTGATTAGTTGGAGAAACAAAGGAGAAAGCAGGTGGTTTACAGGCGAGCTGTTCAGAGGGAGCGGAAGAAGGGGCTAACCCGAGGGGACAGAAACAGACTGAAAAGGGACATTCCTTATGAAAAAGAAACTAAAATATTCTTGTCCCTGCAGGATTATGAAAACGGTCCTTCCACTAGTTTCCGCAAAGGAGAAACCTTAAGCCTCCATGGAAAAGCAGGAAAATTGGCTTTGCTAATGCGGCACTGCTTTGAATTTGAAATAAGATTTAAGCAAGTTGTGTAGTATCACACCCTATGCCTCATTTAGTCTCGGAAATTAAAATCAATATAAAGTTGTTTACATGCTTCTCTTTGGAAAAATAATTCATTGTCAATATTTAAAATAGTTACCTTCATTTATAATTGAAGATTTAAATCTTCAAACTTCACTTTGGAAAATGAAATCAATTTTGGAAAATAAAATGGATTTCCCTTTATTGTAAGGATATAAGCAACAATAATAATGATAATCCTAGCATCCGAAAATATTAACATATATCAAGTGTTTAAAACACTAAACAGCTGAACTACTTACTCCCATGTATCATGAACCTGAAAAAAGTACCCAGAAGGCAAAAAACGAAGCACCCAACATCAGCACGAAATGCTAAATTGAAAGAGAACAAAGTCCAAATTAGGAAGGAGCTTTAGCTTATTTCCCTTAATTACTTGCCAGAATGAGTATTTGACCATAATATTTAATGAGCATTTAACAATGATCTGGGCTCTGCCGGGAGGAGTAGGATTTCTTTCATGTCAAAAAGTCAAAGCACTTGATGAATTTGATCTGTCTGAACCAACATGCTCCACCAACTGCATACTAAATAAACATGCAGTGAAAAAGCAACTTATCATCTTAGTTGAGAAACTAGAAAAACCCCTTTGAACAGTCCATTACGCCTTCTTGCACCTTGTACAAAATCATCTAGTATTTTAAGACAAATGCAGAATACACAAATGATTCTCTTAAGGCAGAGATTTCTCTTCAAAATTATTGGTTTGATTCTATCGATTCTAAAATAGATACTGTGCGATTTTAATGAGGAAATTAGAGGTTGTCAGCCATTTAAAATATGAATGAGTATTAAGATATAAACACATAAATAACTGCATGAAGCACATGACAGGAAACATATGTAAACACAGCAACAAAACTTGGCAAATTTATGGCTAATTAATAGAATAGAAATTGTTTCTTGATTTTCCTTTAGAACATGTTAAGAAGTTTTCCATCAGACCAAATACAAAGATCTTCATGACATATAGTTTTGAGCTCAAAAAATATTTCAGAACTGACAGATTCAAACATCTCACCATAAACTTTCCAGTCTCTGTACCTAAAATATTCTTGATACATAAATTAATATGCATATTTGCAACACAGAACTTTTAACTACATAAATAATATCTGAATACAACGACATGATCCAGAATATTGGAGAATCAGGAATAACTGAAAATCACCTAGAATTCAACCAAACCCAGAAAGAGAGCTTAAAAATACCCCGGTACAATTTTTACTTAGAAACAAGTCTGAATTTAGCTAGTATTTGTCTAACCAATTTACGTGGTTAAGGAATATACATCAATCTAAATATTACTAACTGGGCATAATAGTGTTTCTGAAACCACAAAAATGGCAAAATTTTATGTGGAACCCTGGATCATTTGTAGTTGAATTAGCATTCAATATTAAAGGAGACATTCTCTCAGGGTTAACAGTATCCAGGACCCTTGGGGCTTTATTTTTATTTTTTTATTTTTTGGCTTTGTTTTAACCATAAAGAAAGGCTCTTTTGTAATCATTTCCATAATTGTCCTCTCGTCACAGAGAGAAAGGAGTCACTTCAAGGCTATGCAGGGTGTCTCTGCACGGTGAGTCCTGCCTGGGATGGCTATATGGTGGAAATTTTCGTAAATTAATGTCAATAACCATGAAAATTGTATGACCTTTTCCACTGCCTTTTTTCTGAATGACTTCAATATATACGATAAACTTATTCATTTGTCTTGATGGTTTATCAAGCTTATACTATGTTAAAGCCATAGGCTCATAATTCTGAAGATCTCATCAAGAGAAGGACTGTCACCTCTGACTTCACCAAGACTGTGGCTTGAATTACCAAACATTCTAGTATATTAACAGATATTGTACTTACTGTAATTCGCTCAGAATTTTATTATACTTTTTAATAGTTGATTACTGAGGAACTTCTAACTGCCATTATGCTGCTCGACTAAAGTTATTGAAAGAACAACTGACCCCATCGTATTATTTGGCAGGATCCCTGCACAGAGCCACAGTGGCCCCCGTGTAAGTCGTCAGCCAAGGAGTGACGTCCCATACCTATGGGAGGGCCACCTTTACCCATATGGGTTCCTCTCAGAGTGAACTGGAGATCTACAGTTTCAGCTGGGCCCTGTGTCTCTCACCTTTGTGCTGGTTGTTTTGTTTTTCTTTTGTTTTGTTTGTTTCTTTCCTGTTCTGCAAAACACCTCCTCCAGGAAGTGTACATTCTGTGCAATTACCCCCACGACATAGCCCATCAACTCAGACTTGGGTTTTTCTCCAAAGAAAGTTAAGATTACCTAGAAATCAATATTGTTCTGTGTTAACTTTTATTCCCCTTTCATATCTACCTGAATGTCCATCCCCCTTCCATCATTCTAAGGGGGAATGACGACCTTCCACTTCTGCAAAGGGCACAGTTCCCCTTCGTGCTCCACGTTACGGCAGCTCTGGCCATGTTCCATCGGCTGTCTCTCAAGTCCTACACACTCACCCTCTCTCTATTTTTACTAGCTCTCTCGTCCTAACAAATATAAAGCAAAAACGTTCTCAATCTTTGACTAATATATTACTAAATATCATTCTGATAGACAGCAAAAACGCCCACCACATTCCATCCTTTCTCTAACAAAAACAAAGCATTTAGCCTCTCTTTTACCCTGAGCCAGCAGAAAGCTAATAACTACAATCTGAGGATCACTGCTGAGGAAGCACATACTTGCGCTTTGGGGCTTGCCAGGTGCAGAGCATGGCATGACGGGGATGAGTCCGGGCAAGTCTACTGAGGATGTAAGACCACATCTCAGCAGAAAAATAACCAGCCACCACACACTACCCCACCACCATGAGATTCAGTAGCCCGTCCCAAACTCAAGTGAGCTACAGCGAAGATTGGCTGAGCTTGACTCACACCTAAAGAACCACCCAGCTGAACATATTGTTGACCTGCGGACTTTTGAGCCAAGTATAACGGTTGTATTTGAAAACATTAGCATCTGGTATTGGCTTGTTAACTAGCACAAGCTAAAACCAACTAAAATGCATACACACATACCAAGATCTGTAGATTATCTGTATAGTCTATAGTTAGAGGTTCAAACTATTCTCTCCTCCATTAAATCTGTACAGTCACTATATTGGTTTCCTTAAATCTTGAGAACAACATACCCTAAGATGACCTTCCCAAAGAGTCACGACCTTGTACAACTCCCTCCTCTTTATATGTGTGGAAGCCATGACTTGATTCTGATAGAACTTGACAAAAATGAAGGATTTTTTCAGGTGTAACTAAGTTCCTTAACCAGGTAACTAAGTTAATTAAAAGAGTTATCATTCTATGTGTGTCCTAGTCAAGTGCAAAGGGTTAGAGATAGCACAGCACTCTCTTCTACATTGCTAATGTGAGAAGGAAGCTACCACAATTCTACAGCCTCATGGGATTGTTGACACCAAGAAACAGCTCAGAAGTTGACTCTTCCTTGATGGAGCCTCCAGAAAGGAAAAAATTCTGCCCGACACCTATGTTTCAGCCTTGTGACACTGAGCAAAGAACCTGGCTCTGTCATACCCCCACCTCAGGTTCACAAAAACAGAAGCTGAATAGATTATTTTTCAAACCAAAAACTATGTGATATTGTGCAATAGGAAATTATTGCATTTTCCACTGACTTAACATTGTTTCCTCTCAACATTTTTCTATAGAAACTGTTAGCTCCAACTATACAAATATTTCTCCAAATATTCCAACAGGCACTTAAATTCCCTACCTTTTCTAATTTTTCTACAGTCTGATTCTTTTCTATTTTTCATGGTCTTGTCTCTGATCTCTCTTTCTTCCTCTCTCTCTTTCTTTCTCTCTCTCTCTCTCTCTCTCTCTCTCTCTCTCTCTCTCTCTCTCTCTCTCTGCTTGCTTATTTCCTATCTCTTGGTGAATCCTTTCCCTCTCTTTCTCTTTTTCCACTTTCTACTTTTATGTTGGCTCTTTCTTGCCAACTCCCACTGTCTGGAATGCCCAGAAAACTTCTATTCTCTTTATGGTCTCGACTCATACAACATGGTGATCATCCTTCCTCTTTCCTCAACACTAGGCAGGAAGGGTGGGCAAGTGGTAGGACAAGCACTGGCTCTGTAATTTAATCTTTACCTCCCCAGTCAGAGAAAACCTCAATTCTGACATTAGCAAGTCAGCTGAGCCTCCTCTTAAAAGGCTCTATCATCTTTCTGCTGAAATTAGCCAAACAACTGGCCTTGTCATATAAGTACTTCCTTTGCTCCGGCCCACCCTGAGGAAACAAAAAATTCCCGCTATTCAGGATGACAGAGATTCTGCCAGCATCTCAGCAGAGCCTGGGGCATCCCACTGAGTCTGAAAATTTCTCCTAAGTGCATCCAGTCCCAGTCACCATAGAAAGAGACAAAGCGACAACAGGAGGGAATCACATGCTCACCTCAGAAGAAAATGGAGGGGAGAGGTGGGCCAGGAAAATCATTGAATATGGTTGTTAAAATAATTTAAACCACTTGGCCAAAAATTTTTCTATCGGTTAAAAGAATGAGAATCTCTGGTTTTATATACACTTCAACTGTCCAAGGCAAATGCATGATCACAAGGCCCACTTAGAGCTTGCTGCTACCTACCTCCCACCTGGTTGCACAAGGTCAGATTCCTGTTTCCTGTCTTTCATTGGCAGCCCCAGATGGCTATCCTCTGCCTGCAGCTTGAGAGACTTCCAGCTGATCACCATGCAAACTCCATTTTCTTGCATCTTAATACAAACAAACCATGCTCAGGATTTATTTGTCACATTCCAAGTAAATCCTCCTAGCTATTAGCGGAATTCAACAGAGAAGTTTAATACCTCTGCTTCTTTCAAGTCCTTCAACCTCTAAATCTCTAAAGCTTAAAGGTGAGGCTGATTTATTTTAGCAAAATAAATACATAGCCCACTACAACTTGTCTCTGAGCTGTGAACGCTCATTTAAGAAACTTCGTGTAATACTCTCTATGCCTCACACACACTGCAGGATCGTGACAAAAGGAGGGTCATTTATTCAATCATTCATCAGACACATTCTTGTGACAGTGTATTAAAAATCCAACATTATGCTTTCGTAATTTCTGTAACCTCACACTGGTGTTAACTTTCTGTAACCAAGATGTGAAACGGCATAACTCAGACTGCCGACATGCTAAAGTGACTCCATTTTGTGGTGATTATGCTACTCAGGTTATGTGTTTGCTGTGTGAGTTAGAGTTTATTGTATAAGTTAAAATTTATAAGTCACTTTGTTGTGAGTTCTTGTGAGGTCCTTCCTGCCTCACCTTGGACCCTTACATATGCACTTATCAGGATGTGTCTGGAGTCTTGTGATAAGGACAGAGGCATCCCCCTCTCAGGCCTCCATGGCAGCCTGCCGAGAATCATATATTTCATGAAAATCACGTATTTCATGATAATCACGTATTTTGAGAGATTCACGTATTTCACACCAGGAATAACCCACTGAAAACAATAGGTAGGTGTTGGGTTATGATTGGTTGCTATGTAGTAATGTATGTGACGATGTAAAATCATCTGTATGATCTTTGCGTAAAATGTGCGCACAGCTGCTCTCTGATGACTCAACAACAGTCCAGAAACAGTTCGGCAGCAGTAGTAATAACATCTGGCCGTAACAACAACAAAACCTTACTTTGCCCCATTTGGCATTTGAAGATCTCTTAATTCCAACCTGTAACAATTCTAAGCACCCCGTGTGTGGAGTTACCATGCTGTAACTCCTGTGCTAAAAGTTTGGCTGTTCCCACATGTAGAGCTTGGCTCTCTGTGTATGACCCTGCCTTGGAGATAGGTACTCCATCATTCTTTCCTGGCCATGGTAACTTTCTCAGACTTAGGAATCTTGTACAGGAGTCCCGTCATAAGAACTTTGTAGGCCTTGGAAGTTAGTCAACTGAGCATAACAGCTCTGACTCCCTAGTGCAGATCTGGCTCCCTTAACAAATATCTCATCTGCCTTCTCTCCCAACCTATCAGGCCAGCTCATTTTGTCCTCTTCCATCCAATCCCTGACCCACACACCAGCAAAACAGCCAATCCCTTGCTTGCATGCTGCCTACTCCATCCACCCTAAATAATAGCTCTGCTCATCCCATAACCAGGGCTTTGAACATGTACCTGTTATGCAGACATAAGGTCCTGGGGACTTTACAGCTGACCCGATACCCAGGCATAAGGCCGAGCAGCCAAATTCTCTTGCTACTACTCATATTTTGGGCTCTGCCTGGTTCCTTCTTTGACCTAACACGACGTGCTCCTGTATGCCAACCTGTGTATTGCATGAAGGGCCCCAAGGTAAGGACATTCTTTGTCCTCCAGGATTCACTGATCTAGTAGGGTGAAAGAGACACAAAAAGGCTATTGTAATACGACACTCTGAGTGAACAGAGTACTTCATTACAAAATTAGACCCAAAGCGATAAGGAAAAATTCTATTTTTAATGCCCTGTACAAATACTTTGCTATAATTTCTTTTCAATAAATCCATGAAATCAAAGTACGGTTATGAGTCACATAATGGCAAAGATAAATTCTCGGAAATGTGTCAATAGGTGATTTCATCACTGTGCAAGCATTATACAGAATGCAGAACCTAGGAAACCTATCATGGTACTAGACGTTAGTGTCTCAAGGTGACCACTGTCATATATGAGCTCTATCATTGACCAAACGCCTTTACATGCCCACAACTGTATACAGTTAATATATGTACTTATGTCCAAATTGCTTAGAAGAGAAATGTGGAGGGGTGTACATGTGTGTTCTACTGGGGATTGAACCCAAGATCTTCAAACTAAGCTGCCTCCTCAGCCCTTTAATTTATTTCTTTATTCCTCTGTTTATTCAGGATAGTCTCAGTAATTTTCTAAATTGCCCAGAGTGGAACATGAACTGCCATCATCCTGGCTCTGCCACCCAGAGTTCTGGGATTAGAGGCCTGCAGTACCCACTTGGATGAAATTGCTCAGAGCGTTCTATAACCTCTTTTATTTTGACTCCTGTCAATTCTTCTGATCTTATTACCCATACACTCTTCCCAGTCCCTCCATCCAAGACATAGCTGAACAATATATAAACGCCTTCTTCTCCACATGCCCCAATATTGTGCCCAAAATTCACTGCTCTCTCAAGCTTCCTAAATACAGAACAATCACTAGGGAAGAGCCTACAGGGCACCAGGAGCTCTTCTAAGCTCTTTGCACAATCTTAATGGAGGTTAATAGCATCTCATTCGACACATAAGGAAACTAAAGCTGATGACTTCAAATAACCAGGTCAGCGGAGCACGGACATCAAGTTGCCCATCTCAGTTTTGTTTCCCTGTGCCAGGGCCTCTCGTTCCAAGACCTCTTTGCCCTCACTTCTTATTCATTTCTCAACTTTCATTTCTGTCCTCATCACCACACTTAGGCTGTTCCCACTAAAGCCGTCAAATGACCTTCTGGTTTCTATATTGAATAGGCTTACAGAGGCCCTACTTTATTTGGCCTTGCTTTATATATCCACTACAGACTCTTATTTTACTTGAAAGTTTCTTTAATTTTTGAGAAATTTATTTGTTTAATACTTTGTGTTTCTCTCTGCGATGCCCAGGCACAGCTCTAACTTCTGGGCTCAATCAATCCCCCTACCTCAGCATCTCAGGTAGGTGGGTCTATGGGCACATGGCACTGCATCTGACCTCTTTAGCTTTCTTTGCATGGAATTCCTCCTTCCAACTTCTTTGGCCCCTCTTCATCTCTTCACTGGCTTCTTCTATTTCACAGATATTTTTTATTTTGCAATTTCTTGGCTTGAGTTCTATATCATCTCCCTTAGTTACTTTTTCGTCATTGTGACTCAATACCCGACATTCACAACTTTATGGGAGGAAAAGTTTATTTTAGCTCACAGTTTCAGAAGGTCACAGACCCTCGATTGGTGGCTGGCAATGGCGGAAGGACGTGGCAGATGGAGGCAGTTCCTCACAGCATTGCAAACAGGAAGCCAAGTCAAGTCCCCGAAGAAAGGCAGGAAGCAGCACATATCCTTCTACGTCTCACCCCAGTTATCCTCCTTTGCCGGGTCCAGCCTCAGTGTTCGATCCCTCCCAGGTTTAAGCCCTCACCACACACATGTAATTCAATCCACATGCCTGCAATCCACCACCCAGAACAGGCCCCAATCTCCCAACAGTGCATATTTCCCCAGAAAATCCATAACATCTAAATACACAAAACTTTTGGGGGACATTCCAGATCCAAACCATATATTCTGCTCCATCCCCCAAAAGATTCATGTCCATCTCCTCATGCAAGATTTATTTAGTCCTTCTCCAAGAGTTGCCAAAGTCTTAATAGTTCCAATACTGCTAAAAAGTCCAAAGTCTCCTCTGATATGCAAAGCAAACTCTCTTCTCAGCTGTGAGCTCCTGTGAAAATCAAAGAAAGATCAAATACCTGCAACATACAAGGGTACAGGGTAACCATTCCCATTCCAAAAAAAAAAAAAAAAAAGAAGAAGAAATAAAAGGATAGAAAGTAATTGGACCAAAACAAGTTCTAAACCTGGCAGGGCAAGAGTTAACTCCTGTAGCTCTATGTGCAGCACTTGGGGCAAACTGTAGAGGCAGCAAGATGTGAACTCTGAAGTGCCTGCATGGCTTCCCCTTTACAGCATTGCTGTTGGCTGCAAACTCCATCTTCTCTCCTCTGAGCTAAATTTGCTCACAGCCTGCCTCTTTTCTCAGATAACAATACATGCTCCTGGCTTCTCCAAATTTTTAGGTTTTCCACTGCACCTTAGGCTTCTCCTTCACAACTTAACACTGCCCCTCCAGGATTGGGTACACTGCCTGGCCCCCAAGGCCTTCTGAAATCTGTGCAGAAGCCTCCATGACCCTACAGCTCTTGCATACTGCAATGCCTGTAAAACCAGGACCACATGGACATCACCAAAGTCCACCACTGGCTTGAGTAGTAGTCTAGTCTGTTGGGACAAGGTTACAGCAGCTTCCGAGTGCCTGGATTGCTAAACTTGGGAGCTGAACTCTGGAAAACACTTCCTTCTTTGGCCCCTCCAGGAGCCCTCAGGTACTCTTTCAGAACAAGATCTTTCGTCTTTGCATCCTTTAATTGTTAAAAAGAAATCTTGCTGATTTCTGGGACACCCTCAAGGCCTCTTTCTTACAGTCCGGATTCCAAGTACCTGGTTTCTTTTGAATGTTATAAAGTTTTTTTAACTTCCCTATGATCTTTGGCCCTACCACTGCAGGCTATTTTATTCTGGCACTGCACTCTTTACATCACTTTTCTCTGCCATTCTATTCTGTCTTTTGCCGTGCAATTGTCTAAAAGCCACAAAGAGTACCAAAGGGGCAGCCTTGAAATTTCCTCCACCAGATTAAGTAGTCCACTGCACTTAATCTCAGTTTTAGGCGAAGTCTCTGAATAAGGGCAAAACGCTGACAAACTTTCTGCCAGAGTGTGGCACACATGATTTTTAGACCACTTGCCAATACAATTCTCCTTTCCGTCTGAAACTTCTTGAGCCTGGCCTTTACAATTCACACTTCTACCCGCACTTTGGTCTTCCGAGCTCTGACCAGACTCTCCAGCAGGTGTGGCTCCGAGCACTCCAAGTCTTCTCCAGTCAGCATTCTCAAACCATTTCAAACTTCTCCCACAAACCAGTTCCAAAGGCTTCAAAACCACATGGTCAGGTAAAGTCACAGCAACAACCCTACTTCCCTGGTATCAATTTCTGTCTTACTTTTTCATCACTGTAGTTCAATACCCAATATCCACAACGTTAGTAGAAGAAAAGTTTATCTTAGCTCCCAGTTTCAGAAGGTCACAGTCCCTTCATGGGTGGGTGGCGATGGTGGAGGCGCATGGCAGAGGCAGAGGTGGAATCTAGACCT
Organism: Ctenodactylus gundi; assembly: GCA_004027205.1. Lineage (NCBI taxonomy): Eukaryota > Metazoa > Chordata > Mammalia > Rodentia > Ctenodactylidae > Ctenodactylus > Ctenodactylus gundi. Next base: position 258,360 of record PVKB01000456.1, read on the forward strand.
CAGGGCATTGCAAACAGGAAGCCAAGTCAAGTCCCCAAAAGCAGCCCGGAAGCAGCATATACCCTTTCATGTTCCATTCCACTGATCTGCCTTTTTTGAGTCCAGCCCCAGAGTTCCACCCCCTCCAGTTTTCAGCCCCCGTCACATGCCTGCAATCCACCCTTCCCGACCAGGCCCCAATCTCCTAAGAGCACATAGTTTCATAGATAATCCATAATGTCTAAATACATAAGACTATTGGGGGACATTTCAGATCCAAAATACAATATCATCTTTTCAGCTTTGTTTCCCTAAGTATCTACCTCCCCTCTCATTGTACTAACTTATCTAGCAAGTACTTCCACTCTTCCATCTGTCTACTGGGTTCTAATCTGTACTTCCAGCCTCCTACAGTGCTGCCAAGGCTTCTCAAAACCAACATCAGATGTCTAATCTCTTCCGGTCCCTCCTCAAGGATGACGGATAAATGATGCCAACATTCACTCAATTTTCTTTGTTATAAGCTTCATTCATGATTAAGTTTTCCCATGTGCTGTTAATGAACAAGTCTGGCCAATTCCATCCCCCACAAAGTTTTCTTTTCATCACAGTCACTATTTTAACTATAAGCTTTATCATAAGTGGTTCAGACAAATACCTATCTGTTGGATAAAACTGTATTCATCTGTTTTTCACTCTAATACTATCTATAAGTAACATACTTCTATGATTTCTACATGAACATTTAAAAGTTTTCTTTCTAAATTTTAAAAGGTTTTAATTCATCTCCTTATTTTACATATAGCATTTTCCTTTTTGTCTTGTACTTTTAAATCATTTAGTTTTAGTTTTTAATATAATATAGTGTTATTTAAACATACTACCTTAAAGAATGCATTAGAGGCTTATCAACCCATAATATTTATGACTATGTGCAAGATATACTAATCCTTGATGGGAGCAAAATGCTCACTTAATAAAAATGAATTAGACACAATTTTTATCTTAAATACATTCCAATCTGTTAAGGAGAAATAAGCGGTGTACCTAAATAGTTACAACAAATGCAACGTAATAATTACAAAATCAGGATAAAAAGGGCTGTTGGAATTATACTGGGGAGTGCGTGCCTTCACCGAGGGAACCCAAGCCAGCTTCATGAACTTGACAATACCTCTGAGCAAGGACTTCAGAGATGAGTAGAACAGGAACTTCTGCATGTTTATTCTTCTGACACACCTTACTGAGGCCCACTCTGAGCAAAGCACTGCACTAAATGCTAGAGATAGAAATGAACAAGGGACCATTGTTGATTTCAAGTCATTTTCAGTGTGGTAAGGAAAAACAGAAATCAATTACTGCAACAAGGTGAAAGAAATTATGTTTTGTTTTAAGCTACAAAACAATACAGAAGATCAAAAAGACAGACGAGGAGCACTATATCCTCTACTAAGGTAAAATCCATGAGTAGGTCTAACTTAGGCAGAGCGCAGAGTATGAAGTAGCTGGGACAGGATAGAGCTGGTTCTGAGAAGGAAAAGCACTCCACACAAGAGTCAAGGGGCTGGGGATGCTAACGTGCAAGTGTGTGCTCTGGTGACAGCTAAAAGAGCCGACTAAAAGGGGCACAAGAGAGGAAAAGGCATCTCTGCTAGCGTACGGGAAGGCTAAAGCTGGACTAAGAAAGAAGACATTCCTTAGAACCAGACTACTGCTGCCTAATATGCAGTAAAAGTTTATGGGCAGTTCAGTGCATGAGTTCATTTGTACTAGGTAGATCAGAACTTCACTTAGTTGAGTGCATTTCTGGCCAAACAATTGATATTGTTGGTGCCAGGTGGCTCAATCATAGTATTTATTGTAGACTTTTGACATGAAACTTGCACTACTAAATTAAATTTCTCTAACTGCTTTCTTCAGGGCTCTAGTCACTTTTTTTTAGTTCCTACACGTGGATGATAGCTACATCTTATTTTTATTTTATGATGACATACCATTAATCTTTTGAATTGTTATAGAAAATGCAAAAGGAAACAACGATAGATTCCAAACTTCCCAGCATCCCTCGGGATTTGGTACTCACCATTTTCAGCCACTACTAATAGATTAAATTGAGGAGCTCTGCCTTTTTATTTGGAGCTTAGATAGCAAGAACAATATCCTACCCTTAAATGACCCACTAGGAAAAAATATGCCAAAAATGTCTTCAGACTCCAGTCATACCTCTTTATATCTGACCACACAAAAGCAAAATAAATGGCCAATTCAATCTACTGAGAAAAAGAGTGCATCAAAAATTTCAAATTTTTTTTCAGAAAGAATATGTTTCTTTATATTTATATCATCACACAGCATCACATTCTTCTCAAAGTCTCCACATAAAATTTCCCTCCACAGAAAATGGAAATTCTCAAGTCTCTAAGCTGCTTACTCCACATCATTTTTGCAGCAAGAAAGAAATATTCAAACCTATCACCTTTAATAATCATATTATAATATTTTGTTAATATCTAGCTAAGAATACATTTCAAAAAGAGATAAATGTTTTAGACTAGCAAACCTAGATGACAGTTTGTCAATTCCATAAGCCAATACATGATACAGGATATATGACTGGAAAGAAAACACAACATCAGGAAGTCCTGTGAAGTCTGTAGAAACAAATATAGTTAAGTAGCAAAAATACCATGCCTAGTCTATCACCTTACATACATCCTAGTACCACAAGAGGACTGATTCACCAATAAAGACCTTCTTCAAACTGCTTTGTGACCAGTGCTTGATCTAGTAGATCCTAAACTGGGCATCTCAGTACTGGCTCACAGTCTGCAGTCAAAGAGTGAGAGCATCAAGTCAAGCACCTACTTCCAAAGCCAGCCTCCGGGTCAGCAACCCTCAGCAACACCCTGCCAAAGTCATCTCTATCGTAACTATACCTTGTACCTCACATTTTGAAAGACGGTACGTGACAAAATCTCCGTTTCTCCATTACAATCCCTTCCTATACACCCCTTTCTCTCTTGCAATACTGACATGAGCCTTCTACTACACTCTGGGCTCCCTTCCTTAAGTGAAGTTTGCGATCCCGATCCCGCTGCTAAGTTTTCAAGTAGAACATTCCCATTTCACTTAGGTCAGGTCCCATTCTTTGGCTTTAGAATCACAATTGGTAGTTTTCGTAACATACACCACAGGGGGTTGGGGGGATTGTTTTCTTCCTGAACTCATTTCCTGTTTTCTCTTTTTAGTACTTTTTAAATAGTTTAAAAGCAATGGATCAACCTCTGATACCCCCTGGATGTTTCCTCCCTGTGTCTGGCTTGTGTCTGGCACGTGCCTGTGAGAAGTGCTGGGAAGGAAGGAGTACTACCTGCCCGTTGGCTAAACCCATTAGGTTTCTCACCAGTCAATTCAGAGTGTGATCATATAATATTCCCTTTCTTCATCATTTATTGCCAATGTTTATACTGTGATGATTAGTGGTCTGGGAAATATGGGGTTTGTAATATATTTTTCCTTGAGACTTTGTGTGTCTTGATGAGGAAGACCTTTGCAAACAGCCCAGAATGAAAGAATATAAAGGTTTTTTTTTTTAACTTTATCCTATTTTTGCTTAGGACAAGAAAACCAAACCTACCTGTTCATGCTTTTGCTGGGAGGCCATCCCATGAGGGAGTTCAGGATGTGATGTGGCCTTGAGATTAGCCCCACGCACTTTGGGACGCACGACATCAGAGGCCAGACCAGAGGAGATTGCCAAGGATGTGGGCCGGGCAGCTGTGGTGCCTGTGCCAGAAGGTGGCTCTTTTTCACCTTTTCTGCTTGTAACTTCATCTTCCCCTTCAGAGTCCACAATAAAGACATATTCGGCCTTGAAGAGGTCACCCTGCTGCATTCCGTGAGGTTCGTCTGCTTTAAATCTCCTTCCTTGTGAATTCTGTCCACAGACCTCTGATGGACAAGTTGGTGTCCCTTGGACTCTCTCTTGCTGGGTCCCAGAATTTAAGGCCAGATAGTCAACAGAATGAGGCTGCAAAAAATTACAGAGGGATAAAAAACAATGTCATTGGTTTGACAAATGTTATTTCTTGTTAACATGCACTGAAAAGTTCAACCACTTACAAAATATTTTTAAATACATTAAAAAGACTGACTTGTAAAACAGATCAAAGTTAGTGGTACATATTTCTTCACTCACCTGCGTGTTCTGGCTCAACACCAAACTATTTAGGGCTCAGCACATGGTATGGGGGTCAGTGAAGGCATTCATGAAACAAATGGGAAAATAGGGATTGGTCAAAGGTTGAGTTCACCAAGCAACCTGCGTACCTTTTCCAAATCCAATAAACAGGGGAGAAATTCCATTGAAAGGTTCTAAAATAACATAAGTCTCTCTAAAAGTCTGAGAGGAAAAAAAGGATTGGAACAAAATGCACGGATAGTCAGATAATACAATCTTAGCTAATTGAAAAGAACTCATGAATAAGACTCAAAGAAGATGTAGACTTTTTTAGCACAAAATATTTTTAATAATATTATTTTACTTTGGGTTTGTAACCATCACTTTTCCTATCCAATTATTTGTGAATACACGGAAGGCTTACAAGACCAGTTTATACAGTCTCATCAATCTACCAAAATTCTCTTTCTAAACCACCAGCTAAGTATACTAGAACTGTATTTAAAAGGTTCAAAGTTAATTTCTTTGTTTGGATGAGTACTCTAGGATTCCCACTTTTTTCTTCTGCAACTTTTCCATAGTTCCAAGTTTACTTTAAAATAAAAGGTTAAACCACTAAATAACAAATTCAACTATGATCATCAATTTAATGAGTGTATGGATGGATGTGCTGTGTGCGTGAAGACTGACATCAGACCACCTATGTGACTGATCAGTGCCACACCAATCCACCACTGCAGCTGACAAGAGTCAAGGTGACACATAAACTGCCTCTGATTAGATAGTCTCAACCTCCATCATTTTCTGCTCTTTTACTCTGATGTACTTTGGCCATAGCATTAATTATTCCCAGAGGCTTTGTTGTATATTTTCTTTTCTTGCTTATTCTATTTTCTGTCTTCCCCATGACAAGCCATATGCGCTGTCTTGATCCATTGGAATCTGAGCATGAGGAACGCAGCATATGCGCAATGAAGAGTGTATATACAAGCACATATATAAGAGGGGTCATTGTATATCTTCTAATTGAACTGTTAAAAAATAGAAAGAAGAATCCAGAGTCTAATATCAAAAGAATATACTATATGTGGCTGAATACTGTTAGACAGAAATTGGCAAGTGTCTTATATAGCATTGAAGATTTCTCCAAAACAATAAGGCTTAATTAGTCCTTGAAATAAGATAGTAGCATTGAAAAACTCCAGGCTCACAAAAAATATTAGTTTCTAGACAAGAGCTTGTGTACATATAAGGTCAATATTATTTTATAACTTCTTGGTGAACTCAAGAATGACAGAAAATTCCTTCATGTCATTTAATTATAATAACAAATAGAATATTCAATACATTTTTATAAAAATTATCCAAAATGTTATGGATTAATACCAGTCATTTCAGGTGTTTATTCATTTTGATTTCACTTTCACTAGTGGCCTCATTTTATACAGGTATAATCAGGATGGTCATAATAAATATAATATTATAGCTGATTTTATCACCTAATATCATGAGGCTAATATTTTTCATTGACTTTCATAATCACCATAATTATAGTTTTATGAATATGATATAATAGCATATTCTCAATTTTTCTAGTTGACAGATATTATACTGTTTTAATTTTTATTAATCATTGTTCTATATAACCTTTGTCTTTGTTTGTACTAGTTTCTGGAGGCACACTTCCAAATGTTACATTAGGACAAGATTATGAACAGTTTTATGATGTGGATAAGGGCTTTTCACCAAATTCTACAAATTTACAAAACTAGCAGCGAAGTGTGAACATGACAATATTTGCACAATGGGCCCATCATTGAACATTTCTTTATTAAAATTTGTTCATGATTTATTATTTGTAAAATAATGACGTCTCACTGTCTTACATTTTCTTTCAAGATAATCGTTCAAAAAGCTTTCATTATCCGAAGGTACTTGAGAGAAGGAGACAGAATTTATACCATGGAGAGTACACAACAGGACACCAACAAAGAGGAGTTGAGAACAATGGGTTAGAGAGAAACAGATTGGATAACATTTAGGACATATATACACACAATTTTATTTTTAATCAACTGTGGGATTCATAGCCATCTCGCTTTAAGCTAAGGACATAAGCATTGATGCAAATCTCCCAACTTCTATGGATAATTTAATATAATTTTTTGAAATAAAAAGGAATAAAAGTGGTCCTACCCTATTTACAGTTTCTGGATTCTTATCACTTGGTTCTTCAGGAATTTTAACAAGATATTTGGAAGTATCAGCCAACTGAATTTGGGTTGGTAGTCTTCCGACAGTGGGGACAAATGTGAAGATCAGAGGTTTGGCTTCAGAGTCACCAGAAGAGACCTAAGAGACATGTGATAAATTAGACCTTCGGCTATGTTAAAGCTGTATCTTGACTTCAATCTCTCTATAGCATTTATTTCATTTATTTTGATAAGCTGCCTATTATCCTCTGGTTGTGAGTACAACTGCCAAAAACAGCTGACATAAAAAATATCCTGAGTATATCAGATCTTCTTTTTAGAGTACCATTTACCAGAGGTAGTAATCAACCCAAAAAGACCCTGTTATAAGAGAGGACGATAAAACAGTAGGCCAGCACACACCGATTCTCTACAAGCTTACAGGCATTTCCGCTTCAGTTGGGTCATCCCAAACATAGCATCTGGTCTACTTCAAATTTGACTTTCATTCATTTAATTCTAGATTAACGGGTTTAACCGGTTAGTTAATGACTAGCAAGCATACAAGAAAATTTAACATCTATCATTATCAGGAATTGTAAACTGGGCCTGGAGGTGCCTGCCTGCAATACCAGCAATCTGTGAAGTCAAATCATGAAGACTGCAACATCAAGACCATCTTGGGCAACTTTTCATCTTAGTAAAACTCTTTTTCAAAAGAAAAAAAACGAGTTGGGGCTAGGGACATAGCTAAAGGTGAAGGCCTTGGGTTTGGGGTTTTATTCCACAGCACTGAAAAAGATCAAAGCATAAATCTTGTGTTGAAAACAAAAAAATATGCCTATGAAAATATAGTATCCCTTCTTTTTCAATTGTTTTCAAAAAATTTTGTATTAAGTATTTTTCTGTTGCAGGACCGATAGAGCCAGGGACTAAAACAATGAATAGAAGAGTCGGTTGCGTAACAAGAAGAAAATGGATACACAGAGAACGCTAAGGGAACAGTTATGAGAGATGCCCATTCTACGAAGAAAGTGCAAAAAACACAGCATCTAAAGTTTTAAGTCCAAGTTAAGAGAAGACTCCGAATGCTCTTTGACTTGCTTTACTAAGAAAAGCTAATAAGCGAAAGAGTGGAAACAGCCACAGTGGGGTGGGGAGTGTCTCAAACTCGGCCTTTGTCCTGTTGCCTGCAGGGCCACTACAGCGTGTTAACCAGGGGACGACAGAGTCATATTGGGATTTTAGATAAGTAAATTTCACTTCTAAAGTCACAAATCTAGAGATGAAGATAAAAAAGTTAAAAGTTATTGTTCTGGCTTAAGTATGAAGTGTCCACCAAAGGCTCACATATTAAAGGCTGGATCCCAGTGCAGCAATGTCCAGACGGGGGCCTGGAGAGGCACCCAGGTCGGTAACTCAGCAACGGCTAACCTCATCAGATTAATGCAGACATGTCTTTGAAGGAGATTTCTTGTTTCTAGCCCCCTTCCTCTCTCACTCTTCTTGCTGTTTCTGCTTCCTGGCTGTTATGAGGTGATCAGCTTTCCTCCTCCAGACATTTCCACCATATTTTCACATTGGAGTCAGCCAACCTAGGACTGAAAACTGTGAAACTGTGAACCAAAATAAACTTTTCCTCATATAAGTTTTATATGTTGGGTATTTTCTTCCAGCAAGAGAAAACCAATATAACCATAAACTAAAAATCTCTATGGGGAGGGAAACAGAGAAAATGATACTGATGATTCTTTTTCCAGAACTTTGGATGGGAAGTAAATTCAAAGCTTGAGAAGTCAGAGAAAGAAATTGATTGATCTTACTATAGAGTAAATTTGAACATATTTATTGGTGAGGAACAACCAATAGAGGAGGAAAGAAGGACAAGATTCAGAGAAAGGAGGCTACGTGAGCTGGCGAGACAAAACCACAAGTGGTGTTTCCTCTGGGACTAGAAGAAAAATGAACTAAGATGTGGACACATTTATGAATGCATTTAAGTAGAGAAAATGGGAAAGGGACGGGAATCACATTTGCTATAACCAATTTTCGTAAGAAAATCCAGCTCCTTCTATTCAGAGTGACACTGCCCCTCTACTATCCTCATGCCTTTATCATAAGAAATATGACATGCCTTGGAAATATGACATGCTTTTCCCAAGTTCTCCCTCAAATCATGCCACCTTACTCTGACATGTACCCCACAGGCCCTATGTCCTTATTTGCCTGCCCTTTACCCCAGTTCTTATCTGTGTGCACGAGAATCTAGGCTCTGAGTCATCCTTCACCCTGTTAAGTGCTCTGCACACTTCTAGTAGGTTCGCATCTTGCACCTTGCTCCAACTCTTAAGCCTTTTCATTTTGCCCTTTTCAGAATTCGGTGAGAAACTATAAAATCTTCCATGTACTAAGAATGGATTTCCCTTTCTTCTTCTAGTAAAATCATGGTTCTCTCTGAAAGCCTCTGTTGCCTAAATAACTCTCTTAGTAGCAGCACATTCTCTCACTTTCCTATATCCTGGGCCTAAGGGAAGGGTAGCTATCCTCCTTGTTCTCACTGCTGCGTTCAGACTCTTCTTCCTTTCTCATCTAAACACCTCCAACTTTGAACACCAAATCATCAGTCTATACCATCCATATATTTCCTAGTAACAATCACCTGCCCATCCTCACATTGAACACTTTTTTTTTTCCTTAAAAATTCAGATCCTGGATCAACACTACTCTTTGCAAAACTACGCTTTGTACAAAATAAAATATTTTATTGAAATAAATAATCTATCTACAACTGTATTGCTCTTACTCTTTCTCTTTCTTACCCCTCATGTGTCTGGCCTAGACGAATACCAGCAAGATCTTCATAATCTCAGTTCTTCAAGTCTCTGATTGCCACTTCCTGTTGAGACAGCACTCCCACTAGTACCCTAACATTTCCTGGACCAAGGTTAAAATATTATTGATTATTACAACATTATGTTTTCTAAAAATTGTCTTTTTTAATGTGCGTGAGTTTTCGCACTTAACTCTACCCTCAGACATTTTTTATCTATTTTTTTAAATTTTGAGGCAGGATCTTATTTATAGTAAGTCACTAAAATGCTTAGACTGGCCTCAAAATTCTGATCTTCCAGTCTCAGCTTCCCAGAGTACTCGAATTTATAGGCATGCACTACTGTGTCCAGTTAACATTTGTCCCCTTAAGCAGCTTCAAAAGGCAAAGTAAACATACTATTTTGAATATCATTCAATTTCAACACCTTCATTTTTTACAATATGTACGTATAAGGAATCACACTTAGGTAGACCCTAGTCATCACTAAATATAGCTCTTTACCTGCTATATTTTCCCACAGCAGGAGGTAAACATGGTAAAGGAAAAACCAATAACTGTACCCATTTTTGTTACTTGAAATTTCTAACATCAATACTCCAACAAGCTCACAACCATGCCACATTTCTATAGCTCTTTCACTCTTCTACTGGCTTAGAAAATTATTTCACACCTTTTTCTCTTTCCTCAAATTCTTCAACTCCTCTTTATCATTCCACCCTGAGCTTATTACTATGTTTCCCATTTCACTGAGATGATCTAAACAAGTAGAAGGAAATCTTCAGGGCCCCAGTGCCATACCTCTTCAATCACTCAAATCTGCCTTTTTCTGTGATTTTTTCGTCTGGCAACTGTGTTCCTACTAGAGCCAAATCCCATGTGAATACATAGCCTTCACTTAAGCCCTTACATACTAAATACCTACTGAATTCTTTCTAAATGTTAAGCGTGTGTAGGTTGGGAGCAGGTAAGTGGGATCTTGCTCAAGTCAGCCTGGAATTTATTTTGTAGATTAGGCTGGGCTAGAACATGTGGTCCTTCTGCCTTTGCCTCCCAAGGGCTTCGATTATGCACAGCTACACCCAGCTTCCAGCTATATTTTTAAAAAGGAAAACATAGAATTGGAGGTGGAGTACAAAAAGTACATAAAACATAGGAGATACTTAAAATAAGACTCTATGATGTCACCCATGGAGTAAGCACAAAGGTCTTTATTTGGACTCCATGGACTGCACCAGCCGAGGAAGGGTTAGTGTATATAACACGGGAATTTTAGGGAAAATTAAGAAGGCTACAGCATCATTAACCACAGGAGGAAAGAGCCTGCCCAGAAACAAAAGCCACAAGAAATCCTTGAAAGCCCTGCCCGTGTGAAAATTCATGAGTTGGTAGGAAAATAAATGGCCTGGCCATTTGCTAATCTTCCGTGGGAGGGTGGACTCTCTATCACAGGAACAGAGAAAGCAAAGCACAGCATTTGTAAAGCTGAAAATCTGGAGATATTTGGTGGAGAAAGATGGTGTGACTAAAAAGAAACTGAGGATATCGGTGAGAGTTGAGCAATCATGAAGTTCAGGTAGATCAGCAAGAAAGACTCTCAAGTTCCTCGACCTCTGGCTCAGAAACTAGATCTGATACAATACTGGCTGTTGTAGAGTCCATCTTGAGGTTATAATATAATATACAAGGTGTGCTAGTTCTAGATCTGGATGACCCTAAGTCTAGTTCCTGGACTTGAGGAGACCAGGAGGAATGGCACTGAGCTTGTTAAGGCCAAGGAACTGTGAGGCAAGACTATGGACAGGGCCAGCCTTGTGAGAGGAGAATGCTGCAGTTTGACAGCACGATTCGGCAGGAGGGAAGGACTCAGCATGGGTGGTGCCCTCTTCAATAAATGTGAAACTCGGATTAGAAAATTCCCCAGAGCAAGGACATAAGATTGTCAATCAGAGATTATTTTGTAAGCATGAGATTTTAAATAAAGGAGAAATACATATCCTTCTAGTAGATTTCACCCAAGTTCTAGAAAGGCCTAATGAAATAAGGGTCACAGGGTATAGCTTTCCGGTAACTCAAAAATCACTTTGTAGTAACTTCATGTGCCATGTACGAGTGATGCGTAATCAGTCCTCAGGGTACACAAAATATGCAGACAAGCCCTCTGACCCAACTTTTGTTTTTTCAATAATGTTTCTGCCTTTAAAGATATGTGTTGATTATTTCTTCAACACAGTCATGTCACAACCCTTAGGTGCCCATTTATTATAAGAAAATAATAAATCACTGTTTCCTTTGTGGGAAGGAACATTAAGGTTCCTGTGAGATTTGAAGAGGCTGCCATGCTGAACAGCAATAGTTCATGCGACAAACTCTCAGGTTGAATTATTTTGAGAAAGATTTATTCATGTAATTAAGCTTTTCAATATCCTGATGAAATGGAGAGTGATTTGGGTAATGAAATCACCAGAGTACTTCAAGAAATCCATCTAGATTTTCATTACAAAATAAAGATAATCCTAAACCAAAGCATATACAATGATGAAAATTTGCTTCTCTAACTGCCTGGCACAATTTTATAATTCAAAGTGCCTTAAATTTCTCCAAGATGAATACAGCTTCACAGTTGACACATCAAAAACTATAAACTTCTTTAAGGTTGATAGCTATAATTTTAGTGAATAAGACCGGGATGAAGCATGAATGAAAACTGGTGCTTCAGTGAATAAGGTGTGTTCCTCTCACAATGCCCTCAAAGGAGTGTCTAAACATAACCATATTCTGTGCATAAAAAGGCAACTGAACAGAAGTAACATTATTTCCTTCTATTTTGTTTCTATGTTCTTCTACAGAATGTAAAATTTCTTCACTAGTACTGAAAAATAATTTCTTATTTTAGCCACACCAATATATGATGTCATTCCAGAAAACACAAAAACAGAAAATCTGATAGAACTAAAAACTTACTCATCTTCTTGAGGAGAACAGCAGGCCAGGGGCAAAATCTTATTTTACATACAGGTTCTCAGAAGATGAATGACAAAAGGTCAATCATTTGTTATTCACTTTCAAGCTAACAGGGCAAAATTAGCCTAGGATTCTTTTCACTGACTTTACCTAACATCCTCTTACCAAAAATTAAATATTTACCTGTAAAAAATTTCAGGAGGGAAGGACTTGAAATTACACTAACAATTCTATGCAACAATTAGATGGAGAACCACAGGTTAGTAGACAGTTGGAACCCTCGTTCAGAAACAGAACTGAAATATTTGCTATTTTCTGCATACTGTGTAGCCAAGTTCCACTGGAGCCCCAAAATGAATTGCTATGGTGATGAAAAATCGTTTTTCACAAAGCAGAAACAGATGCATGTTAATAGCTTTGCACTTGTTAATTGCCAATTAACACTATCAGTTGTCAATGTCATTTAAACATCTTGGTTCTTATCGTAGGGAAATTAATAAGAGAAATAAGAGCTGAAAAGATTTAAATATTTTCTGAAATGTGCCTTGAAATGCTCCAAATCTCTGACTGCCACCTTCTCACCAGACAGCCTCACAATCTGAGAAATCGTCTTCACCATGCAGGCGAAGTGCTCCGCTGCTCAGTTACAGGCTGTAACGCCTCTTTCTGCGTTTCCCTGAAAGTTCCCTTCCTTCCCATGGTGACACCGGCACTCACAGATGGTCACTAGCCTCTCATCAAAGGAGGCATTGCAGAGCACGTTAGCATTAACACTCTGCCAAGTGCAGTCCTGAGCATTTTCTTTGCCCAATGAGCAATTCCGCCTTCCTCAGTCCGCCCTTCGCTCTAACTGTAGATCACACTTCATCGCAACACAAAGGCAAATGGATCTGCACCCTGGTAGCTCTCGCTCACACCCTCTTGCAGCAAACGCCAGGAACACAGTGCACTCCTGTTAAAAGTTACTGAAAGCACGAAGCAAAGGCTTCCTTTTACCTGGGGTGTGGTCTGAACGCTCCCTGCTAAGATGCTCCAGTTCATTTGGAAGCGATTGTTCCTGCAGGCGCTGGGAAGCCCCTGGTCTGGAAGCACTGGTTCACCGCGTTAGGGAGCTAGCAAAGCAGTGAGTGAGGTAGGAAGGGATCCTGTTACTAAAACAACACACACTCACTCACTCAGGGAGGGAAAATAAGGAGTCTAAAAAAGAGGTGAAGCAGAATCTTCGCCGAACTGAAGGATTTCGTCAGCTCCGGAGAGTAGATCTGTGTTTTGCCAATTTTTCTGTGCGGAACCTCAGCAGGTCGCAGTGAGGGCTCGATGGGATCTAGTGAAGAGAAAATGCCCACCTCCACGTGTTCGCCCTCTTTTCTCTCCGTGTGTTCCAATTATATATTCTGTGAAAGCAAGAAAAGAACCAGATTGCACAGCCACGAGAAGCCGCTCGAAGGGCCGAGCATCTGCCAATCTCTGTGTGCAGTTGGTCACGCTCGCAGAGAACACTCAGGCACAAACACGTGCAAACACGGGGTCGAAAACACAGTTACCATCTCAAAAAAAAAAGTCCAGAACTTCATTTATCCTTTCCTGGTGTGTAACTGCAAGCCGCAGCATAGGAGCATCTGTAGTGACTGAAGTTTCGCTGTTAACAGAATGAGCTCTAAAAGAAAGCTTAGAATTGGTTGTCAAAACAAAACTCCACTCCAAAGTTCCTGGAAGACGGTGAGTATCCTGGCTGAAGATAAACACATCTCAGATTTTCGCATGCGAAATTGATCATAAATCGTCTTTCCCTTCTCTAAGCATCGATTTTCTCCAAATCATTTCTCTTCATATTTGTGAGTTAGCCGTGAAAGATACTGTGTCAAAGGGCTAGGGAGGAAGAAAGGAAAGGATAGTGTGTGGGACTGAGATTATTCCTCTGAACAGTTCAACATTATCTAGAGCTTGAATCTGTGGAAACATCATGAGGAAAATAATCGTTGGTGTGGTTTGATCGACAAATGAGAAAAACTATTCCAGACAACACAGTGTGTTTTGTCCTAGCAAGAGTCTCGCTTTCTGAAAATAAATGCTTTAAACCATGAAACAATGTGCTGTCTTCTTTCGTAATATATATAATAGTCAAAAGAGAACATAGTATCTCCTTTCTCCTAAATCAGTTTATAATCCAATTGGCAATAGGGGACAGGTATATAAGGACAGAGGTACAAAGTGGAGGTAAAAAATAATCTCGTGCTGTATGTACTTCTTGAACTTTATTGCACACATATACACCAGTCAGGGAACTTGTGGAAAGGCAGGCTCTCAGTGCGAAGACCTGGGTGGTCCCCAAGTGCTGCGTGTTCAGCCAGGTTCCGGGTCATACCCTGTGGCTGCCCTGTGACACTGACTAGAGTGATTTCAGAAGACTGCGAGATGACAGCTGCCTGTAGAGGAATGATCGGAGAAGGCGGACGTTTGGCTGTGCTTAGGGGTGGCCTGTAAAGTCAGCTGGGACAGCCATTACGCAGAGCACAGAAAGTTGCGGTGAAGCACCTAGAGAACAGAAGAGCAGTAGGCAGTGCATAGTCACAAGCGCGAGCCCTGAAGGCGGCTCATCTGCTGGCTGTGGTAGCTCAGACGACTGACCAATCTCCCAAGGACTCAGGGCCTTCACACGTGAAATGTGGGTAAAAATAACGCTTACTTCTTGGAGTTCTTGTGAAGATTACAACTAGATTCAGCCTCTGAAACTGCATTGTCATTGTGCTGGCTATTACTTCATGTGTCGTCACCCCTGTTAGCACTGTTACCGTTTGCTAAGTAGCACCTCAGACCAGAAGGAGCAGGTGAAATCTAAATCATCGAAGATCCTGACTTCAGATGCTTCAACTTTATTCGGTGATGAATATGGATGAAAGAGACAAGAGATGGAGAGATAAAGGCATATCGTACACAAGACACACACGCTGTCAATGCATCTCAGACACCACGCTCACCTCAGAGTGCCACGTGGGGCTCGCTGAGGGAAGGTGACAGTCCAGCCCATCATCAATGATTCAGGTTATTCGAACAACCACGATGCTTTCTGCATCTCACTCCACTGTCTCTCTCTAACCCTATATTTCCCCATTTCATCATCCAACACAGAGCAGCGTTGAGGCACTGGGCACAACCAAATTTGGAAGAAGAAAGCTGCGTCCCCTCTCTTTGGCCCCTCTGCAGCCCTTCCTTGAATCCCCTGACAATACAAGAACCAATCAAAGTATCCCATTACTTTGATATTCTGCTCCACTTCTCTGTATCATTCTGGCAGGGTTTCTCCACTAGTATTCTTTCCCTTTTACCAACTAATAGTTATGAGGACACACGTTATAATCTCTACTTAAAATAAAGCTTCTAATGGTCATGCATTATACAGCGTGCTTCTGCCATCTGGTTAGTAACTCCATATAGCCTGAAAGAGCACATGTATTTATGACAATTTCTATAGAAATCAGTTGCATTTAAATAGAAACCAATGGCACCTGATTCACAAAAAAGTCCTAGTCTTGGATGATTAAAAAAAATTATTTACTTAAAAGAGTGGACGAGGGGAGACTTCTCTTTCTAATTAAAATCACTTTTCCTTTAGGCCAGAAGAGTTATCTAGGGTATCTTTAAGATGCTAAGTATTTTTATAACCACACACTTTTAAGCATTCTCCTCCCACTAAGAAACACAAACTTCTTTGCTGCATAATCCTTTTTCCCAAAGAAAGTAAGGTGTGTTGGCCACAAATACCATGCAAAATTCTCCCTCTAAAGCCCAGCATTATTGACTGACACTGTAGGCATCTTTTTGTCTTCCTTACTAAAACCAGCATTATTACAATTCCTCCGAGCCAAAAGACTCTAAAGGCATTGCTTTTAAAATAAATAATAGAGAAAAATATTCACTTTTCCTGACACGGAAAACAAATTTCAGGTCAAAATATATGAGTCCACAAAGAGTTTGCTAAGAAAGATGTAACTAAACAGATCGTTCTGCCAAGGCTACACAGGTATTCGTTTCTCCATTCTTGTACCTTGTACAACTGAAGGTAATAGGATTTCTATTTATGTACCTTAATGAACATGTCAAGAGTTACCTATTATTTTACACTCTGGGAAACGCAGACCCTACTGGCAGCAGGGCTTATGGTCCCATGAAGAAAATTCCACTCACAAGTGACACCAACAGCAGGTGGAGTTGGAGGTTAGGTTCTGCCCTGAATAGGAGCCTTTGGAAGATGTGAACTCAAATTGTGCCTGAGCAACATCACTTGTTGTTTCTGCACTCTTAGGTCCTGTAATGAACACTAGCACGGTTGCTCTACTTCACTCTGAGTGGCTTTAATTTCAACTCTGAAGATGGGAATTACCAGGAGTTTGTTTCCTGCAGATAATTCCAGAGATCCTATTCAGATTACCCCAATTCACAAACTCAGAGTTGAACGCACAATACTTAAAATAAATCTAGATGTCTCCTCACAGGGGTACGAGATTCCATCAGAATATTCTCTTGGCTTCATCTGGATTACACGCCTGGGACACTTCTACATTTGTTATTTTTACTTAGAGCACCGCTTCTACTTAGTATATACATCCTCCTACTTAAAATGTCAGTAGCCCTCCTTAATTAAAGTAAGCCAGAAGCTTAAAAGCATTGGAAAAAAATCTAATACCTAAGTACTGGACAAAATTAGATTATCAAAAGAAAAAAATCTAGCACCTACTTAGACACGACTAGATATTCAGAAGAAATAAATAAACCTCACATATGGTAGGATTTACAAGAGGGACAATAAAAAAGACACAACAATAAAAGACATATATCCATCCAGAAAACGTGGCTTATTCTCTCCTATGGAATCATTTTAGCTTGTTTTTGGAAAACTATGTCCTCTTGCTCCTCTTGTAACCCCCTAATTACTCCTCTGTTTGCTTTGTGCCATGCGGCCCCCAACTCTTAAAGTAGCCAGGCATCAATGCTTGGCTGATCCCAGACAGTTCTTTGGATTTGAATAGTGTTCGTAAGCCAGTAAATCCCAAATTTACTTCTCAAACTTGAAGTCCTCCTTAGATGTCCTCATACAACTAACATCTTCAGTTGAATATCTTACAGACATCTAAAACTCATTATATCCAATGATGAATTAATTGTATTTCTTCTGAAACTTTTCCCATCCCTAAAATTTTCTCCCCCTCAGCATGTAATTTATATCTACTATGTTTACTTGGGTTCTTTCAAAGGCAGAATTTACAGATTTTATAATGAAAGAATCTATTAGGAAGGCTTACAAATCCAAGGATAGAGATAGTCCAAGATGGCTGCTCAGCCATGAAGTAGATCTCCCGTCCGGGACTGCAGGACAGCCGGTGAGGTGAGAGTCTGCTGTAGATCTCGAGTGAAGACCGAAGCCTGAAGATCAGTGACTGAAGAGCAGCAACAGGCAGACAGGCACAAGTCGAGACTGGAGCGAATCTGTGCTGACGATCCGCGATGTGTATCAAGTCAGCATCCACAGACAATTGCAAAGGCGAGAGCTTTCCCAAAGGAAGAAGCTGTAACAATCCTCCCTCTTCCTTCCTTTTGTACTCTTGGAGTTCCAGTTGGCCCTGCCACATCTAGGAGGGTGCTCTTCTCTCATTGGCCAGCTCACACATCACTCACACTCTAATCCAGGCCTGTTCTTGATTCCCAGTCTAGGCGTGGTTCACAAACCCTAATCTAGGTGGGTTCCTGATTATCTGAGGTTGACATAAACCCTTCAACAGTCACATCTACTTATGCCTATTTTTATCTATAAATAGGTATTATGTCTTGTTGATTATTTTAATTATATTTATTTTGTGTTTTGGTGTCCTGTTGTCCCTCATCAACATACCAGTATATCTTGCTGACCCTTCTTCAAAAATAAATCCAGAAAGTAAACATACGCCACTATTTACTTCCTGGTGGGAGGACCTGCCATCCCTTCCCTTCTGGAATACTGTCCCCTCACTGGTCTCACTGCTTCCACTTTGCCCGCCATAGACTGTCCACATCCACTTCCCCAGCGGCTAGGGACCCCGTAATCTCTCAGCTTTCCGCTGCGGTTCCCATTGTCCCAAATCTACCTCCCTTCTCAGCGGCATGTGCAACAGTTCTCTAACTTGGGATAACTCTGAAGGGAGGTTCTACTTTCAGAGCTCGTTTGAGGTCAGTTGGGCAGAAAGCCAATGACCTTCGTGCATTCCTAGAATATGCTAATCCCTCTCCCTTGCATGTTCTTCCTCAGCTTGTTCCTTCATTTCCTCATGCCTCTGCTCAGATGTCATGTTAGCAGTAACATGTCCCTTCCTGCCCTGTATAAAATTCCCCCTCCAAGCCATTCCCGTCCAGCACTATGCATACCTCTTTGCCCACTTGTTCATTTAGCTTCCATCATTAGATTTTTACCTTCATGAGGGAAATAATCTAAATTTTTACCATTCCTATTTCTGTAGCACCTAAAATGACTTGTGGCATGTGTAAGCACTCAGCAAATGCCCGATGAGCTTCTAGACTGACAATGGTCTCTTTATTTGTAGACATTTCTTAAACTTACTTTCTTCTCTTGAAAAAAGATAATGACTTGGGTAAATTTTGAATTGACTTCCCAGAAGAAAATAAAATCAGCCTCACCTTATGTGTTTTAGTTCCCCTAGACAGAGCTCACTAGGGTCCACGGTCCTTATGAGAAGCCAAAGGCACAGGAAAGTATAAGGACAAGGGTCACTGTTGTCAGCTCCCACCCAAGGATCACAACATACAAATGCATGCAGGAAGAGACTTTCGGATTCTCAGAGCCCTGGGATGCCGCCTGTTTCAAATTTTCCACAAAACAGCTGTGAAGCCTCTTCATTTCTCAAGGCAAGTTGTCAATAGAGCAGATCACTATTATGCAAGACAGACAGTAAGAGTTTCTTGATCAAATAAACACAGGAATTGAGATATTTAGCATCCTGTAGTTGGAGCAGCCTAACAGGTAGCAGGCCCCTTGGCTTTGCCTAGCCCACAGTTTCTCAGCTCTATTTGGCCACAGAACCTGTTTACTATCATCCCACTCTCATTCCAATTAGGTGCAAACTGCTTGACTGAACAGTCAAGAGAGTCTTCTTTCTACAATGATATTTAATGAATTTGTGAAAAGGAGCTTTTTATTTTTTAAAAGAAAGATGGAGAGAAATTCTGAAAAGTTACTAAGTGACAGGTTTTCCATGGCCTGAGCTAGGAAGAGAGCCCCATGAGATAATCAGAGATCAGCAGATGTTATTCTTACAACACAAAGGAAGGAGAGGCGATGAGGTCTACCGGCTGCATGACCAGTTGAGCCAACAACGCACTGTACAGCTTACGTATGCGAGATGAATAAGTAGGTGATTAACTGATTGAAACATCTTGAGGTATATCCCAAGAGACACTAATAAGGTATGTGGCGAAATGTTGTAAAGCACATTACTTTAATAGAAATGCTCAGAGATTCCACAGGGAATCATTTCTACTATATATCAATAGAAAAAATTCAGAAATTTTACAAAATCTTAAGTGGATGGAATGAAGCCAAAAGTTTGAAGGAATCTTATAATTCCATACGGACACATGACAATGTAATATTTCTTTCCAATGTGATGACAGCATAACCTGGATATTTTTTACTTAAAAACAAAAGGGGGGAGCAATAGTACCCCATTTTAGATTCCTGATATATTTCCACGTGAAGAATGCCTACAAAAATTTTCATTCTGTTCCAGAGTAGAGTTTTATTTGTATTACCCACTTTCAATCACAACGATCACAGTGTTCAAATACGCTCCTAAAATGGCCCAAACATAAAAGGATTTAACTGAATAAGAAGCTCTAAGTTCTCTGCACAGAAACTCTGCTCTTCCAGGTAAGTCATGAACCTCCCCAGGCTATGGGATCACAGAAGAGAACAATGTTAACCAAGGCTTTGTCATTTGAGTCACATCTTGACTTTCAGAAGCAATCACATCTAAATTAGCTTCCTCAGACTGGTGCATCGTAAGACTAAATAGACGAGTGAAGACCTGCATATCAAGAACTACTACTTACAATTCAGATTTTAGGTCTGATCTTAATCCATCATTTCTTTTCATTGGTATTTTACTGAAGCATATGGCTCTGAACAGAATTAGCAAAGCAGATGCAAGTTTTGTTTTAAACTACTTAACCTTGATGGGAAGATGAAAATAGAGTGCAATACAAGAGGACAGTCAACAAATTGTATTCCTAATACAGTAGGAAAAACAAAGGCTTTAGATGGGAAAGTGGGTACCTATGTGGCTTCCCAGGACTCTCATGAGCTGTGCACCCTGAGGCTGACTTTTAATCTCTCTGAGCTTCACTTATCTAGAACCATAGATGATACCATATAAACGGAGACACTTTTATGAGTGAATTAGAACAGCACTGGGAGTAACTGCCACAGAACATATAAAATGGGACTATTCTGTGCGAGTCAAGACACAGTCACCCTACTAATTTGCAGTAGTGAAATAATAATATCTCAACACAGTGACCAGAGTTGAAATTGCATGAGATAGCATGTTATGGAGGAAGTCTGGCACACACCTGCTCACTAAATAACCCTTCATATATGGGAACTGGATGTTCACTAGAGATCAGGATGCACAAGGGGCGTACTGAGTTACCTTTCAAAAACAAAACGACAAATCATTGCTACCACCCCTGTTTGGAATGTTCTGTCACACCCCTTTCCCTAATCCATCACTCATCAACTTTATGAGCCCTAAGTTCAGATTCCTTGGAGAATATTTCAGTTTACATCAAGAGAGTAACATTTCTCACATATAGTCCACTTCATGAAACTACTACCTTAACAAGAATCACTGAATCCACAGGTGAAGTACAACCTCTGGTGTACACTTTTATTAGTGTTTTATACATCTACTTAGAGGTTTCTGCCTTAAAATTATGTGATTAGATAGAAAATTCTTTAGTGCCTAGCTTCTCAGTTGAGACATAATAAACACATGAACAATAGACAATTTCTCTGTTTGAATCTCCACTCTGCCCTCTGTGCCTAGCACAGTAGCCATTACATACTAGGGGATCAATACGTGTTTATTAAATAAATGAGCAATTGCATGCCTGTGTGCTAGATGTTTGGAAGAGAGGACAGGAGAGATTTCTGTTTCAAGAATTTCAGTGTCAAAATTCTACCAAAAAAAGAGAGTGATTTAATCACTTATACTTTATTTTTCACTCTGAAGATACAGCATGTAAAAATAGCATCCACGCTGAAAGGCAAAGTGTTGGATGTTTTAAGAACATAGAGAGGAGGCAGCATCAAATGGGAAGGAGAGGGACTCGGGGCACGAAGAAAGCTAGGCAAAGCATCTCTGCTTGGATCACTCCTGGTTCTGTTGGTAGCCTCGCTATGTTTCCCTGGCTACCTCACTTAGCCCACTCAGCCCGAGAGCAGATTTTGTCCTATTTATAATACAAAGAAATATCATGTGGTGAATTTTATCTGATGTCACTTTTGATACTTAAAATATCACACACCAGCAAGCGAGTCATTAGGCAGGTGAAGTAGAAGAAGAAGAAGAAGGAGGAGGAGGAGGAGGAGGAGGAGGAGGAGAAGGAGAAGGAGAAGGAGGAGAACAACAACAACAACAACAACAACCTCAGAAAGATTAAATAACTTGTTACAACAGCCCAGGATGCAGTCCCACTTGAATTCGGATCTGCCCACCCGGAGTGCAGGTTTATGTTGCCTCCCACGCACTCCCCAGCTCCTCCGCACCCTCTTAGACATGCTCATGGTTAGGAAGTCATACGGAGGGGTAGGGGTAGAAGAGGTCGCGACACAGTGCAGCAGTCACCAAACACTTTGGTTTTATACGTTTCCCACTCTAGAGAAATGCCTGAGGCACTCTTTTTCTCAAGCCTCTAGTTTTCAAAACACAGCTATAGGGCCTGGCTTTACTATCCTCCATAGGCTGTAGTTCTAGCTATGAAAGTAATGCATGGCTCTTTGGAACATAAATTAAAAGTAGAAATGGAAATACAACCGAAGTGTAAAATTGTATCGTTTTGGTATGAATTCTCAATCTGTATGCCTTTTTATATAAATAGTTCAGCATACATGAGGAAACTACTGCTGAATAGCTACACACGGGTCACTGTAAGTAGTTAATAAACAATGTTCATCTTCAAAAATATCTCAGTTAATATGCGAGCTCAGCTGATGTTTTTACCATCAGTTTATTAATTCCGCTAATGGAAATAATGTACACAGACTCAAATAATAAGTCAATTGATTCAAATAATAAATCATTGATTTAAGAGTCAGATTCAAATAATAAATCAATTTACTACTAGCTGATGATTCTATGTAAATAACTTAAATTAAATGAGCTTTCATTCCTCCATTTACAAGATGAGCATAACAAAAGGATCTAAACCTCATAGCATAAATGTAAAAATTAAATGACTTAACGTGTATAAGACCCACAGTATACAGTCTTGTGCACAGTTAGATAATCAATAAATGCTATTTTCTTTCTTTAAAAAATAGATTAAATGCATATGGTTTATCAAAAATACCTAATTGATACAAATATCCTACTGTACCCATCTTTACTAAGAATATTTCCTCCTTTTCTTCCCTTACTGTTTTACTCCAAAATAAAACAGAAAGCTAGACTTGAAGAATCTTGGTGGTTGGCTGCAATTATCCAAAAGATCTTTTCTAACCCTGTCAGTCTTGTTCACAATAGCCAAAAACTCATAAGCTATTGAATCCAATTCATCAATTACCACCTATTGGGTCATCAGGATTTATACAACAGCTGGTTAAGGGAGATGGCATTTGCTCCAGTCCTCTTGGGTCAGTCACCAGCCACACACATCCAACCTGCAACCCGTAATTTTTTTTTTGCCCCTGTTTGTTAGTGAAGAACTGTCTTGAGTCACATATAAAGTATATAATATAGTTAATATACATATATGGGTACTAAAGCCTTTAAATTTTTCTTGATAACATTTTTTTAAAAAATCAAAAGTTAAGAAAAACAAGTCTGCAGGCTACAGCCTGGACACACACTGGACTGTTTTGAATGAAGGCACATGTACACTTGTGAAAGGTAGTTGAATGGCTGGAGACCACTGAGATGGTCTTGCCTTTTGATTTTGTTTTGAATATTGTACTTTTCCAACTATCTGGAACCAGAGGTTTGCTCTGATGTGTTCTCACAGTATGGGTGGTGCCCCAGGACCAACATCAGACAGCCTGCCACAAAGACAGGAGCAGCGAAGCCTCTTTTGCTCATCACTGCTTAATGTTTAATGGAATCTGCTCTGGGTCTATTTGTTAGCTAGATGCTGAGTAGAGTACACCTACCAGAAAACAAGATGGAGGAAGCCAAGAGTCTCCCAGGCAAAGGTCGGGGAGTGAAAGATACAGGGCACGAAGGGCACAGAATTCCCCTCAAAAATTATTCATTAGTGGCAAATCAGTAGCAGCAACTATAATTTCATTTTCTAGTGATATTTCTCTGACTAAATCACATTAACTGATGGCTTCCAAGGTCAGAAGTAGATACTACTTCCAAGGTAAGGTATTAGGAAGGTAATATAAGGAAATTTTCTTCTTAGTATGTAATGGTGTAATAATCGAAAGAGAAAACTTTTAAATTAATAAAAATAAAAGATTTTTCCAAAGTGGCACATATATTCCATGAAAAGGAAACTGAAAGAACAACTATTTCACCCAAAGTAAATAGCACTTTATGTACTCAACCAAATTGCCCACTAATAAAAACAGACATTATTAAAATTTTACAACAAATGCATCCCTGATTTCCATAAAGAAACTAGATTCCTTAAGTCTTAGAGGTTTTGTGGTAATGAAATAAAATGGAATAGTCCCATCTTCTGGATTCCCCCTCCAGAAATCTCTCCCATCATTATTATTTTGGTTGTAAAGGAGTTTCGCAACATGACTACTGACTAAGATTAAGTATATATTTAAAGTTAACACATGCCAATCACCATATTTATATTTTATAAAAATATTGCCATTGAATAGATTCCAAAGTACCTTTCTTTACAGTCAGTATTATGATTTTTATTTATTTTCTGATCAGCTTCTACCATTTGGCTTGATTTTAGGCTTTTGCAGACCTGAACATAATAAAATTCTTTTCTCACTTAAAAATAAATATCTATCTGCTATTTCCTTATGGAAATATTTAAGAACCATTAAGTTTTCTGGAATCATTATTGGTATTAGTAAGTTTGATTACCTCAGAGGAATTAAGGATGCAGAGCAGGAAGTGCGTACACCTTCGATTCCAATCCGCTGCCCATACTGTAACCCTCATGGCTATATATGTGTGTGTAAATTTTTTCTCAAATAGACATGACTGAGTGGGAGATGAGTGAGCCTCCAAAGTATGTAGAAAAATGTTCTAGAGATTCTAATGGCATTCAGCTGAGCGGTCTGTAGGCATAAAAGAATTCAAAATACAAAACAATCTTTGTTCTGTTATAAGTTGTTAAGATGTTTTGTTGTAAAGACAGAATGTCCTCTTTCTATCCAAAGATATTTACTAAGCTTCATAATGTATCACTGTAATTCTCTCAGTAACGTTACTAAAAAGAATGTAACAAACTTTCAATTTTCAAATTTTACTTAGATCATTTTTACAGGCAATAGTTATAATTCTTTAAAATTGACATGAGAAAACAGAACAAAAGTATTCTCTCCTCCAACCAGATTTTTTAAGGGAAGTAAAAGGGCAATTGTCAACTATACTTATCTTGTTTATTATTTATTTACTTATTTATTTATTTATTCATTGAGACAGGCTCTCACTCTGTAGCCCAGGCTGATTCTGAAATAACTGTGGAGCCCAGGCTGGCCTTGGACTCACTGCAATCCTCCTACCTCAGTCTCCCTGCTTGCTGGGATCACAGGCGTGCTCCCCCACGCCCAGGTTTATGTGGTGCTGGAATTACAGGCATGTGCTATCACACCTAGTTTATGTGGTGCTGGGAAATCGAACTCGGGTACTTATCGCTTGATTTAGTGCTTGCTAAGCAAATGCTTTAACCACTGAGCCATTCCTCCAGCCTCCCTGAATCATTACTTTAAAACCAATCTTTATGTAAGGGTATTCACAGCTCAGAGAAGTATATGCTTATATGTTTGAAAATCCACACCAAAATCAAATAGAACAAAACCAGGAAACAAAACAACAACAAAAACTCCTTTGACTTTTCTAGGTTGCGAAGCAGTTCAGCAACCAACTGCTTTTCTAGCGTTGTCACTTAATAGCATGTGGCCTTGCACAGACTCCTTAGTCTCTCACTGCCTCTATGTTCTCCTCTGTAAAATAGGGCTAACTGAAGCAGCTGTGTCACGGAGTTGCAGCACAGAAGCCCTCCGAACATCCCTGGCACATGGTCAGCGTTCAGTATACATTAGACGCTTTTGTCAGCTGTTGCTAGCCAGGATTACCACACACATACGTGGTTCATTCACTGCTTCCGACCTCCCTACACCCTTTCTCACATTCCCACCATCCAGACTCTGAAGAAAATCCAAGCATGGCCTCTTATTCTTCAAGTAACAGATTCTTTCGGGGTTTCGTTTTATTTTTCATAAACTTTGTGTGGACAGATATACTTGGTTCCCTTTCAACTTCGAGAAAGTCTTCCTTCTGGTTCTCTCTGAGATCTTCCTGCCGTGTGTCTTTTCTGATGACTTTTCTGCTTCTTTCTTCCTCCAGCAGGAAGACCCCAGGCCCACACGCAGGAGCATTCTCCTTCCGTTGCCCAAGCGCCAGCCCTAGACCTGTGCTTTGCTCACGTGGTTTCAGTACTCGGGAGAGCTGACACTGGGCAGCCCCCCTCTGCCTCCATGCCTGCCTTCTGCCAGGCTCCAGCTTATTCACAGTGTGTCAGCTGCAGTCTCTAAATTGCATACATGGTGCAGGTAGAGATCTTGACAGATGTGAGCTGGAAACCAGCTTTGCCATTTTGAAAGTTGTGTGACCCTGACCAGTGTTCTTCATTTCTCAAAAGCTCCATCTCCTCCTGTGGAAACAGATCGTGTATTGAAAACTACCTCACGGCGCCACTGCTTGACAAACGCAGAGCATTTGACCAGGTGAACTAGAGCATGGAGAAAGCACACAACACATGGTAGATGATCATTAGCATTAACCCCCTATAAAATACCTAAAGTCTTCAGACATTTCACACATATCTGAAGTAACTCTTCTTTCCTGCAATTCCTAAAAAAAATTTGATTGCCCCCTTTATTTTAAAGACTCACACTTTACCTTATTTTTATTTGTCTCACTTGTTTCCAGTAACTGGAACAAAGTGCTACATTGAAATCATAGTGAAAAAATATTTTAGGCCACATTGTGTTGTCTAGATTAAGGTTTATAATCTGCAGTTCCGCTGAGTAGTAGGCTGTGTCCCAGGACTAAGATGTAACCAGTGGGATGTGTAGGAATTTCTTTAAAATGGTGCGTGTCCTTCCTGTTGTCTTAGATTGGTGTGTACGACTGGATCTCCAACAGATTCATTAGATCCTGATGATAGAACTTCACTCTAAAGATAAGTTGACAAGAAGAACTCAAGTAATACTGGGACTGGCAGTTTCCAAATTTTAATTTTTCTGTGTGACAGAGACATATGTCTTTGTCTTGAGTTTCCTTTCTTGTTATTTTCATCCTTATTATTATCATCAGTATATATTTGTGATACATAATTCCATTCAACTCTGGGAATTGGTACATACACATACTCTACCTTAATAAGCATCACCTTCTCTTCCTCTTTCCTTCACATCCTCCCGTCTCCCCCTCCCCAGATCTTTTTCTTATATCAACAATGCTACTGTCCTCTTTTCCACCATTTCTTTTTGTTTTGCTCTTCCAATTATTTGGACTTTGGGTTTCTCGTATAAGTGAAACCATAGAGTATTTTTTAAACCCTTCTATGTTGAGTTTTTCTTTTGTTCATGGGCAAATCTTATGTCAAGCGAATGCTGTGATTTCTAATTCATTCAAAAGTGCAGCTTGTTTCTAGCCAGGCCAGTTTCCTCAGTCTCACTACTCACTAGAGTTCAGTTTGCTGAATGTGCCTGTTGTCTCTTCCCACCATTTAGTTCCCTGGCCCTGCTCAGCCAAAAATGTTTAGATCTAGTTGGAGCCATCTCCGATTTGAGATGCTCACTTCTCACGTCATAGGAACCCACCGTAGCACTCATAGTTCTCCCACCTCATCGGTGATCCACCTAGGATAGGTTTTTGTTTTTTGAATTATTTACAAAATCATTAGTAACTAGGTACTGAAGTTTGGGTTCTCTAGAAACATTACATCCTGAGATAAACTTTAGGGTGCCAAATATTGATGAGGAAGTTCTACAGGTGAGACAATAGGAACAGAAGTAGAAGGAGAAGCTGGACTGGGATGCAGACCCAACAGAGCCCAGGCAGACGGAGCTGGGAGCTCAAGGAGAACCCTAGAAGATGTGCCCGTGATGTGACATTGGAAAGGATTGCCTGAGAGAGCATCCTCTGTCTGGCCAAAGTGGCCCAAGGGTCACCTGATGCAAGCTGCCCTGTGATGGTGTGACCTCAGCACATCACCTGTCTGCAGGTGATGCAGATGCTGAAGCATGACGGGGCTGCTGGTCACACATGTCACAGCTCAACCTTTCTTAAGAACAGATCTGTAAACCACAGCTCTGGTCTGCAACACTGACTAATCTTGACTCATCTCTTTCCAAGATACCAATTTTAGTACTAATCATACAATACCATCATAGTCTTAAAAAATACCTACAGTACCATTCATTAAAGTTTATTCTATACCTAGCATCTGAAATATAATTTATATTTCCTTATTCCTCAACACAGGCATTGAAAAGTTCCTTTATTAAAAAATTTTTTCAAAGCCTTTTTTTTGAGACAAGGTCTTGTTCTGTAGCCCAGGCTGGTCCTGAACTCACTAGTGCAGTCCAGGCTGGCCTTAGACTCAGGCCAATCCTCCTGCCTCAGCCTCCTGTGTGCTGGGATTACAGGCATGCACCACCATGCCCAGTTTTATGTGGTGCTGGAGAATCGAACTCAGGGCCTTGCTTGCACGGCAAGCGCTTTAACTCCTGTGCCATTTCTCCAGCCCCTTCAAAACACATCCCTTCTGCTTCCTGGAATTGGCATTCACTTTGCCTAAGACTGAAGTTCCTTATTCTGTGGGCTAAGCTTTTTCCCCTTAACTCCATGTGACAGCCACATAGATTGGTGACAGCCACACCACGTCACAGCCACACCATGCTAGGTGCTGATGAGGCTTCCAGACTCCCTCTACCTGAAGGCCCAGTGAGTGGGACAGGCCTTCCAAGGAAGTAACCTGCTACTCATCTTGAGAGTGTGATGGCGAATCCATTGTGAGAATACTTGGATTGGGGTTCCCTGATGCAAGCCCACTCCCTCTCTCCTCTGCTCTTCTACTCCTGCTCATCTGGGGGTCACTAGAGGTGACACAAACCTCTGCAGGCCTCATACGTTTCCCCTTCCCCTCTCCCAAGGGGTCACTAGTGTTTCTTGCCCCTGTACCTTCCTTAGCCACCACTGTCTCTCAATCTACCTCCACCTCCCACCCCATATATTCTAGCTGTAGCAGGGGCTGGAACAGAATTGCAGAGGAAAGGGAGACTCAGAATTGCAATGGGAGCCGGGGGGAAGCACCAGACATGAATCATAACCACGATAATCTCCATTATTATTATTAAAGATAGTAAAACAAAGGAGAAGGCAGTCTGAAGTTAGGACACACCTTGCTCCTGCTTTGCCTGGCCTTCTGTGAGTAGGGCTAAAGAGCCTCTGCTCCCTCCATGCATCTGAGTTGTGACCCACACATTTACTTTGGCCTAGAGATAAGCAAGATTGAGCAATCCCAAGGTGGGTTTCCTTGGGCCGCTGCCTGCTGCGAATCCTCCTATCTCTCCTTCTACCCGCCGCTTCCCAGAATGTATCTCTATGATAATTTAGCCACTTTAAGCATCAACCCCATCTGTTCTCTGTTACAAAGATAGCTACTTTTGGAGACTGTTATCCTTGCTGGTTGGTTGGGGAGGGTGGTGGTGATGCCGCGGTCACACAAACTACAGAAAAGCCACCTCCATGTAGTTTCCATTTGTAATCCACCACTTGAGTGTTTTGGAAATGTTTGTGTTTAGATGTTTTCTTCATCTCGCTGAGCCAGAAGGCCCTGTCAGAGAGTCAAACTTCAAAAGTGCCAAACGGCTCTGATCATGTAAGGGCGGCTTAGTTGCTAGGGCAACCACTTTAAAAGGAGAAACAGATCCTATTTGTGAACTTATAACTGAGAGAAGAAACAGATGCTAAGTTTTCTGAGTGATTCTAATTTTCTTTAAGATACATTTGAGGTCTATAGGTGACAGGAATGAAGGAGACATGTTTTATGACCACCGATATCACAAAATTATTCAATTAATAGGAAACCTCTTGATTATAGCCCAGAAATTCTTTCTTGTTCTGAGCTTTGTAAATATCAAACAAAACAACAACACATTCCAGAGACAGGGCAAACACATTCTCCCTGGACGCTTGAAGGGTCCAAGAAATTGACCAGGACTCAACACCAGGCCGCAATCAGGTAAAAGCTTGTAGCCCGCATTGATGATTGAATCTTAAGAAACAGCAGAAATCTCAGTGAATATGCCACTAATATTTTCAATAGATAGATAGATAGATAGATAGATAGATATAAGGAAGAGATCTGAGGTCACCTTGTACAAAAATGGGCAAAGAGAAGACCTGAATATTTTCTCAAAATACCTCCCAAACCCTGCTGATTAGCCTGAAAACACCTAGAGAGTCACTCTTTGATCTTGTGGCCAGTTTGGATCTGTTCCTCAGAAGCTGCAGTGACACCAGGGGAAAGGATCAGTCATAAAAGCTGCACTCCTGAGCAACCCAGGAGTACATTCGCAGTAGTATAGAAGAATTCAAAGCCAGTAGTGAGAAACGGCGTGGTGGCATATGCCTGTAATTCCGGTTGCTTGGAAAGCTAAGGCAAGAAGATCTCAAGTCCAAAGCCAGCCCAAGAAATTTAGGAAAATTATGCCCCATAGCATTTTTTTAAAAGCCTGGGCTACAGTTCAGCTCTCCCTGAGTTTAACCCCCAGTATCATATGCACAATCACACACACAAAAGTCAGTGAAGAAATGATTTCTAGTTATTATATTTCGCTATTATTTTATCAACACCACCATGCCATTATGATAACCATGTTATTATCCTTGACATTATCTCAACTCTTGTCATCTTAATCATTATTACCTCTTTATAATAAAAATAGCCACTCTAAACCAGGCCTGGCAGGACAGAATTGTAGCCCTCGCACTCTGAGAGACTAAGACAGGAGGGTCACAATTTCCAGCCCAGCTTGGGCAATTTACTGACTTAGCAAGACAGTGTCTCAAAATCAGAACCAAAACATGGGCTGGAGATACAGCTCATTGCAAAGGCCCTGGGTTGGAGTCTCGGTATTGCAAAAATAATATTAAAAAGTAAATTTTCCCCAAAATAGCCACGCTTCCAATTTCCAATATTTATCATGTGATAGAAAAGGTAAGTGATTTATCATATAATTCTCAGGAGATGGCAGATTTTTTCTCATGAGGGACCAAATGATAAAATGTTATGAACTGTACCACCTGTATCATATCCATTTAGCTCTGCCATTGCAGCTACAGAATGTATGCAAATAAATAAGCATGTCTGTTCCAATACTGTTTTCAGTCAACAGCCTGACAGGGCCGCTAACCAAGTGATTGTGTATGTTGTGTGTCTACACCGTGAGAGTGGGCCATACCCCTCTCCTGATTTCCATAAGCGTGGTTGGAAAATACTTTCTGGGTAAACCATAAATCATTGGGTAAGCACTACCTGCTAAATAGCTTCAATCTGAAGTTCCATGTGTGTTTTTAAAAGAAAACCTTTTTTAGCAGCTAATGAACTGCTTGACCTCAGGCAAGTGACCTCACACTGCTGGCCCTCAAACTCCCCCTGCCTACAGCACAACAGCTCATATGGAAGGGCGTGTTTCAGCCAGAAGTTCTGGCTAGGAGAGATTCCTGTTCCTTGCCTGAAAAGGAAGTACAAAGTGAAAACCAGAATGGAACTGAATCAACTTTAATAGAAAAATATCTGAGTGAGCACCATTTCTAAGACAGTTTCAAATTTCAAACACACACGCTCTGTATCTGTGGTTCATAAATTTGAAAACCACTGGACCAGATGATCTGAGAACCCTGTGAGTTTTAAGCTTTAAGAGACTTTTAAACTCATCCACACTGTAATAAAACACCCAGATCACACAGTACAGTGATGGAAACTCAATAGAATTTAATTTCTTCAAATCTTCTCAGCATCTCAAAGCCTTGCAATTGCTGAGAAACAGTGTAAAGCTATTTTAACAATAGTATATTTTGAACTCTATTAGAATGATGTTTATCATTATTTTAATATGCTACTGCTAGTAGAGAATTGGTGTATGTCATTATGGCTACATTTAAATATATTTTGATTGAAAAATACTATCCAAAAGATAAGTTCTATGAAACCCACCTGACTTTTGTGGTACTATTTGCCTACCTATAAATAAAACAAGAGTGAATAATGTGTGCAACTTGTCCCATGCAGAACTATTTTGGATTATTCAAACTTCTGTTAAGCTATATAAGGAAGACAAACCTTTCCAGGTCTTGCTCCCCTTTGAAGGATACAGTATATGCTATGGCTAGGCCTATTTCTGTGGTTTGCATTGAAATGACAGTCCACCGGTATAAAGCACCGTCAGCTAATCTGATGAAAGAACCCAGCCATCTTGGTTCCATTTCTTCCCAGAAGCCCTAGAGGAAACTGCTTAATTTGCAGAAAGGGCAGTGCCTGTGTGTGTAATAGGCTGAATGAAAAGATCAAGAAAGACTCTGAAATTGAAATCAATTCTATTTCTCTCTCTCTCTCTCTCTCTCTCTCTCTCTCTCTCTCTCATATTTAATTTCAGATCCTGGTCAAGTCATATTGTAAAAAACATCTAGCTTGACCAAGTGTCAGTGCCGCACTTAGCTGTAGTTTCCCTTCTGAGAACTATATTGGGTGGATTAGTGTCCTGAAACACCAGCTCAGTTTAGTGCCAGTCATGATGAATAAAAGACTCTGAGAACTGAAGAATAAAAAGTAGAAATCACATAATTAGTTAAATACAACAACTGACAGAGAAAATAAGGATGTTTCAGCGTTCTGGACGTCAGTAAGCTCTCAAACTACAGCCACCTATCATGGGAAGCCTGGAGTTTAGAAGGACCCAAGAGTTCAACCTAGGATGGAGGCTGAGCTCGTGGACCTGCTCCCGACACGAAGGATCAAGTCATTCCTTTCCTCCACACTGCAAGTTGCAGGTGATTGGATTTCACTGGCAGGAATATTATCAATTATTTGAGCCTCAGTGATTTTTCTCCTGAGTTCTTGAGAACTCAGTCATCCTCCTCCCTTTAAGGCAACAATAATCCAAAGAGATATCTGATTAGAGTCCTTGAATGCAATTTTTCCAATTACAATTTCATTCCATTCAGTTGTTAAACCGATTGTGCTGAAGAAAAATGCCTTATATTGAATGTACAAATATTCAGCAGGAAAAAAAGATAGTATTTGGTTCAAACATCACTTAATAGATTTTGCAGGGGCTCAAATTTCTTCCTCAAAAGGAATATAGACCTTATTCTACTTAGTTTCCCACATTTAATACATTACTTTAAATTTTTAAATCAATTATATACTTTTTAAATGAAATGTATTTTCATAAATATTTATTTATATCTCTCAGAAATATATATTTTTGTAGGATATACAAGTTCAATTTATGACGCCTCAACTTTCACTCATCATCTGAAGTTTTTCTTTATAGAAATGGTGCTCACTCCTGAGTAATTTTGCCCCTCTAGGGCATATCTGTAATATTTTAGGCTGTCAGAAAATGGGACATACAGGTACTTCTGGCATCCTCTGGGTAGAGACCAGGGATGCTTCTAAAACATCCTACAATGCACAGATTAGTCCCCAAGAACAAAGATCGGTCTAAACCAGAATGTCAATAGTCCTGAGGTTAAGAGAACCTGCTTCATAGGATTTCCCTGGAAAAAAAAAATTAGAAGAGGAAGAGAGATAGTTAGAATAACACCATAGTTTGTTCTGACCAGCTGGATTAAATGTTAGCAAAGTGAGTAATCTCTTTCCTTTCAAGAACCTCAAAGAAATAGGATTTGAATTTCTGTTTAGCAAAATTATACATCCCTCCAGAGAACATGACTTGGACCTTTAGGATTGCCTGCAAACTTTATAGCAATGGATGCCAAAAATCTACTATCCTGTCATGTGTTGCAGGCAGGTGTGAGCATCTCTCTCTGTCATACACACACACACACACACACACACACACACACACACACACCCTGAATACAGAGTACCCAGAACACCACTACATATTACATCATGAAGGCTGCTTCCCAACCAACCAGGTGCTGAGGCAGAAAATCAAAGAAATTATTATGAAGTTAGAAGCCTTAATGCCCTAACAGCCAAAGGAAGTTACTCTAAGTACAAAGTAAAAATAACACATATTAAAGTGAAAACCCCAGAATAAGGCTGACAAACATCCTAACTGCCTGCGGAGGAAGGAAAGCTGAGAAGGATTATGTAAGTGTTAAGTTTAGTTGACTCTTAACAAAAAATCAGTATCTTCAGTTTAACTGTTGGCATAATGTTTGTATCTAACACATCTGTATATAAAACTTTGTGTACTCTTATAGATTTCTGTGCATTTTTGGTTTTTAAAGTCATGACTGAGAGGATTATCACCAATGGAGACATTAAGGAGAAAATTTAAATCTCTCAAGAATGGGATTTCCTTTAATGGCAGGGGGACAAAGATTGAGAACTCTTATGTGTAGATGGTGGTCAGGGCACCATGAAGACCCTATTGTTGAAAACAAGTTCAGCTCAGGCACTCAAGACAAAAGCCCTGGATTAAATCCAATTTCACTCAGAGAATATATTGATGGTCTAATTTTGTTACACTACCATAGTTAAATGCTTGGCAGCAATTTAAACTATCTACTTTTAAAGCATGCCAAAGTACATTCAGCACAGATTTTATTAAAAAGGAAACCAGTATTTGGGCTTAATTCATGTTTTAGCAAATTCTTAGTTAGTTAGTTTTGTAGAACACAATGTTTTATCCTAGTTTTGGTTTTATTTTGATTTTTCTTCTTGAAATGGATTTTGACTCTTGGTCCTAAAAACTCAAGACGTCAGAGATTAGCTTCCTATCTGAGGGACAAGGGCAGAGTGATCAGAGCATAATAGATGACCCAGTTATGGAAAATAGGACTGCCCTGAAGCCCTATAGCCAACCTGTTGTTGCTCAAAACTAAAATTCATCACAGTCACTTACTGACACCACCAAAAAGAAAGAAAAAGTATCACTTTGAATCCTGGAGGTGAAGTTATCCTGTGGCCTTGAACTATAAAACTAATCAGGTAATAAAAATATCAGGAGGCTCAAATTCAAGCTTGGCCAAGGTAATACCCAGTGGTATTTATATTCTAAAAATAAGTGTTTCAGCCTTGTTGAACACTTACTAAGATGAAGTGTTTTTATTTTTAACAGTTTAAGTTATTAAATTTAACATGGCAATATTTATAAAGAATCTCTGTAAATTCACATGTCCTTTAGGTCCTAAGAGCATTTATTAATTAGACTAAAGCTGATAGACAAAAACATGTTTTATGACACAATGTTTACGTTGTAGCAACATTTAACTACTTATGGCAACACTTTTCTTAAAAGTCCACAATATTTTAAATCTAAGATTTTATATATATACAGAGTCTCGCTCTGTAGCCCAGTCTGGTCCTGAACTCACTATGGAGCCCACGCTGGCCTTGAATTCATGGCAATCCTACTGCATCAGCCTCCTGATTACAGGTGTGCACCACCATGCCTGATTTATATGGTCTTGGAGAATCAAACTCAGGTACTTAGCACTTAGCACTTGCTAGGCAAGCGCTTTTAACTGCTGAGCCATTCCTCCAGCCCTAAATCTAAGATTTTTATTCGCTCTGCCTCTTCTCACTCATGGGCTCTACTAGGAACAATTTGCTTTCTTATTGATCTCAACAATATATTTGACTTGAAGAAAAAAAAGTACTTTAAAAAATAGTTTTAAGGGGATGGAGGAATAGCTCAGCAGTTAAAGCGCTTGCCTAACAAGTGCAAAGTCAAGCACTAAATACCCAAGTTTGATTCCCCAGCACCACATAAACTGGCCATGATGGTACATGCCTGTAATCCCAGCACTCAGGAGGCTGAGACAGGAGGATTGCCTGAGTCCAAGGCCAGCCTGGGCTCCACAGTGAGTTTAGAACCAGCCTCGGCTACAGAGTGAGGCCCTGTCTCAAAAAATACATATATACAGTTTTAAATGTACTGAGTTCTCACTCATAGCATAAGAATGGGCATGCTCATTTAAAAAGATGGAGAAAATCTCTCCAAACGCATCCCCGTCCTCTGTCACATTAAGGACATAACAGGAAGCACTTAAGAATTTGTTAAACATTTACTGACATGTGAGTTCTCAGAATACGAGCACAGAGGATTAAGTGGGACTAGGAGTGTCAAAAGACATGCTGGGTAATGCTCTGCAAAAGTTGTATAGTATGAACACAACATTAAAATGATCTGAGCACACACCTCCACTCTATGAATATTTGTTCATTCATTTGTTATTGATTATCATGTATATACCGATCTGTGAGAATGTATAAGGAGGAAGGTACATTGAAGTGGAAATTTAAACGTGAGAAAATAAAAACACA
This sequence comes from Ctenodactylus gundi, assembly GCA_004027205.1. Taxonomy (NCBI): domain Eukaryota; kingdom Metazoa; phylum Chordata; class Mammalia; order Rodentia; family Ctenodactylidae; genus Ctenodactylus; species Ctenodactylus gundi. The sequence continues at coordinate 294,502 of PVKB01000456.1, forward strand.
GATTCTTCCTCATTCCCTCTTGGACTACCTGGCACTGTCACTGAGATGAGCTCACCAATTAGGAGGCCACTGCAGCATATATGACCAAGCGATTCCAAGAGCGCTAGCTGGTGTCTATGACCTTTAAGTTGGCTTGAATTCAACAGAAACGGAAAAACAAAATCCACCCAAGTTAGGAAGCAATATGCACTAACATCTGAGAGTCAAATGTGCTTCGGGAAACATTCTTTGATGCCTCTGTGATTAAAAGAGGTGCAGAGGGAATGTTACAAATTTTCACGTACAAGGTCAAGTACTGACACAGTCTTTGTGTCCCATCATTCTTTAACTTCCTTCAACTCTGGCATCAAAGTTGTTTCACCTACCGTAGACCTCTGAGTCTTAGACTATTTTCTTCTGCTACGATAGAACGTTACCCACTAGGCATATTGTAAACAATAGAACATATCTGGCTCATGGTCTGGTTTGGAAACCAGGAAATCAAACTCCTGGGGGCCACACCTGGCAAGGGCCTTCTTGCTGCACCGAAGGCAAGGAAGCACACACAGACAGAGAAAGGGTGAGCGCCAGACTCCTCCCCTCAGGAGCCTGCTCCCAGAACAGCCAACCCACTCTGGCCACGATGCCCTAGTCCACTCATGAGGGCAAAACCTTGTGACTCAAGATGCCACCTCTGAACACTGTTTCAACAGCAGTTAGGTTTCACCAGGAGTTTAAGAGGGCATATTCAAACCATGGTGCGTAGGCAAAGCAAAGAAAGGTAAAACAAATGTGAGTCCTAGTGTGTGACTTGCGCTGTTGCAGGTAATGTTCCCTGTACCTCCCACTCAGGTCAGATCCTTACCATTCCCATGGCTTAACCTTCAGCATCTAACTTTCAACATGTTCAGGAAGTTTGTTGCCTCAGAGGCCCAGGAGAATTTTCTTTCTTTTGTGTTTTACTTCAATTCAAAAACCCCATTGCTTAAACTACATGTGTGAAGTGTACAAACTGCGTTTCCATGATGTACACATTGCTTCTTTGGAACCATAGCTAAAACACCATAGCCCTTTCCAGGGACTCCAGCAGGGAGCCCTTAGAGTTGAGACAAACACTTGAGTAAGTCCAGCTGCCCAGATGTGATCCCTCTAGATATGGTGCCCACATTTTCTGCAGGCCCTGCAGAAAATTTCTCAACAAGTAGACAGGGCTTCTGGCAAAGGCCAGGAATCTCACGCAGAAAAGAATCAATAAAGATATTTTCCCATAAGCATTCAAAAATGTTATGCTTTTTAATATTTTTTCTTTATAGGTCAAGAAACCGGCAGGATTACCAGACCAAATCTGTTTTAGTGTAGTCAGAGCAACATTCTAACAACACAGGTGCCCTGCAGGGCCGGGCATGAAGTCCCTTCCTTCTTCTTACCACTCATACTTCTGAGGCAGTTCATACCAGCAGCTTTCAAGGATGTCCCAAGTTATGTGAAATGTCTTGGTCTCTTTCATTGGATTCATTCCCCTTTGTTTTATTTTTTTCTTCACGATGTTGTTTGCTCCTTTTTTCTCCATCAACTAACAATTACTTTTTAAAAACATGTTCCTTTGGTAAAGCCATCACTTCCATTTAATTATTGAGTTATTAAAGTGAATTCATTCTCATTAAGAGACATACTGAACCACAAAGCTATATGCCCTAAATGTGAGACTCCCGCCTCCTCGGTAGCTTACCTATTTAGGGCAGATGTTATATGTGATGCCCCTCACCCTCCTCCCTTACAGCGATAGAAGAGCCACTGTGACCATAAGTTGTTTTGGGATATAACACGATTGATGTGGACCTTCCAGAGACCATTCCCCAATCCTATCTTCGCCATTGTATTCATTCACTCTCATTCACACACTGTTCAAACTTGACCCCACCACCAGGGAAACACCAAACACTAGTGTTCATTCTGGAGACAAAACAATCAGCTAACCATACAAAACCCCGTCTCCGGAAGCCTCTGTTCCAGAACAGGTAGGCAGTTAATAAATAAAATAAATAGGTCATACAATATATTAGAAGCAATGGTGCTGAGAAAAAATATATATACATGGAAAATATGGAAGCAACGTACCAGAAGAGGTAGGTAGGAGCACGATGCATCTGAATAGGTTAAACAGAGAAGGTCTTTTGGCAGATGGGGCTTGAAGGTAGGTGAGGAAATAAACCACACAGACATGCAGGTGAGAATATTCCAGAAAGAGCTAGCTTCAGAAGCCAAGATCCAAAAGTGAGAGAACTTGTGGTGTGCTCGAGAAACACAATTGGAGGGACGGGAATAGAAGCTCCTGGGGGAGAGCCACAGAAGGGAACTCCTGGGACATTTGTAGCTATGAAGTCACATGATCTGCCTCCCCAGTAGCAATGAGCACACACGCACACTTTGGTTCTTGTATGCCATACTCCCCTAGAATGAGCCAGTGCTCCAAAGAGAAACAGCTTATTCCACGAATTCACGCACAAGATGACATTGAAAGTGACATACGCATACACATAAGTCAGGGAGGGTAGGAAGGGGAAGGACAAGAGCTCAGATCTGGACACGTTAGGTTGGAGAGGTCTGTGGACATCCAGGTGAAGATGCCGAGTAAAGAGTCGAATCTAGGTCCAGAGGTCAAACACAAGGTCTGGCGATGTGAATGTGGAAGGTGTCAGGACACTGGGAGCGTCGGAAGCCTTCAGTGAGTCACGGCACCCTGCCGAGGAGTTGGTACCGACAGAAGCAAGTGCGAAGCACGCAAAGTCAGCAAGCACGAAGAGCGGGAGGTATGAACATACACGCAGAGTTCTCAGAGGAAACAGGCAGACGCTCACTCGCCCTAGGCTTAGTGGGCAGGAGCTGTGAACGTGGAGGCACGCCCGGGGGCAGCCCCAAGGGCTGGAAGGCGGCCTCACGCCTTCCTTCGGCATTCACCAGGGGGAATGAAGTCGCAGCTCAGGAACCCACGCGAAGCAAGCCGAAGCCTCACAAGCTGGTCCAACTGATGTGGGGAAAAATCGAAGGCCCAGGGGTGAGGCTGGAACTCGGGGGCATGAACAGCCACGTGTGTGAGAACAGCTGTCACACAGCTCCTCACACAGTGCACTTTCCAAAGGCACAGATCTGCACTTGGCAGGGCAAGGCTTCTCACAGAATACTGCAGCTTCATTACAAAACCGTTAAGACTCGTTCTGCTTGGCTTTGACACCTTATTCTCACCAGTTCCTTTTATTGACCTGCATCCTCACTGTACAAACACGGACCCTGCCTTCTGCAAGCATCCCTCATAGAATCCTGACATGACCAGAGACAGCAGTGACAATCATCACATCACAATGAGCAGAAAGTTAGACACCAGCAGGTGACTAATGCTTACTGTGTGCAAAGTATTAAATATTTTCTCATTTACCTCTCACAGAAACCCTATGGAATGGATACTATTATCAACCCTACTTAAAAATTGGGATTTTTTTTTTCCAGTACTAAAAATTTAACCGAAGCCTTCGCGCTGAGCTACATCCCCAGATCTTTTTTTTCTTTTTCTTGGAGACAGGATCTCCCTAAGTCACACTGAGTGGCTAAGTGGCTACGCTTGAACTTGGGATCTTCCTGTCTCAGCTTCCCACAAGGTAGAGATTACAGATGTAAACTTATGCAACTGGCCAATCAAATGGTTAAACAAACCTCTCTGAGGCCAAGCAGAAGAAAGTGCACACACTCACATGCAGGCCTTTCAGACCCCGCAGCCCTGGCATCTTAACCTTCATCGCACAATGTTTCAGAGTTGAGTCTCTCAGAGGTACCGCTGGGTTGGTGTCAGGAGTAGGGTGACGTGGAATTAATTGGCACTTATGTGGTCATGTGCCTCAGGTGTGCATATAAGGAACTGTCATTGGTGGCCCAAAAATTACTAAAAATTTCTCATGAATGTGTCTCATGGACGAAATATACAGTAAACAAAGTAAAAACTACAGGATAAATGCAATAGATTCAAAATCACATTTACTTGTCCCATTGAGTTCTCTTTTTTTTTGAGACAGGGTTTCACTCTGCAGTCCAGCCGGGTCCTAAACTTACTATGCAGCCCAGGCTGACCTCAAATTTACAGTAATCCTCTCGCTTCAGCTTCCCAAATGCTGGGATTACAGGTGTGTTCCACTACACCCAGTTTATGTGGTGTTAAGGAATCAAATCCAGGGCCTTGAACTTGATAAACAAGTGCTTGAACCACTGAGCTATTCCTCCAGCCCCTCCACTGGGTTTTATGAGCATAAGTTGGCTACAAAATCTGAACACATTTCTAGAGTAACTCTTTAAAGTTTCCTCTTAAAGAATCTTCAAGTCTTGACATATATAACTTTTAGACAGAAAATAAGTGAGACAGAGAAAAATGTTACAGAAATTGACAATAGCTGATTTTTTTGCACTTTTACATACTATTCAACAGTTCTTTTGACTCTGTCTGAGATACAAAGGCCGCAGCAGTAAGTGGGATATGCTGGATACAGTTAAAGCTGTGCTGTCCTAGGGGAACAAGCTGAAAAAGTGGTGAAGATATACTAATCTCTTTATTTGAAGAATTTGAGAAGAAAAAAAAAACACCTAAATTTGAAAAGCAAGTTCTTCTTTTTTTAACCCAAATAGAAAAAGGTTCCCAGAAATTGCCCACGTACTCATATCCACCTGCTTGATGGCTCTAAAAACAATCAAATCACTCTAGAATGCACTCTTGAGGGATTAGACAAATCCTCCGCTCCTGTCTTATTTCACTTACATCGAGGTAATGTGACCCTGATTGCAAGAGCAACGCCTCACGTAAGAGCTTCAGGAACATCCAGTACCCATTTATTATTCCATCAGCGTAGATTTTGAACAATTTTGTACAGCTCCACAGTGTTATCTTCTGTTACTACTCGAGATAATTCTTACTTTGAAGGGACACTGTTGAAAAAGGATGCCTGAAACCCTCTAAGTGGAATTTGAAGCTTTACCTGAAGAAGGGCAGAATATTTGCATGCCAGATTAGGAAGGATGGGGTAGAGGGAGAGAGAAAGATCTGGAAGAAATGACAAATCACAGAAAGGAAGAACTCTGACTCTACACAACTAAGAGGATGTCAGGAAACTAGACTTACACTTTGAAACCTATCTCAAGGTTAAGTCATTTCAACCACAATACATTTTCATATTTCCAAATTCTTCCTGTTTAGATTTTTAAATTTTTACATAGTATTTATTCCTAACAGGACTTAAACACAAAGTAAGTTTTCAAATTCATGATGCTCACTCTTACCCACAATTTACTTAAATTACTTTTCATGATAAAAAATTAGAGTACAAATCTACTGTTCCTAGAACAATTCCAAAGATGAACATGAATTAATCTATAACCAGCTTAACAGTTGTGATCTATAGTATTCCAGGCAGCCTCGTTGCATAAGAAGTAACAACTCCGAAATGAAATAAGATACAAAAAGACAATATACTCTTGACTATCGTTGATGTCAAAGGTATGACATGGTGACAATTTCAAGGCATGAATTAATAATGCTGCAGAACTCACAGTACATTCAAGTCCAAGGTACCAGCTGTACCCACAGTCCAATGCCACATGGCAAACTAGCAGATGTCAAGAAAGCAGTGGTTGTAACAACAAGGTCAGTGTCAGCCAATAGAACCCATTGGCAAACACTCGTGTGTGTCGGCAGCTGATATTGATGAGCTGCAAAGATGACAAAGCATTGCACAAACTGTGGCCTCCTTCCTCTGCGCTTCCCTGACAAGTCCAGACTGAAAATAGTAACGCAGCTGTTATTTCAATCCCATCAGAATACATTAACCTATCTCCACCTTAGCAGTGGATGAGAAGCTCTCTGCCTGCAAACTGAAGGGAGCTCTATTTTAAAAGTTAATGAAAGAGCCTGTGTTGATTTGGTTACTAAAGTGCCAGTTTTGTAGGCAGCGTATGTGTGTGTGTGTGTGCCTTTGTGTGTGTGTGCATAAATATCCAAATATGTCATATCACAAAGGGAAGAAGAAAGGCCTTTATGCCAAAAAAATGAAAGGCTGTAAATAAAACCTCAGAATCATAATAGATTCTACATGAAGTGAGGAGACGCTGTCAAGTCCATTCGACTTTTCCTGGAGTCATCTCTCTGCCAGGAGCCCATGACCTAAACATGAAGTGCACATTCCTGTTCTCACTCACAATCTCATGAGAAAAGTGCTAGACAAACATGGAAGTCATCCAGTGAGTTAACTGCTTTCCTAGATGTACAGGGGGAAATGGCGAATTAATTCACAACTGCACAGTAGCTATTTGTTACACATACAAATTTAAAAATCATTTATAAACAAAAATACGCTTAAGTGCTGAACATTTTCTATGTTAAAAATAGTAAAATAGAAAATTATCATAAGGAAAGTCACACACAAACACACACACATACATATAAAGTAGTGTGAAATATATTCAATCTGGCTAGAACTCCGGGACATCTAAATTAAAACCATAAAACAGGATCATTGCCTGCCCACCAAAGTGGCAATACGAAATGCTGGTAAGTGTCACACATAGCTGAGGAGAGGATAAAGACCCTCTTTGGAAAGCAATTTGTTGAGGGCCCAGAAAGATGACTGTGGATAGATACACTCGGTGACCCAGCACCCTCCACCTGGGTACACACCCGGAGGAATGCCTGAGCCCGGCTCACCAAGTCGTGTGCATAGATACACCTGCTTCGCACCCCAGGAAGATAAGAAAACAATCTACTGCCCGTAAACAGAGGAACAGACAGATACAGTTGGTGCGCTTACCTAGCGAAAGAGTGTAAGCAACAGCATCTAGATGGTGTGTCTTTAAGTAAAAAAATCACAAACGCAACCAGATGCAATTTCATAAGTGCTATATGTATAATATTTATATATAGCATTACCATCAAATGCTTGTGAGAATTATAAGCACTAAATCTGGAAGAGTGAACTCTGAGCAAAGTCAGGAAGAAACTGATATACAATTTTCAATTTATATTGAAAAGTAATTATTTCTCCTGGTTATGTGTCTGAAATATAAAAACTAATTAGTAAGCTCATAAATGCCAACAGACACACAGGTAAATGAGCTGTTAGTACTACTCAGCAATAAAATAACACTGAAATTAAAATAAAGGAAATAAAAATAAATACATAAACAAAAATAAAGTAAATATATATTAAAAATCTGTTGGGACTTGGTCAAAATATCTTAGTCCTTCTTGATAAAAAATAAAAACAGATAAACCCTAACTTTTTTTGTTAAGCTTCCACTGTTTTTCTACTCACTGGCTTGCAAGCAGCAATTCTGACGGAGCACAGGTGCTCATATCAAACACTCCGTAACCGGCACGAGCGTGTTCACAGCCACTAAGGGAGCACCGGGAGTGTGTAAGCACTGGAAGGCAGCACCACGTCTATGATCCTGCTCCTTCGCAAAAGTAAGCTGCTCTGCAGCAGCTCACTTCCAGAACACACCTTGCCTGTGTTACTACTGAGCAGTGCTTCATTCTCTCAGTGGGCGGACACGGAGGGCGCTGAGGGACACGGAAGCAGCCCACGGAGTCCACCCTCACGTGGTTCTTCCACGTGGCTGAGAAGTGTTTCTCAAGCATCTGCTGGGCCAATTGGGTGGGCTGAAAGAACATGCTGCTTGAAAGAAATTCCAGACAGGGTAAAGATACAATGACAACAACGAATCAGTGCCTGCCGGAGAGCTCAAAAGGAAATGAGGAGGGGCTTAGGCTGATCTGAAAAAATAAAGGACAGAACAATTAGAAAAAAAATCCCAGCTAAGTCTTGAAAGACGTTGTAGGCTGAATCACAAAACTGTGACCCTTCAAGCCAGGTCGCAGTTCATCAAAACATCTGTGAGGTCAGGGTAAAGCATGCAAGTTCTTTTGCCCACAAGAATGACAGGAAATGAAGTCTGTCTTGCCCAAGAATTGGTCTGACTCAAGTTATTATTTAAAAAAGAAAGAAAGAAAGAAGAAAGAAAGAAAGAAAGAAAGAAAGAAAGAAAGAAAGAAAGAAAGAAAAGATTGCATTTTCAAAGGTTTTTCTAGTCCTTTGAATAGCTGATAGCTGTATAGATCTAACGTACGTATTTCTCAGATAAAAAAATATTTTCATCATTCAGGTACATTATATGTAAATATGGGGCTGGAGCAATGGCTCAGCGGTTAAAGCACTTGCCTAGGCTTAGTACCCGAGTTCAACTCCCCAGCACCACATAAACTGTGGCACATGCCTGTAATCCCAGTACTTGGGAAGCTGAGGCAGGAGGATCGCCATTGAGTCCAAGGCCAGCCTGGGCTTCACAGTGAGTTCAGGACCAGCATGGGCTGCAGAGTGAGACTGTGTCTCCAAAAATGTGTGTGTGTGTGTGTGTGTGTGTGTGTTTGTGAATATGACACCATCTCTGTAAAATATCAAAGATAATTATTTACAGTCTTTAAATCTGTTAACCAAAAGCACATATTCTATCAGCTGATTATAATCCAAAATTATTACAGTTTGACCACTTACAACTTTATTCTCTGGGAGAAAAATCTACATGTTGTCCAGATATTCTTGAGAATGTGGAGTTTGTTTGGTTTTCTTTTGTCTGTTTTGTTTCTTTTGTTTGGTCTTGTTTTATTTTATTTTGAAGGCCCTGTAGATTTACTTTCTCCTATGGTTATTATTTTTATTTGTTTATATTTTGATACATAATAACTGCACTCATCTTGAGGAATGGGCAATTACACATCTTAATTGTTTTCCCATTTCTTTCCCTCCTCTGCCTATTCATCTTCCCCTCCCTCCAGAACCCATCCCATCCCCACAAAGCCTACCTGCCTGTTTCTTATCTGACTTTTAATATGCTCTTTAAGTTATGTATATTTTTGTTTATTATACAAGAGAAAGGATGTAATATTTAACCTTCTGTGTCTGTTTTATCTCGCTTAGCACTATAGTCTCAGGTACATCTATTTTTCTTTAGATCACTCAAATCTGTCCCTCGTATGGCAGAGCAGTGCTCCACTGTGTATGCACGTACCACATTTCTTTATTTTCTTTATCCATTCATCTGGTGGACATAACAGCTTCTTCCAAGATATAGCTATTGTGAATTGTGCTGCTACAAACAGGGGTATGCATGTATTATCATAATATCTTTAACTCTCTTGGGAAAATACCTGCAAGAGGTGTATAGCAGGATCAAATGGAATTTCTATTTTTAGGACTTTTTCTCAGAATCCCTGAACTGATTGCCATAGTGCCTGTCATACTTTCCATTCCCACCCACAGTGTAGAAGGCTTCTTTTCCTACAACCTCACCGGGTTTTGGTTTTTGGAGTTCTTGATGATAGCCATTCTTACTGAAGCAAAATGGAATCTCAGCGGCGATTTGATCTGGACTTCTCGAATGGCTGAAGAAGCTGAACGCGCCTCAGGTGCTTACTGGCCATTTTTAACTTCTTCTCTTGAGAAGTGTTTATTTTAGTTGCCCATATTTTGACTATGTTCTTTATTTTGAAGGGTTTCGATTTTTTTTTTTTAAGTTTCTTATGCATCCTAGATCAAGCTTGCCTAACCCAGGGCCCACAGGCTATATTTGGACTACAATGGCTTTGACTGCTGTCCCGCACAGATCTGTAAACTTTCTTAAAGCATTATGAGGTATTTTTGCCTTTTTTTTTTCTAACTCAACTGCATAGTTTTTGAGTATACATTTGTAGGTGTATCCACCGAAGACCTAAGGGTCACATACAGCTCTGGACAGTTAGTAATGCCATCTCATAAGAATAAATGTTTAACACTATTAGGTGATATTTAGCAATATTTTTGTCAACTTGACTGCGTGATGCTTGAGCGGGGATGTGCAAGGGACAGGTGAATGCTGTTAGGAAAGGGCTCAGGGCGGTACTAAATACACCTGCTCCTGCAGCACAGTCAGTCTCATCAAAATAGAAGACTTCCCAGGTCCTTGAATGGCTTGGTGGGTAAAGCACAGCTATTACCACTCATAGTACCTCAACCTACTTACGCCAGTGTGCAACTGTGAAGGCTGGTGTTTATTTTTATTAACAAGGCTTGTGTGATTTCTTAATTATTAAATATGGCCTTGTGATATTTAAAATAATGTAGTAAGTTAAAATGATTTTAGCAGCTCTGGTATAGGATGTCTATTATACATTTTACATGCAGCCCAAGGCTTCACTAAATTCAGCCCAGGCGAGCCAGACGTTTGGCCATTCAGCTCTAGAACAGATGTTGGCCCTCTGGAGCTAGCAAGAGAAGCTAGCAGGTAATGTAGAGTTCCTGGAAAGTCTAAGGCGGGTATGATGGTGTATGCTTTTAATCCAGACACTCGAGGGAGCTGAGACAAAACTCTAAATTCAAACCCAGCGTAAAGTAGCAACTAAACAAGAACCTGTACATTGGTTTGGATTCTATGACAGGCGGAATTCATACAGATTATAAAGAAAGGGGATATATTTGGAGGGCTTACAAGTTCAAGGAAACAGATAGTCCAAAGAGGCGGCCTGAAAATGTGAGTGCTGGAAGGTCTGATGGCTGCAATGTGAGGTAGAACACCCATCCAGGACAGCCCATGAGAGTCTGCTGCTGATCTTGGTTGTCCAAAGAACAATGGCAAAGACCAGAGACTTACGATCGGTGGCATGTAGACACCTTTGAAGGCGAGAGATCTCCCAGGAAAAGCTGTAATTATCTTTCTTCTTTCTTCCTTTTATGTAATTCCAGCTGCCGGTTGGGCCTCCCACATCCAGGGCAAGTGTTATTCCCTCATTTGCTGGCCCAAAAATCACTCACACGCACCTGTAAACCATACCTTGGCTGTCTTTCGTAATCCCTTCAAATTGACTCAGTCCCTTTAATGGTCACAACCTGTCTCTAAATAAATAAATAAATCAAGACTGGAAATATATAGTTCAAGGCAAAGACCCTGGGCTCAATCTCCTGTACCACAGAGGGAAAACAAAAAAAAGGCAAGTCTAAGACTCCTGGGAAACAATGGCAGCCCAGAGAAGAGCACAGCAGGGCTTAAGAACGAAATAAGGAGGAGGGACCGAGGAGGAAAGACCCGGGGGAATGCAGAGAAGCAGGCCAGTTCTAGGTTTCTAAGGTTTCTTATACTCATTCTTAACACTATCACAACTATAATTTTAAGTTTAGTTATGCAAAAAGTCTGATGCTCTGCCTCCAAAGGAACTTTCACTATTCCGCAGAGGGCAGAACTCTGTTCTGTTTACAAGTGCCCCTTGAGCGCACAGCAGGTACACAGTGGGTGCTCAATAAGTGCCTGAAGAATGAATAAGGGAATGAATAAAACTGTTCATAAATTAATATTATAACTAAGAACTTTAACTCTACCGATAACATTTGTATACTCTCCCTCTCTCTCTCTCTCTCTCTCTCTCTCTCTCTTTTCAGAAGACAATTTATGTTTACTCAATTCCCAGAAAATACACTAACACACACCTTTTGCGACTTTCGCCCATCTGGGTAATGGGATTACGTTTTCGGGTTGTTTTCATGGTTGAAGTTGTAGTAGTACCTAAGTCAGGTATCTTCTCCCAATAACGGTTCCTAAAGAGTTAGTTAAGAATAGTGTATAATAAAATATACAGAAGAAGCACACAAAGTATCTCTAAAGGCTCTTGGTCACCAGATGCTCTTAAGAGGTCTGCTCACGACCAGAACCAGACTGGTTATCACCAAGGTAGCCAGGACTCTGTGACATACGGGTGACATCACGCAGTTCTGGAACCTCAGTCTTCAGAGCAGTTCAGGACTGCTAAAATCCAGTGCTTAAGGTCATCGGTACCTTCTATGTAGTGAGGATTCTGACCTTAACATCGCGATTCATTCATTTCCCCCTTCCCAAACCTGGAGATAGGTGATGTGGATTCTGTACAGGAAATCTTTTTGTGTCTTATACTAGAATACTTTTTTATGGCCACTGCCACAAAATACCTAAAACATATAACTTAAATTTGGAGAGATTAATTCGTTCTACTGTTTTGGAGCTTTAGCCCATGATGGGCCAGGTCCAAGACAGAAAAGGCCTGATGTAAGGGCACGGTGGAGGAGGGCTGCTCAGCCTGTGGCAGCCGGGAAGCACAGAAGGAAAGGATGAGACAGGGACCAGCACGCACCCTTGTACACATGCCCCTCTGGACCCACCGCAAGGCAGGCTATGACTCCCACCAGCACGTACAGTCATCAGCTCACCCACAGAGCAACCCACGGAGGCCTTAGCACTCCTCTGATACAGCCAGCCTCCAGGGTTCTTACTTCATGAAGCTTCTGAGGAACCTTACTTAGGTCTAAATTGTCCATATAGCTCTTTATCCATAAAAGTTTATGTTTAACTCATTATACTAAATGCCTTTAAACTTAGGAGTTAGCAAAGTCTTAGAAGTCCCAGAATGGCTAGAAAGTCCAAGTCCTAAGTCTTCTCTGAGATTCAAGTGTGACTCTGAACATGGGCCCCTCTAGAAAAATTGAAATACCTCAAGCATACAGTGATATTGGCTAAACACCCCTTTCCAAAAAGGAAGGAGAGAGGCAAAGAGAAAAACCTGGATAAAGAAAGATTGAAGCTCAGCAGTGCAGATAATCAATTCGAAAGCTTTGTGCCTGGTAGCTAGAGACGATTTTGGTGAAGTATGAGGTCCAGGTGTCCCTGTGATGTGGCTGCTCCTCTCCCCACATGACCTTTCTAATCAGACAACCTGCTGCTGAGGCTGCACGTCATGGATATTTTCCAAGTCTGGCACCTCCCAGTTTTGGGGGTCTCCACTGAAGCTTCAGCTCCTACTTTTCTGTTTCAAGCATCGTTCTCACAGAAACTCATACTGTGAGCTTGTCACACAGTTTTCCTGGCCTCAGGAAGCTAAAATGAGGGTTGAGGCACATCACGTTCTGATGGTTCCAAGTGCTTGAGTTTCCTCAGAGCCGCCAGAATCTCAGACTGATGTCCTGGCTTTGGGTTTTCCTCCATCTGTGATCTGTGGGTGCCAGCAGCTCAGGGCCGCGTTGAGTCGGCTGCTGTTCTCCTCCGCTTCCTATATGACTTCAGGATTTCTGACCTTCCTGCGGCCTCCTATCAGTTGTTAGTGTAAAAGATTAGTCCTGGGGTAGAGGTCACCTAGAGATGGCAGTGGCACACTGTTCAGGTGGTGGATCTTTACATTTTCGAGCTTTCCTGACCAGGTGACAAGACAAAGGCAGAAGGAGGAAGGAGGAATAATGATAATGACGTCTGGTCAACTTGGCCTTGAGCCAATACCTTACTATACTCTCTCTTTTTAACTTCTGTAGCTGGCATTTCCTCTTTTTTCTTTCAGAATTGAGAATGGGTGGCGTATTGAAAACCATACGTGGAAAGTCATGAGTGTCCCAAAAGACTCAACACCTACCCTCCTCAATATAAGACTGTCAACATAAAAATTCACCTCCTAACCACTACTCGAACGTCACTATGAAAATATCCATATTGAAAATAAGACTAGCCAGGCATGGCAGTTCACACCATAAATCTAACACTTTGGGAGGCTGAGGCAGGAGGATTTAAACTTGAGTCTAGGTTGGGCAATTTAACAACTAAGCAAGGCCCTGTATCAAATTAAAAGAAAAGGACTGAGGATGTAGCACTTTGTGAAGTCAATATAAACAAACACATACATACATATGTAGAACATAACAGCTTGTTCGCTGGGGGTCATTACGACACAATACCTGAGATGAAACGACTTAGGAGAAGAAAGGCTTACCCTGGCTCTCCGTCTCTGAGGTCCCAATCCATGACTGGTCAGGCCTGTGCTGAGGAAGGAATATCACGGCAGCAGCACACAGTGAGCAAAGCTGCCCATCTCACAGCACACAGGAAGGTGGAGAAAGAAAGTGGCCCACATCCGGGAGCCTGCACTGCCTGGCTCTGGCTCTCTCCGTTTTTGTTCCTTAAGGGCCTCCAGCCTGACAGACGGTGCCTCTCACAATCAGGATGGACCCCTGTTGGTTAGCTGTCCCTCTGGCCCCGCGCTCCACGATGCCCTAGGAAGTGTGCTTTTCCAGTTCTCTTAATCAGTGTTCTCAATTCCATCCTTAGCCACGATTCAGGAGGCTGGAACTCGAGAGAAAGCCCCGCTGCTGATCACGCCAGAGGAACTTCCTCGAGCGCCATGCCTAGGGCTCAGTGGCAGCTCCTTCCCGTCCCGCGCTGCGCTGCAGCCCGTCCTCGCCGCCTCCCCTTCACGGCGCTCAGCTCCGCGCACGGGCTGTGTTAGGGGAACACGCAGGCGGGAGCAACTGCTACCCGCACACCCGGTGACGGGAAGAGCCGAAGTGAGGCAACCGGAAAGATGCTTGAGGATTTATTACAACGAAAGGCAAGTGGGGAGTAGGAAGTTACTCTAAACCACAGTCACTTTCGATCCTCCTGCCTCAGCCTCCTGAGGGCCGGGGTGATAGTCATGTGTCACCACACCCAGCTACTTTTTACGTGATGCTGAGGGTTTGAACCCAGGGCCTTGCGTATACCTAACCTGTGAGATACATGCATACCCCAGCCCAGTTACTTTTGCTTTTGATGAATCTTGTTCAGTATTCTGGGAGTCTTGGTTTTCCCACAATATGGAAGAAGCAGAATAAAATGATTTTATATCATATTTTTGAAAATTAGAGGTAAAGATGACATCCCAGTACTCTAGAACAGGTTCCCCACACCTCTTAGGAAGTGGGCCGCACAGCAGAAGGTGAGAAGACCCCTTGTTCACAGCCCAGCTCTCATCCCTGGAATCCCTGCCTGAGGTCTACTTTTAGTGAGATCAGCCGGAGCTACGACACTGGATTCTCAGAGGAGCCTGAACTCTGCTGTGAACTGCGCATGTAAAGGATCTAGGTCACGTGCTCCTAGGAGACCCTAATGCCTGATTATCTGAGGTAGAGCTGAGATGGTTGTGCCAGGACCCTCAACCTCAAATCCATATTTGTGGAAACATTGTCTTTCACAAAACCTGTCCCTGAGGCTGGCACGGCTGGGAACTGCTGCTTTAGGTTGGTCAAGACATCAAAAATGTGTGTTTCATATCTCCTGTGTCTTTCTTTTTTAAACCTAGGATCTCTGTTCTTTTGGCTGTGCTAAGACTGTAACCAGTGCTAGGGAAGCACCTAGATCATGCTTATTCACTGTTTGGCATTTTTAAGACCCTTAAGTTTTGGATAAAAAATGGAGAAAATGAATGGATTTCAAATCTACTTTCAAACACTTTTAGCTTAATCAGCAACTATAGGAAGCAGTAGGTATCTCAGAGCTGTCAACACTGATACCACAAAGAAGGACCTTCTGTCTGTCAGAGGAGGGAAAAGGGACCAGTTGAAATATTTCTGCTAAAACAACAGTAGGCCTTGTGGACATACAACTTACTCAAGTCATATCTCATTTTTCTGTTAAATTGTAGAATAAAAATAACAGCCTGGCTGGACCACAGCAAATTGGATTCTGGATTTAATATATATATATATATATTGACTGGCATGTTAAGCTGTTTTCTCACCATTGGAAAAAATGTTCCATCGCCCTCAATAACACTTTAAAAATTCACCTATATGTTTAAGGAGGAAACACACATTCTGAGCCATACATTCTGATGACAAATGCCCTTGGCTGAGCTTTTATCATCAGCTTCTTAGACATTTGCTTGCTAGAAAACTTCATAAATGGCATGTCAACATCATTTCATGTGCTAAAAAAGCATCAATTTGTGTGCCTGAATATTGTTTTGAATATTGAAGCTTATAATGTAGTTAACATTTTGTAGATTTGCCAGTAATCGTTTACATCAAGGGTCTTTAACTACAGTCCACAGAGCAGCTTTGGTCTATGGCCTAATTCGGAAATGAAAGTATCATGTGAACACAGCTGCAGTCTTTCATCCCTATCTTTAACCACAAAAGTAGATACGCGTAGTTTCACCAACAAAATCAAAATCTATAGTATTAACTATCTGACCTTAAACATAAAAGATTTACAAGGTTCTAGCCTAGATACCCATTTTCCAATAGCCAAGCCTTAGACTCACTCCCGCGGGGCTGGCTTGGGTCTACTTAGGAAGATCAAGGAGGCAGCCATGACCGGTTACACTTTGTAGAGCAGAGAAGGAAAGTCTGAAAGTCTGAGGGATGCCTGGTGAAGTCGCACAAGAGGGAACCGTCTTATTACTCGACTGCACGGGATGTCACAGAGACCTGCCGCCTCAGCCCTGTGCTCTTGTGGGTACCAAGAACCTGGGAGAACAGGAAACTGTCCTCTATTTTCTATAAGAAGCAGGTTAACAAAATCGACTTGACTTTTGACTTTTTTCTTTTGAAACTAAAAATCCTTTAAAGTTCCTTCCCACCGTCTTGCCCAGTGCCCACTAACCCAGTGAGTTCCCACAGTCCCTCAGTGGTTTTCACGTGAGAGACGCAGGAGATCACAGTTTCCTGGATGAAATCACACTCAGGCTTCCATCTTAGTGGTGCATCCAGGATGCTATGGAAAATTTTCTCTTTGAAGCCTGGAAGACGCCACCCAGAGGCATCTGTTGGCTGCTCTGTGCCTCCCACAGGAAACCCAGCAAACATTAGTTACAGACATGCCTCATTTCTGTTAGATTGCAGGTCTGGTCACCACACCCTGCTGGCAATGCTGTCGGTGCCCTTTCCTCCAAACACAGAGTCTGGAAGCCTTTCTACTCTGTAGGTTCACACTCCTCCCTTGTGCAACTGTGGCCGCAGAACAGGGAAGGCGTCAGAAGCTGCTCTGCTTAGACAGCCCTGAGACATCAACCTGGTTTGAATTGGGTCTACACATCGCCAAAGTCTGCATAGTCAGCCCAAGATTTTCATTAAAAGTGAGCTTGTCTGAGGCAGCCCAGGGAAGGTTAATGGAGGTCACAGTGAAGGGCATTAGGTTTCCTAGCCCTCGCCCACCCAGTGGCCCCATCCTTGACTCTAGGATGTGCACACACAGGTGAATACTTTTCCAAAGAGATCAGAAATTTATCTCTCTGACTTCTACCAGAGCAATGGGCTTTAAAAGGCTAAAAACCCATTGGAATAACTCACCTTAATCTTGCAGTATTACCTCAGATCCAATTTAACTTCTTAATACCCTTTTACACTAGCTGTTAATCCTTAAAAGAAAATAAATGTATTTGTAATGACGAAATACACATAGTTAAAATCCTTTTCAAATTGTAGTGAGACTGGAGCTACAGAAGCAAGTCTTGGGAAGGTTATTGGGGGGGGGGGAGGATCACAGAGCAGAGTGGAGAAGCTCACATGGGCTGACCTTGGAGGCGCTCTATAGCAGAGCAGAGACCAGGAGGCCATTTAGACTTTAAAAAGTAACAGCTCTGAGATAGCTCTGAGGTGACACTGTAACTCGCATCCTAGATCAGCCCATATAACTGGTGACCAGGAAAAAGTACCATATTTATTATTAAAACATGTATAATCTAAAAGCATGCATGATAGAATTGCTAACAATATCACTGATATGTATGAAGTGGTATTTCCTGAGCAATGTTGGTAGAGATTTTTAGCATTTGGCAGACTCACAAATAGCAACTCTTGATCAACTATTGCACACTTAAAAGTAGCTTTGAAGAAATCTGATCTAGATGCTGAAAGTTCTGCTGTGGTGATTGAAATTCAACAGGCCAATCACAAACCCATCGTGACACTGTAAGCAAACCAAGGACAAATAAGTGAACATCACCTTGAATAAAGCCCCACCAAGAAGCACATAGGCATTTCCCTATCGATAATTCAAGGACTTAGGAATTTTTTTCTCGAATAAATAGAGTAGCTGTTCTCTCACAAATGAAAATGCTAGAAGAGTAGAAATAAACATGCAAATACATCAACTTCTGTCTGTAATAATAATTTCCATTTCCTGGATGCTGTCTGTGCATCAAGTACTTCGACCTAGTGTTTCTTGTCCCTTGAGGGACTAGCCAGCCCCATGAGGAACCCGAATACCTACCCAAGGCAGCACAACCAAGAGATGGCTTCGGTTCAAAGCTGATGCCCTCACAGTCTGGCCTCCTGCCTTTGCGGTGCTCAGCTGCCTGCCCTGCCCCGGTGTGTGACTGCTTCGCCGTGTTCACTGAAATCTCCAGTGTGTGCACTTGAATGAGGAGGCACCCAATTCATGTTCACAAATTCCACCACACTCTATTCTCAAACTTCTTCAACGCAAAATACCCAAATTACTAATGTTTCCAAAAAGCAACTGAACTAAGATACCTGTAGTGAAATCAGAAGAGATTTTTTTTCTAGTGAGAACATAAAAGCCAAAAGCAAAAAATACATGTTACAGCTTTGATTTCATTTTTCCTCAAGAAAGGAAAAAGCAATCTTTTTCCATTCACTTCCTAAAGCAAGTCTAAAAGCTTGCGGTGATTAGCAACAGAATTCTCCCATTCCGATTCAATTCGCACGTCTGCCAAGTGCAGGCAGGTTCCAGGGCTGAGCACTGGCCTTATAATAAAATCAATTACATTTTTCCATCTATTGTGGCAGAAACACACCAGGAGCCATTTATCAATAGGACTTCAAAAAAAACCTCATTAACTTTAAACTAAAAAGATAACAAACTTAGTTGTGAAACCGTTGCAAGGCATTTTCCAAGACAGTGTAGCCAAAAGCAAAAGAAACAACTGGAAAGAAAATCAATCTCAAAAGGAAATTAATAAATAAATGAACTTTGGCTGGTTAAACATAGATTTAAAATGTGAATTCATGAGTCCTAAACCATTTATTTCCATTTGTACAGATTTTTTATCATAAATTGAGGAGTTAATGCGTGATTACGAGTCTGAAGAAAAGTAAATATAAATAAATAAACATAAATGTATCTTGTTTCAGGTGTGCCTTTGCTTGAAAAATTTAAAACTCCTCTTTTTACATGTGGTGGTTAAAGTGGAGTGTCAAGCTAATCAGCCTGAGACCCACCCAGGGGACACGTAGAGGACGCTTGCAGATGTGTCGGCGTGGGTCCGGAGGTGTGGCCCAGACGTCTGCGGCTGCTCCTCTGTCCCTTCCTCTTTCACAGCCCCATCTGCCCTGCCTTTCTGCCATGTCGTTCCTGCCCTGGAGAAATCCCCTTGAATTTTGAGCCTTATAAATCCTCTCTTATTTTAAGCATGGGTGTCATGGGCTGCGTTCCAGGCACAGGAAAGCGACTGCTATAGAATACTGACACCGTGATGAAGTCTTCACTGTGCCTCTACCTGACCACGTGGTTTAGAAGCCTTCAGAACTGGTTTGTGAGTGGAATTTGGGAAGGTTTGGAGAAGTAGGCTAGAGAAGACTCAGAAAGCTCTAAGCAGAGCCTGATGGATACCTGAGGGTGTTCAGACTTCAGAGTAGCAGAATACTGATAGAGATGCAGACAGCTAAAGGCCAGGATCGGGAGGTTTTAATTGAGAACGCGGACTCCACTGAAAGTTGAACTACATGCCATGTGTGTTACATTCTAGCAGAAAATGTATCTATATTCTTCCCATGTCCTGAGACTTTGCAAGAGACTGATATTAAGGGCAGTGGGCTAATTTATTTGATAAAATTTTAAAGCAACCCTACATTAAGGATATTGCTTGGGTATTTGTGGCTACTTTTCGCTAGATTATAGTAGACTCAAGAACAAAACCCAGTGCAGAAAAATTGGAAACACTGAAATTTTGGCCAAAAAGGAATCATGCCTAAGTTTATGGCCAAAGGAGGTATATTTGTGGAAGAGAATAGCACCATATCTCAGTTACTTTCTCAATGCTGTGACAAAACACCCAATAACCTCAACTAAGGGAGGAAAGATTTATTTTAGCTCATAGTTTCAAAGGGTCTCACCTAGTCCATTCATGGGGAACCACCAAAAATTGAAGCACATGACCAAGACTGGAGAGCTATTCACAACTCAGTAGACAGTCAAGGGACGCAGGAGCTGGGAGACAGCTGGAGAATAAAGCAAGGCTAGAGCTCTTCCAGGAAGAAGTGCTAACAATGTTTCTTCTCCCTTCCTTTACTCAGTTCAAGCTGCCAGTGAGGCTGCCCACATTCAGAGTAAGTGCCCTTTCCACACTTTCTGACCCACAAGTCAATAACACACAACCAAAAGCTCTGCCTTGGAACTCCCATAATCTCAACAATTTAACACAATACACCCTTTCCAGACAGGCGCTACCTCCCAGTGGCACGTAGTCCCATAGTCATCCCTCCGCATCCATATATGTGAGGCTTTTGGGGCTCCAGATCCAGATCATAGCACAGCATTTAAAAGAAACCAAGAATTACATAAAAACAAATGTGTGTGTGTGTGTGTGTGTGTGTGTGTGTGTGTGTGTGTGTGTGTAGCATCTCAGAAATCAGTATCTCATGCATCATTGGCTCAAGGGTTCAAAAATTTCAACCTTCCATTTGAGGAGAGAATCCCTGGGAACCTGTTCAGAAGGGCCTCTTAGAGAATTATTTCCCTGGGGATTAATTCCACTGGACTCAGTGGACTCAGCCATTCCCGTACTCAGAGTTCAACGTATACATCGCCTGAGGGAAGCTGGGTGCTGCTCAAGCCAGAAACATCCTGACACTAATTCTGCCAGCATGCAGAACACGTGTTAAGGAGTCAAAAAGGCTTCCACCCAGATTTCAAAGGAAGGTTGGTGGGTGAGAGGGTCAGGGCAAGGAAACCTTGAGAAGGCAGTGAGTGAAGCTGTGGAAATTTAGCCAAAGATTCATTTGAAAAATAAAGAAAGTTTTCAGAAAAAAAGGGAACTGCCAGGAATGGGGAATGGGGCCAAGGTAAGCTGTAAGCTGTTAAGAGAGTCAATTCAGGAAAGAGGCCACGTGGGTTTCGAGCAATAAGGCCATAGAGAGGAGGTGCTCAAACTGCCAGAATTCATATTTTGCAGCCGTGTGTCCTCGCCACCAAACAATGAACTACAGATTTAAGATTTAATGTTTGCCCTTCCAGGTTTTCATCTCATTTTAGCCCTGTGGTTTTCTGTCTCCTGATTCTTCCTATTTGGAATGGAAATATTTAACCTGTGCCACTGTATCTTGAGATTCTGTAACTTGTTTTTTGTTTTGTTTTGTTTTGTTTTGCAAAAGTTGAGAGCTAAGGATTTGCCTTGAGTCTCAGATGAGACTTGGACTTTTGAAAAATGCTTGAAGTAGTGAGACTTTGGGTAAAGAATTATTTTGCTTGTTGCTGTTTGCAGAAGAGTTGTATTAGACAAAAATTATAAAGTTATTTAAGCTGATATGCCTGGGTATGAAGTTGACAAGGGGTGGTGTATGGCAGTTAGGATGAGGTGTGAACTTGATTCACTTGGATATCAGCAGAGGAAACTAATAAGACACACTTCTGTGTGTGTCTGGGTAGGTGATGAGGGGTGGCCTTGAGCTCTGTGTCTGGTTTCAAACCACTTCCTAGGTAGTATTTGCTGTACTTCCCAGTCATAATGAACTAAACAGCTTTGTTTCACCAAACTTGTCATGATGTTCCAATCTTGGGTCCAGACCACCTGAGTCTGAATCTCTTTAAAATATGAACCAAGTTAATTCTTTCTTCCTTTAAATTGTGAGTGTCAGGTATTTCTTCCAAGCAACAACCAAGCTAATGTATCATAAAAATCTGAAATTCAAATTATATTCAAAATTTCAAAGGTTAATAGTAATGTTAGATCTATTAGAAATGCAAATTCTCCAGCTCTATTCCAGACTTGCTAAAAGAAATTCCGGAGGTGGGGTGAGCAGGTGGACACCAGTAGTCTATGTTATAATACATACTTAGAAATTATGAAAATTCTAAAATATATTCGAGGATCCATAAACCCAGTTATCTATCTTATAAGAATTTATCAAAATTTATTCACTTACACTTAATCAAAGTGAAAGTGAATTACAGCAATTTTCAAACTGAAAGTTTGGTTTTTTATAAGAATACGCTAAATGAATATACTAAAATTCTCAATCAGATCCAAAGCCAATGGATCATATAAAACTAAATTTAGGATACTAAAATGCCATCTAATTGATTTACTAACAGAATACCCTACCAGGAGCATGACTATGGAAACCTGAAAGTAGACACAGGGGCGTAAGAGAAGTACAGTAAATGTCACCTTGGTACTGTAAAACGATACCAAGTGTTCTGGTCACCTTCTCCCTGTGGGACACAATACCCACATCTATTATTAAAGAGAAGAAAGATAAGGTTAGCTCACAGCTCATAGGTCTCAGTCCATTCTGGTCAGCTGGCAATGGCGGGAGGGATTGGGAGAGAGCCTGGCAGAGGATGGCTGCTCATCCCTCATGGTTGGAAGCACAGTGAGAGACTAAGAAGGATGTGGGGGCAGGGCTATCATCCTCCAGGCAATACCCTCCAAGATGCCCTCCCCTCCCCACAATCAGGCCCCACCTCATGACAGCACATGAGTTAATCCACTTGATCCATTTAACCCCCACAATCCAATACTCTTCCAAATGCATCAGGCTTTTGGGGTACAGAGCAGATCCAGACCATAATGACAAGGTTCCCTTGCACCCACAGCCTGTTCACTACCAGGACATCCCAATGAGTAGGGAAGTTTGAGCAAGTGGAGCAAGGCTACAGGGGAAGGCCATGTCCCTGCCAGAATTCCCTCTGGCAGCAGAAAAGGGCCATGACTGCCACCAGGAGACCTCAGATACTGTTGGGCAACTTGGTGGTGGGGTGACCAAAGGCACTGCTGGCTCCCACCAGAAGCTGACAAAGTCAACAATAGTTTCGGATCAGATTAAAATGAAGAATATTTGGAAACCATGTAATTCTATCTATGGGCTACTCATGACTGTTCATTACAGGAAAGAATGAAATGGGAAGACACATTTAGATCACCCCATATACTTGGAAAAAGAACCTCAGAGGAAAAGAGAAAAAGATTACTTCTTAGGACAGATTCAGACAACATTTTATTGCTATGCTCTGTTAACTACTTCTCAAAAGTTATCACAGCAACATATCAATGTATATCACAGTATGCTTTGAACAACCAGGAAATTCCAGGATGCTATCACGGGCACTAAAGGACACCACCATAGCCTTGCCTTGTTTCATTCAGATTCTAACAGTCTCGAGGCGCCTTAACCAGCCATATCTTGAAAGAGAAAACTCAGATAACCAAATCACAGGACTTTAAATTTTAAGACAGAAAAGTCCTCTATTTCCAAAGTACATGGCTACTAAAGATTTTTTGGGAGGAGGGTGGTACTAGAGGTTGAACCCAGCACCTTCCAACTGAGTTATATCCCTAGACTTTTTTGTGTGTTTTGTTTTTGAGGCAGAGTCTCACTGAGTCACTAAGTTGCCTGGGCTGGACTTAAACTTACAATCTTCTTGCCTCAGCTTCCCAGACTTCTTGGACTATAGGCTTGCATCCCCATGCCTGAGTAGTCATTTTTTAAAGAAACTTATATTCTTTTTTTGCTTGTTTATTTGTTGATGGGGTGTTTTATTTTGTTTTTACTTTTGTTTTGTTTTGAGGCCGGGTCTTGCTCTCTAGCCCAAGCTGGTCCTTAACTCACTATGTAGCCTCAAACTCATGGCAATTCTCCTGCCTCGGTTTCCTGAGTGCTGAGATTACAGGTGTACACCACCACACCCAGCATATGTGTTGCTGGGGATTCAAACTCAGGACCTTGTTCTTACGATGCAAGCACTTCGACCATATACAATATGTTGAATTAATCTTAGTATCATGCTAAAGGTCAAATGCCAACTCATGAATTTTTAAATTTATGTTGGTGCTTCTATTAATCTCAACATTCCTTTGCCCCAGAAGATATTATGTCTTGATAAATAAATGCCTCTACCCACAAGCCCAGTAAGCTTATATTTATGCATGTTGTTCCCTACAAAGAAATTACTTTGAACTTTGGAAGTATAGGTCAGCAGCAGTTGTCACCCAGCTGGTCCTAGGCCCCAGAATATAAATAAATAAATGTTACGATGGAGACTCGGTCAGTTTATTTACTATTTTTTTTTACCATTCTTGACAGTATTTTTGAAATTTTTCTCTTAGATTTAACTTCAAACTGAATTATAATTTTAAAACCAATTGATTCTACTGCCTTAAAATAACTTTTTCCTGCATATCTTAAGCAACCTAATCCACTGTGATTTTGAGCACAGGTACTGAAAGATGACATTTAAAGAAATAGGTATTGAAAGATGATATCTGATGGACTCAAAAGAGTAGTATTTCGGTATGAAGAAAAGAGAATTGTGATCCGGGAAGTTGCAAGAATTAGGAAAATTACCTAAATATGGCACAGTCAATGAAAGTAACAACTTTGGCAGAGATAGTATTCATGCACACATGTTTTAGTCACTCTCCCATTACTGAGACAATCCCTGAGATCTACAGCTTACAGAAGGAGAGGCTTATCCCAGCTCACATTTTGAGAGAGCTCAGCCCATGCTAGATTCATAGTATTCAGGATCTAAATCAGAAAGGGAAGTAGGAGGGGCTTGACAGAGAAAAGTTGGTCCATCTGTGGCCCAGCAGCAGAGGAGGAAGGCAGTGGGCAAGGGGGGAGGGCGATTCTCCTAGGTTGTGTACCAGTCAACCGTTTGTCCAACCAGGCCCCACCTCCTTGCTGTGCGCGAACTATTCAATGGCTTGATCTAGGTATGAGTGTAGTACCCCCAGGATCCAGTCACATTCCGAACAGGTAACATTTGGAGACATTTTAGATTTAAACCCTAACATGAGGTTTGCCCTGTTCATTTTTTTAAAAATACAAGTATTGCAGCAAAGCACTTGAATCATAATAAAAGACTAGTGTTTAGAATTTTGTTATTATATTTATTATTTCCTATAAACAATTTCTCCTTTTCTGAAAGTCTTTTCTTCAAATAATGCAAATGTGTGGGACTAAAGCAGCACATTGTCCCCTACATTTTATTGCAGTGGTTCATAATTCTATCCCAAATATTCATCTTAATTCTATAGAAATAGTCCATGGAGAAAAGGGAGTGTCCACAATGGAGAAAACATTACATTTTGTTGCCTTAATATCTAACTGAAACTCAACTTTTCATCAATTATGAATATACTGGGATCTGGATTTTCACTCCAGGCGGGGATTTGTGAGTCACTGCACATCACTTGGTCCTGGACTATTTAAAGTCTGATTCCTCTTGTGTACAACCCTGTTTTGATGACCACAGTGAAGGGAGCTGTGGTTTTGTGGCAGCCTGAAATTCTTCAGTTCCTGTCTACAAGGTATGCACAGGATAGCTTTTTTTGAGTTTTCTGCCTTTTACCTTGAATACTAAAGTGCAGAATTTACTTCGAGAGATGTGCCCTTTACCCTAAGAAAATCTCAACCTGCTGATGGACTGTTTAAGAAAGAGCAGTAAAATTTAGTCTTGACTTGGATAAAATAATCAAATCTAGTTCTAGAAAGTGAGCTGAAATGAGCTGAGAGTTCTAAGGATGTAAAAGTTGTCTGCCTATTTCTAAACAATTCACTATTTTAAGGGTTAGGAAAAAGCTCCTGCAAGTTAATTAGGGACAGCACTGACAGAAAGGAATGAAGTTTTATTTCTATATTGGTTGTGTTATTTTATTAAATTTGTTGGACACCTAGTTAACGGCAACAAAGAACAGTATGTCAAAGTCATTTTCTTTCTACCAATTTCTATACATTTGATTGATTTAGGTACAAATACATACAATACACTGAATTAATCTTAGCGTCATGTTAAAGATCAAATGCCAACTCATGAATTTTTAAATTCATGTTGGTGTTTCCATTAATCTCAACATCTTTTTGCCCCAGAGAGATTATGTCTTGATAAATAAATGCCTTTACCCACAAGGGTGTTAGAATTTCATAAGGTTCCCCCAAAATTTTCATGTATCAGTGTCACTAGTCAAGACAGAAAAGCTTAAGCAATGAGTTCTGAACATAAGTTCATGGCCTTAAAATAAAAATAAAAATGTATTTTCCCCTGGATTCATGTTGGATTTTGCTTTAAGGTAAAAGATAACTTTATCAAATTAATCTTCAACTTAACTCACACGTTAGTTTTTGGATGAAGAATCATTTTCTAGTTAGTATCATATAGGTTATGGTCATGTGTTGCTTCCCTTATTTGACTTGGAAATAATGAAGGCCGTGTAATGTGCCAGCTGTATCTCTGCAACTTCCACAGCAACCTAATTCAACGTGTTGGACGTAGTGTTTGTAGAAGATACACACAAAGCCAATCTATTTCTCATTGAATTATAATGATGTAATGCTAGAATGTATGTGCATTGCCTCCCTTCAGACGACGACTCCCTAAGCCCTGCTTACCTGGCCTCCCTGAATAAGCAAACTAGACATCATCTTATACAGTGGAATCTAAACATGGAGGAAGGTCTCCTTGCCCTGAGATACTCAGGTGGCTGTGTATGTTAGTCAGCTTTCCATTACTGTGACATATTGTCTGAGACAATCAATTGAAAAGAGAAAGGCTAACTTTGGCTCACAGTTCAAGGATTTTAGTCCATAGTGACTGGGCCCTGTATCTTCGAGCATGGGGCAACACAGTACATTGCAGCAGAGCACGTGGTAGAGAAAGCTTTCTCACACTGGGAGTGGGAAGGAGGAAAAGAATGAGGAAGAAGACAGAATTTCAATGTTCCATTTCAAGGGCGTGTCCCCAGTGACCTACTTCCTTCCCCTGGACTCCATCTCCTAACGTTTCCACCATGACCTACTAGCACTGCTGGCTGGTGTTAACCTTTCAGCACATGTGCTTTGAAGGATATGGAAGACAAAACCCTCAGAATACGTATGCACAGTCAGATGTACACACATGATTAAAATTTATTTCTAAGACAGGGAGGGAACTTTATTAGCCATTTCTACTTCAACTCTTGTTACTTTTCCAAATTATTCTTAAAGTCTTAGAAATTAGGATAAAGGAGGTCTTATGAGGAAAGTACATACATTTAATGGTGGTGTAAATAGAATTTTTTAAATTATTTTTAGAATCTTGACTGGTTTCTGGGACAGAATACTTGGTGCCTACAACTTAAAAGAGGGAAATTTTATTTTAGCTCACAGGTGCAGAAGGTCTCATGCAGTCCATTCATGGGTGGCCAACAGCAGCAGAAGCATATGGCGGAGATCTAGCTGGAGAAAAGCTCCTCTTTAACAAATGCCAGAAAAGCCAAGTGATGGAGGAGCGAGTCTGTGACCAGGACCAGAACTTTCCAAGGAAAAGCTGTAAAAATGTTTCTTCTTCCTTTCTTTACTTAGTCCAAGCTACCTGCTGGGACACTTACATCCAAGGTGAGTGCTCCTCCTCCACTTCCCAGCCCAGAAGTCAACAACACGCACCTGACAGCTCTGCCCTGAACAACCCTCACCCCTCTAATCTCAACTGTTTCACACACTCTCTCCAGGTCAAATCCCAAGCATTGGCCGCTTTCAGCCAGGCCTCCCCTCCTGCAGTACACAGCTCCACAGGTATCCCACTGCATCCAAGTACACCTGGTTATGTGTAAACATGCGCATGTTCACGTATATTCTGATACACAGAAAAGTTTAAGCCTTTGACCTAATAATTCAAACTGTGTAACTTATTTTAAGTAATTAAAAAGTGTTTTAAAGAGCAAAGATAATACCATTTTAAAACAAAAAAGTAAAAAAAAAAAATCCAAAGTGTTGATACTAGAAAAAAAAAAATGTTAAACAAGATGTATGCAGTAATTGGATGTAGAATTCTACAGTTAAGGTAAATGTAAAAATGACATGTGGAATGATGCTGAGTGGACAAGAGAAATTAGAAAATTATCCATATATTTTTATTACAATTACATATAATTGTATTCATCTGAGTACTGAAAGTGTCAAAAGACTACAACTGCAGTTATTTGAGTTAGAAATCCATTTGCTGCAATTGAGAAGATGAATTAAATAAACACTGTTAAGTCTGCAAAAATAAAATTGACCAGACAAGAGAGGATAAACTTGTATTGACTTCAGTAAGTCATGTGGCTTCGGCAGGCACTCCGACGGAGGGTTTGGACAGCTCAGGGGAGAAATAATTGGATATGCAAGAGGCTGGAGGGCACCACAACCCAGCGCCAGCACTGCAGATGTGTTCAAGTTTGACCTTCCCAGAGCATCCCTGAGAGGCGAGGATCACTT
The DNA here is from genome assembly GCA_004027205.1 of Ctenodactylus gundi. Taxonomy (NCBI): domain Eukaryota; kingdom Metazoa; phylum Chordata; class Mammalia; order Rodentia; family Ctenodactylidae; genus Ctenodactylus; species Ctenodactylus gundi. Next base: position 322,782 of record PVKB01000456.1, read on the forward strand.
TATCTTTTTTTTCTCCTATATTTTTACTAGTGCGTGTTGATTATACAAATATAGCAGACTCATTCGTGTCCATACCATGTTTCAATTGCTTCCACTCTCACTACTCCCTTTGCCCATCCCGCCATCACTGTCTCACTTTCTTGGGGAGTTCACATACATAATGTCCTTTGGTCATATTCCTGCTCCCATTTCCTTCCATTGTACCCCCTTTCTTCCTTACCTCTTTTCAAACAATAAGCTCCCTTCTACTTTCTAATCGCATCAATCATAATTCTCACTGATGTAGTCTCCCTATTATTTATAAATGCCTTATGCAGTTTAAAATTTTGTGATTGCTTTTTACGGTTTATTCATAGTTAATATTCATCTATGGGGCAAATTCCTTTATATATTTAGTAGAATCTTCCAATATGTATCTAAAGCCTCTTCTGAGGAATAGGAAAATTCTATCCTTGATTGTAATTAGAGGTGGCTTCCATGTAGTAAAAATATCAGTTCTTTATAATGTAGTCCTAATAACTACAGTAGCCATATAAGCAGCACTTACTGGGTGTTTAGCATTCATCAGTTTATCTTAGCTTCACAACCATCATATAATTCTTATAGTTATTTATTCTGCTCTTCAGCTAAGGAACGAAGAGACAAAAAAAAGTTCATTGCCCAAGAGTTACCAACTTAGTTCCAGTAGAGCTAATATTGAGAAGGACAATTCGAATTACAAAGAGCCGCACAATCACATTCAGCACCACCTTCTTTAGCCCTTACCCCCTTGTGTGATACCTCGTGGGCTTATACAGAGAACTGGGAGGATTTTAAAATTCTGCCTTGAAAAGAGATCAATTGGTGTTCTTGGTTGTTGTTAGCATACATTGCTTGCTTATCTTTAAGCCAGGCCATAAAAAGCAAACTTATTAATACTTAAATAAAAAACTAAAACAAAAAATTCATTCATATATGTTCAAGGACATTCCCCCATATTTACAGCGACTTGTGGCTAGTTTCCGATGCTCCAAAACCTGAACTTAGAAGCAACCACGACATCGTTTATGTGCAGTCAAATTCCTCACACTTCAAAAGTTGTCATTTGCTGAAAATGGGCCACTAAGATTAATTAGCTCCTTTGTTTTAATCTTAGGTACTCCTAACTCTTTCTCACATATATTTAAAATAAGTCCATAAGCTAACTTTTTATTCACACAACAGGAGATGATTTTATCTTATAGTTTAAAAAAATTGAGGAACTTTAAAAGAGACGTGAATCTCAGGAATCTTACACCACACAGTCTATTTTACTACATTGATAAATTAAATACTATTATGGTTTGGATTTGAAATGTTTCCCAAAAGTCTCACGCATTTGTATGTTATGATTGTCTATGGAACCATGGGCTGTGGGGAGATTGGGACCTGGTCTGGAGAGGTGGATTATGGGCATGTGGTGTGGTAGAAGACAGGCACGTGGCAGATCATAGATAGCTACAGGCATGTGGATTGTATTACAGGCATGTGGTAGAGGCTTAAACCTGCAAGGGTCAGAACACTGAGGCTGGACCCAAAAGGCGCAGATTACTGTGATGGGACCTAGAAGGATATATGCCGCTTTTTGCTTTCTTCTAGGGACTTGACGTGGGTTCCTATTTGCAATGCCATGAGGGCCTGACTCCTCCGCCACCTCTACCATGTGTTTTCACTGCTGCTGGCCACCCATGAGTGGTCTGTGACTTTTTGAAACTGTGAGCTAAGATAAATCTTTCCTCCCTAATTTGTGCCTGTCAGGTATTGAGTCACAGCAAGGAAAAAATAACTAAGATAAATACCAATAATGCATTGGGCATTGGTGGTGCCGAGAAGCACGTAGGAGGGGGAAAACCTCCAGGCTGCTGTATTTGAGCCATCAGTAATCGGTTGGTGACATTATGAAAACTACCGGACCTCTGACACTTCTTTCCCCAGAGTCAGATCACATGCCCTAGATTACAAATAGCGTGCACCTTGTTGCTAACTCCCTACCTTGAAACTTAACGGGAACTAAATACACAAAACTAACAAGTGAATAAAATTAGGTATAGTCCACCATCATTTCTCAGTCTCTTATTTCTATCCTTTTCTATTTTAAGTCAAATTTAGCCCCAAATTATTGAATTATATCTAAATTAAAACCAGTACATTTTAATAGTTGGAAAATCAGGGCCTTTCCTACTATAACCTCAATCAAGGAAATCCAGATGAAAACAGTCTCTTAAGCAATGTTAAATTGTTTCCCATAAACATTAGTTGGATGTGTGTGATAAAGCAAATTATGTAAATTAAACCACAAGTATCCTTTCGAACCCTTTGAGCGATTTCATTCAAAAAGAATTCCCAAAGCAAAGAAACGATTCTGTATGCACAAATATCTGCCTTGGGCAACAGAAACTGGAACAAGATTTCATTATAATGCTCTAAGAAAGTTAGCACATGCACACACACACCACACACATGCACACACACTGCCCTAGTTCTGTCTCCTTCCACCTACCTTATCAAATCATGCCTATTTTTATGAAGCTTGGACTTTTTAAAAGTACACCCACTTTGAGCAAATTTACTTACCAGAGCAATATTTGACCTGATAGGCCAAATGGTTTAAATTGCTTAATGCCTGTTTGCAGTACATCAAGACTTAAATGATAAGCAGGAAAAATAATCATATGTATAGAGTTAGTTCATTTTCAAACGCGTCAGTCACAATTTCCTTACCACAAACTATTTCCTGCATGTTGTGTAACAGGAAAGGTACACGCGCAGTCTTTTCTCCAATTAACTTTCACGAACACACGCATCCCCCGCACCCACATATTCGTTGGTGCAGTATTTGGAGTCAAAAGAAAAATACCATCATGGGAGGAAGGTAGAAGTGAAAGATCTGGGGCACACACACTCAACAAGAATTCATAATCTGACTCGTTTTGATTCTGGTCCTACACCTCCACTTCCTCATTCTGCAAGTGTTTAAAGAATGTACGAAAGCTCTATCTTAGGGTTCATATTTTCCTTATCTTCTTTTGTTTCCCAACAGCTGTGGGCAATTACGAACTTTTACGAACTATTATGAACTTCTCACTTTCAAAAGTCATAGAATAGATACGGAAGTCAGGATTACCAGGGCTTTGGAGCAGCGTCCCGTTGCTTGATGACCACACACCACTGAGTACTTCCTGTGGCTCACTGTGCTCTTCTTTTCCCGTCATCCCCCAGTTGTCTTGGGAAGCGAACACGAAAGGGTCCTACCTTCCGGTGGTGAATCGGGCACAGCTGAGTTCAGGAGAGCGCGCGCTGGGAGTGGAGCCCCGCCCACAGAGGTTAAGAAGGCCTGAAGGAGTTTTTGACTTAACTAAGGAGGAGACCCTTTTAAGTGTTTAGATAAGGAAATAGCTCGGCTTTTGTTAAAGGTGAGTTGCAGGCTATTAACCAGGCTACACTGAAGTGATGGAAGGGAAAAGCTAAAGGCCATTAAAACACCCCAGACTTCAGTGTGCGCAGTAAGTGGATTGAATTCGAGCAACATACAAGGAAAATTTTGCTAGTACTTGACAAGGAAAGTGAGGGGTAGAAAAAAGGGAAAGTGTGCATTGTGGTCGGGATAAGAAGAGTATCACGGTGAATAGTGAAAAAAGTTAGGGGAGCAGTTTGTTTGAGAGACATAATGTAGAAGTGAGGAAAACTAAAAAAAAAAAAAAAGTACAGAGTTCTGATGTTGAAAATAAAGGGCTCTCTGCTTTGGTTCCTTTACCCTGTCACTCCGATAGAGAAAGGTTGGGATTTACATCTCTGTGTGCAATTACCTTCTGACCACCAAGGTGTCTAATGTAAAATCAGGTCAACTGGAAAAGATTTCTGAAATCTCCTAAAGTGGTACGCTTAAAATGTGTAGAATGAAAGTAGGTGCGTTGCAAAGTGAAGACTTCAAAAAGGCAGTGGTTTAGAAAAAAATATATAACCAATTTGAGGAAGTAATGGGATTGACACAAATCCCTAGGCAGTCCTGGAGCTATCATCCCATTAGGGACTCTCATCTAGACTTTGCTTTATTCCTGTCTAAGACTTTCCTTTTAACCCTATAACACTCCAATCGCTTCTTAGTCTTTCACATTTGCAGTGTTAATATTATAATGCAATTTGCATTAGTTTTTGTACCCTGCTGTAAAAATTTTTTACCCTTCACAGTACATGAGTAGATCAATCTTTTTTGCATCCTGAGACTAGCACAGTGTTTAATACACAAATAATCACCATTTATCCAACACCACTGAAAATCCATTCCTAAGTTTTACCATAATATGTAATTATGCAAGCTTTTCAAAAGTTGGAGCCTGGTGCCTTAGATAAAGCCTTGAGCACAATGCAAAAATAGTGTCAGGGGTTACTTACTTATTTTGTTCGTTTTTTCAGTTAGGAAAAAAAACACATGCTACTCTATTTGATTTCAAAACAATCCAGTAAGATAAGGTTTTATTCATATTAGTAGATAAGGAAACAAGTTCATATGGTAACTAACTGACTCAGGACTATGTGGCTGTTTAGTACAGTCTAGAATTGAGCTTTATCCATTGCTCATCTGGTTCTGGTCCACAAGACAAGTATCCTGGACTGGATCTGGAACATCCCAAAAGCCTCAGGCATTAGGATGCTATGGACTGTCTAGGGAAGCATGTGCTGATAGGAGATGGGGGCCTGGTCTGTAGAGGTGTGTGCTGTAAAATAAGCATGTGGCAGATTATAGATTGCAGGCATGCGGATTGAATTATGTATGGTAAGGTATATGGTGGAGCACTGAGGCTTGACCAGAAGGGGCGGATCACTGGGACAGGACCTGGAAGGATATATGCTACTTCCTTCCTTCCGGAACTTGGCTTCCTGTCTGCAATGCTGTGAGGAGTTGCATCCACCGCCTCCTCTGCCACCTACTTCCACGGTTGCCAGCCATCTATAAATGGACTCTCACCTTCTGAAACTGTAAGCTAAAATAAACTTTCCTCCCCGAACCTGTAGATGTTGGATATCGAGTCATAGCAGTGAAAAGGTAACTGAGACAAGAAGTCATTGACGTAACTCACATACCTTAATTTTCTTGCCTTTATTTCCTTCCTGGGCCTACTTTGGAATAGTCACAAAGTAAAAGCAAGTCAGGAAATCCCTCAGATTGGTGAAATACCCAAATTGTTGACAGCTGCTTCCCATGTCCGGACTCTGCTCCCAGACATCCCAAACTTCTTGGAGCTCTTGGGAACTTTCCATCCTTATCTATATCAACTGTGACTAAGCATGTGAAATATGAATAGATTTTAAACTATTAACTGAAAAAACAGTAAAAGTTGATTCTGTGCTGTACCTAATCAGGACCCCTAGAAACATCTTCTCTGTTCACCTCTGAGTTCCTCCTCAGGGCAGTGTTGCAAGATAAACATTAATCTCTTAAATTGCTTGCATATAATTTCTTCTTTATTTCCTCATTTTCCATCCTCATACTGTAATTGATCTTCCTTTCTAACTTCCCTCCTGCTAATTTATTGCTCCATTTAAATACTTGTTTTCATTCTTTACCCTATTTTTTAGCTCATTCCAAAAATGAGGAACTAGAAACACTATGAATCCTATAACCATGACTGATTCATTGTCCTTGATAGTTAAAAAAAAAATTCCCACCCCCGTTTCATAGATGTTTATTTTCTTCTAAAGATGTCAAATGCCATTGATGCACGAATTAGCTAAATGAAAGGAAGCAGAGGAAATGAGGCCCTGTGGTCCAGAGCGCCATGCACAGTGGGAGTCACATCTTTCAACTTTGACCCTAACACATAACAACTGAACATGCAGACCAAGACCATTGTCACCCAGTTGAGGCGTGTTCTGCTTTCTCTGACCCAAGCATTTGGAAATCTTAGTAATATTGGTTTTAATATTGAAAGACCAAATTATAACACAGGTAAATAGGCTCTCCAAAGATTTCTTATAGTCAGCTGAACTTGTTAAAAAGAAAGAGCTACTAAAAAACTTGATTCACAAAAATGTCATTTAAGTGTGAATATGCTTTAGAATCTTGACAAGAAATCTACACGTTTAAGACATAATATCGTTGACCTTAAGAAACAGAGTAGATAACTATAGCTTTCAACAGCTCTGAAGGCATCTAGACATTTCAGGGAAACAACTTGAACTTACACAAAATTTCTTCAGACGCCTGGTAATTTAATATGTCATCTTCACCTTCCCACCACTCTCTCTATGAAGCGAGGGAACCAGCATTATCAAGGTGTATTAAATTTTCTATCTTAAAAAAACCCATAAGCAAAATTTGGAGGAAACCAATACACATTCATCATTAATGAAATAGATCGTATTTTCAGTCAAATTTTATAAAGCAAGCCCTTTAAAGGCAGGCAGATGGTCATCCACCCATGAAGAACATCAGTGCTGATTGGGTGAACTTTCCAGCAGTGGGTGCACGAGTGGAAGCCTGCCTGCATTGTGGGCCCCACTGGTGATCTTGCCAATGAGCAGGCACAACCACATGCAATGTCCTCAGGACAGAAATCACTTCTGTGTTTCTATCACTATATGACCAGCACCTAACACGAAATGTAACACTGCAAAATGTTTACTAATTCTTAAATTGAATTTCAATACTTGATATTTAGACATTTGAATGGAAGATCCTTTTAAACATATGGGCTTTCCATTAATTTGCCCAATTATTTTTTTACATTTTTTTCTACTCCCCTTAACTCTCTCTCTCTCTCTCTCTCTCTCTCTCTCTCTCTCTCTCTCTCTCTCTCTCTCCATATAGATTATAAATTATTTTCTGTCTAAGCCTGTGATCCAAAATAGTTTGCTTAGTCTGACTACAATAGAGTTCACTATAATCTCACATTATAATGGAAGGTATCTTAAAGTAATATCTTACTGCATTTGTTGCCGTTGGAGAACTTGTTGCAACTGGGGACTATGCAGGGAATAGCTTCCAGGTGGGTGTTGTTTACTTGAGGGTCAGGAAATAGGAGAGGGCGCCTAACTGGCAGCTTGAATTGGGGAAAGGAAGAAGGGAGATACATTGTTGCAGCCTCTCCCCCAAAAAGCTCGGCCTTGCATTGAGCAGGAGAGACTTCGGTTTGCTCCTGGCTTGCTCCGGTCTCCGCCTCGCCTCTCACGTCGCATTTTCGCCTTGTTTTCTTGAACAACCCTCCACCGCAGGCTTGCAGCAGCTGTCCTGCAGTCTTGGACTTGTGTCCTTCCGGCATGAGTCTGAGCGGCTAAAGGACCCTCCAGCTCTCCCACCTGCAAATGTCCATTTGGACTGTCTCTCTTCAAATGTGTAAGCCCTCCAAATAAATTTATCTCTATTACTCTGCTTCTCTGAGAATCCTAACCAATACAGCATTAAAGAAATACCATTCAATCCAATTGTTTTAAAAAAAGAAAAGAAATTCCCAATATCAGGTCATCTTCAAATACAGCAAACTGCCTCAAAAAATTCATAGATGTGCAACGACTAGATATGATGAAAGAGTGGTGAGTTAGTATGTCACGAGATTCCTGCAGAAGGAGGAAAGTTTGAAGATGTTTGTATACTCAGTATTTCATAACACGGATATTGCTACCAGAAAGCCAACCGCTATTTCCCTGAGTGCAAATTCACAGGCTTTGTCCACGAGGGACAAAAGAATACCGTAGAATAGCTAGAAATGGACCCCACTGTCATGAGACCAGATTGGATTACACGGTGATTGCCACTGTTGAACTTAGAAACCTTCAGAGCTGATTCCTTGATTGGAATCTCGGCCTTCCATCTACGCAATGAAGAAGCTATGTAGAACACTTGTAAATTTGACAATTAAGCTTAAGTGTCAACTTGGTTTGTTTGAAAGCTGCCTAGGGAGTTAGTTAAAAAAAAAAAAATCACATTGCGTCTAGGTGGCTCTTGCAGATATGACCTTAGGGTCTATATCTGGTCCCTGACCCCTTCCTCTCTGGTGCTGTTTCTCTGGTCTGTTCCCAGCCTCCATGAGGTGAATCCCTATTCTACTATACCCTCCACCATGCTATTTCTGCCTTGAAGTCAGCTTATCATGCACTGAAACCCAGAAACTATGAACCAAATTAAACCTCTCCTCTTTATGTCGTGTTGGGTATTTCTACTCAACAATGGGAAAGATGACCAATACAAAAGATGAGTAAGAACCAAGGTTTTTGGAAATAAGTGCCACCTCTGGCAATAACTAGCTATACACAGCCTTGGACAAAATGCTTAAATGCTCATCTCTGGATCTAAAAAACATAGAGTAGAAATAATATCAAAATCGTCTAGACTATTTAGAGAAGTAATGAGAGGATACAAATAAATCCCTTAGAACCATAAATGTCAGTCCTATGGTTTTATGCAATTTTCTTGCTTTTTTTCCCTGAGTTCACCTTCATACCTCTGAAGCATGTACAAAAATAACCCTATTACAACCTTGTGAAAATAATAAAAGAGTTGTAAAAATTCTTTAGACTATATCAAATATTATGCAAATACTAGCAATCAATAAACTATTATTGACTGCTCAGAAAATTATTTCCTTTCCTCCTTCCTCAACTGAAAATACTTCTTAAATCTCCTTATTCACTCTTAGGAGAAATGTTGCACTAAAAAGAGTTAGAAATTGTACATTTGCAGACAATAGGAGTTGAAATGTAGGCATTCTTGCTGGTAAGCCTCCAGTGAGGAGTTCTAGCATTTTTCTACACATAGAAGACTGGGAACCTTTTGGTATCACAGAGTAAAACAAAAAACTCTCTACACAAGAATAAAAATGCATCCTCAAAGAAGCAGGTGAGGCCTCCCATTCCTGAATGGCCCGCATTTCCTTCCTCAAGTATTCCCTAGTGCATCCATTCACAGAGCAATCTAGCCAAGTTTCAGGGAGCAAGATGGCCTCCAGCAAAGGAGGAAGTGACATCTTCCCAAAAGGAGGAGACGGAAATGTGAAGAGCAGGAGCCTCTATGAATTGCTCCCAAAGGTCTGCTTGTCCTTTCACATTCCAGCCACCGTACAGTGTGTCCTATTTCAGTTTTTCAGTACAATCTTGCGATTTCCCAAACTTGGTCAACTTAGAGCCAAAATTTAACAACACAAATGCAAAGTTCTACCTTCTGGCCAAGGAAAGTATTACCTTTATGCATGGTAAATGAATTTGAGTTCGAACGGGAGTTCACATGAGGTTAGAGGGATAATTGGCCAGCGAGTGTGGCACATGTTCATGGTGTGATGACTCGAATGAAATAATGGAAACGAATATTTCAGAAATATTTCTGAAAAGAAAATATTTTAGAAACAGGCCTAGGGGTGTAGCTCAGAGGGAGAGCACTTGCTAGCATGCATGCAGCCTTGGGTTCATTCACCAGAAGGCAAAAAACGAGAAAGTCATTTTTCTGATTGCAGAAAATGGCATATCATTACTGTAGAAAGCTTTGAAAATATTAAATTTATATAAATACATAAAATGCAAAACTTATTTGAGTGTCAGAACTTGGAGCTCCACGTGGGCAGGTATATCCACATCAGGGTAAGGGAAACACAGATGATTTCTGTCCTCAAGAAGTCTGGCAGTAGATCTTCTATAAAGTCGTGACTAAAGTGTCACCTGCTTAGACAGCTCTTGGTCATCTTCCTTTAAATTTCAATATTTCCCATTTAATTTTCTCATATTAACAGCACTGCTCACCTTCAAATATGGTATACATAGTTTTAGTAATATTTACTCATGTCTCATGCACTCAGAAAGTGGTAGGTAATAAATGATAACCTCGATTCTACATTATATGTTTTCTTAATTTTATTTATTGTTTCTCTCCTTTCACTAAAATACCAAATTGCTGTTTTCCCAGACTTTAATTAATGCCTAAAACTAAAAAGGCAAATTAACTTGCTGACTGAACTAATGAATAAACAAGGATAGAATAAAAATTCTTAAAGTATAGATTTTCCTAATAATTATAAATCATGTGTACAATAAGAGAGGAATGGGTACATAGATTATGACAGGGTCACAAAATGTAGTATAGTATAAATATATCCCTTCATGTTTAGTAATATGTAAAATTTCCCGCCATAAATTCATAAGTTTGAAAATTAGAGTGCAAAAGAACATATAAAATATAATCCCATTATAAATTCGGATTATATCCTGCCTATACATAGGTATACTATACTACATATGTATGTATTTGCATATACATTTTGGTACATAACTCCTGTTATGTACTTGAAATTGTGTCACATTCTGGGAATACACAAACAAAAAACTGTACTCAGAAAATAGACATATAAACAGATAATCACGATAATCTGATAAACATAATGAAAAAAAGTATATTCATTCTTTCTAGCTCCTTAAGAAATTGCCTAGGGAAGGTGAAAAACAGTTATCTTGCGAGCTTACTCACTTTACTGGCTGAGCTGCCAGGAGAAATATTACCCTCTTAGTGCACATGATGACCCAATGTTATACACACCATTCAAAACTGAAGCCACCATTCCTCTAGTATCTGTGATCACGAAGAGCTCCTGCGAGAGGAATGTAGTTTCTGATTGCCTTCTCACTTCCGATCCAAACCGGAAGTCTCCCGAACTGCAGCAAATACTCTACTCTCACACACATTCCATCACTTTTTATCCAGTTTTCTTGTGACCGCAAGGAGAATCATCTTTTTTTTCTTCTGTCCTTAATACATAAAAGAAAGTAGAGACGCAGAAACAAAATCTTAGCCAGCCACCCTGTGTGTGTGCAAGTTCACCTCCCATCTTTTTATCCATGTCAGGGTGTGGAGCAACTAAGAATAGCGACTGAACTTGACTCTAAGCTGTTTGCCGGGAAGCTGGCTAAACTTGCAGGCTGAGTCACCCAGAGATGTGAATTCTTGGGAGAGTGCTGATAAGGAAGGAACCTTTCAGCAAGTAAGAAGGGCAGGCCTTGTGCTGCCACCACTGCGGTCTTTTGGGGGAAAAGAGTAATCTAGTAGACCAGCAACATTCCTGGTGTTAGTGTGGCGGGGAGGGAGAGGCGTGTGGCTGAGTTTCTCGTAAGCAAAGATGGATGTTTTCCATTACAGAAAATTTAAACTGGGGATTAAGCTTTGGTCATAAACAGCACCACAGGCACAGGTAGTAGAGCCAAGGTTTAAATAGCCGGGGAGTACTTGCGCAACCGTCATTGCAAGTCACTCCTGGGTGACAAATTCATCACTGACACGTATGGCCAGTCCAGCCAAATACCTCAGAATACCCTAAGTGGATACAGTTCTCAAATGAACGCTTAAAAATCTGAAATAAAATGAAACAACAAAGCAGGGAAATTTATTCGGCTAAACTCGGTGCTAACCCCTTTCTGCACATTTTCTAATTTAATTTTCTCAGTAACATCACAAGGTATATTAGATTACTCTGACTGAATTAAGTTGTTACTTGCCCACAGTCACAAAAGTAGTAATCATGACAACATTCTGCAACTTGGCATTATTCTCTTCCATTTTAATTTCACAACCACCTGCTATGGTAAACCAAAAACAATTTAATATAATGTCATTTGAACTTTATAATGAGATTTTGCAAAAGTGCCTGCTTAACGTGAGACTATTATTTCAAACTCTGTATTGCATTTGCCTAGAATGAAAATTAAGAAAAAAGAAAGAATTTCGCTGGATGGTGAGAAAGGAGACATCACAAATGTTTTTTGTTCTCACATGAGGTTTTGGCCTTGGTTTGGTTTCGCTTTCCAGTACTGAAGACTGAATTCAGGATCTTGGCATTTCTTTTTGCTTCTTCTGTTTTGTTTTGGATACAGGCCTTTGCTCTGTATTCTAGGCTGGTCTTGAACTCACTATCTAACCCTGGCTGGCCTTGAATTCAACACAGTCCTCCTGCATAGGTCTTGCAAGTGCTGGGATTACAGGCATACACTACCATGTCCAGCTTTTTCTTTCCTTTTTCTTTCTTTCTTTCTTTCCTTTTTCTTTCTTTCTTTCTTTCTTTCTTTCTTTCTTTCTTTCTTCTTTCCTTCCTTCCTTTCTTTCTTTTTTTGGCTGGCCTTGAACTTGGGATCCTCTGGTCTCAGCATCCCAGAGTACTGGGATTACAGGCCTGTGCCACCACACCCAGGTTTACACGAGGTTTTAAAGGTTGAAGAACATGTCTCTGTGGGCATTCACAAATTCTAGTGCTATGTTTATTCTTTAGCCTTAGGAAATAAACAATTTATATTGGCTATTAAGCCACAAAACTGGTAACTCCACATGGTTCAGTCTGCTATATACCTGGTGCTTATGATAAGGGCATCAGAACCAGTGGACTTAAGTTCAGGACCTGACACCACCTAACTCTGTGACAGCCTTTTGTCACTGCCCTTGGTCACAGGTCTTACCACTGTAAAACTGGGGCTAAGGCTGTACCCACTGTATTGAGCAGAGCACCCCACAAGCAGCAGTCAGCGGTGCTCTGAAATGGTGTTCTGAAATGACCATTGTTTCACTTGCAAGCCAAGCAACTGTACCCCTCACCCAATCTGTACACCTCCCTCCCACTTACCAGATGATCTCATAAAGCGGCCCACCAGTGTACAAGCAGCCTTCATTCCCAACTCCAGCCCCCTTTCACCAAGTAAATGTCAGACTCACTTTAAAACCAACAAGAATTTGGTTCTGTACTTTGTTCCCTTCCTTTAGGACTACAAACTTACAACTTCTCCCAATGTTTTCTCATATTTCTATCTCAGAATATCACTTTCTTCTTTGCAAGAAGTACATTAATTATCTTTCAATTTCTCTCTAAAGGAACAGCAAGAGAAGAGCACTCTTGAATGTGTGGTTGACAATGTTTATCCCTTTTTACATAAATAATAACTGTTCCATTTATTTTGTGTAAAAGAAAAATAGATATCTACCCATGTTTTTAGAGCTTTGGCTAAACATAAAAACTTCAGTTAATACTCTAAAATCAGTGATAATAAACATAGCCTAAATCTATTCGTGCAAAAGTTGCAAAAAAAAAAGTGCATTGCTTTTTCAGTTGTTGGTGAAAAATGGTAGGTGAATTTTTGGATTTCTTTGGCATCCAGAGAGCCATGATTTTGATAGGAGCTTAATAAGCAACCCTCAAATCATTCCCTTATCTCTTCCTTCACCTTATTGGTTTCGGTCCCATTAATCATCTCAGCCTACAATACGTGTTTTCCCCTGAGTCCCTGTAGTTGGGTGAAGGGTGATACCTGTTATCTAAGCCAGATAATTTAAGAGTCCTCAAACCTAATATTCCAGCACACAGTTATCACCCTCCATCTGTTCTGTTACATTTTCTGAGCCTACCTAGGCTAGAGGCCAACAGGGAGACGTCCAGGGAGGAAGTGAGAGGCGAGAATAGGCTCGAGATGGAGTCTGAGCTCTGCTCATCACTGCACCTCGGGCCCAGCTGTGCCTGAAGTTCATCTACCCACGGTCTTCCCACATATATCAACCAATGCACTCCTTTTACTAGAGCCATTTGAAGTGAATTTTTGTTACCAGCAAACAAAAAATAATGTGATTGGCATAATGCTAATTCGCAGTAAGCTTTCTAAATATGAATCTCTCGTATCAATAATTCTGTTTTTAAGATTACAGACTTTTATGGTTAGATGAGAATATAAAGCTCTTCTATTTCTGGTCACACATATTCTGCAGAAACCCAAGGATGTTAGGGTTTTTCACAATCAAGTTGCTCTTTATTTGCATAACTGGGATCGAAATCCAGATTTTTCTTTCTCCCACACATAGTGTTAATTAATTTTGATTGTCAATTGACTGGATTAAGAGACTCTTACAGAGGTGATTGGACTGTGAGGGCACTAACTTCATCAAAAGTTTAATTCATAGATGAGTTTATGGCCACACAGGCTATTAGGAGGTAGGGCCTTGCTGGTGAACTGTGTCTGGCCCCAGCCCCATCCTGTCTGACACTCTTCCCTGGGCCCTTTGAACAGAGCTGTTTGCCCACCACATCCTTCCACTGAAATGTTTCTGCCTTGGAGCCAGCTGACCACAGACCAAGTCATCTGAAACTGTGAGCCAAAAATAAAACTCTCTTTAAGTTTTACTTTACTGGTATGCTGTCCCCACAACAGCAAAGCTGACTGTTACACATGTTATATTCCCCCTCCGCACCTTCCCCCAAGATTTATAGTAGTGAGACTGTCAGAACTAATCAATGCTTTGCAGAGACAGTGCGTATTCTGTCACAGGTAAGGAGGTAAAGTCAAATATCTTGCTTTCTAGTTGAATTTGAGGATATTTTTGTGAGTGTGGGGTTTGTACATGTTTTTAAATAAGGCTAAGCTAATAATCATCAAGCTAGGATTTCTTTTCTACTTTTGTTATTACAATTTATTGCCTGCCTTTTTGTTGCGATGAACAAGAAAACAACTCAATACTTGAAGTGGATTGAGATATACTTCTTAAACAATTCAATTCAAATAATGTGAATTGATCTTAAGTACCCAAGAAGCATAGTACAGCATATTATAAACATGACTAACATGCTGATTGCAGGTATAGCTCTTCAAACATGTCTACGAGTAGGCTGTGGAGGAGGCTGAGTGTGGGCGTGAGGGGAAAGGTGGTAGAGCATGGGACTCAGGAGACGGAGACAAATTTTCCCTGAAGGACTTGGGAGATGTTATTGAAAAAGTGACTTCTGAGCTGCTGCTCTTATGGAAGGACTGGACTTCAAAAGCATGAGCTGGGATGTGGTGAAACAAAGGCATTCCAGAAGTCATTGTGAACAGCATGAGCACAGAAAGGTCAGGGTCAGTTTTGTATGCAGAGGGCATGGATCCAGAGTCCCTGTGAAAGACAAGTGTATAAAAATAGTGTCCAGTGAGGACTATCAGGACTATCAGTAGCCTTCAGAGTTCTCCAAATCTGAGTTGAGGGGAATAACTGCTCATAGAGCTCACTGACACATACGGAGTCCCTGTGAAAGACAAGTGTATAAAAATAGTGTCCAGTGAGGACTATCAGGACTATCGGTAGCCTTCAGAGTTCTCCAAATCTGAGTTGAGGGGAATAACTGCTCATAGAGCTCACTGACACATACGGAATTCACTGCGTTACCCATTGGAACCAAACTGGGCAAAACAGCCAATACTCTTCTACCGTTTGTATTTCAGCATTAAAAACATAAACTCCGACTACAAAGATAGGTAATTTAACAGTCATTAAAATAGAAAAAAATCAGAATCATAAACAAAAATCTCCAAATTCTGAACAATCTAACTGCCTAGCAGTAAATTCTCAAATACCCAAACTATAGAGCACTATCCCGATAAATTACAAGGGAGAGTGTATTTAATAGAACAATAATGTTCAAAATGCTGGTAAATAAGAGGATAGGACCCTACCCGTTACACACAGAATGAATCCCGTGTGAGTGTGTGTGTGTGTGTGTGTGTGTGTGTGTGTGTGCGCGCGCGCGCGCACGCGCGTGTGTAGGAAAATCACATTCCAAAGCAAGGAGCAAGGTTATTACTAGATAACAAAGTAAAAAAAATTAGTGCTTTGAGTTTCGACCTTTGCTTATTTGTGCTTTGAACCTGAGCTACAGATAGTGTGCATGTCTATGTGCAGACATATTTAGGTACATAGCTTAATTCTTTTCCTGTATAAAAGCAAATTTAAACTAGACATTGAGCTTCAGATGATGACTGAAAAAGAAAGCAAATCAATGAGTGCTCCTTTTTCCTGACGCAAGAGATCCCACGGGGAAAACCCTCTGTGTTGTAATCAGACCCTTCAATCAAACTTACATTCTACTGTTGAATCTGAGACAATCTTAAGCACTCAGAGACATTTCAATCACAATACAAACAACGTTAGACTTTTAGCATAATAAAATATTATATAATAAACTTTAAAAATTACTGGAAGGAAGGGACTAAACTGGAATTTTCTTGTACTTTGTGTCACAAGCATGCTCCAAAACAACTTAATGATTGCTTCAGTGAAACCACAAATAATTTACATTAGATTATTAACTGCATGACAAAAGAGCTCAGTGTATATAATTTTCAGCACTGTATTAACAGTAGAACTTGCAGTTAGGGGTAGGGATGGAGGTGGCACTTAGCAGAGAACATCTTGGAGGCCACAAATCTCCTCCACACGCAGAGCCCGTGCCTTAATCTTGTCTTACCCTCTCATCAAATGTAATAGAGTATTTCCCACTTACTTCCGTTTGCCTAATACTTCTCTCTGGGAGGTGAGGGTAGGGTAAATGCCATCAGCACTAATCCAGTATGCTTGTCAGAATTAGTTTAATAATGAAGTAGCATCAGGACTTACTAATGAAAGCAGACTATGGATCAGCAGTGGGCCGGCAGGCTCCCACTGGTGAGTGGGCTGTTGGACTACGCTCTGACTCTCTGCTCTTTATGTGAAGCAGGTGCATTCATCCTTCCCTGAACACCAGAAGCACGGGACCAATCTTGTTCAAATACCAACTCTATAGCTACACCACGAGATTAACTTTATTGGCTGTTGGTGGCCCTAGGTATTTCCTGAAAACCCCAGAGTGTTCTAAGCCACAGCCAAGGCTGAGAACACTGAGTCAAGGTTGGGAGTATGAATGCGAATTAACACATTAATACCTTATTCTTTTTTTAAAAAAAATGTAATTGTACTATTGAGACTTTCAAGGAAAGTCTAAAACTGCCCTGATGACCCAGGGCAGCATCAATACTGCATTTTTGGAGTACATCCCACTGTTCTCACTATCCCTGACTTTTCTCTCAGGTACAGCCAGCAGCCCTGAGTCCTAAATTCTTAAATGTGCAGACTTAAAATACCACATCCAAGCCCAGAGGTGTAGGCCTGTAGTCCCCGCACTGGAGGAGACAGAGGCAAGAGGATCGCAAGATTGAGCCCATCCTGTGCAACTTAGCAATTTAATGAGATCCTATATCAAAATAAAACTAAAAATAAGCTGGGAATATAGCTCAACACAAAGGCCCTGGGTTCAATCCCCATTCACACACATTTATACACATACAGATGTGTAAGATAACCCACAAATTCAACTGTTTTTACAAATTTCATCAAGAGATTATGATCTAAGACTCAGTCGGTACAAGTTCCCTCCCATCCTGCTCTTTTCCCATCACTCAGGGTGACTGGTCCACTTCCAAACCATTGCCTACAGATACTTCACACACGGAAGTGCACAGGGCAGAGCCCTGTGGGGCCACTTTTTTCTTGAGGACAAGCAGGTTTTACTGGTGATTTGGTCACTACTTTTACCCTGTCCTTGTTACTTTCTTGCTGGGACAGAATATTCAACATCCACAATTTTAGGGATGAAAGGTTTATTTTAGCTCACAGTTTCAGGAGGTCAGTCTATTCATGGGCAAAGCAGCTGGAAAATTGTACAAATACATGGAGGACCCCCAGAGACAGTGGTCCTCACAGCCTCGCAGAATGGAATCAAGTCAGGGAGGAAAGGTGAGTGGAACCAGCACACACCCCTCCAAGTCAAGCCTGGAGCATCTTCCTCTTCCAGCCAGGCCCCACCTACTGACAGTACACAGGATTCAGAGGTACACGAGACTTTTGAGGAACACTTCAGATCCAAACCACAACATGTTTCATCCTGGAAAGATGCCATTTCCCTCCTTCATGGTCTTCCTTCCCTCAAACATCTCTCCAGTCGAGGGAGCAGCGACCAGGAGCTCTCACATTCCTTCATAGAAACACAGCGGAGTACGGTGGCTGCTGTCCTTTCCAATCATTGTCCTCTGCCTCCCCTTACTAACCTCTGTCGGATCAACATTCCCATTCCCCTGAAGCAACGGCATCTTCCCAGCCGGGTATCTGTTGTTGCCTGGGTGCAGGACCACGGCCTCTCTTTCTTGCTGACTTCAGAAGCAAGAAATAAGCATATTAGGTCTCAAGCCGTTCCCTCCTATATCCCTATTGTATTCATGCTGATAACCTCTCCAGAAAGCCAAACTCAAAGAAGAACCTCTCATTTTCAAAAAAAAAAAAAAAAAAAATGGCTTTAACATCTGCTGTGCTTCCGGCACTTTCAGATATCACCCACCAACCCTTGAGCTCTCACTGAGAGCAGCTCACTGCCTAACTCCAAAATACCTTTCCTACAGTACAACCTGACCGAGTCCTGCAGGACTCTCCCATTCTCTTAAATAAAGAACAGGGTGACCTCAAAGAGGAATCCACAATCCCCACTCTACCACCAAACATTCACTGTAGAATCCCTGGAAGATGCTGCAGGTCCACAGTCAGGGGAGAAGTTAGGAGCCCAATCCTGAGTTTCTGTCCTACAGGTAGCACACTGCATGCCTCGGAGAAAAAAGGTTTTGTCTCTGTAGATTTTGCCCAAGAGGGGGAGGACAAATATCTCCGCTTCCTGGCCCAAGAGTATGAAATTTCATGATAGAGCTGACATGCTAGGCACAGTGGGTGCCACACAGTAAACACTTCACACACAGTATCAATTTCTTCTTGTTGTTGATATGAAGTTTCATTTATCTGACTTCTGCACCCATATCCATTTGGAACTGCTCAGTGGACGTTCAACAGTGGCAAGCCGCCCTGGGACTGGGAAGGCCTCAGTCCCCGCCCTTCCCACAGCTCCCCTCTGGGGCTCCTCCCATCCCTTACCTTCTTCTGGCCCTCCTGCCGACTTACTATCTGCCATTAGATGTTGCTTTTTTTCATTTAAATCTTCAAATGTAAACATGTGCAGGGCAACTACTCCCTTACTGGTTAAAACTACAAGCCATACCCACTTACTGTTCTAGCTTCAAGTCTGCATTCTCAATTCCTGGCTGGGATACTGCCATATGGTCAAATCGGAGAAACTCAAGTCACAATAAGTGCCTGCAACTGAATTTGCCCCATGTCCACACAGCACGTTCTTCCCCGATAACCGGCAGAATCGCCCTCCCACATCTGGGTTCATATCACCTATTCTATCTCTCTCCTCATAGCCAATGGTGGAGCAGAAGCCACAGATTGTACTTCACTGACCAGTCACTGATGGTATCTACTGCTCAGTTCCCTAGCGCCAGCCCCAAGCTAAGTTTCTAACCCACCTACCATGTAACTTTTGCATTAACCAAAAATTACAGCTTCAGTGAATGCCAGGCAGGACTCATGAGTGTTTCCCTCATGAAGAACTTTCATGTGAAAAGCTCTGAATCTAATTTTAAAAGGCTTACATAGCCAACTCAAGACCCACAATTGTCTTAATGTTATAATAAAAAATTCTTAAAGGGAAATTTTATGACTTACATAGATTAACTACATTTTATATTTTACATATGGTCCAATAAACCATAAAAATATGAGAATGAAAAATTCAGCACATCACAGGTCAGGCATGCCTGCTGTAAAATCACTGGCTGTATTTCTGATTCTTGGACTTATTTGGTTGAATATTGGTCTGATAATTTACTTTTATGTCTTTAATTTATTGTAAAGCACTTCCAGACTTTGAATCATTACTGTAACTTGTCTCTCAGTGAGTGCCAAATTAGCTCAATTACAGTCAATTTTAAAGTCCTGCACAAAGCCTTCCTCAAGTGAGGCAGAGACAATGTCTGACCATGCTAAGTATGTATACATAATTTCAAGGAATAAGCAATTTCTCCATCTCCAGTTCATTGGTGATAAGCTGTCATAGCCTAAGTTTATTACTCCTGTGGTAAAGATTATATTTTTGGAAACTAACCAAGGATGTTAATTCTGACAATTTGTATTAATGGAAAAATGAATATAATCTAATGTCAAATAATAGTAAATTTTTGAACAACTTTAGATAATAATTCAAAACTACAGAAGTATTAAATATGAGTTATCAGTATATTCAAAGATAACACTATCATATATCAAAGGAAAATGTACACACAAGATGAATCCATTTTGTTATATGAATAATAAATATTAAGAGTAGCCTAGAGAAATGAAATCATGAAACTTTATTTTCTTTTGTTTAACTGTGTTTCCCATGCATTCAACAACAAAAAATATGTTAAATTATAGAAAGAAAGTTTTTCTAATAATAGAAATAGGATTTCTATTATTAGAAGAAGATATTAGAAGATAATGCCAATGCCTTTAAAGACAACACTTATTGACCAAGTTTTAACTTTAATGTAAATTAGATTATTCCATGTCTGTGGCAAGCATATTTTGATGGGCCCTTGGAAAAGAGGATCTATGCAAATTTCTGAAAACACTAGCACTAAAGAAAATATAGTTGCCAGTGTGTCGGTTTGTCAAAGTAAGGAGAAGTTAAAAATACCAACTTTCCCACGTAATCAGCTTGCTGGAGAGAGCCTGCCTCCAAAAACAACTGACCTTAAAGGAACACAAAATTAAAGGGAGGCCTCTACCCAATGTGCTGCGATTCTCTCCTCATCCATGGCAACTGTACCTGCATTAAAAAATAGGTCATGATGATTCACAGGAAAATTGAATTCGTATTTCACCACTAGCCTATTCCTAGAAAAGTTTAAAGTTCTCACGATTTGGTCTTGCACATTGTATCCCCATTCCTCATGAATTTCTAAAGAGGGAAGTATTATCTGACAATTCGAAGGCAAGTTTAAAATAACTGTTTAAATATAAGCTTTTATATAAGAAACCTAAAATTTCCCATTTCCAACATCATGTGAGACCCATGAACCTGCCCCCGGTGCACCACTTCGGTATGAGACTGTCCTCTGTCTCAACTGCTGCGGCTTGGAGGCCAGCTACCGCACCTCGGCGGTGCTGAGGAAGCCCGGAGGGAAGCTTTCCAAGTAAGAATTCTTAGCTTCCTGCATTCTTTTTGTTGGTCGGCTATTTCTCCCCAACACGGGACACTGTCTTGGTCACCTTCTCGCAGCTGGGATGCATTACCCAACACCCACAACTTAAAGGAGATGGGAGGCTTATTTTAGATTACAGTTTTGAAGGTCTCAATCTGTGTATAGGCAGCTGGCAGTGTGGAAGGGCAGGCGGAGGCAGCTCGCAGAGAAGCAGAAGAAAAGCAGGAGCAAGAAGAGAAGACCTCAAGCGAGGCAATGCGTGCCCTTCCGGCCACGCCCCCAGGGTCCATCCCTCCGACTAGGTGCCATCACCTGAGAGCGCAGGAAATCATTAATGGGTTAATTTACTTGAACAAACCCCCATGAGCCAATCACCACGACTCTATTGGAGGACATCCCAAATCGAATCCTAACAGGCCTGAACTTCACTGACTTAATACCTACTGAAGTCTTCAGAATAGAATCACAAATTAAGAGATGGTTTTTGAATTCTTCTTCTGAAATAATTAATATTAGCTCAGGATGAAGACCTTGGGTTCAATTTCCAGTACTGCCCAAAAGCAAAACTTGGCCAAAGCAGCCACGTGTTCAACCTTCCTAAGTCCTCGTGTAATAATGAGCAAAGACTCATTTTCTTGAAGTATCTCCTAAACACTGCATTCTTTAAAAAGCAAACAGAAACCCCTCAGCTGTAGGTTGTCAATAGCATTGCAAGATCCTGAAACACAGCGCGCCTGTGTGGGACAGAGAAATGAGACGTACACAGGAAATGGATGTGGACCCACATTGCACAAAAGGCATTCAAGTCTGTCACGCGTCAAGACAGTACCTCGAGGAGAATCCTCAGAGGATGGCTGCTCGGCATACTGCTTCCAGTCCCTCTTAAACAACTGTGGCAGCTTTTAAAACTGATCATGACTTTGAATTCTTGGACCAGGAACCAGAGACCAAGGCAATTAGCACATATGTCAAGCGCAAGAATTGGATATCTAAATAGTCAAGATGTTTACTGCACTTGCTGTGCATTGCTAAGCCTGTGCCGGCAACAGAATGGCCAATAAGTACTCTTTTTAAAAGTCTGAGAAGTTTGACTTTGTAATAAAATACAGCCATACTAACATACACTTTAAATGACATAAATTTACCCATTTCAAGTTCATGGTTATTGTTTCTTAGTAACATTATTGAGTGACACACCATCACCTTAAATCAAATTTAGAACATTTTTTATCTTTTCAGTAAGACCCTTCTTGCACACTTATGGTTAATATTGTTCCTAGCCCCAAGAAGTCAGAGAAGGAGTTTGCCTTTGATTGAGTAGCAAAGGAAGAAAAAAGTAGTAAAATCAGCATTTCTTTGGAGACCCTTTCGATGAAGTTGCAGAACCTTAAGAGAACGCCAAGCAAAAGCCCTGGGCTCAATTCCAGTACTTTACACATGGGCACGAGAGCACAGACACAGCAAGACTGACTCCTCCCCTCTCTCTGGCTTCCTGTCTTACCACATCACCTGTCCCTTTTGTACACATTCTCACCGTGATATCATCAGCTATAAAGTGTCAGGAACAAGGAGGTTCTTACCCACGTCTAGACCAGTGGGCTACCCAATCTTGGACTTTGCTTTCTAAACATAAGCTAAACAGGCTTCTTTTCTTTATAAAATGCCTACCCGGGGTGTTTCACCGTAGAAGTAGAAAACACACTGATACGAAGAAACTTCATGCCATTTCCTGCTTCTATTCCACACATCGTTGCAATGCCAAACTTGACTTTTCCTTAAATCTGTTAAGACTAGAGGCTTATACTATTATACTTTTTAAGATTTGCTGTCATGAAGCTCCCTACTTCTTGGTACATAATAGCTCCCATCACTAAAATCATATGCACCACATTATCTAATCCTAAGGAAAGCCCCAGCCAACCTCTATACCATGCACCGTTCCCTGTACCAGTTCTGAGCTAGCAGACTGTCTGGCTCAGTGGGCTGTACACAGATGTGTGACACAGATGTGTGGCTGTGAATGGGTGTCTCTCTTTAGAGAGAGCAGAAGCTCAGCATGAATAAAAAGTATTTAGAATAAACCCAAACGCCGAGAAATTATATAGGTGGCATGCCATATTAAACTTTTTCAGTTCAATTCAATTTATCCAAGATTAACCATTTCAATTCATTACACCTTAACTATCAAAATCATATTCATTTGTAAGACAAAATGGGTATGTTTTCTAAAAAAAAAAAATTTCAAGTTGAACACAGTAGGATCAGCCAATACCAACAAAGTTTGAGGGAGTACTTGTTTTCACTTCTGTAAAATAAGCCAACATCAAAGGAAGAAACGCTGAGTCAAAGAAGCTCCCGAGGTGCTGTAAGGAATAGGGATAGTGAAGTGCTGTGCTGCGAGAAGTCTCAGCACACACTGGCAGTGTGTGCCAACAGCCTATACTACACAGGCGTAACCAAGTCTAACCCTTCCCAGATGCTACCTTGTACCCTTTATATTTCATAATCATTTCTTTATCTGTGGATGCTTCTCTACATCCCAAATTGGCAAAACAAAACAAAACTGTGACCATTGAAGAGATTATGTCAATTTGAGGGAATTAGGAGCCACACCTCCATTAGGATTAGTATTTGTGAACCACGCCCGGATTGGGGACCCAGAACTGGTCTGGATTAGAGTGTGAGTGATTTGTGGGCTGGCCAATGAGAGAAGAGCACCGACTCAGATGTGGGAGGCCTAACTGGAACTCCAAGGGTATAAAAGGAAGGAAGAGGGACAATTTTTACAGCTTCTTCCTCTGGGAAAGCACTCGCCTTCGTAGTTGTCTACGGACGCCGACTTGCTACACATCACAGATCGTCAGCACTGATTCGCTCCAGTCTCGACTTGTGCCTGTCTGCCCATCGCCACTCTTCAGTCGCCGATCTTTAGGCTTTGGTCTTCATCCGAGTTCTACAGCAGACTCTCACCTCACCGGCTGTCCTGGAGTCCCGGACGGGAGATCTGCTTCATGGCTGAGCAGCCATCTTGGACCACCTCTATCCTTGGATTTGTAAGCCTTCCTCATAGACCTTTCTGTGATAAAATCTATAAATTCTGTCTTTTAAAAGAACCCAAAATAATACACACACTATTCGGTTGTATACATACCTTAAATATGTGCAACTTTTATTTGTCAACCTCACCTTAATAAACTGAAAACCAAGAATATATGTGTTTAGCTAAACAGTAAGTTATTATTTTATAGGCTTTTATTATACTACCTATATCCATAGAGATTTACATATTAAAGTTAGACAATGGCATATATGTTAGATATTATTTTGTGTCTCTTTCCCCATAGATCATTGATTATTCTGTATAATGACTTCAGCCCTAATTGGTTAATAACTTGAAGTTCAGGTAACCAATTACACCTGACAATCATTTAGATAGGTTCCAGTTTTTGCCATTACAAATGGCTAAATTAAAGGTATGCCTCAAGTAGAACTTCTCCAGGACTGTCATATAAACTGCCCAACGTGGATGGCTCAGAACACTAGGAAATGGCGCACTCAGAGCTCGGGAGCTGAGGGTCGGAAATAAAGCTGGGCAGGGCCACGCGCCCTCCAAGCGCTCTGGAGGTGAGGAAGGCCCTTCCCTGCCTCTTCCAGTCTTTGGATGCTCCAGGCTTTCACAGCTTCAGGCAGCCTCACCCGAGCCTGTGGCCCACATTCAAACGGCCTTGTCTTACCCATGCCTTCCCTCCAGCTCTCCTCAGAGAAGGAGGCTTTCCACTAGAGAAAGAGCTTTCTCTAGATCAGAATGATCTCATTTTGAAAACTTTACTTTAGTTGCATCCACAATATTTTTTTTCCTAAAGAGGAACGTATTCGCAGTTCTGGTTCTGACTGGATGTACTTGTTTTGGAGGTAAGGGTGGCAGGAGAGGTAACAGGTGAACTTACTATATACCTTAATGTGCACAAAGAGCTTTTTTAAGTGACAGAACTTTCTTTCAAATTGTGAAAGACATTTCTGAACTCTGAGTAGCATTGATCTCTTTCAGGTTTGTTAATAAAAGAGATTTACATGGTATACTATATTTTCCAATAAGGAAAAACATCATTTGTTCTCATTTATTTATTCATCTGTTTGTATTCTTTGCTCACTTCTTTAATGTGATGTTTAAGGCTTATTCACTTTTAGTTATTGGCTTAAGATTGCTTTGGATTGCTAGGATGTGTGTGCGTAAAATGGGGAGATCACAAATATTTGTAATCAGTATTTGCCTCTCCCTAGGGCTCTGTGTATGAGCAATTTGTGTCCTGAATTTGAGTGAGGAGCTATGACTCCTCTATGGGAGCCCACGTCACACCTCCAGTCACCAGAATTCAAGTCTGTCAGTTCCTTGTTTGTACATTTCAAGTAGGCCTCTACCAGTGGCCCATTTCCCCTGTGCAAGAGAACACTAGTGCTACAATCACAGACTGTGAGCCAAAGATGCCTTAAAGAAAACAATGTGCCAGTACCTTGCTGTGCTCCTTGACTCAAATGGCCACAATTTGTTTCCTCACTTGCAGAATGAAAAGCATGTAAAAGGCCAAGACCCCAGTGCACTAGTTTCTATACAAAGAATGCTGTCCCCATCTTCTCGCTTCTACACTATTCGATCACTTTACCTTATTATATGGGAGGAAATCAGGTAGTACCATGCCTCCACCTTTGTTCTTTTTGTTTAGAATTATCTCACTTACTTGAGGGTGCATGCCTCTGTGTGTGTGTGTGTGTGTGTGTGTGTGTGCGTGCGTGTGTGTGTGTGTGTGTGGTTTCATATGAATTTTATAGCTTTATTATATTTTATGAAAATTACAGGATTATTTTTCAGTTCTGGGAATTAAGCCTCAGGACATTTTACCACTGAGGTATCCCCCCCCTCCCCATTTTCTTTATTTTTATACTTTCAGTCAGGCACTTACTAAATTGTCCAAGCAGGGTTCAAACTTGTAATCCTCCCACATCAGCTTCCAAGACTACCGTCAAGCCCAGCTCCTGAAGACTCCTGATAGACTCACTCTCTCAGGTCTATCAATATCTATTTTTTCTTTTTGCATTGATAATTACTTGAAATTGTCTTGTTGGTTACTTTGTTCAATGGATCATCACCAGCCCCTTCCCACCCACAGATGGCTTCATGAAGGCTGTGGGCCTGTTAGTCACGCCAACCCCTGTGGTCTTAAAACCCAGCACAATGCCTGACACATGGAAGGTGTTGAAAGGATATTTTTAAATGGATGAGTGAATTACTGTGAATAAAAAATAAACAGTCTTGCATATGTTAATTGCTTAAGAACAATAAAAAAAGACATTTTCTAAACTATCGTGATACTACTTATATTCAACATAAAAATATAACTTGCTAATAAGGCCTATGCTCTTAAATTCTCTTTCAAAGTGGTCCCCAACATTTTTGACACAGGAACTGGCTTAGCTGAAGACCATTCTCCCAAGGATGGGGTGCTGTGGAGGAGAGGAAGGATACTTGTTCTGCCGTAGTTTTTGGAGGCTTAGAAAGGGCAGTAGCAGCAGGAAGGGAGCAGGATTGAAGCTCCACCTCCTGTCAATCAACAGCAGCATTCAACCTGATAGGAGCACACTAACAGGAGGTGGGGCTTCGCTTGCAGCTCACCTGCTCACTGCTATCTGTCACAGTGGCTCAGTCCTTCCAAGGTCACCAACTGGGACAGGTCTAGGTCCTGGGGTTAGGGGAGGGGAGTAACCCCTGTTCTTTCAGATCAAATGTTTGCATAGTCATAGTCACTATATGCTGGGAAGGCACTCAGCCTTAAATGCTACAGTTCCTTGGAAATGAAAAATTACATTATTATTTCTTGTTAATTTAAATCGGATTAAAATTAACCTGGATGAACAGGAAAACATAAAGCTCATTTGACTCAGAACACACCCAAAGAGATGGACATGCTTACTGGGCATGTCACAGCACCTCCACTTTTCTCAAGCTCATTTCATGGACTTAAATTAAGAGATAGGTTGATTTTAGGGCAAAATTAAGGCATAGCCTTCATAAATTTCACATTTTGCCTGTGTAAGTCTGGGAGTGATTTTGCACACAAAGCTAGCATCTGTACATTTGCTCAATTGAAACTAAACTCAGAGTTCAGCATTACGCTAAAGCTGATTTTCTAATTTGTGCTCCATTTGCCAGTGCTTATTTTCTTCCATCTTTAGACCTGAGAAGCACAGTTGCCCACATTAACACCATGTCAAAGATGCGTGATTTCCCTCATTTTGAAAGATAAGTAAGCTCTCCCTTTGAGACCAGTCTTTGCCATTAATAACCTCAATAACATTCACTCATTTTAAATTCAACGCATTTATTCCTCCTGAGTTGTTTTACTTGTGTTTGTTTTTAAATGGCAGCTCCCAGCATGATTTTCAGAAGAGGGTGATTTAAAGTTCATAAAATGTCATCACCCAGTTCCACTTTCTCTAACACATTACCCAGGAAACTACTATGAAAATCAAACTTAAACAATTTAAGTATTTTACATAACATTATCTAAAATTACAGGAAATACCAATTTCCAAAGGTTTTCTGAAAACACTAGTTTCTGATATTTTGCTCAGAGCTTGCATGAATGAAGTTTTTACTGTTCAAAGATCCAGAAAATGACAATCTTAAGAAATTATTTAAATTGGATTCATGGGGTTTTATGGTTACTTTGTGTCTTCCCATTCCAGCCAAAGAGAAATTTCCCAAGAGTAAATTGTATTTCTCTTAACACATATTCTACTGTATTCTAGTCTTTTCCAGGTATGTGTTCAAAATCGTTGTTATTTTGAGTCTCATTTTATTATATGAATAGTAAATGGGCCCACTTACACATGTGACCAGAATAATAAAACACTTGAGTTTTGCATATGAAAAAAAAAAAAAACAGATACACTCGCTGGATTACAAAACTAGTATTCTAAGCAAAGCAGGAGAAATAAGATTCAACTTATGGGACGAAGTTACCAATTGGTAAGGACAAAAATTCAGTAAACCTATTAAGGACACCTAAAAACAGAGACCAATATGTCATGAGGAATAGTTCAGATTTTTGACGTTATAGATCAGTAATTGTTTTCTAAGGAACCTTCGTAATTTCAGGAATGTGAAAGCTATTTTAAAATTAAAATATTGAGCAGGGATGTAAACTCAAGAAACAGGACAGACCTTTAAGTAAACAGAATTAATATTTATTATACAAAGTTACATTTTTATCTTTCTTAGTTTATCATGAATAAAGCCTTGACCTGGTGCATACTAACCCGCAATTCTCAGCATTCAGTCCTTTAGTGAATCCATGAATAGATGAGGTGCTTCTGAGATCTGCTATCCATGCTTAAAAGATCTCTTCTCCAAGCTTCAAATATCCAGCGCATAGGTCAGTGAAACTCTATGAAACTTAAAACCTTCATTTGGACTGGAATCTTGTGAGAGAACCAGCATCCCCTGATGAGTAAACACATGGTATTCACCCCTCAGTGTCCTCTTCCGGGAGTCACTCCACATGTTCAGACTGGACCTGACCCTTGGTAGAGCTCTGATGGAACCACCATGCAAGGTGAAGACTGAATAAGCCCCTTCCGAACCCCTTATGGGTGCATTACTTACTCCACTATTTACTTTGAATCAAAAATACGTCACTGTATATAAATAACAGCCCTGAACTCTCAATCACAAACTTGAGGTCCACTGTAGAGAACTTGCCAAAGATACCTCTACAGCTGGACAACACAAGAGCTGGGGTTCGACCTTAGCATCCAAGTTCAATAGGAAGCTTTATCATCCAGCGCCAATGACTTTGCTTCCCCATTGCCCAGAACTGTCCCACGTAAAGGCCTTCAAATATGCTTCTGAGTAATCTTTCACTTATTGCAACATAACTCTTGATTAATAACTTTGTGATCTCAAAAAAATCTGATACATTTTTAGAGATTCACCAACACTTCTTAAAGGCTAGCAAACTACATGAGTCCCTTTTTGGAGACAAGGTCTTGCTAAAGTCATTGGCACTAAAGTCATGTACCACTATCTACTTTAACTTCACAGTAGCAATGTTTTCATCTAAAACCATGACATATGAGACAATGTTATTGTTTGGAGACACACATCAAAGACTCTTTCACTCACTGTATTCATCTCTCTCTCTCTCTCTCTCTCTCTCTCTCTCTCACACACACACACACACACACACACACACACACACATTTTCTTTTTCCCATATACACAACAGGTGAGGAGAGACAGAGAGAGATAACTATTCAGTTTTGATCCCATAAATGTGCTCTGAAAAGAAACCTCCTTTACAGGACAACTTATTGAAGCTAGATTGCAGAATTAGCCCAGAAAGCCATGGAGGACTGGTAAGACTACAGATACCAGGTACATGGAAACCATGTATATGCGTATGATATGACTTATCACCAGACTCTTGCAGAGCATAGACAGGATTATCAATCAAAGAAGAAATCAGTATATGATATGGGGAAAATTAAAACAACCTACCAGGAATCTCCCTGTAAATGCCCAAACTCTGATAATTCATGGTCTCCTACGTCAACCAAACACAAGAACAACAAATATTACAAATTGCTACCATATTTCTGGGTTCTCCGAGCACAATAGTGAGGGAACACTTTGATTTTTAGTTTTTGTTTTGTTTCATTTTTACATACTGGGGATCAAGCCTAATGCCTTCGTATTAAGCTACATTCCCAGCCGAAGTTTTAGTTTTGATTTGAGACAAGGTCTTGCTAAGTTGCTAAGTTACTAAGTTGCCCAGCTGGGCTCAAACTTGCAATCTTCCTGCCTCAATCTTCCGAAGTGCTAGGATTACAGGACCCTGCCATCAGGCCCAGCTGAAGGAACACTTTTTAAGTCCTCACATTATTCTTAAATTCCTAAGTATATGTAAGACTTTCTCCTCTATCCCCAACACACCACCAGCATAATATCAAATTCTACTTTGTAGGTACCGAGTAAAACATACTTAAAATTTTACTTCTCCCATTCTCCTTAAAAAAATAAATAATGGATTTTTGCTAAGTTAAGCCACTGTGCTTGGTCTACTTATAATAGCAAATTAGTCCATCCTGGAAGTACAAGTCAAATGGCCCAATATCTTTCCAATTAAAACTTTCCTGACTGACTGCAGGTACACAGAAATAAATTGTCAAGATTCTCACATATGCTATTTCTCACAATAATTCTTTGACATAGGTACATTTATTGTTATCTTGATTGCATAGTCAAGGATTCTGATATTTGCAAAAGTTAATAAACATGCCCAAGATCACATAGCTGAGGAACAGTGGGAGCCGGAATTACACCCAACGTAACTCTTAAGCCAACATGATTCACCGCTATGTAATTCCTTCTTACACAGCTAAGCCAACCCAAATATTTGAGGAAGTAACTCAATTATTTTAAAATTAACAACTATTCATTTTGAAAAATTTAAGAGCTTTATTCAATATTTATTCTACATTGTTATTTTCAATAAACATCAAATGTGAGGCCTTCAATAATATGACTCTTTTATTATATGCAGATATATATTTTTGAAGATACTTTAATAATTAAGTGTAGTATTACAAGAGTAATTCTCCCTGGTTAAAAAAAAAAAAGAAATGTTTTGAATTTGCCTCTTCCTGTGGATGAAGTATAAAATGTAGGCATGCTGTTGCTTAAGTCATAACTTTAAAAAATGTAAACTCAACTCTTCTATAAAATTCTAGCATAAATTAAGACACAGAGAAATTCCAGTGTATGTGGGTCAATATTTTCCTTTCATTGATGAAGAAATTAAGGCTCAGGGAGGTTAAAAGACTCAGCCATGCTCGTGCTCCAGTCTAATCCTTGCTGGTTCTTCTCACAAGTCCCACAGGACTCAGTGAGCACTCGCAGCAATAAGTTCAGGGTTAGCAAGAGTAGCTGAGGTAACCTACTAACCTCATGGTGAGATTTATCATGTCAACCATTGACCTCTGAACAAAATATATGCAAGTCTGAACTGAAAAATACAGTGCTAGAGCCACTGAATGGGTGACAGAAATGCGGCCATTGGTCTATGATCCTTATCTTTTTTCTCATTTGACAAGCTAAATTGGCAAACATTAAAAAAATAAAGACTTGGCAGAGTTGCTCCCCTTCCTTCATGGTCCAGGGCTCTGGTTATACCGCTGACTCTGTAACTCTGAAATAATGACATGTACAGTCGCTCCCCCAGTGAGGTTAGTTAGGTTATCAGGAGGAGAGGCTTTGAGGAGGCGGATATGTCTTGGCGATAAACCCCCATAAAAGGAATTAGCGACTTCCATATTTTAGCTATTGTTAGTTGTGCTACCCAGATCACAACTCTTAAGGAACTTAAAATGAAAAACAAAGTGAAACAGGGGGGTAGGGCGGGGGAGGGAGAAAGGAGAGGGTAGGGGGTGGGATGGAAGGAGAGTGCGAAAGTCTTCGTCATCTCGACAAGATAGTATGTGCACAAAATCCTCAACTTCATTGCAAACCTTAAATCTTGCACTAATACACATCAATAAAATGGGGGGGGGGGGGAAGGAATTAGTGTCTTTACATAATGAACTTTGCTGCCCTAAGAGATAAAAGGACACCCTGGCAGTACCTGGAAGAGGGCCCTCACCAAGACCTGATTGTGCTGGGACACTGGCCTCAGAGGGTGAGCTCCAGAACTCGGGGAAACATTTCTGCTGTTTATAAACCACCCAGTCTATGATACTGTATTATAACAGGTCAAGTGATTAAGACACATAACAAACAAAACTAGAAAACTTGGTTTAAGCTTTTTGAAAAGGGCAACAAGGAATACTACCACTCTGAGAGGCTGAGGCAGGAAGATCCCAAGTTCGAGGTGGGTTTGAGCAATATCTACCCCATCTCAAAATCAAAAATAAAAACTGGGGTAGAGATATAGTTTGGTTTGAAGGCCCTAGGCTCAGTTCCCAGCACCACAAATTAAAGAAATAAATAATACAAAGTAAGTCCTAGAGCTAAAGGCAGAGCTTTCAGAGAATGCAACACAGAATAGCGGGTTAATAGAAAACATTATTTCCAATGTTTTGTTCAAATATGAAAATGATCTGGAACCATGAAAACCAAAGTAAGATTTAAATAATGGAGTACAAAAGTAATGATGATTTTTGCATTGCTGAATTCGCCAGTTAACACTGGGGTACATTCTTAGAGAAATGTAGTATGTTGTACATCAAATAATAAAAATAAAATAAAATGGCAATATATGGACTAAAGTTGTCCCTTCAGTATCCTCCATCCCTTTGCTAAAGCAGAAATGAATGTCGTCTATCTGCCAAGAAATTCTTTCAGCTTTTAGAGCCTCCGTGAAGGCAACCATGTTTCCTGGAGTCATTGGTTACCAGATTTCCACCAGTGCACAGATTAAGTATCAGGTGGCCGCAAGCCCCACTTGTCTGGAACAGCCTTGGCTAGTGCACATTGTCCCGAAGGAACTGCCAGTGACACTTCTTTCACTCTCCAAAGTGTCCCTGTTTGGAAAATAAGGTATGTGGCCAACTGGCTACGTAACAATCATAAATCCGATTATTGTCTGAAGAATTCAGACATTTAGAAGAAAATGCGAACAGCAGCACAAAGCAAATCGGAATGGTTGATTGTAAGAACAGGGTGCATTCCCTGAACAGGCTGGTGTTATTTTTTTGTATTCTTTACAGTTATGAAAGATCAAATTGAGAAAAATCTCAAAGTAGGTGCCCATAAAATGTAGGCTTGGGAAACACACAAACCCTCCATTTAGAAAACCTCTACTCCAGTCTTTCTAAAGCTATAATCTTGCTTTTCTAAATCTTTAGTCAATCTAATGTTTCATTGTACCATTTTAATATTCCTTTTCGAATACTACCTGTTATTTAGACCCAAATACTAGTCAGAAGGCAGTTAAGCCGTCACATGAAATTTACCCCAGCATTTTCCTTGTGTGAAGAAGCTGGAGTGGAGAAGACATGTGGTACGGCAGCGAGGAGCAGGGACGCTGGTCATGCCCAGCTTGGGTTGGAACCAGCTCTCTGATTTGCAAACTACAACTCTGGAGAAGTTGGTTCCTTTTGCCTTTATTTCCTTCGGTATAAAACTGGGTCAGTATAATGAACTGTCATCTTTGAGAGTTAGTGTGTGAATCACAGGAGACATGCTTATAAGTCTATATAACCATAAGAAGAGTGCTTGGGGCCAAAGTGTGGGTAGTTTCTGTTGAGAAGAAAAAAATATTTCCCCAGTGTTAAAGTGAGTCTGCGCCCCAGGGCATTCCATCACATCATAACTGGACACAAATACCGTGCACGAGCCCTTCCAATACCTGGTGCTGGAACACCTGGGCATCCATAAACAGACAAAAAGAAGAACAGACAGGAGGGGAGCCTTGTCCTCAGCCTTAGACAAAAATCAATCCAAACAGGCCATTGACTTCAATGTACAGTGATAAATGGCCAAGATTTTATTAAGTAAATAAATAGATAAAATGAAGACTGAGAGGTCCATTTCACTGAGCATTATTGATTCAAAGTGACCCCATTTTCACACAAAATAATGATACAAACAGGCCCCAATGTGAATGAGAGGGTAGAAAGAGGGGCTATGGTCACTAGGAAAGGGGTGAACCTCTGAAAATAGGATGGACATGGACGCTCATTGATTCCCCAAACCCCGTGTCGCTACTGTGTTTAGAATTTGGAATTCGCATATTTAAAAAATAAAAAAAAAAGACTAAGTGAGGATTTCTTATACTTGATACCAGAAGAATGATACACAAACAGAGCAGATGATAAAATGGACCTTGGAAAAATAGAACTTTGGCCTTGCAGAGAACCCTGTGTAGGAGATGAAAGAGAAAAAGCACACTAGTAGAAAGTGTCTGCAAATCACATATCTAACAAAGGGTATGTATCCAGCATTCGCGGTCTCCCTTCACTTGCTCACTCTCCTCTTGATGTTGAGAAAATAAACAACCCAATTTAAAAGTGGACAAGAGGTTTGAGAAGGAACTTACCCGCAAAAGATGTACAGATGATGAATAAGCCCACACAGAGATGTTAGCTGTCAATGGAATACAATAGTACCCACCACACACCCATCAGAGCAGCTAAAGTAAAACAAGCGACCGTGAAAACACCAAACGCTTGTGAGAATGTAAAAATGCTGTGGGAAAATGGTACAGCCACTCTGCAAAATAGTTTGACAATCTCTTGAAATTAAAATGTTGATTTACTATAGGACCTGGCAATTGCTCTTCTAGGCATCCAGAGAAATGAAAACAAATTTTTCATATAGCAATGTATATATGAATGATCATAGCACGTGTGTTTATAATATCCAAAAACTGGAAACAACCTAAATGTTCCTCAACAAGTGAATACTTACGCCAACTGTAATCCATTCACATCATGCAACACAACTCAGTAATAAAACAGGAGAAATGAGGGCCCTGCAAAATGTGAATGGGCATCATGGAAGTTATGCGGAGTAAAACTGTCAACTTCAAGAGGGTACGGTCTGCAAAATGTCACTTATACAACATTAATGACACAAAATAATTATAGCTGTTGATGACATTGCTGATTAATACATTTGAAGAACAGATTATTCATCAACAGGGCGTTGAGCTTTTAAAAACTTTCAAATGGTTCTTTAAACTCACACAACAGTAGATATCAGAAGGAATGGCTTAACATTAATTGAAAAGAAATTATGTTAGATATTGCCATGACTTGGATCTGGAATGTCCCCCAAAAGCTTTGTGTGTTTTGATGCAGCAAGATAATTGTGGAACCATGTGCTTCTGGGAGATAGGGCTGGCCTGGAAGGGGAAGACCCTTGAGGTTTGACCTGGAGGGATTGTATCAAGTTCTAGAGATTGGAGGGTGCCCGGGGCGTTAG
Organism: Ctenodactylus gundi; assembly: GCA_004027205.1. Lineage (NCBI taxonomy): Eukaryota > Metazoa > Chordata > Mammalia > Rodentia > Ctenodactylidae > Ctenodactylus > Ctenodactylus gundi. Next base: position 357,634 of record PVKB01000456.1, read on the forward strand.
ACTTAAGACCAGTGTTGTGGTTCAGATCTGGAGTGCCCCCCAAAAGCCTCATCTTCCTATGGATACCATATACTATTGAAAGGTGGGGCCTGGCTGGAAAGGTTGAATGCTTGGGGACTGACCTGGAGGGACATGTGCTGGTTCTGCCCTTTCTCTCAGACTAATATCCGTTCTGCCATTCCATGAGAATCTCTGTCTCCAGAGCACTGGCTCTAACTCTAGCCCCAGCTGAGGCCCCACCTGATTCCACCATTTTCCAGCCACCCACCCATGAATGAACTGTGACTTTCTGAAACTGCAAGCTAAAATGTCTTTCCTCTCTGAAGTGTGAATGTCAGGTATTCTGTCCCAGGAATGAAAAAGTAACTACGACAGGAGGTGGTACTAAAAGTGGGGTTGTTGCTGTAACTTTACCTGACCATGTGCTTTGGAAGCCTTTGAAACTGGTCTGTGGCAGGAGTTTGGAAAAGTTTGAAGATACTGGCTGGAGAAGCGTTGGAGTGCTCTGAGCCAAACTTGATGGGAGAGTCTGGTCAGAGCTCAGAAGACCGGAACGCTGCTAGAAGTGTGGCTTGGCAATGTTAGTCTCAATAAGTTTTTAGTTGGAAGGAGGACTGTATCAGCAAGTGGCCTATAACCCACGTGTGCCACGCTTGGGCAGAAAGTTTGTTGGCATGTAACGCTTGTCCAGAGACTTTGCGTAAAACTCAAATTAAGGGTGGTGGACTACTTAATCTGGTGGAGGATATCTCAAGGCAGCCTGGTGTACAGGCCATTATATGGCTGTGTTTGCAGCTTTTAGCCAACTCTATGGTGAAAACCAGTATAAAATGACAGAGAAAATTATATAAAAAGTTGGCAGTGCCAGACCAAAGTGACCTACAGTGGTGGGACCAAAGAGTAGAGGGAAGTTAAAGAGATTACAATTAAAAAGAAGCCAAGTACTTACCAAAATGACTGTAATAAAAAATGCATTGAGGGCATCTCAAAAGTCAGTAAGACCCCATCCTTTACTCATGGGTAGAAAGGCAGAAGACTTTGCTCTGAGAAGTGTACCCCAGGGCCAAAGAAAAGAATGTCTGCCAGAGTACGGCCACCTAAAAGTCAACCATGTAAGAACTCAGGGACTTCTACAGCTTTTGTCCAAGGGACCAAGCCATTGGACAAGCCAGTGGCAGACCTTGGAGGTATCCGCATGGTCCTGGCTTTACAGGTTTGCAGAGCGCAAGAGTTGTGGGTTCACAGAGGCTTCCACGCAGATTTCAGAGGAAGGCCGTGGAGCAAGGCAGTGTGCCCATGGGAGGGCAAGGTATGAGGTTGTAGAGGAAAACCTAAGGTGCAGTTGGAGAACCCAGAAATTTGGAGAACCCAGCAGCATGGATCATTCACTGAGGAAAGCTGCAAGCCACTAGCAGATTCAGCCCAAAGCAAAGAAGATGGAGGTTGCAGCCAGCAGCCACATGTAGGGATGGGGCTACCCAAGCCCTTCGGAGTTCATATCTCACCACAGTTCACCCCAGCTGCTGGACAAGAGACTACAGGTTTTAGCCCGTGCCCTGCTGGGTTTAGAACTTGTTGGTTTAGAGCTTGCTTTGTTCCGATTGCCTTTCATCCTTCTATTTCTCTCTTTTGAAATGAAAATGTTTACCCTATGCCATTATACGTTAGAAGCACTTTAATCTTTGGTTTTCACAGAAACTCGCAGCTGAGAGTTTGCCTTACATCTCAAAAGAGACTTCGGACTTAGACTTTTTTTTTTTTTTTAACAGCCAGGAAGAGAAGGAAAGGCACCCACCCTGGGTGTGGGTGGCCAAACTAGTAGCTTGCAATAATTAAAGTAACAAAGAAGAAACACTGTTACTGCTTCTTCCTAGGAAAGCTCTGGCCTTACCTTAGTTTCCAGAGATCAACTTAGTGCCTGCTTCTCTTGGCTCCTGCCTGCCACGCTCCAGCCTCTGCCATGTGCTTACACCATTGTGGGCTGCCTAGGAATGGACCGTGTGAGACCTTCTGAAAATGCAAACTAAAATAGATCTTTTCTCCCTTAAGTTTTGGATGTTGGTTATTTTGTCCCAGCAATGAGAAAGCAACTCAAACAGATATCTTCCTTCGTAGGTGTGCATCTAAGGCCAGGTAGTAGTAGTTGACCGATAAATTAAGTCTGCAAAGGGTAGTCAAAATTTAGACGAGACACTTCATGATACAAAATGTAAAACTAATTGCCTCTCTAGCTATATTTCTAACAAAATCCAACATATTATCTACAGCTATATTCTTATTTAATGTCACAACTGATGTTGAGTGAAATTAGGACATTGGTGAAGTACTATTCCTTAAAGTCTACAGTAGGAAATTTTATTCCATTTTATGTTGATTAAACATTAGCTGTATATTCTCAGGATGAAGAAATCAAAGTGCCTTAAGAATAAAGGTCATAATGGGGTTGAGAAATAGCACAACAGTTAAAGTGCTTGCATAGCAAGCACAAGGCCCTGAGTTCAATTCCCCAGTCCTCAAGAGGCTGAGGCAGGAGGATTGCTGTGAATACACAGATAGCCTGAGGTGGATGTAGGGGGCTAGATAGTGACTTCTGGACCAGCCTGAGCTATATACCAAGACCCTCTCTCAAAAAAATACTGAAGAAGAATAAAGGTCAGTTTTGATTATTTGGTTGTTGCATGTCAGCAGAATCAACACCACATCCTCATTAACTCTGAGGGACACAGGAGGTTCTTGGTGGGATTAGAGGCTCTAGATCTACCACAAGAGGCTGCAGTGCTGGGTGGGAGAGTGGCTCTGGACTCTGGCCACCCAGGCGCCGAATTCTTCCATGCACTTGCTGCAGCCTCAGTAACTGACCTAAGGCTTACGTTGACAGCTGCAGATCGAGAGCATCATCTCTAGAGTCGCAGCGAGGATGGCAAGTGAAGTGTTCCATGGGGCTCATAGGCTGTGCACCTCTTGCAGGCTCATATTGGTGTCATTTTCATCTAGGCAAAATTGCTCCGTTTACCTAAAATTACTTGTCAAAACTGTTTTTCAATTCTATTATATTCATGCAATTAAAATTAAAATTTAAAATTCAATTTCAAATGATTTGTTGGGATGATATTCTAAACGTTTGGACTATGGAGTCAAAATGTTAATAGTTGTCCAATGATTGATAAAATATCAATATAAACAGAGTGGTAAGAAAAATGTCCGTATTCCTATTGTCTTCAGAATGACAATCTTGTTCCATCCCACCATTAAGGAAATCAACCTAAAAGTGTGCCTGAGACTTTAGACAAAGGGAAGCCAAAACACCAGCACTTTCATTCCTCATAGTCTATCAGATGAATACTTAAGGGGCTGGAGGAATGCCACAGTGGTTAAAGTGTTTGCCTTGTGAGTGCGAGGCCCAGCGTTCGATTCCCCAGCACCACATAAAAGTTGGGCCTGGTGGCTCATGCCTATAATCCCAGCATTCAGAAGGCTGAGGCAGGTGGATTTTCCTGAGTCCAAGGCCAGCCCGGGCTACACCAGTGATTTCAGGGCCAGCCTGGGATACAGAGCGAGACCCTGTCTCGAAGAAAGAGAAATAAATAAACAAATAAATACCAAATACACAAAAACTCCCAATATTTGTGAGAACGCATCTCTTCCTGGTGAACTCTCTTTAGCTGTTCTTAGAAGATGCAGCAGAGAATTATCTTTCTCATCGCTGAAGTTTGGTAGAATAAGAATAGTAACCTCTCTAGGGGTAGGTGGTAGTACACGCCTATAACTCCACTGCTCTGTGAGGCTGAGACGGGAAGATGCCACCTGAACAGCACACTAACTTAGCAAGAACTTGTCTCAAAATAAACGATGGAAAGAACTGAATATGTAGCTTAGTAAGAAGGCTTAATCCCCTGTACAAAAAAAACAAATAGAGTAAGAATCACTCTAAGTACAATACACAATATAAACTCCTCCAAAATAAATGTAGAAACCTCAAAATATAACTTAGAGTTTATTGATTGCACAAGTAACTCACTATACATAACTACCAGTGGTAAGGAATCTTAATATGTGTGAAAGTATCTACTACCAAAATTCATTTTTTTATTTCTTAATTTTTGCAGGGAGATAATAAATACAACTTGCCACTGGGCTGCAAAGGGTTATTTGGGGAAGGCATCAAAAATGGTATTAAAAATGTGTTCTTCCAATGCTGCTGCATTTTAAAAGGGACTTAATTTAGGGCTGTGGGGTCCCTGCCATTGGTCATGTAAGATAAAATAAATGACCCACATTCTCAGACTCGTTAAAGCTGTGCCCGTGCAGTGGAAGGTTTCACTCATTCCAATGAGCACCCATTCCCACCAATCAACCAGGCTAACAAGGTGCCAAGAGCATAAAGTTTGTGATCCTGAGAACCTTGTGGTCCACTTGTGGTTAGGACTGTGGGCAGAAGGACGAAAGCACTCAAGGTCTCCATAAATCGGCTGTCACATGAGGAACAAACACCAAGCGCCACATGGCCTTGAACGTTCCTCTTATTCCTAATCTCATCAAGTCAGCAAGATCACTAAGTTATGAGGTTTTTACAAAAAAAAATTTCATTCTGAAATATTAGAAATTTCAGTAGAATGGAAAGACACCCTATCCCCTGGTATCATTCCCTTTACTGGAGCCACTAAAATTCCAGACTTTAGAAAACAGAGGCATGATTGATGCACAAATATATTCACTGATTTTCGTGTAGAAGATCCAAAAAAGAACTGTTCCACTGTGTATAATATCTGTGCTTTGTAGGAAAAAAAAAAAGGAATATATTGTCCACTACAGGAGGGCTTTTTGATGACCTTCTATCATATTATCAGAAATTAGTAATTTGCCTACTGAGCTCATTATTTTTTCTTTTATAAATAGCATCAAAATAAGCATCATTATATGCATATACCTTTTTTGCTTCAATTAAATTCCTAGAATAAATTTATCTGGCCAGAAGATGTGTTGCCTTCATTACTTTTTCATTGCTGGGATACAATACCTGACACCCACATCCTAAGGGAGGGCAGGTTCATTTAGCTTAGTTTCAAAAGGTCTCAGTTCCTTCGTGGGCAGCTGGCAATAGTGAAGGGTTTGGTGGAGGCCTACCTGGTGAAAGGTTATTTAACAACATGGTAAGACGGGAAACTGAGAGCCAGGAAATTACGTCCTTCCAGGTCGTGCCTCTTCTAGGTTAAGCCCCAGTGACTCCCCTTCCAGCGAGGCCCCACCTCTCAACATCACAGGAATCAAAGATCAATCCCCATGGAGTGGCCACCTTCCAGATGTGAGACTTCGTAGGGGCGTTCCAGATCCAAACCTAATACGTGTAGTGTCACAGGGGGTCTCAAAGTGTATTATAGTTCACAAAAGACACACCAATTAAGTCCTACCCATACTCATCAATATTAAAGACTTATATTTTATAGAAATATAGGTAAGTAAAAAAACTATTAAAAGGGCTGCTCTCTCAGGAAGACATCTTTTGGACAAGGATATAGCTGTTGCCTCCTACAAATATTCCACTTTGACAAGTGGGAGCAAGTTTGGTGATTTTTTTTTAAATTTCATGAGCTCCACATTCGGTATCATCTTAATTATTTGCACCTCGAAATGTGTCCAGTTACTCTTCACTACAGAAGTTGTAGCACCTGTGTGATGTAATCATTCTCTGGGACTAAGCTGTGATGTCTCAAGGAATACACAATCGCCTTTAGATATTTTTATTTTTGAAACTTTGCCTCTTTTTATAGGACAGACATAAAATTAAAACATATTACAGTTTTGAGGGTGATATACTTCTCAGCTGAAGTGTAGGCACAGTTTCAGTTTGTGAGTGAGTTTCAAATCACATGTGCGTCTGTCTGAAGAGAATACAGTCCAGACACATGTTCAAGGAGACAGAAGAAGCAACCATAATCCCAACACTCTGGGAAGCTGAGGCGGGAGGGTCACCCCTGGCCTGGGTAACTATGTGACTTAATGAGAAGTGTGACTTTCGCTTCTCTAATGGCTGCCGTTTATTGATTACTCACACTGGGAAGATAATTGCCAAATGTTGCCTGCTTTTCACGCTGTGAGGCAAGTGTACCCCATCTCACAGTCATGGAAACTGCAGCTCACTCAGGCGGAGCGTGCAAGAGCGAGATCGAGATCGAATGCCAACCCCAAAGCCCTGGCACTCAATGGCACAACATAGAAAGGCATCCCTCTGGTATCACTGCCACTGAGGTGAGTTTCTAAACCTCTAGGAAGGGTGTAATGTCAATTATGTGATCAAAAAATGCTTGGCACACCATATGTCAGAGCTTGGAGGGTGGTTTCACGTACTGCCTGTCTCTCATCCTCATCCGTTTGTGCTGTAAGGAAATACCTGAGGCTTGACGAATTATTCTATAAACATCAGGGTGGATTATCTCCCATTCTGAAGCCTGGGAGTCTAAGATGAACCCACTGATACGTCTGGTGCCCGGCGAAGTCTCATTTACCATCCCTGGGGACGTGCAGGGTGAAAGTCAACAGAGGTAGAATTCTGTGTCCTCACGTGCCAGGAGAGACAGCCACCTGACTCACGCCAACCTCTCCGTCCGGAGGCTGATCCAACCACGTCCCCACCCCTTCCTACTCCTGCTGTGGCAACTAAGTTTCAAACTTCAGATGAGGTGGCAGGGGACACACAAGCTCTCAGACCACAGCATCTCTCAACGAAGGACAAGCATATTCCAAAGCACTTGTCATCTACCGACAAGAATGTTCAACGCCAAAAAGCACTAAGGGAAAACTTTAAAAACAACTTCAAGGGCTTCGAGTGCACGGTTCTTGGTGAAAAGTGAACTTCTCACATACCCTGCTTTTGACCCTATTAAAACGAGAATAACAGAGTTGGAAAGAATACACCTACACCTCTAATAGATTTGGCAGGGAAGGAGAGTCTGCATGACCAAGCACCTTGTAAATTCCTGGAAAATAGAAAGGAAGGGAAGATATATTGCCCAGAGAGACACTGGACTGTTTGGATGGCACCCTGCCAAATCCCTTTCCAAACACCAGAAGGGCACAGGAGCCACCAGGGGCCAATTCCACAAAGGCTGGGCTGTGAAGTGTGACTTGGGAGCAGGGAGTTCTCTGCCAGTCGACCAGCTCAGCTCCCCATCCTTATTGGGCAACCAGGCAGCCCCAGGCAGCCTGCCGGGGCGCCAGTGGCTGAGAAGTGACACACCCCGCAGAGTAGGGCAGCACCCACCCAGAAGCACGCGGGAACTCCCAGCCGACACGCCGCTGAAAACACGCGAGGGCACAATGGAAATAAAGTAGTAAGTCGGGGTGTCCGGTATTTCCCCGCTGCGTTCTCAAGAACACCCCACTCTCTGTGATTAGCTAATTAATTCACGCGGACACTTCACTCCGCTGGCCTCCCCTAGGCATGACACCCCCCGAGAAATTGTAACCGGCTTGAGAAGGGGATCCTGCCATCTCCCAGCTTCGCCCTAAATGAGGACGTTCACATTTGTACTGAAAATCTGTACTGAAAATAGCAATCTCTGAATGGTGACGCAGGACACCTACGAGGCCGCAGTGCCCTTGGTGGAGAGCAGGCTGGGGCAGGGGCCACGGTGGGAGGAAGCACCCATTGACTGAGAAGAGAATTGATGAAAGGACCCTGAGAAATGTCTAAGTTACCGGTAATGACAAAAGACCAGCAATTAAACCACAGATATTCTCTACCATTTAGGTCATTTCCGTATTTTTATGAAGGTCATGAAGCAAAAGGAAGCAGATGACTGTCCTGTAATTCGATCACTCGTTTCACAGTCTGTGTGGCATTCCCGTGGGGGAGCCGAACATGGGAAAGAAAGAAAAAAAAAAAAAAAAAAACACCTAGATAGGTCATTGTAATTCCCACAATGGAGACCTAGAAACTATTTCGCCGCACGTACAGGGTGTTGTGTCAGTGCGACCGCACAGCCCGGCTAACGCCTGCAGCCCATCCTCCGTTCTGTTACTCACCGTCACACAGAGTTATATCAAAGGATCCATCCACACAGGGCATCCCAGGCTTCCACTCTCGGCAGACCCTGTGCCCTGATTAGCACGGGTTTCCAAAGGACTGGCTGGCTGCCCGGTTCCAACCATCAGGTAGAATCTGGATCTCCCCCAGTTTCACTTCTCAACTCCCAGTTTCCCCCACCCTACCCTGTGGGATGTCGTAGTCACAGTCCTCATTTCTTAGAAAAAGGAAGAAAGAAAATGAAAATGGTGGCTAGGATTTCATTACTCCCAAGCGTCCACGCTTCCTCAAAGTTCGGTGAGACAGAGAGACTAAACTTAGGGCAGCAAAGGGACCCAGATATCCGTGTCAGGAGTGGTGAGGGAAGTGGCGAAAGTCACAGAGGGGAGAAAGCAAAATGCTAACGAGGCCATTTCAGAAACGGCATCAAAAGCACAGATATTTTTAAAATTTATATTCCTGATGAAAACAGCACCTACCGTATCTTATGGAACATTCTGAGGAAAATGATAAAATACTTCACACTATTTATACTATTTTTTTACAAAGTACAAAGCACTGATGTGATACTTGTTCCACCTACCCCACAATTTTTATCCATGACCCAATTCCCAAATCTTTGTTCTTGCTCAGTAAATATGTTAAAAATATATATAACTGAAATCACTGCATATTCAACCACTAAGCAATGAACTTTGCACAGTAAGAGAGAGGCTCCATCTAATAACAAGGCCTTCTATTTAGTGTTTGGTTAGAGTTTCATAAAAATATAAAGTATCCCAGCTCTCTGGAAATTTGAGGCAGGAAGATTTTAAGTTCTAAATCAGCTAGGGCCATTCGGCAACTTATCAATAAATAAATATAAAAAGAGCTGAGGATGTAGTTCTTTCCAAAGGCCTGAGGAATTAATCTCTAGTATCAAAAACAAAAACAAGACACAGTACCACATAAATGAAGTCAGGGCCTGATCTGCCAGCTTAAACCAGAGCCAGCCCCCTGACTCACACTTCAGTGGTCTGTAAGAGTCCGGATGACTAAACTCTGACTCACACTTCCCCAGGCAGTCCTGGGAGAACAGAGTACTTTGGGATTATTTTCTCAATGTAAATTTTTTCAAGGAAATTTGTGCTTTTACACACTTGAGTTTAGAGTGGGTGTAGGTTGGCCAATCTTGAGATGCTCTTAAGGCATCTTTTCTATTGCTGTGGTATAAAATTTTTGTTGTTGTTTTGTTTTTTTCTTTTTAATGGGGAGGGGGTGCTCTCACCGAGACTGGGTCTCCCTAAGTAGCCCAGTCTGGGCTTGAACTTGCAATCCTTCTGCTTCAGTCTCTCAAAATGCTGGGATCATAAGTGTGTACCACCACGTGTGGTTTTTACCTTCTTTTTAAGGGCACTAAACTTTTTAGAAACCACTTTCTCCTGAACCCCCAACTGTACACATTCTGACCAGCTGCAATTTTTTTTTAATCCTTTGGCTGTGCTTTTAGTTTCTGACTCCGATTGCATATCTGCAGCGAGTAGCACCCATGCCACTCTCCAAATGGTGCATTGCCTAAAATTATCCTCCACTGGATCAATTAGCTCACCACCTTTAAATTCAACCTCACACAAACTATACGGTATGGACAAAGTGTAGACAAATGCTTCATCAGAATGCAGCATGCGCACAGGGCCTTGTGTGTAGTTTCCGCTGCAGTCTTCCTTCACAACTGAAACTTCCCAAGCCTGGTCTCTACTGTCTTAATATCTGTCAGCATTTTGGTTTTCCAAGCTCCACCCAGAATCACTCATCAAGCACTACTTACATTTTAGGCCTTTTCTAGCCTACATATCCAAACCTCTCCAAACTCCTCCCACAAATCATTCTCAAAGTTTCTGAACCACATGATCTGGTATCGTCATTCCAATGACTCCACTCTCATTACCAATTTTTTGTATTAGTCATCTTCCTATCCCTGAGATATCATACCTAATACTCACAACTTAAAGGAGAGATTTCTTTTGGCTTACGTTTTTGTAAGTTTACTCCATGGTTGGCTTTTTTCAAGGTAGAAACATTATGGTGAAAAGGTGTGGAGGAGAATAGTAGGTCAACTCTGGCAACCATGAAGCAGGAAGAGAAAAAGGAAGAGTCTGGGAAAATATACCCTTTTACTGCATGGCCCAATGACCTACTTCCTCCAACAAGGCCCCGCCTCCTAACAATACATTCAGCTATGTACTCAATGGACCACTGTGGAGGATAGAGTCTTCAAAATTCAGTTGCCTTTCAAAAGTTGAACCTCTGAAAACATGAGACTTTGGGAGGGCATTTTAGCTATAAACCATAACAGATATCCAAACAAAACTTCATCAGCTACTGGCCTAGAAACAAATTAAACATACTTCTCACGACACTAGCTTGTCCATAGAAGTTCTTACCTCATATCAACACAAACACACTTCAAAAACACAAGCTGTCCATTTGAGTTGTCATGGATAGAACAGGGTGAGACTCTGAGCTCCTGCAGAACTCACCTAAACCTGCACAGAAATTTCTGGGCTCACCTTATTCGATAATTACACACATTAGACTTCAATTTTCACTGATTGCTAATTTCCCATTACTCCTTGTGATCTGCCGTTACTAAGGTATTTTGCTTCCCCCTTTCTTTTTTAAAGAATTAATTTTAATTAATTTTTAAAGAATTTTTAAAGAATTTTTATTTACCCATTATTTATTTATTTATTTATTTATTTTTGAAACTGTGTCTTACTCTGTAGTCCAGGCTGGTCCTGAACTCACCATGTAGCCCAGGCTGGGCTCAAACTTACAACAATCCTCCTGCCTCAGCCTCTCAAGTGCTAGGATTACAAGCATGCACCATATGCCTGGTTCATATGGTGCTGAGTAATCAAACCAAGGGCCTGACCACCCAGCCCTCTTCACAAATTTTTAAAAATGTATTTGTTAAGAACTGGTTATAAAAACAGATACTTCGGAACTTCTGGAAAATAATGTAGGGGAAACACTCGAAGCCATAGGCACAAGCAAAGCTTTCCTGATGAGAACTCCACCTAGCATAGCAAATAACAGCCACAAATGGGGCTGTGTCAAGTTTAAAAGCTTCTGCATAGCAAAGGCACCAACCAGCAGAGCTGGCTATGGACCTTAGGAGAGAAAAAGTGTTGCCAGCTACTCTTTTGATAGGGAACTACTATCCACAATATAAAAACTCAAATAAATCCCCCCCCCAAAAAAATAACCTTACCAAAAATGGGCAAAAAAACTGAATAGAGACTTCTAAAAAGAAGACATAGAAATGGCTAATAAGGGGCTGGAGAAATGGTATAGCAGTTAAAGAACTTACTTTGAGAGCTCAAGACCCCGGATTGAATTCCCCAGTACCACATAAGCCGGCATGGTGACACATGCTTGTAATCTCAGCACTTGAGAGGCTAAAGCAGGAGGATTGCCATGAGTCCCAGGCTAGCCTGGGCCACATAGTGAGTTCAGGCAGGACCAGCCTGGGCTATAGCGTGAGACCCTGTCTCAAAAGAAAAAAAATGGCTAATAAGTATACAAAAAATACATACAACACCCTTAACCATCAGGAAGGGCAAAACAGAAACTTTGAGATTTCATCTCACTATAGTCAGAATGGCTACCACCAAGAACACACACCAGCAAAGAATGCAAGCAAGGATATAGGGAAAGCCACCCTCCCACGGTGTTGGTGGGTCTGTAAACTTATACTACCTCTATGGAAGCGAGTATGGAGATATCTCATAACATTAAAAAAAAACAGAAATCCAATTTGACCCCAGTTTGCCTTTACTAGAAATATTCCCGAACAATTAAAGACATCACACTCTAGTGATAGGTGTATACCCATGTTTATAACAACATAATCCACAATAGTTGATGTTTGAAAACAACCTAAATGCCCTTGAACAGATAAATGGGTATATAATGTGATATATATGAATTTTATTTGAGCATAAAAAGAACAAAATCGCATCATTTGCAGTAAAAATGAATGGAACTTAAGACTATAAGCCAGTCTTAGAAAGTTAAGTGTGCCATAGCTTCCCTCATATGAGACACCTAGACGTAAGGAAAGGAAAAAGAGAGCAGGAGGGAAGGAGGGACAGAAAGGGAGGAAGTGCCAGAGAGACGACAGGAAACTAAAAAGCAGACAGTTGAAGAGAGGGACAAGAGGAAACTGGAAAATGAGAAGGAGATAATTTAAAGGGGTCGATTGTATTATGTGCATGTGCCAATTCATTCCCCCAAAACAAACGTCAGCCTTCTGTTATAAACATACACTAATATATTTTTCTCGCTGGCTGGAAAAAGACTGAGTTACAGCCAGAATGTTCTCATTACTCATCGGATGAGGGGTGTCTCGGAACTGTGGATGACATTATCTTAATCAGTGCTCCAATATCAGGTACAGAGAAATCAGCTGTCCAACCCCTTTGTGGGTTTCTCAGGGAGTTTTTATTTCCCTAAGAAATGAAAATTAGTGAGTAAAACTGAGTAAGTAAACTTTGCGATATCATTGCCAAAACTTCAAAAGCAATGCTTAGATGATAAATTCAGAGAACCCTGGTTAGGAAATCTCTGTGCTGGCCTTTCAGGTGAGGTATTTTACCGAAGAACTGACCATAAAGTTCATTCACTACTTTCTTCTGTTTTTTGAAGCACAGTATTTTATGTCAACTTATTCCATAGCTTAGGTATTCATTGGAGAAAAGTAGAGAATAAACTCAAAATATACCTCAGAATGGGCTAGCCTGGGCGACCGGCCAGGGGAATCCCAGTGCATGGGGGCAGCATGCACGTTACAAAGAGCAGCCGTGTTCTTAAAGATGATGGAGTGCTCACCATTCCTCACGAGGAGTCACAAAATAAATAAAGCCACAATGAGCCAGGAGCTCAGAAAGGGAACTATGATTCTGGGAAAATCCTCTAACCATCAAAATTTCGCTCAGACAGGCAAATTTATCAGTCCAACTCGGAATGGAGTGGGAGCCAGTGGTTTACTACAAGTAGCAGGGACGCAGAAGGGGCTCCTGATCAAGTAGCCAAACCCAACCAACGGGAAACAGTGGTTTTTGTTTTCATCTTTCCTTCACTTTGCTCATCACTAAAATTAGTTTATTAAAAATCCAACAACATCAATTATGATACAAAGGCCATGTGCCTTACTTCCAGAGGTCTACCACCTACTTAAACTTAATTTGATTTTATCATTTCTTTCATAGCTGGCATGGTAGCATGCCTGTAGCTTTAGCACTCTGGAAGGCTGAGGCAGGAAGATGGCAAATTTGAGCCCAGCCAGGGTAACTTAGTGACCCAGGGATGTTTCTACACTGGGAAGGCCCTGCATTCAATTTCCAGCTTTTTTTTTTTTTTTTAAAGAGAAAGCCATCACTTATTATATGAGGCTGCCTCTAAGGAGTGTTGTACAGTTCAGAAGTAACATTCAAGCCATATTGAACATAATGTCACAATAGCATATCAGAAATATCATAGTACAAACTGTTTCCAGCTCTGTCAGACACTACTGAGAACCGATTACCCTAGTAAGATACAATTTATAATCCCAGCCCTCCGGAAGCTGAGGCAGAAGGATTGCCTTTAGTTCAAGAGCAGTCGAGGCTACATAGTCAGCTCAGGACTAACCTCAACTACAGAGCAAGACCCTACCTCAGAGAAAGAAAGAAAGAAAGAAAGAAAGAAAGAAAGAAAGAAAGAAAGAAAGAAAGAAAGAAAGAAAGAAGTTGTTTAAAAGGTAAATAGATATTTAGCTAGAAGGACAAACTAAAACATGGTACTACATAAAATGCTTTGCAATTTTTCCAGTGTTAAGACAGTTCGCTAAAAAATTATTGACTTGGAATTACAACTCCATGTGAGAAATTGGATGTCAATACTTTGTGCATTTAAGAATACTACCAGAGTAATAAAACTTACCATTATTGTTTCATAATCTACTTAAAAATAATCAAACATACTAATTGCCTTGAGGACTAGGGCATTTTTATCGAGTGTGCTTCTACTGTAGCCATTAGTACTGTGCTGTTCAAAATGAGTATTTAGAAATGTCTATCAAAGCCAGGTATGAGGATGCATGCCTGTAACCTCAGCACTCTGGAAGGCTGAGGCAGGAGGATCACAAGGTGGAACCAAACCTAGGCTATGTAACAACTTAGCACGCCCTTACCTCAAAATACAAAGCAACAATAATAAATGGCCGGGGATGTAGCTCAATGTCAAGGCTGTGGGTTAGATTCCCAGGACTACTAAAAATAAACTGAGTAAAACTAATCTCCACCAAACCCCAAAATTTCCATCCAGTAATGATGTTAGATATCTACACCGAAAGTGTTATTGTCACTGTTTCTTGTTTGGAAGCAAATTTCTTCTAAGAGGGTAATTAACTTTATTTATATTAAGAAACTTAGGAATTTCACCATATTTAAAGAACCCCATTATGACAGAATTTTAAAATGTGTGGCTCGTTGTATTTATACGTCTTACCCAGTTATCTCAATTTCTTTTCTCTTTATGTTCAAAAATAAGACGAGTACTTTTTCCTGAAAGTCTATTTATTCTAAAGTCATAATTAGATTGGCATATCATTAGTGAGGTCATTCACCTTCAAATTCAAAGTAAGTCAAAATATTTAATATAAAAAGTAAAATTTAACTAATTTAAAGTATAAATTTTCAGCTCCTTGCATCAGATACATGTTGTTAAAATCCTACTTATCAGTGACACCCTTAGTTTCTTAGAGAATTCCTTTTGCTCAAGGAGATAATATTTTTGACCTTCAGAAGTTGACTTCTATCTTCATTTGCTCCTACCCAGCTTCAATATAAAATCACTAGCTGCATACACCCTTCTAATGTTATAGTGATTTTTGGGATACTATTGAACATTCATCCCTTTTAACAATATAATTATCTCTTGAGGCATATTATATTAATGCAACAGGAATTATTAGATTTATGCATGAGATCTGTTTGTTCTTATTATCTATTTGAGAAAGAAGCCATTACTATTTTGTCTGAGTGCCCTGGTACACATGACCATATTAACATATGAATAGTCTCTTTTTATTTTAAAACTTCAGCTGAAGATAAAATGCAAGTAAAATTCTTTGTTGATGCATTTAATAACCTAAAAGAAAAGTAGTGAAGAAAGTAATGAGAATTTTTTTGTCTTAGTTTTTCCTACATATTAAAGCATACTAAATAGAAACTAGTACTTATTTTCCTAAAAGTTACTTAATGTGACAGAGCCAAATGACACCTGGAAGTGTCACTTGGGCTTAGATAAAAATCAGACTATTAGTTCATATGCTAACTTATCATTTATGAAGATATGCTCCAGAAAACGCTAGGTCCTCAGAAAATTCACCACCATTGCACATACATACTTAAAAATTAATATTAACTGACCTAGAGTATGGCAAAACTTTTGTCTAGTTGTTTGGGAAGAATAAACTGATGAAATTTAAAATCCTACAATTAATTTTTAAAAATTTATCTGGTGTAGATATTAACTTAAAAATTGTTCTTATTTTTTCAAATTCTGTCATATACAAAATGTTCATAAGTTTCTTATGAGAACAGCAGATTTAATTTTAAACAAGATGCATATCATAAACAAACAATATTATAAAGCACACATCTTTGAACATTTTAGTGAAAAATATTTTCTCCTTTAAAAAGCATACTTTTATAGATTGTAGTATTTATACTAAATGTACTAAATAATTTTTAGAATACAGTGAACTCCACAAAAAAATCCATTTAAAATTGGATTTTAACCAGTCACACTGGAACACACTGGTATTAATACAGACAATAATCTTCCATGATCTGTTTAGAACATTATCCATCTGAATAGCCAGTGTGACGAACTAAAATGTTTTTTACTGGAAACCTATAAGCATAAATATTTTCCAACTCTCTTAAGTAGAAAATAACCTATGCTTTTCCAGATAACACAGTGTCATCAGAATGCTCTTATCTGAGAGGTGTCTGAGCAATGTACCTGTCAACTTGTCCTCCCAGCTTCCTGACACCGCCTTTCCAAGTGTCCCCTTCTCCCTGGGAATGCTCTCTGTGCGGGGCAGGTTGGTTGTTCTCACACTT
Source organism: Ctenodactylus gundi (assembly GCA_004027205.1). NCBI lineage: Eukaryota > Metazoa > Chordata > Mammalia > Rodentia > Ctenodactylidae > Ctenodactylus > Ctenodactylus gundi. The sequence continues at coordinate 373,810 of PVKB01000456.1, forward strand.
CTGACCTGCAGCACCCTTTCCCTCCAATCTTCTGGAAGTTAGTCAGAGACTAGCCGTAGGTCCCAGCTACAAGCAGCATTCACAAGTTGTGTAACGGCTGTTTCCTCTAAAGAGATGTGTGGGTGTCCCCACTTCTGGACTTACAGCCGCGTTCAAGGTAGAGTTGGGTGTGCAGAATGTCTGACCCTCCAGAAAGTGAAATGTTAATACATCAAGTCATTTCAAATAATGAGATCACTTTTGCTTTCTGCTACTCCCAGGTCCACCACGTATTTGCAAAATATTCTGTAAAAGATCGCTGCGAAGCTCAACATCAGATTTCACACTAATTCCTAGCAACTCTTTTTATTCCTGGATTTATTTGCTCTGTATCTGGTTCCATAAAGATTTCATGACAGCTAAACCTTCACACATATGAGTTTTCCTCTTACTTTGAGATACATTCCAGCTTTCTCTTTAGACATATATAGAGATAAAAAAGATAATGAATAGGTGATAAATAAATACTGTAAAGACATAGATAGCTCAATTGATAGGTAGATATAATTTTATAAAAACACATTGGAGTACGCACTTTTTAAGCAAGTTAGGCCAAAAACAGCTTGAAATAGGCTGAGAGTACACATTTTACATGCATTATATTTAATCCTACAAGAGCCTTAAGTAATTAATGTTCCCTCTCCTATAAACCAGTTAACTGAGATTTAGAAAGTTTAAACAAAATCTAAGCAACCCTCCACTTACAAGTTTTGGAAAAAAGAATTTTCACCAGGACCTTTCCAATTCAACAACCCTGGTTAGTTCTATAATCATCAACCTTTCAACAAAGTAAAAGCCAAATTGGGTGCTGCCTTTACATATTTAGATTCACAGCTGGTATGAGAAATGATGACCTATGTCCTCTAAGAAAAAGTTACATCTTATCCAAAATATTCCTTTAACCCAATGTGGTGCCTTTTTTTAAGTTTTAATATCTTGGATAGGGCATAAGCCTCAATTTCAAATGTCTGGAACAATGCATTCTCACAAGCCAGGCCTTAGTTTAGTCAATATGTCATTGTTTCTTGTTATTTCATTGCTCCCCAGATTAGTCACGCCCTGCTCTAATGTTAACTCTGTAGTAACAGTAAATTTACAAACATAACTAGCCACCTATTGTCATTCCATAAGCCACGGACAGCGCATTCCACTCGGGGCAGTAGAGGTTGTACTTGAACACAAACATAAATGACAACTATTGGGATTGAGAATTAATTGCTTAGCATCAAGTAAAATTACATTTAAAACTTCCACAGCAAAAACAAACTTTAAAGAATCACACATTTTTCTGACCGATAAACTTTATAGTCCATAAGACCATTTCTCAGTATTCTAGTTCAGAAACAAGCACAAGAAGTGTTCAAAATGAAATGACCTTAGCTTTTTAAATGGAGCTAAACCGTATCATTTCAGTAAATCAAATCACCTCATTTTTAGTAATAAAATTTTTATGTAGAACCTTACTGCTTTGTTTCCCAGAAAGCCCTGACAGTCCTTACTTTCAAGGTTATTGACCAGCAAAATATAAAAGCAGAGGTTGGCTCGCACAGTTTTTCCAGTGGTGACAGCTGCCCTTCTACCCAGTCATTTACACCATAAATCCGTGAGGGCCAAGTTCTGTGAGTCTTACCGTCAGTTTCTCCTCTAAATTCTCGCTTAATACACTTCCTTTTTCATGCTTTTCATAGTCCATATTAAAGGGGAAGCAAGAGAGACTCAGAGAGTGACAGAGGTTCAAATCCTGCCTGGAAATGGTCTGACGTGCTTACATGTCAGGTGCGGCTGGCCATTCCGAGCCGTGAGAGCTAGGGCGCTATCAGAAAGCCCTGGCGATAGCTGCTGGTTAGCTAGTGTTTCCATTTATAGACGTTCAAACCCCATAAACACAGCACTAAAGAGAAGTCAGGCAGCTGGCCTGAGATAATGATAAATGTCACTAAATACAAAAGCAATCTCTTAAACGGGAGAATTATCCCACGGGTTACGTTCCCTGGACCCAGAAAGAAAGCCATTACCAAAGGATTCATTAATACTTCTTGGAGCAGAATAAAATACATTCTAGGATACAGACTTAATTATAAAGGACAAATGTCCTTAAAGCAAACACAAACAGGCCAGTTTAGTTCTTCTGAATTCTAATTTGCATCCTGATGGTGTAGATACATAAGGGTCACTGTGGAAAAAAAATGTCGCTCAAAGAGGAAGAGCCAATGGGATAACTAATTAAAACTATATGCAAAGGGCATTGCCAATTTCATTTCATGAAAGGTTGGCAAGTGCTGCCTAGAAATTCCGTGGAACAAAAGTGATCTTTTCCTTCACAAAAGCTGATTTTGTTCTTCATTATTCTAGCTTTTCCACAGGGAACAAAGTTACAAAATAGGAGATGAAATTCTTTTTTCCAATGGAACAAATGTTTTCAGAGTTCCTTAGAAATGTTACATGCCTAAAAAAAAATTAATTGTGTAGCTTCATGGTAATTAACTCTCCCCATGGTTTGTGAGAAAACGGCTACATAGACTGCAATAAGGCAATAGTGGTGGCACTTCGTGACACCGAGGAAGCTAGGACTGATCTCTGATGATGTAAACGCTCAGCCTGTGTTAGCGTCATTTGAATATCTGCTTTGACCTTAACTCGAGAACCTTGTCAGTTTCCCCTTCATTTTTTAACAAAGCATTGTAGAAAATGTACCATGAGACTCGAGACTCATCTTCAGAACAGCAGCCGATTCTCTGTTGCAGACCTGGGTTGCTTTAATTTATTCTGCGTCTTAGAAGTGAAGTATTTGGTGGGAGGGAAACCTGACCCAACTTTAGAAAGATAAATACACCCCCTCCCCCATATTGAACACATGGGCAAAAAAGGTTTCCTCTTTGAGTTCTAGGCTGAATTCCAGAAAGGGAATTGTATCTGCTGTCTGGAGCCCTATCAAGGTAGAAAATGAAAGTCTAAAAGGTTTATGAGCATGCAAGATTGGTGTGTTTACAAGCAAAACAATTGTGGAAAATTTGTGAGAATGGAACTTCCAAATATCTCTAGAAAGAAAAAAAATCACGTGGAGCCACAAAATAAACCTAATTCTTGCTCAGCAGATTAGTTTAATGCCTAAGGATAAACCCTGGCCTCCAGACAGGAAAAAAAAGGCATGTGGGGGGTGGGTGTTTGTGTGTGCATGTCGTGTGTAGTGGGATGTGTGTGTGTATGTGTGTGTTTGTGAGTGTGTGTGCATGTGTGTGGTACAGAGTTGAATGGGTGACTGGTGAAAGTTGATCATGATGCAGGAGGAGTGGGCAGGGAGTGTGGTAAGAACCTACAATGGATGAAGTTAATTCCAGAAACAGGTAAATCTAAAATTCCTTGGGGCTACAAGTGCAGCTCAGAGGCAGAGTGCCGCCCTTGCATTCATAAGGCTCATTCCACAGCACTGAAAAAAAAAAAAAGTGCAATCCTTAAATTTCTGCCCTCAAGGAATCCACAATGTAGGCGTGACTTGATATTAGTAGCATGCTAATACTTGCAGGTAATACCTGGACTCACCAGGTCCCAGTTACTATTCGAGAACTTTTTATGTTATCTCATTTAATTTTAAAACTCTTAGAAGGTAGACATTATTATGATTTTTCCTATCATTATAAACTGAATTATATCCTCCCAAAATGTTTATATTAAAGTCCTATTCCCAACACTCTACAAGATACTGTACCTGGAGAGTACAGTTCTTCAAAGAGGTGATCAAGATTAAACACTAGAGTGGTCTTACTTCACTATGCTGGCATCTTTCTATGAAGAGGAAGTCAGGACAGCAGGGCTCACGGAGGAATGAGTCTGTGAAGACTTCGTGAGCAGGGGGCTTCCCACTCATAAAGCAGAGATGCCTTGGAAGACACAAACTCTCCTGACACCTTCTTGTAGAATTTTACCCCCCCAGAAGAGTGAGGAAATACGTTTCTGTAATCTAAAGCACTCAGCCAAAACCTGGCATAGTGATATAGTGGTACATGTCTGTGATTCAAACACTCTGGGAAGCTGAGGCAGGAGAATCACAAATTGGAACCCAACCTGGGCAACTTAGAGACTCAGAGAGAACTTGACCCAAAATTTAAAATAATAATGATGGTGATGAAAACAGTGAGAAGAAACAAGGCCAAGAATGTAATTAGGTGTGGAGTCTTTAGGTCCAAGTCCCAACACTGCACAAGTAACCAAACACACCATTCTACCTGTGATACTTGTTTTAGTAGCCCTAGCAAATCGATACCTTCAGCACTAGAAAAGAGAGAGAGAGAGAGAGAGAGAGAGACAGTTATGCAGTCAACAAATGGCAATCAAAACCTGTAGACTTAGCTTCTTTCTAGCCACTTTGTATTTTAGCTCCTCTAAACATGTATACCTCGTCCTACCTGTAACTGGATGAACTGGTAAATCACATTGACACTGTACGGCAAGTACTGTCTACTCAATTCACATCCAGAGATGTGTTCGATTATATTTTTAATATGATTTAGGGACAGGAGACTTTTTAGGTAAAATTATACCTGCACAGACTGACTCCTACCCATTTCCTGGTTAAACAGAAAGATTGAGACCCACTGATCTATTTATCTGTCCTCTTCCTGGGACTTCCTTCATGAAGTATTCGCCACCCCAGTGGTCACATGGCTGGCTTCCTTCCCACTTGGTACAAGACTTTCTTCCCAAATATCTCCATCCAAAATGGCCAGCCCCTCGGGCCCCACCTGATCCCTGGCTGTTTTCTTCCTCTTGGCTCTTATCATCTGTGCCTTCACTTTATTTCACATCATATATTAATTTCACCCACATCATCACCGTGTAGTTTGTCCTCCTCCTTGATTACAAGCACTAAACCTGCTTTATCATAATTGTACCCATTCATTTAGGATACAACCCAGGTGAATAATTACTTATAAAAGAAATAAGGCAGGAATAAAACAGGAGAAAGGAGGGAAAAAAGAAAAAAAGGAAGAAGGAAAGAGGAAATATATCAAATAAATGAGACTTAAGACATCGACTGCATTACCACGTGTAAGAGTTTTAGTTGGAAACAAAGGATAAAAATTTATGTTTGCCTAACACAAACCGTGCTACAGTTAATACCACACTGATTTTTAAAGACACTGATTTTATTCAAACAGCTTCAACAATAAAGGAGAAATAAAAGAAGTTAAGAAGTAGGCATTTGGATTAACTTGCAAATGTTGCCATTTTCTATTTGATCACTTTGAGCAAAATGCTTTATACTTAAGAGTTTCTATTTATTTTCCATTAAATGAAAATATGGTACCAACCTCACAGTGTTATTAAAAAATTAATTTTGGTAATGTGTCAATAAAAAAGTGTGTCATTGTTTCTTGAGGCTACATGGACATCCATCTAGAAAATACTTTATAGACAATAAAAAAGAAAGAAAGAAAGAAAGAAAGAAAGAAAGAAAGAAAGAAAGAAAGAAAACCCCTAAAAAATAGGACACTGTGATTTGCAAGTCATTTGTCTTACAGGGAACTTATAAAAAGTAACTCAATTAGAAAATGAGCAAAGGGATTGAATTGGCATTTATTCAAAGAATATAAGTGGCCAAAGAGCACATGGAAAATGTTCAGTGTACACTCACTAGGGTACAAACAGAAAATCCTGCAATAAACCCTCTAAAGCAACTGGATACCAAGCATTAACAAGGGTATGGAGAATTTGAGTGTTTGCTACATGCCAGTGAGATTGCAAAATGGTGCAGACACTTTAGGAAATAGTGTGGTAGTTCCTCAAAGCATTAGTCACAGAATTATCATGTGATCTGCAACTTTACTGATGGTTGTATAATAAAAGTGAAACTGTTTCTGCACAAAAATATCTATACAGACATTCATGAGAAAATGAGTCGTAATGTCGAAAAGTGGAAAAGACCAACTATACACATGCCTATCCACATCTGTACAATGAGGCAGGCAGTTCGTGTTCATATGGGGAATATTATATGGTAATAAAAGGAATGAAGTATTGATATAAGTAACCATAGGGATGAACCTTGAAAATAAGACAAATGAAATCACCCAGACACAGAAGATTCACTTAAAGAAATGCTCAAAATGGGCAAGTCTCAAGAAACTGGAGAAGAGTGTTTACTTGAGAGTTTGGGGAGACAGAAGGGAAAGTGACAGGTGCACAGTTACTTTTCGAGGTGATGAAGATACTCTGAAATTAGATACTGATGAGGGTTGAACATACTCAAAACCAATGGAATTCATGTCCATTTGTAAATGGTGAAATTTATGCTAAGCAAGTTATATCTCATTAAAAGTATTATTTTTTAAGATTAAGAGAGAAATATACACAATTCCTTTCTAAGCAGGAAATTTATGAGATTTTTTTCCAGAAATATTTTATGCACAATGAGTCTCTCCAAACAGGAAATTAAAATCTCTGCTTCAGTAGGCAAGCAAGAACTCCATGCAAGAGTAAAACAAATGACCCTCAGCCAGCGATACTTATTTTAAGATGCTGTGGCTTCGTTCTGTGGTGGGGCCTTGGCAAAGCTCGCCATGAACACATAGCTGCAAATAAGCAGCTGGCGATTTGGTGCTTATACCAAACACTGGGCAAAGTCAATTTTGCAGCTATTAAAAATTTTGCAGCGTGGTCATCTATTGGGTCATTTTAACACTCGTCATTCTCTATATCTGACATCCTAAGAACATTTATCTCTACAACAAACGGACAAGCAGATGTCTTCCTGCTGACACATCGCAAACCAGAGAAGACCCCACAAAGCGTAAGATGCAAGGGATGACTTTGTTTGAAAGAATGGAACAGTGGCTGTACTTGGAGTAGACACCCCAGAATCTTCTCCGCTGTGTGCTTCGAGGGTAGATGTTGTCTTACTAAGACAGCAGTTCCCTTCTGAGAGAGCTCGTCTTTTGATAAGGGCTTCTTATCATTTCATAAACCCAGCTAGGACATGGGTTCTTTCCATAACTCAAGTTAGTAGCCTAAGTAAACCCCACATTCATTTAGAGGTGGCCCAGGATGCTGCGAAGGGTGCGCAGCTCCAAGGTGCCATAGTCTGTGTGTTTCCTTTGGTACCCAAGAGCCAGATGCAAATATAGCTCAGACCTGATGGGGGAAACACTTCCCACCCACCAGCTGACTTCTGATCTGCTGGTGCTGCTCTTTGTTGAATCCTTAATCCGTGTCTCTCTAAGTCTCTCTTTCACTTGATGGTCACATCACTGAGAAAGAGAGAGAGAGAGAGAGAGAGAGAGAGAGAGAGAGAGAGAGAAAGAAAGAAAGAAAGAAAGAAAGAAAGAAAGAAAGAAAGAAAGAAATAACTGAAGCAAAAATACAGGAACACAAGGCAGGAGTGGTGGCTTGTAAACCCAGTACTCCAGGAGGCTACGTCAGGAGGGTCACAAGTCACTAAAGAGCCCAGCCTGGGCAATTTAGACATTTAGCAAGTTTCAAAAAAAAAAAAAAAAGAAGAAGAAGAAGAAGAAGATCACTTGGTGCAGCTCAGTGCAGAGGCCTTGAAATCAATTCCCACAACCAACCAATAAATAAAATGAAACAGAGAACAGTTCCTGACTCTTCTTACCTGTCTAAGCAGCCTTTCTAGGTGTCTAAGTATCTTTATCAAACTTGTTAACTTCAAACTCTCAAGCAACAGCTGCCAATCTTCGGGACGATACCTTGACTCTTACATTCTTGTCTGTCTGTACTCTTGGCAGATAGACAAACAATCGAAGACCTTTAACCTCCCATCACTATGGTTTTTAAGGTAGTCCTAATGGCTTCACGGGCCAGCAGTAGACAAGTCGGTGTACTCGCACACAATTTGGCAGAAGATCCTGCTTATAGAGGAATTTCTTATGGTTGTCACTATATAACCAACATTTTTGTAAGTTGAGACTGCCAAAAAGATACAAAAGCAAACCCAAAAATATCAGGGTATGATAATTATGTTAATGACAGTTTGACAAATTTGTACCTTTATAATTAGCACACTTCAGTAAAAAATAAACCTTTTCTACTGCAATATGATATTTTTACTTCCTCTGATAGAGTCTTACCTCTTATTTTAATTCTAGGTCATACTTTTAAACCACCGTGAGAAGATTTTTTAGTGGATGTAAAAGAAGACACATGCTTTTTATAAAATTACTTCTATGGTAGAGCACTTGTTTGAGCCACCAGAAAATATTTCAATTAACTGAGAACAGTCAAAACTTTCACAATTTTTTTTCTCAAATATGTGCATCTAAAAAGTGCAAATATTTAACCAAAACTCATGGAAAAGTAAAATGTGAGGTTTTAAAATACAAATACTACCAATGCTTGGAATTTGTAAATACTAAGGGTGAGGATTTGAAGTCCAATTCGTATCTTCAAGCACTTAGGAATCCCAGTCCAGCACATTCCACTTCCTCAGCTCTTCTTAGCTTGTGTAATTTTCAAGGGTCGTTCCACATATTTTTTCTCTTGCTCATGGTGATGTCCATAGAGCTGCTTGCTTGAACTGGCTTTTGCCCATTGCATCGTGTGCACCCAGTGTATTTCAAGCCCCTTTGAAAAGTAGATATTCCACCTCGTAGTCTCACTGTCTGTCTGTCTGTGACTGCTGTCTCTCTCTCTCTCTCTCTCTCTCTGTGTGTGTGTGTATGTGTGTCTGTCTGTCTGTCTTGTCTGTCTGTGTCTGTCTCTCCCTCTTTCACAGTTCCTCTCTCTCTCTCTCTCTTTCTCTCTCTCTTCCCCTCCCTCCTTCCCTCCTCTCTCCACCACTTCTATGCCAGGACTGCAGACAAGTTAAAAAGGACTCAAAAAGGATCTGCTTCTGGCTTCAGAAAGGAGTTCTGGATTGAAGACCTCCAGGGTCTTTATAGTTTAATCAAATCAACCGGACTCAAAACTGTAGTCTGTCCCTCCCCTAAAACCAGCAGTTAAGCTATTGTGGCTATGGTGACGTAAAAAATCACTTTACCCCCAAAGAAACAGCTCTCCGTCCTTTGGGAGAGCATGCCAAGGATATGTGTTCAGTTTTATCAGTTGAAATGAAACCGTGTTTCAAAGCAGCCTGCACTTCCCCAGAACGAATGCTTACCATCCCACTGGCTCGGAGGCCGCCAGCACAGCAGTAATCCATCAGGGAGGTCACCGGCCACATTCCCAGAGCAGCTGACCCTGTCAGTCTTAGGAAAATACTGTTTACGCTGTAACTAATACCGGATACCAGCACAAGAGACAGAAACTAAATTAAAAAAGAGTTAGGCATAAGCCTCATTCCTGCTGGGACGACATCTCAAAAACAGTAGCCGCTAAGTTTCCCCAAATGATTTCTCTGTAAGAATGTCAGTAATAGTGGGGAGCTGGAGTCAAGTGGTAGAAAAAGTTTTGCAATATATCCAACTGTCACTTTTTAGTGTCCTGATGAAAATTCTTTAAGCTTCCCTAAGGACATAAGCTGTGGGATATTAAAAGTTGCCCGGAAGTGGTGTTCCTCATCATTTATACTGAGTGGATTTTAAAAATAAAATAGAAAGTTCTCCTGAAGTGAAATGCCAGTTACTCTGAGGAGGAAAGTAGGAATTATCCAGTAGACGGCCTGTGACAGGGCCGAACAAATGTCCCCATCATGCAGGGTAATTGCCTGCTACCCCTCCAGCAAGATACCCGCAGGGAAAAGCCCCCGGGGCCACCTTGGTCCTCACGGATAACAGTCCAGCTTTGGTGTCGCAAAGGAGGGGCCAGCTTGTCTGTGGATATATATCACCCCAGAGTAGCGTAAGCATCCCCAAAACAGTTGGCCACCTCATTCTGTATTTCATAATGGATAATATATATCTTAAATAATAAGAAAAATGCCACACCCATGCATTTGCCCCCTGTGGACTGCTCGCATCACTACTATCTGCCACAATTCCCACTAGCTGAATTTGAGGTAGACAATGTGTAAGTTAATGTTCATGGTTTTTTAAAGAAGAGCAGCAACACTATTATTTGGAGGTATTAATCTATTCTTTCTCCTCCAGTTCATAATTTGACAGTTATTGGCCAGGGTGGCAACATACTACCGGCTGGACCGGACAGTGTACTGGAGAAGTGTACCATCATGAGCTTCTTGGAGTGAGCCGGACACACTCAGCAACGATCCACTAAGGCAGGCTGTGCACTAACAAGTGATGAGCTCAGGCAGATGAAAAAAGGAGAAGGCTGTCTGCCTAGAAGCACCAGGCAAGATGTCACACTGGCGCTGGATTAGAGCTGGGTCAGCCTAGTCCTTGCTAGTAAATATGGTCTTTTCACAGAAGCTTTTAACCTTGCACAGGTTAAAAACTAAAAGGTTATGAACAATTTCCAGACTCAGAGAGTAAGAACCTGAAATAAGACTCTCTGGTGCCTCCCGTGGGCATTAACGGTTGAAAAGCACTGGTTTAACTACTTTTAAAACCCATAGAGACAGAGGAGGCAGGACATGTCAGGCATGAAGAAAAACTAAGGAAGTCAAAATGCGCACCACGTGCCCAAGGAATGGCAGGTAAAGATGGGGTATTTATTGAGTCCACATGGAAGATTCACGTCTGTCACCTGCCAGGAGTGACAAAACACACCATGACCATTTACCGTGGCACAGTGGCTTTGCTAATTGATTAACACGATGCTGTCTCATTTTGTACTCTTGATGAGATTCACGAATTTTGTAAATTTTGCAAATCAGCTGAGACTAAAGTTAAATAACTCTCCAAGTTCATGCAAACAAAATAATAGAGCCAGAATGCTAAACTAATATTTACTTTAGGCCAGCATTCCCAGTCTCCATTCCCAGAGGGTGGGTCCTCTCAGCCAGAATCCAACTCCAGTCGTGCCAGAGGCTCCTCCAGAGAGTGCACCGCGGAGTGGCCCATGCTCTCTGCCTCCTTCCTGCAAGAGTCAGGAGGCCACACTGGCAAGACTGCTCTGCTCCATGAGGATGATCATTCTTTTTCCCTTAAAAGTAGTACTTCATTGTATTACCAACCAAGTTTATAAACAATCTAGAAAATTCAGTTTCATAAATAAAGTAGACTTGAAGCATTTGTAGAAAAATGGGGTCGCCTTGAGTCAGCCATGCTTAGAAAAATAAACCAAGCACCAAAGATTACATATCAAATAGTGTCTCTTACATGAGTTTGCCACAGCACATGTGTCTAAAAGAACTTAATGTAGTAGAGAAAGTAGGAAACGGGGAGACAGACTGCTTAGACACAGGAAGGGACTTGGGGGCAAAGAGGGAATGGGGTGGCGGAGGGGGAGAAGAACAGGTCAGAAAGTAGTATGTACAGGCACTATTCTCCTAGTCGTTTGGAGTCAACAAGTAGGTGAATTTGTAGTGCATACATATGCAAATAACAGCCATGAGGAAAAAAGAAAATTTGGACAATACAAAAATGTCCAAAAAGGAAAATTTTTCGTAACCTGTAAAGCAACAGCTTGAATACATAAGTATTCACCCTGAGGTATATTGCTTTCTAGGCTTTTCGTCTATTTATAAAATTTATTTTTATTGACTATTTCATTCATCATGAACAACTCCCCCTACTGTTGATGCTTGCGTTCCTCGGGATATCTAACAGTTGGATGGTGGTAAACATACGTGTTGACTGGCCTGTCTAAGAGTCAGGGACAGACGTCAGAAAACAACACAAGTGAGAATAGGCTAGATATATATCTCACCTTAATGGACAGTGCTTCCTTTTAACTGGTACGAGAAAAATAATATATTAAAAAGCACAGACTACCTCATCGTATACACTAGGTCCCATGAAGGCTAAAATCAGAAACTAGAAGTCGTGAGAAACCACTTTCTCTCTGGGGTACTCAATTGAGGCCTCTGTCCATCATGATCCAATATTCCACAGACAGGAGGTATGGAGAAAGCAGAGGACAAGGCTGGGTTGTGTATTGTCAACCAAGTCCAGGAGGCTATACTAAAGGGTACACTGAAAGGTGGTTACAAGGAACCGGGAAGGATACTGAGCTGGTAGAAAAATGATGATCTGATATGATCAATGCACTAGGTAGGCACAGTTGGAAATATTACATTGGATTTCATTCATTTTTAATATATATAAGTCATTATAATAATAATGTAAAATATCTTAACCTCAACTTTAACAAAGATCTATTGAGAATTGGGGAAATTAAAACAAAACTGAACCGAGCAATCAAACCAAAATACATTAATATTTTGATGGGTTTTCATCTAGTAGTCACTTTTATTGTTACATTTCCAGATTTTTTCTATATCTTCCATTGCTTGGTTATAACAATGATGCATCAACTTTGTACCTTAATAAAGAATTGTTAATACTCCTATAAAGTTATGAAAAATACTTTAGCAAACAAAGCACCAAATCACAAAACACATTTCACTAACCATTTCCCAAGACATTGGAAACTTCCTTCTAGTTGTCCATATTTCAAAACAAATCTGAGATGCACACTCTGTGTACACAAAGCTATTTCTCCATTTTGAATTATTTAATTGAAATTGATTTCTGGATGCTGTGTTCTACTAGATTAAAGAAAACAAATATTGAGAGAATTCTTGATTGATATTAAGTTTCTTTCCAAAGGGACATGGTGATATGAAGGACTCACGGAAGTAGACACGTGAAAAAGCATCACTGCATGCTCCTCAGGGATCTTAGCACGGAGCACTGGGACTCGCTCAGTAACACACAACTCGCAGGCTGGCGGCAGCTCTGGCCCAAACCTGCACTTCAGTAAAGCCCAAAAAGAAATGGTGGGTTGTTCTTGGAACACATTCCCCTCCTCAAGCCCGGGCCTGCTGAAGCCATGTATGCTCCTGATGAACTGAAAGGAAAACGCCTAAAAACATGTTGTGAGTGGTTGAGATGTCCCCCTAGAATTTACCCAAAATATCAAAGGTGTATACTCCCCTATTATCTCAGGAACAGAAACAAGTCTACAATGAATAGCAGACTTTCATGATCACTCCCTCCCCATGACTATAATTTATTAATACAAATGTTGCTCCCAATTCCAGAAGTTCATTGAAGTATAATTTAGAATTAATAAGCCCAGGCAACAGTATATAGTTAATGTACGCCCCCAAGTTAGGGTCTTAATGTCGCCACAGAAAACCAAGTCTTTGTGATTATCTGAGCACCAGCTGTGCCGGGATCAGCAGCACAAGAGGAATTCTGTTAATTATCATTACCCAGAGGAAAATAATTAGTTATATTGTAGGGAGAATAAAAACAAATGTTGCTATTTCCATTTTAATTTCAATGGCTGAGGTTGATAAAACTCAAAATTGGTCCACCTATTTATGAAAATCATAGAGTGGTTAATGTAGCACTGGCAGATTGCACGTTAATGTTCATGTCTATAAATCAATTGGTACAGTGTTCATTGGTAATTGGTATGTTGTTTTCAGGGGTCATGAAGTAACTGCCAAGCCCCACTACAAACAGAGTGACTAAAACACCCTGAAAGGGGGTGACACAATCCAGTTTCTTTAAGACTCCAATGCATTTTAAATGTTTCATTTGTCCCTTTGCCCTTTCTTTAAATTTTTTCAAATTAACTTTCATTGTGCTCCACACCTGGCCGATGAATCCCAGAGCCATCATTTGAGAGCAACAAGAGGTGTTGGTCCCACATCCCATGAGAAGCTGGGGCCCATCGAGTCCTCCTTTCCTCAAGAGCCACTGGACATAGAATTCACTGTCCACCTTGGCTAGGGACACGTCTTCTAAAGCGACACTGGTGTTTCCTTGGAACAGGATAGGATTCCTAGAAAATGCTGAAGACAGGGGAAGACCATCCATGTACCTCAATGATGCTAGACGATGCCAGAGAAAACAAAGAATTGTTTTTAAATTGTTGGAGCTTCCAGAAAGCCTATAGAGGATAAAGTACAGGCAAGTATAAGCATCAAAAACCAAAACTACTTGCTGAAGCCTGACTATGGAGCAGACACAGCCTTGGCATGGGGTCTAGAACTCATGCCTGCATCTACAGATGTCAGTGATGGCGAATCCGTCTCTCATCGTGTTCTCCTGCCATCTACCGAGGCATATCTGTGTATTGTGAAGCATCTCCCAACCAGAGAGCCTCGCCAGGGGCCAAAGTAAGAGCCTGGCAAAGTATTTGAGTTCTATTTAAATCTTTATGGTTTTGATCATTTATATACATTCCCTGAGGCTTTGTTTCTTACCAGAAAAATAGGAATAACCGCTCTTTCTTAATACTCTCAAAAAATGATCATTACATATTAGTATTACCTGTGGAAGCTGCTTTTCCTGTAATTATTCTGGGTTGTTAGCAGGTACAGGTTAGCACCAACCTTCCGCCAGTGTCCACGGAGAGCATTTATTGTTGCAATTGAAGGAAACAACTCAGTGGCATGATATACTTGATTCTCATCATTGCTGTTGTGCTGCATGCTAATTATGTATAAATAATAATCCATGAATATAAATGGGTATAATTATGCTGCTTTTATAGCCACATCCTTTTTTAAAATTTTTCTCTTCTCATCTTACCATTCTTTATGTCTGTAATTAGCATCATAGCATCAGTGTCAGCGATTTTTTTAACATTGGCTTCACTGTCATTATTCATAGGAAAAATCACCTATAATTAAAGACTAAAGCACTTGCCCCAGGCCAAGATGCCCTTGCCCCAGTGATCAGCGCCTCAACCCGCGGTTCCCACACCAGCAGCAAGAGCTGTGTGGTATCAGGGCTGTGACAGGAACTCGCTGAGGCCTCCACAGAGCCGCGCCCCCTGGGAGCTGGAGGCCAGCATCTGCTGGTGGGGCTGTGGCCACCATTGGTCAGCAGGTCCACAATTTCGGAAGATGGGGGAGCCACTGAGAAGATGGAGACCACAAGCCGGGGCCCAGTGAGTGCCGCCATCTTTACTCCTGTGTGTCCACTGGATTCCACACTGTACTTCCAGAGCAAGAAGTTCCTTTCTTCACCAACTGTACAGGAAATTTGGGAGAATGTGGTTCCAAGCTTAGCAGGTTGTCCACGAGCACAATTCAATGCAAAGCCTGAGAGAGGAAAAAATCATTTGGGGACGGGAAGATTTAAGATAGAGGAAAAGAAGGAATTCACTTAACACTGACAAAGATTTTATATTTAGAGTTGAAATAAGCTACTAGGAGGAATCTAACAATTTATGTCTTTAATTCACAACAATGTTTTATACAGTTTTATTACTTTATGCTTGAGATACACAATAAGTACTTTCTTCTTGTACAATTGATACATTTATAGATCGTGTCCTATTTGTTTTACTTCCTTGTCCCCTCCCCACTCTCTGTCTAACTCCATCCCCAGGACCCCATTCCAAGTCTACTGCCCCTTTTCTGTCATCTATTTTTTTATTATGCTCTTTAAATTATTTATTGTTTCGGTTTCTTTTATCAGAGAAACCAAAAAACAAAAATTTTGAAATGCTGTCAAGACTATTTAGGAAGAGTCAACTGCTCACATGTGGAGGTGCGTATTTGCCTCTCCTCTCACAGGTGCTGGGAAGGTTTTTTAATATTACAAGGATTGAACACCTGTGACTCCACCAGCCAGAAAAGTAGACCTGTTTGGAAATCTTGCTTTTTTGAATATCTGACATGAAGAAGCAATGCTACTCCTGTTTCTGTAATCATTACAAAACCAAATCTTACCAGAACCGACTCCTAACCTATCCAAGATGACAACCCAGTGAGTCTCCTCCATTTGATCACAAGTAAGTACATCTTAAATGGTACATGAGAAAAGCTTATTTAGGTTTCTTTTGAATCACAGCAAGCAACAGCTATCCAGGTATCGCCCATATTGGAAAAGCTCTATTCTAAGTGATATCAGAAGCATGACAGTAGGATCCTTGGTAAACTGGGAGGGAAGTGGTGGCACACGCCTGGAATCCCAGCACTCAGGAGACTGAGGCAGGAGGATTGCCATGAGTCCAAGACTAGACTAGACCACATAGTGAGTTCAAGACCAGCCTGGGCTACTGAGCAAATCCCTGTCTCAAAAAAAAAAGGGTCCTTGCACTGCGAATTCAAGCATTTTATCTTATCTCCAATATGAACTTGTCGCTTTCTCTTCCTACATCAACTAAGTCAGGAAACTTTCTACTTTTCTTTTTGTTATGGAAGCCTAATGCTGCCCACACAATAAGGTGCTCAGTAAATGCCACCTACTCTCTAAGCGAGAAGTCTCTGCCCTCCTCATGTTGCCAGGCTGCCCCACAACCACAGCCTCAGAGGTCCTCACACATGCACACAACCCCCTGCGTTCACATCATTTTTACTTATGTAACTGAGGCTTGTACTTGGATTCTTTCTGGTGGGACAGTTTACCAAAACCCCAAAACCCCTAATGATAATCAGCAAGGATCTCTCTCGTCTGAATGTCCTCAGTAGTCACCCACAGTGCTAATAACATGACGATATTCACACTTGACATCCACTGACAACCTCCTTGGCTAGATAGCCCTGGTGACACTATAGATGTTTTCTAAAAGACGATTCTGAGGGCCAATGAGGTAAAGCAGTTAGCCGATGTCAGCAAGATGCTTTCTAGTAACTAGGAGTCACATCTCAAGGCTTAGACTCCTACATGCTTTTTGTTTGTTATAATCTGTAGAGGTTGTTTCGGATTATGTCTTTTGAAGAGCTGTCACTTTAGAGGCACAGAAATTATACACAGGACAATTGAAAACATTCTTAATACAGAAGTATTTCATTGCTGTGCACTAAAGAAGTTAGCACAGCCAACAGTAACTCCCTGGCCATGTGGTCAGCGCATGTCTGGAAAGACAGATTGCCTGCACCCCACCTCGGTAAGAACTGCTAGCCAAGCAAGCTAATACAATGCTTCATTCTGCACTACAAGTAGCAAATACGTTTTCATGACCAACCAATAACCTTAAAGTAGTCTAAGGAGCATATTTTAAGAGAGCAGAAAATAAAGATGGCCAGCTCAATGCCAGCTCAACTCCAGCCTGTCAATGTCACAGAGGAACAGAGACTTACTGGTGTTTCTACATCTTCTCATTTTCCCGGAAAAACTGGGTCCATTTGTGAAGCACTCTGAATTTTTTAAACTAATTCAGTGTTTTATGCTGTACAAGATAAAAGTTATCCATGTTTATAGTCAGATTAGGCCACCAGATCACCGAGGTAGCCTCTACCAAATATTATCTCAAGAAAACTATTTGACTTGTTTGTCCTTGAGTTCCAGGACAATGGAGACAAGATGAAGTCCTGCCGCATTAGAATCAGGTGGAAATAGAAGTCTGCGGCATTGCTAGTAAGCCCAGGGCAAAAGCGAAAGATCTGAAGGAGGTGCTTGACTTAATGTGCATCCCTTGTGCCTGTACAGAATCACTTGCAGTCCTTGAGGAAGCGTGCTCTCTGCCCCTTGGCGGACCTCCATACTCGCCTTTACCTGCACCACTTAGGTCTCAGATGAATTCCCCTGGTCCAAGTACTAGGTAGCAACTCTGACCCCAGTCTGGTACATTTGGGGCATTTAGCTCTCTGATTTGTCACTCACACACTCCTACACTGTACTTGTCCATTTTCTTGATGGGTCAGGAAGCTTTGTAAAGGTAAAAATCGCTGTCTCATTAGTGTTTTTTGTCTAACTTTTAAAACATCATTCATAAGCTACTGAATCAAATTTCTTCGGGGAAATGTGTATCGTAACAATGATATCCTATATAACTTTTTAGATAACAAAATTGAAAAGTGAAATATTGTTTGTTACAACATTTTTATTTTCACGTGACAGATCCTCTTAAGAACAGAGGCATAAATATTTCTTAAATTATAGACTAAAATTGATCCTTTCCCTTAGTTCCTGATTTAAAAGTAGATACGATGGCTGGACTGACAGCAGCCATCTTGTGAGCATGAGCAAATGCTTGGAGAACTGCAGAGACATGGGGCCCAGTATCTCTGCATCATTGAACCCAGTCTCATTACCTAATAATGTCTAAATTTGTTGTTTAGGAAAAATATTCTAGAGCTTTTAATTCTAAGCTGTAATACTTTCATGAGGGGTAGTATTTACTTGAGGAAAGAATGGGAAGATCCTAGGAGGAGAGATTTGTTCTGCTAAAGGTAAATAAATGATAGGTCATACATAAATTAATTAGGGTAGAGGAGAAACTGCATGCAATGTTACTGTTATTTTCTGTCTCTCCTCAGCAGATACACACACACACACACACACACACACACACACACAAAGTTGCTCACTAACTGAAAGCTATTTATTTCAGTGGAAAGCAATTTCAGGAACCAAGGCATCTGTACATGAAGCAAAGAGCAGGTTGTGAGGGACATACCACAATAAGAAAAAATCCATACAATTACTTCAATCATTTCTTCCAGTGGAATATAAGGAACAAAGACATTCCATTATTATTTAGAGCTATTGTCTATGAACTTTAGAGAATATACTTAAAGGAAGCATTAGAAAAATGTTAATGTGCCCATAACTTTATTTTATTGGCCATTTCAGTCCAATTTATCTGGTTTTTAGCTTAAGTTCCAGCTAGTTTTTGTAGATGGAAGCAACGTAAACAGGGTTGGATTTTGTGGTTGTTTTCTTCCTGTTGAAAACAACTTCAGTGAAACTGGTTAAATTATAACTAAGCATTGACCCAACTACAATGTTAGAGAAATATACGTGGCAAAAATACTAAAAATGGTTCTCCAGAAAAGGAGTCAAGCAAATAGAAAGAAAGCACTTCCGGGCAATCTTAATAGGGGATGACATCTTCACTGGTGTTGTCGTCTGTCTCAAATCATGGATCCCGAGGCTTGGGTGGTCTGAAGCTGAAGGACTGAGCAGGGCAATCCGGGTAACTCTGAGATAATCAGAGATTATAGCAGATGAGTTGAAAGGATTTCAAAAGAAAAAAGCCAACAGGGAAAACAATGATAATTCAAATGCCAGGAACCACCAAAGACCACAGGTCATTGAGCGCAGACAGCTACAGGCAAAGGCGAGGCAGAAGCATGAACCCAACAGGGCAGCAGCATGGAAAAACTGGAGCCGGGGTAATCCGGTATAGGTGGTCAGCCAATAGGAAAGGACCCAACGTTTCAGGAATGTTATCCCCATTTTACCATTTTATGAGCAACGTATGACAGGTGCATTATTTATCAGATGATAATCAGACTGGAATCAAAAGGGTTCACCTACACATTAAAAGGCCATTTTCAATTTGCATAGATGTTGGTAAACTTCAGAAGAATCTCAAAGTACTAAATGCCAATTTTTTTTTTTCATCTCAAACTTTACTGCTTAGCAACCACTAAAGTGAAATTACTTACAAAATGGCTTAATCAAAATCCCAAATGCTAATGGGTGAATGTGTTATTTGCAAGCATCATTTAGGAGGCAGATTTCACCAGAATGAAATTCTCGTTAATTCTATGTTATGAAATACAGATGAGAACCAGAAAAAGCCAGAGGGCAGATATTCAAATCTTTGCCAAAGATCCTTTCCAAGCTTGGCTATTTTATGACTGCTATAGACTGCTAGGATTCACAGTGAAAGGAAAATTCACCGTGCCTATTGCCAGATTGAAGCAAAATTATAAAGCTACATAGGGTGAGAAACACGAGGTGGCACTGGGTAGGTCGCCCCCGCCTGCTCAGACTCCACTCCCTCGTCATCACATCTGCACCTGTAGGCTCTGTGTGCCTGCAAGTTTATTCACCAAGAGTATACATGCAGAGATGAGAACCACAAATGTAACAAAGAAATGGACAGATGAAAACAAATTTGCTTGAGAATATTCAGTGAATGGGGCTCAGAAAATAGAACCATACTAAACAGGCAAATAGTGCAAGTCAAAGTGTGGTACTGGGTTGGATCGATTATGATTTCCACATGCTGCCGCCTAGTTCCTTGGTTTGGAAAGGACATGCTGAGATCACTAATTTTATAGCTGTTAAGAGGCAGTGGATAAAGGAATATTAGTGGTTCTCCATAAAACGTGCAACATTAAACTCGAGCAAACGCGTTTATTTAATCCAACTCATGACCACTCTGAATCAGAGCAGCATTCTTATCACTGTGAGCTAAATGAGGCTTATCACAAATGACGTCACTGCAGACCTTAGCGTATTAAGCAGTGCGTGAAACTAAAAAGACCTGAGAACCGCAAAACTAAATTTCATGCACAAAAAATCAGACTAATATCTAAACAATTGAGTTATCAAGTGGGAACTGACTTCCAACAACCTCAATGATCATTTTACCTCTGAATAACTTTCACGTTTTATATGTGCTGCAAAGCCTGCATTGTCTTTTATTGTCATGCAAACTATGTGACAATTCCCTGTGTCACTACACTGCATACCTACCACATGAAGGCTGCACCTTTGCTCTGAGACCACGCTTTTCAAAGAGAAGTTAAACACTCCCCTATCCCATCCTGACTGGGCTACTTATTAAGCAGATAAAATATCAAAGCCCAAAAAATATTTAGTAGCAGAGCTTAGGAACCTGCCTATGTGATGTGTATGTGCACATAATACTCAAGTTCATTGTAAACATTATGTATTGCATACACACACACACACACACACACACATACACACACACATATATATATATACACTAATAAGAATGGTGGAAAATAAAGAAAAAATAAAGTTTGAGAAGTGATCTAAGGAAGGGATTGCAGATTTCTGGGTAGATTTTGACTTTTAGAAGTAGATTAATGTTTGGCATGCTCAAAAAAGTTAAGACCAAGGGGATGGAAAGATGATAAATTGAAATAAATGAGTCCAATTATAATGGCAGGCCAAAAATTAAAAAAAAAAAAACATTACTTCAAATAACTTACAGACACAGGTTAGATTGGTCACCCTAAATGTCCTTAGGTATAAATGGGGTAGAAAAACAGAAGAAACGGACATTTGAGCTCCTGAGCTGTTCTTAGTAGTTCATTCACACATTCATTTTGTGGGAGAGCCAGGTGAAGCCATTCTGAAACACTGTGGATTTAATACAGAGGCTCTGAGTAAATGAGCACCTGTGCTGTTGTGTTCAGAACCCAGGACCGTCTCTGTAAAAGACGCACATGTAGAACAGGAGAGGGCAGCAGAGATAAATTAGAATTGGAGGAGTTGCTGTAGACTCCTGGTATCTCAAAATATTTGTGTGTGTGTTTGTACGTGTACATATGTGTGTGTGTTATAAGGTAGGCATGTGTGCATACATGTGTACATGTGTGTGTTGTGCATGTAGGTGTGCGTGTACACATTTATACATACAAGCTTCTTTTTTTGCCTCTTTTCTCTAAACAAATCTAGAAACAGAGACACACTGGAGAAATGAACACAGCTAGCACAGGGATATTCTTTACTCAAAGAAAATAGGACACTGGAATCAGGGCTTAGGAAGGGTAAGTACAAGGCAGGCCTAGAATATTTTGCTACTCTAGAACGTAAGAGCATAATGGTTATATGTTGTAGATATGTAAAGCCATGTTGAATGGACAGCCAACAGGTAGATCTGGGGACATGGGAGCATGTGTTGTGTGTCTCACATACAACATGATGTGGGGCAGGGAGACAGAAATCCCTGAATCCATGCAGATAATACATACATCTATTGTCTGAATGTAGGTATTCCCCAAAATTCATACGTTGAAGTCCATCTATCACCATGATGGTAGGTGAGCCTTTGGGGTGGTAAGTGGGTTAGGAGGGCTGGACCCTAGTGTGTGACATTAGGACCCACACAAAGTGGCCTGAGGGAGCTCGTTTGCTCCTTCTGCCACGTCAGAGTACAGAGAAGACACCAGCTATAAGGAGAGGACCTTTATAAAACACAGACTGCTGATGTGTTGATCTTGGAATTTGTAGCTTCCATTACTGAGCAATAAGTTTCTCTTGTTTATAAATTACTCAGTCTAAGGTAGTTTGTCATAGCTGCTGAGAAGACTAAGCCAGGTGCATATAAACATAAATAGAAAGAGTGTCGGGAAGTCCTTAGTTACGGCACGCTCACTAAAGTCAGGCCTACGCAGAGAAGATGAGTACAGCCCCTGTGTGAGGAGGACGTGCAAATTCATGAAGCATTCCATATTTGAAAACTAAAAAAAAAAAGAGTGTCCCATGCTGGTAGGCCAACACGGAGAGCATGCTGCGGGGATCCTCACGTACATGTGATCTCACAGTGGTGGGTTCAGGCAACTCTCACACGTGGGTGCTCAGTCTACGGGGAGATTTTAATGAAGAACAGGACGGTTGCTTGCTTTCACCATGTTTACAAGGGACAAAGACAGTCACAGTCTAACCTGGAGAAACGAGACCGCACTTCCGCGAGATGGCATCACCAGTGAAGGGCAGGTGTGACTTTGAAAAACACAGCATCACACATGTGGTGTTCTAGCCACGAGGGCGTGGCCAGAACCTCATGGCGAGGAGACCTCAGACAGCTCAAAATAAGACTTCTAGTTTCAAAACCACCCACGTCATAAAAAAGGCTGACTAAACCTTCTTCTCAAAGCTTTTGTGAAACCCAAGTATTGTATTTACATAGCACACCGTTGTTCACACGCCTGGGTTTAGGTCGGTGTGCGTAGCCATCACGAGGTACACACGCACATGGAAGCGGGTGGGCAAAGGTCTAGCAGCTGAGCCACCGCTGACGACGCCGAATCCGGGTGAAGCAGCCACTCTTGCTCTCTGTGCTCTTCTTGGTCATGTCACTTCTACAAGTTATGGAAAATAGTTTCTAAATAATTTTAAGGTCTTCAAGAAATGTTTGATGACTTACCAGTGAAATTCGTAATGCATAAATCATGTTTTAATAAGTACACCAGTGGGGGTACATACCTGTAATGCCATCAGTCTGGAAGGCTGAGGAAGGAGGATTTCAAATTCGAGCCCAACCTGGACAATTTAGTGACTTAGTAGGGATCCGCCTCAAAATTAAAAAAAAAAAAAAAAGGATGTAGCTCAGTGTGAAGGTCCTACGTTCAGTCCCAGCACCACCACCACTACCACTACACACACAGTGTATGGCAAAATAAGCATTTATTTATTAAAAACACTGACCTTTAAATCATCTAAAGGTACACAGAATCGACCAAGCAAGAGAGCTGGACGTTCACTCAGCATAGCAGATGAGTCAGTCTACGAGAGGCAGCAAAGTCAAGGCTGACGAAATGAAGCAGCCCGCTGATATCCAGGGAGGAAACAAGAAAGCGCTTGTGTCCTGGAGCCTTCCACCCTCTTCACTCAGGCCGTGGGCCCAGTT
Source organism: Ctenodactylus gundi (assembly GCA_004027205.1). Lineage (NCBI taxonomy): Eukaryota > Metazoa > Chordata > Mammalia > Rodentia > Ctenodactylidae > Ctenodactylus > Ctenodactylus gundi. The sequence goes on from PVKB01000456.1 coordinate 397,168, forward strand.
TGCCAGGCAGTCCTGCTTCTAAAGGGTCGCAGCCATTCCTTGACTTATTCTGAAGCCTCAATTGCTGCCCAACAAGCCCTGCCCGGGGCCTCAGGTGGCACTCCTTTCCTTAATATCTGAACTTAGCTGCTACGAAGAGACTCCTGAGTATCTGATAAACACATTCTTAAGGAGATCACAATCCCAGCACCACCACAGACACAGAGAGAACCGGGCGCTGTGCACATTTTTTAACAACTACCCTGGACACGAGGGGGATAAAGAATGAGACTCTCCCTTGCGGGGACATACGGCTGAGTGTGACACTCAGAGCACACACATACAAAGATAGGCCGGAAAGTTTCTGCACACCACCTGCATCTCTGCAGGTCGTCTGCTAAGAGCGTTTTTCGTGATTCGGTAATGACCAGAAAAACCTTGTCCTTTTTTCTTCCTGCTCTGCTTCCCTTTACAGAGGAAGAGGCTGAACAACATTTATCTCCAGTAAAATACTAGCCACTGAAATGTGGATTAAGTCCAATCGAGCCCTTTATAAATTGCTCCCAGCACTGTTACGCCACTGCTCTAAGAAATCTTTCTCTTTTTGGTAGAAAAAAAATAAAGAGCGAGAGAAGGAATATCCACACAAACAACTACATAAAACCCAGAAATACTGATAGGACGAAAGTAGGGAAGACCAGCAGAGATTAACACCAATGGCAGAATAAAAGAGGAAACCCTTTAATAGGGCAGTGAATGAAACGAGAAAATGAAAAACGATAAAAGCATTTGTTCAAAACAGGCCAGTTCGGACTGAACGTTCTCTAATTTTTATACTAGGGACCTACAAAGGAGCCCAGCTGACACACTGCAGGAGCCACTAATGGCAAAGCAAATATATTTTGTTTATGAGCTATTGCAAGAATCTAGGCTCCCACAAACAGAAGCCTCTGTGTCATCAATTTCCTTATACCTAGAACAAGGCCATTTCATGTAAGTCTGTAATGTCCATTTTGGGGTTAAACCCACTGGAAATGTAACAGAAATTTTTTTGAATGAGTGGTTCTGAGAATACTCTATTGGCAGTATTTTAAGAAATATTTTTCAATGTTTCGAACCACTGAGAAAAAAGGACATTTCATTTTGTAAGAAGTCAGTAACTTGTTTTTTTATTCTTTTCACTTATCAGTTGAAATTTAAGAAGATTAAATCAGGGAGAAACAAATTAGTTTTAACAATTTGCTACGGAAAACCTACACCACGCCCCTGCGACAGAACTCTCTTCACTTGCTTTTGTCAAGATCGGTTAATCCCAGAATCGAGTCCCTCTCTCTCCGGTAACGTTACCTGTTACTGCTGCCAAGAAATGTTTGATGACTTACCAGTGTTTTTTCACATTAAATTTTCTGGGATTTATACACCTGGGTTTTTTTTTTTTATCATTCTTGGTTACTGATAGCTAACTTGTGTTTCAATGTCTTTAATATAACTTCTTTCTAGGAGATGGGCCTAATAAGAATGCTTCCTGAAATATAGATTAAAAAGTTATTTGATCTCAAATGCACACGCAGATCTAGCCCCTGTGTGATCTATGATATGGCTTCTTAGGATCATAATAAAGACACTTCTAAATCTGACTTGGGTGGGATTAGCACGCTGTAACTCTGTAACTTTTAAAGAATGCACTCTTCAGACTTTGTGTAATCCAATTGTCCCATGTGCAGATTGTTTGCTATGTTGCGTCTACCATGGTACCAACCTCAGTCCTCAAACATAAACTGAGCTGGACAGAGGATTGGTCATTCATTAACTCTTTGCATTGCCTCTCTAGCACCTCCAAGGAGGGATAATCTATTTCTTGAGCTTTTTTTTTTCTTTCCTGATTCAATCTATTAGGTTCCAAACTCTCCCTAACCTACCCAATCCAGCAATTACAAGGTCAAGGACAAGTAAAGTCTGGAGATACAGTTGCTAGGATAACAGAAGGGTCCCGGGTACACAAAAGGTGAGCCCCCTGGTCACTCCTCCTGCTTGGCCCTCCCTCCCAAGCAGTCTCCTAGTCCTCCAGCAAAAATCTCAATGGAGGGAATAGTGACCCCACCCCAGTAAGAACAAAGCAACACTTTGACATTTTGAGACTAGCCACAAAGGTTAACGGAACCACAAAGCCCAATTAGAAACATGGGAAAACATTTGGAGTGATCATTAATAAGAACTAGGTGTGAAAAACTTTATAGAGTAGGAAATGTGGAGCCTAGCAAATCAAGAATTCAGGAACTACTTCTTCCCATTGTAAAAAAGTGATTAAGAGAGCCATGCTGGGAGCAATAACTGTAACTAATTTTATCATATGGATATTACCTAATTTTTTTCTTCTCTGGGGCTTTGTAGAAGTAATCCTTTTCTCTAACAAGGTAAAATTATTGAAAATTAATTTTTTGCAGAAGTGTTTAGGTGTTTGCTTTCAGGGTCCGAAGTTTTTCCCCCTGTTTTCCAAACAAAAGAAGCAGGTTGGCTGGTGCAAGTAACCTTCCTCACAAGCAGATGCCAAGGTGGATACGGAACCACCACCTGGGAAAGGCTGGGGACCAAGATGGATTAGTCAAAGGGAAAACCAAAATACCATGAAGATCCAGAGAGCCTCAGCCAGCTGCTCCAGGGGAAATGGCCGGCTTTATCCTGCTCCTGCCTGGGTAGAGGGAGGCTGAGCAGGTGGTCCCACCGCTGAGGCAGGTGCGCAGTCAGCAAAGGCTGAAGGTGTAGTGGCTAGCCTAGCAGAACGGTGCCCGGTGCACGGCAGGTGAGTCCCTGCTGTCTCCTGCCCTGTGCGTCCCCCCTGCCCTGTGCGTCCCTCCTCTGAAATCCCAACGAGGGAGCAGTAGCTCCAACCCAACACAGACTAGTAGGAAGGGAATGGAACCGCAAACTTCAGTTAGAAGGGAAACTCAGAAGGACATGGCACCCAGCAGCCGGCCAGTAAGTTGTCGCGCAGGAGGACATAGTCACCGCCCCGTCCCCTGCTCCCGTGTCAGCCCACTCGGGGCCTGCGCTCATTCAGGGCTGTAGGGACATGTCATTTAACATTCTTAAACCACTTTTTAAAGCACAAAGACAGTAACTCACAGGAAGGCTAGCATGGGGCACGTTCCCTTGGTTGTTGAACCTGGTTTCATCGCAGGCTTACTATGGGGAACCCCCCCACTCCCCCAGTTTCTGGTCTCCGCCCTGACTCTGCAGCTGCTCTGCTTCAGGATTCCCCTGCAGCAAGCAGCAGGAAGGGACTGGAAGCGCATCCTTCATCTTCAAACCCTCCTCAGGGTGACGCTGGGCTTGCTCCTGGGTTCCGGGCCACAGACCAAAACGGGGACGTTGATTACACAAGCAACAAGCGCCATGCGTTCCTCTCAAACAGGACTGGCGGGGCTGCCTACAGAGGCCAGGCCCAGGCCGCCGCGCCCCAGGCCCTCCTCCATCGGGCTGTCCCGGGGTCCCAGCTCCTGCCAGCGTAGTCGCCTTCGTCGCCCAGCCGAGCTGCTCCGCTATGTTGCTATGGGGACGACACTGTAGACCATCACTTGCCGCTTCCGCCTGGCGCTGCCCTTGCCCCTCCACCCGAACATGGCAGCGCTGGGACAGAGCACGAGATCCCAGGCAGCTGCCAACCGCGCGAGGGTAGCAGGAGCTCCAGGCCCAAGCGCAGCCATCGCTCGGGCTCCGGCCGGCTTAGCCGCTCTGGCTCTGGGTGTGCATCTGAGTTCTGACCTTCTTCCTCACGGGCATGAGTCACTGAATTCGATTTTTTTTGTACCTGTTTCCTCCACTTTAAATCATAGTGGGAGGGTGTGTGGTTGGTGCCAACGCTGACTGAGCCCAAGTACCCAGCGCTGGGGCCATCGCTGCTGGGAAGTCAGTCTCTGTCCTAAATCAACCATCTCGCAAGCAAGAATAAACTTGAGATACCTCTTGAACAAAAAAGCCTGAAGTTTTGCCTCTAGTGTTTTTAACAAGAGAACAATCAGTAGAAAGCTCTGGGTGTGGCTGGCCTGAGGCTGTAGTGATGGCTCTCTATAAACCTTCAGCCAACCCGGAGAGTCTTTGAAACACTCAACAGCTTATGGCTGCTTCTTCTAAAGTTCGCCCTAAAAAGCAAACTGCCACCAAGAAAAACCAGCATGAAGCTGTCCTGGTGTTTTCTCCTGGGTGACACTGACCCCTGCTGGTCAGCATCTCGGGTGCAGCCTCCTTTGGAAGAAGCCGATTTTGCAAATATCTGCTACTGAGCAAATGCAGCTGGCCTAGAATTGCAGTTATTTGGAAAGGTGTGCCTCAGGGCATTTGTATGGGACAGAGGCTTGGAAATGGACTTAGAAATAGCTCACTTATGCATGTGAAGAGTAGAATTTTAAAAATAACGTGTCAAGTAAATTTCATCTTTTCTCCCTGTAAAATAAGTCGAAAATTCTTAAAGAAATCGATTTGATTTTTTTGACATCTTTATAAGTCTTTTAAATTTGCCAATGGTCATTATATGTTTATAGAAAATGAAGGTCACAGGGGCAGAAAGCATATCCCAGTGGTTAGAGCACTGGCATAGCATGTGCAAGGCCCTGGGTTCAATTTCCAAAACCAACTTTAAAAAAAAAAAATGAGCTGGATAAGGTGGTGCCCATGCTTGTAATCTCAGAACTTGAGATGAATTCAGTGCCCGCCTGGACTACAGAGCATGACCCTGCCTCAGAGAGAGAGAGATATAGAGAGACAGAGAGAGAGAGAGAGAGAGAGAGAGAGAGAGAGAGAGAGAGAGGCAGAGTTGGCATTACAAATGCAGCCAAGATGCCAATGCATAGTGGGTCCAGGGGACTCGGCCAAGATGAAGTCCAGGACAACAGCAGAGGGCACTGCATCACACCACACTGAAATCAAGAACAAAGCCATCTGGACACACCTACAGCTGTCACAACTTCCTGTGACAGCTTCTCTGAACTCTGTCTGGGTTAGGAAGCATTAGACAATAGTTTCCCAGCTCTGCCACTTACTAGAAGTGACCTTTGGACTTCTATTTCTTTATTCATAAAATATTCCAACCAACAACCTACTCAGTTTACCTTGAAAAGTTATGTAGATCAAATGAAATAATGTTTATGCAAATACGGTCAACATTTTCCAAGATACAGACACACCACAGAATCAGAAAAAGGTCTCCTAAACAGGTAAGACGGGGCCAGCCATGGACACCAGGAAGAGGCTGAGCAAGCACTGTCCCCAGGCAGAAAACGCATCCCTACCAGGACCAGGTGCTCCCGTTGAGCCTCTAGGCGAAAGCTCTCAAAAGCCACGGTCCCCCAGGCACGTTGTGAGTGAGAGGAGACAGGAGGCAGCCCCAACTTCCTCTCTGGCTCTCCATGTGAATTTAAACAGATAGCTTATCCATTCTTCATTGGAACAAGCTAGTCTTGAGTTGGTTTAAAATTACCATGAAAGAAAATCACACATGCCCTTCCATTAACTCTACTTACTGATTCTAAGTGACATTTTATTTGGAGCTGCCAGAGCAGGATTACAGGATGCAAGGCCCACTGAGTAGACGTGTGCCTCTAGCCTACTCCGGGCCTTGCGTGCGTATGACACAGGGATCCTGGGCAGGGCTCCGCTCTTCCCAGCTTCCAGGCATCACCGGCTCTGATCATTTGACTCCACGTGGTAAGAAAGTAGCCACACAGAGGGGGTTGAGTCACAGAGCGATATCACATGCCCACTGTTTCCAGTTGTTTAGAATAACTAAACTGTTGCACATAATTGAAGAAGCTCCTTTAAAATTTAGAACTCCCCTTATTCCCCTCCCCCAAAAAAAACCAAATGGAATTAATTTTCACCTTAGAGACAATCTCCTAATTGGACTGGGGAAAAAAAAAAAAAAACACTTGTAGAAGACGAATCAGAATAGCTCCCAGAATGCTGATCCTGGTTGTGCTGTTCTTTTCACAGCCCGTGGAAAGCGGGTCTAGTTGGGATTGTGTCTTTGGCAGAGCTGTCCAAGTGGAGAAGCCATTTCCAAGGCAGTCAAGAGGAAAAGATCCCAGCAGCAATTTCTATGTTTTGTCTCATTATTTTAAAAGTTATAATTTTGTATATTTTTAAGATACACATAATGGAATAATACCATAGTTACATAATTTATATGTGTATATGGTACATAAACATTTGTATTCGTGTCAGTGCTGAACCTCAAAAATATTTATAGAAAAGAGTTAAGGCACATATCACAGTGATTTCTGCCTACCCATGCTTACAGCCACCCAATTCCTACTAGCTAAATCTTGGAATTTGTCAAGATGTCCATCAACAGATTTGTGCATAAAGAAAATATGGCATATATCCACACTGGAGTACTACTCTGCCATTAAAAAAAATAAATTTAAGTCATTTGCAAGAAAATAGATGCACCTTGAGACTATTATGCCTTGTGAAATGGGCCGGACACAGAAGCTTAAATATCACCATGTTTCTCTAATATGAGAAAGCCAAAGTGTAAGTAAAGGATCCAACTAAGAATGAGGGCAGGAAGCAGGGAGACGATTTGGTAAAGAGGGCGGGGTGCTGAGAGAGTGGGAGGGGAGGCAAAAGAGATGAGGATGCAGAGCACCTGTGTGTCGATTCCCCAAGTTGAATGTAATGATTTTGTATTACAAACTAACAAAAAGAATAACTTTGAAAAAGGTTTGCAGAGTATGGAAATACAACCAAGAATATTCGGTTACATAAAAATAAAGCAAAATAAATAAATAAATAAAATCACAAATTGCCCAGTAAGTTGGTTGATTCTAAAAGATCAATTATCCCAAGCTCCTAGGTATCACAATCTAATTCCAAAATTTTTGAAGTATTATTCTAAACAAAACCAGAAAAGAGTAAAGATTCATTAATATAAATCGATCACAACTAAAAGAACAAATAGTTGAATGATGTTGCAGACATCGTCTCGTAAGGCGTCCTCGCTCTCAACAGAAGTGGTGTTACAGCATTGTAGCCGTTAAAATCTACTTGGCATTTGAGCACTTCTTCAATCCCAGAATACTCATTGAGGTTTTCTTCCATTTGAAAGTCTTGGAAATCCAAGAACTTCATCTTCAAAATGGCACAGCTAATGGCAAGAAGAGTAGGGTATCACGTCTTTATCAAAAAACAGAGCTCTGGGTACTGACTTCTGGTGCAACAGAAGGAATCACAGGCAGAAAGGTGGTGAAGCATTGGCCTAGTCACAGCACGCCGGAGCCACCGGGCCTGTTAACAAGTGTCACTCACTCTTGGGCCGTGGTTCCCCTCCAGAAATGACATGCCTTTCATTGATGAGCAGTCTGCTGAATCCTCTAAGCCAGGCTCCAAGACAATGTTTTCATGAGGAAAGAGTGAACTTGTTACTTATATTTCACAACATCTGAAGCTAGATTTTAATTAAGTAAAAGTGATACAAACGGTCACCTCATTGTGACAGAATCCAACCCCACTGCCACGGAGACATTGGCTTCCTCCAGCCCCGGTGAAGAAAACCAGGGTGACGGGTGCTCTGGGCCTGGTGCCTGCAAAACAAAGAAGGGGCCCCTGTGCTCCTCAGCTGGGGCCCAAAGGGGAGACATGAGGGGTTTCCAATGGAGTACCTTTATCTGCACACAAATGATTAATACAAGGTCTTAAACAATAAATTATTGCTGTTCAACAACTTCATTGCCTAAAGCCTATTATTTTCCCTAGCTTGAGGTTGAGAGAAAAACAAGAGGTTCTGTTAGCCTTGGTAAGGTTTCAGCTTGCTGTCTTTCCTAAATTCTGCCCGTCCTTTGGATAAACCATGTCTGCTCAGAATGTCCTACCTAAAAATTAACAAATCGGCCTGTCTATCAACAGCAGACACAGAGAAAAGCTGGAGTGCTGACTCATTTCATGCACTCATGGCCATTCTGCTTTAAAAAGGGCTACACATGCACAAAATGCTCAACTTCATTGCAAACCTTAAATTCTGCACTTATACATATTAATAAAATGGGGAAAAATAAAAATAAAATAAAAAGGGCTACACGCAGGCCAAATTAATAAGAATAAAAATAAAAACGACACCTCTTGAAGTGGCAAGTACCTTTAGGGGTTCAACATAAGCGGTAACTCTACTCTGCTCCTGAAAGTAGGAAGCAGGACCCAAATCTACTGAGGCCCTTAGGATCTTCATGGTCACAAAAGAGCCATGAACACTTGGGTTCATGCAAACACACCTTGGGGCCATGGGTTCTGTTCCTACCAGAAAGTGCCCAGGACCACACGTGACTGTCATTGCCCTTACCCCTGCCCCGCCCTATCAAGAAGCTTCATGCCCACAGGCGCAGGAGCAGACCAGGGTTCCAAATGTCCCAATCAAAGCTTGACCTCTGCTTCACTTTTGTTTTTAATTTCTGTGCCTTTAAAAAATCTAATATGTAATTGTGATCCATATATATATATATATATATATATATATATATATATATATATATATATGCTGTGAAAATGTTTAGATAATTTTTGGCATTTATTCACTCTTTTAAAGAAGATAAACTCATGAGGCCGCTCAGTACCGTCCCAGTCGGGACGCGCACATTCCAGGGGTGTGCATTGCACGCATGCGTGGGCAATCAGGAGGAACTTCAGTTTGTCATAGACTTCTCTGCTTCAATTTTGCTACATATATCTTATAACTGACTTGCTACATTAACTCAGCTTTAGATACATGATTTAACAATAAATGGGCCTGGACATGCTTGGATTGCACGCTCAGAAATGACAGGAATATTCTTCTGGAGTCAAGACACCACTGAACCAAGAAAGTATCGTTCTTGACTCTTTAAAGCCTGGAACACAGCGCCACCTGGTGGTATCCTCTGATAGCGCATGCATGATATCAAGTACTTTTTGTATGAAGAATTTTGTCATTCAGTAATATTCTATGTAAGTTTTATACAATACGAACCATCCTGTGATAAACTATGGAAATGTGACTTCTGAGCTCTTTTTTCCTTTCAATCTAAGGTAAATCTCAATAAGACTTGAGCTTTTCTTCCTTCTTTTCTGTAGGCCTCTCGTCCTGAGCTCTCTTCCCCTACAATTTGCTGAGGAAAATCTTAGTTCCCCTTTAAAAAGTTATTTCAGGGTCCACCCCGCTGAGACTTTCCCTGTGCCCACCATCCCCCTCCATGCTACACTCATAATGATTTGCTTATGTGACAATCTTCTTGCTCTATTAAATTCTAAAGAAACATTGTCTAATAGGAAGGTCACGTGAGCCACAAATGGAAGTCAGACACACAACTTGCAATTTCCTAGCAGCCCTTTAAAAGAAGAAACAAATGAAATGTATCCTGATACATTGCATTTAGTCCCCTGATCTGCAATAATATTATTTTAACAAATAGCTAGCATGAAAACATTACTGATGAAAGTATTTTACATATTTTATAGGAAGTCTTCAAATCTGAAGTGTATTTTATAGTTACAGGACGTCTTAATTGGGTTTTGCCCTATTTCCAGTGCATATAGCTATGTTAGTATGGCGGCTACTATATGGAGCAGTGCAAGCTGAAAAGGCAGGGCCTGGTAGCTCCAAGAACTCAGTGAATGTTTAATAAACGCTTAGAATAAATCACATTACATCCAGCTATGGTGCCACACACCTGTAATACCAGCATTCTAGCTGAGAAAAGAACTGCAAGTTCCAACCCAGCTGGGCAACTTAGTGATACAGTGAGGCTCTGTCTCAAAATAAAAGTAAATTTTAAAAGGCTGGGATGTAGCTCAGTGCAAGGCAGGGGGCTCCATCCCCAGTACAGCAAAAAAATTACTACCTTTAAGTTCATAATACCACCAAATGTTCTCTGGGAAAATATGCCCTTTGAGTATAGGGCATTAGGCTTTGAGGGAAAGTTTTTTAAATCTACAAATAAATCTCCCTTATAAGAGAAAATTAGAATCTACACTAATCACATCTTTTGTCAATATCCCGTTTCAAAAACTCCTTCATAGGTAAGTTTTGTCCACGTGTATTTCAATGTATTTAAATAACAGCTGTAGAAGTAGCAATCTTCCACCCCACCCTTATTTCCGCTCTTGGACATTCACTTACAACACGCAACGCCTTTCAGAGCTCTTCCCAAGCGTCCGGTCCTGCACACAAGGACCCTTCCCTCGCTGATTCTCAGTGCCTGGCTGTGGCGGCACACAGCCAGCATTCTAAGAATGCATTTGCTGACTCGGAAAGATGAGGGTTTAGAACAGTGCACATTAATTTTTCTTTAGATTTTCAAACTTTGTGTATTGTTTCATTCATTCCAAAAATGTGCACACCAACATTCTTCCTTTGAGGCAGAAGACATGATGAAATATGGTATCTGCCTTCAAATACTCCCCATTCTACATTCAAGACTGAGGATTTGATCTCGTGTTCATTGGGCCTCACACACGTAGTAACTTCCCTTTACCACTCTGATAAGAACCCTGGGGTGCAGGGAAACAGGAGCCTTTGTATATGGGCTCTGGAAGTTAAATAACTCATTGGGTGTCCAAAACTCAGTGCACAACTAAACCTGTAGTAGAAAATACATATTCTGATTCTAGAACATGTCTCCACCACTTGGTATGATTCAATCACTAAAATTTGAAAGTGCATTTTACCTGTCACTTAATTTTTTTCATACAGTGACATCCTATTTTTTATAACTTACTATTGTGTTTTTGTTTTTCTTTAGTTTGCATCTGATGTGATTAACATGTGGAAGTAAAGCTAAGGACCTCTGAGTGTTAAATCGGAAAGAGTCAGCTACGGAGAGGGTCAGGGCCAGCAAGTCCTGATGTGCAGGCTGGGCATCGTGTAGCTTTGCAAAGGCCCAGGGAGCTGCACAACCTGTAAACCACAGCTGGCAGACATCAGAGCAAACACCTCACAGATTGGGCCAGGAGGAACATCGTGGAAATCAAAGATGGGCTCTATAGACCATAAGCAATATATATATATATATATATATATATATATATATATATATATATATCAAAGCTGCTGAGATACCTGGAAAATTCCTTCACAATTAGAGGGTAAATGTCTGCAGATCAAGGCAAGACCTGTGCCTGTTTTGTTTTGTTTCCCCACCCCTCCCCCCCATAGCAAACAGGCTTAGCAGATGTACCTCATAACCTGCAATAAATGTTTGATGACTTTTTTCTTTTGGTTCTGGGGATTGAATCCAGGGCCTTGCACATGCTGGGTGTGTGCTCTGCCACTGAGCTACATTCCCACACCAATTTATTATTGTTTAAACTGTATACTCCCGTGTGTGTGTGTGTGTGTGTGTGTGTGTGTGTGTGTGTGTGTGTGTTTCTGTGTGTGTGTGTCCAAAGGCTTTGCAGGTGGCAAAATTTATTCAGGTAATACAAGTCATTTTTTCACTTCTAAAGTACTTGGAAACTTCAGAAAGTGCAATTAACCATTCCACTGGCATGCAATTCTAGACCCATGCCCACTTTTAAAGTACTCTTTTAAAAAGCAATTTTACCTAATTTGCGTTAGGTAAGTAATTTAAGTAATCCAAAAAGCTTCTAAAGAGATTTCGTTCTAGAGAGGGTGAGGGAAAAAAAATCAAAAGCTACAACTCGTACCCCAGCCTTACAGCGCAGCGTGAAAGCCCTTGCCCTCATCCTTACCCTGGGCGCCCTCCTCTTCCGCGTTCGCTGGGCATTTTTCTCCCATCTCCCTTGAGCAGTCCATCAATGAAGGACCAGAAAGCACGAGAACCTTTCTATCTAACTGTTCCTCCTACAACTCAGGTTTGGCTTCAAAAGAAAAAAAATAGTGGAAAAGAGTATTTGTGTTTTCTGCCACTGGCCACTGGGCTGCAACTTCTCAACTTCTCACATGGAAGCCACTTAATTCCTCTTTGCTGGCAGGCTGGCCTCACCCAGGGTCACTGCCCAGCTGGAGGACGACTTGTCCAGTGCTGACGTGGTTTAAATTGGAAATCACTGGATCCACCAAGGCTGGAGAGGCAGAGCAGGGACACTGGCTACGGTTCAGGTCCCGCCTTCCATTTGGTCAGGACTTGGTCAGATCTGATTTCGAGACTGTCTTTCCAGCTGATGAAAATTAGCTATATCACTTAGAAAGGAAAAAGAGTTTCTGTAAGCCGTTCAGCGAGCACATACACACACGGACACACACACACACACACACACACACTCACGCTCTCATGCACAGGCTCGTTTGACTAAGTACACCGCTTTCTGCTCTTGGCTTTTTGGAGGACTCACATGGGATATGGTCCCTGACTTCAGGGGGCAGACAATTTAGCTGACAAGGGTACACCCAGAGAACGAGGGCAACGTCACAGACCGCAGGGACAGTCAGTCAGCTCTGAGGGAGCAGCCAGGGCCAGCGGGGGTTCAGACCCTCTGATTCTGCCATCCTGTGACCTCGCTTAGCTCAGCTGGGCCTCTGTTTGTTCTTACCTGTGAAATAGAGGAGATAAGTGCACTTATATCACCTGCCAACTAAGCCAGTCCTTGGAGTCAGGAAGGTCAGGGATTACTAACTAATTAGAGACAATGGGATTTTATCATCTGGAGTAAGGCAGGAAGGAGGAAAACCTCACTCCTCACATGCAGAACCACAAAGTGGGGAAGAACCCACGAGTGTCCCGGGGATCCCAATGGGACAGCCTAGGCAGAGTGGGGAGCTTTTTGCTTCTTCCTCTTCTGAAAAATAGGAGACAACGTTAATGGATCGATAACTCACCCCAGGACGTGAAGGCAGAGTTCACCCTCTGAGGAGCAGGAAGCTTGGGAGGTCCCCTGGACGGAACAATGACGGATGAGAGGAACGTCCTTGCAACCTCAGTTCTGTGGCCCTGGGACGCAGGCTGGAAGGAAGGGAGACGCCAGGCAGAGAGCCCTTCATGGAACTCACATAGGGGTGAGAACACCAGCTATGAAATAGGAAAGAACCACCGGGTGCTGGCCCACGAGAACTGCTAGGTCATCCTGCATGTGGGTCAGAGAGCAGGGAAACCGGAGGACAGCTTGAGAGACAGGAATGAGCATGGTCCTGAGGACACAGATCACAAAGAGGCGAGACAGGAGCAGAGGAGATCAGAATTCCATTCTGGATATCACGGCCAGAAACTGAACGACACGCAAAACGAAATCTCATAGGGACAGATAGATCTAAAATGGGAATTGTTGCAGAAAGGAAATTAGGAAAAAAAAAAGAAAAAGTTAGACCCTGAAAAACAGGCTAGAAATCATAGAAGCCAGAAGAACTCATGAGTTCTCAAAGCAGTCAGTAGACACTAAGAAAGACCCCCCCCAACCCCCCCCCTCCAAAAAAAGGACACGAAGCTGCTGAGCAGGGTAGCATGGTGAGTCATGCCTAACAGTCCCAGCAGGCAGTCCTGGAGGATGAGGCAGGAAGATCGTAAATTTAAATTTAAGTCCAGTTTGGGCAACCAAGCAATTTAGCAAGATCTTACCTAAAATTTTTAAAAGGGAGAGGGAATCTGAGGTTTAGATCAGTGAGAAGACCCTGAGTTCAAGGAAAAAAGCCAGCCATGCAGGGATAAAGTCATAGAGGGGACTCAGATCAGGTTCCCCTTAACAATGGGAATCGTGGGGAAGTACTGAAAACGAGAAAGGAGGATGACAGATATAGTGTTCAGGTCTAAAACAGTGAGCAAACATTTGCAGAAAGACACCCCGGCAGGAGTCAGGAGAGCAAGCAACCGCACAAAGAATGAATCGGTGGTTAACATACATGAGCCTTTCCAACTCTCAAGGATGTGTGATTTTTTTTTTCATTTAGATGTGCTATTAAGACAGCTTTATTTTTTAACTATTTTTATTTTCCAGTGATCCCTGTAAGAACATTTAACTTTTTGGGGGAGACAGGGTCTCGCTCTGTAGTCCAGTCTGGCCTGGAACTCATGGCAATCTTTCTGCCTCAGGCTTTCAACTGCTGGAATTACAGGCACGCACCACCACGCCCGCTTATGTGGTGCTGGGGAATCAAACCCAGGGCTGTGGGCTTGCTAGGCAAGTGCTTTAACTGCTGAGCTAGACCCCTAGCTCCAACAACACTTAACTTTTTTAAAAACAAGAAAAATTACTCTAAAAGTTTATAAGATGTCTGACTGCAGAGATAGGACTTCATTTTAACAACGTTCAAGGAAAATGTAGATACAGACTACATAAAACGAACAGATGCGGTACAGTTATAAGGAATTTAAATGCATACTCATACAGTTAATTATACATGTAATTACCACATTTTACTATCTGCATTTTTATGAGGCAAATACTAATTATTTTTATTTCTCTTTTTAATACTGCATAGTATGCCCAAGGAAACAAATAACTTCCTTTTTCAAAAAAATGCTTGAGCCTTCTCTATCAAATCCTGAAAGTATTCAGACTTTTTTTTTTTCTTACACTGGGGACTATAGTGGAAGGAAAATTTTTTTTTAATGTGCTCTCTACACAGAATAATGGTGGAATTTTTCTCCTTAGCAACATCTCTTTTGGTCCCCCCAAACCACCAGCACATCTTAGTTGTATAAAACTGACTATTTCAGACTTGTGACAGAGGGCCTGACCTAGACTACTTGAAGCAGAGAATCCTCCGTCACCATTCTGTGGAGTACTTTGAGTATACCTGACTTCTTGGGAGTTTTCTGTTCTTCCTCGTCTTCCGCCCTCGTCTTCTCCTGTGTGGCTGTGCTCCTCTCCCCAGGGACCCTTCTCCTGTGGTTTTCCATCACGCCATGCAGCTATGTCCCCACCTCCCCCCAGTCATGTCTTAGTCTGCACACTCCATGTCTGAAGTCCTCAGATTTAAGCACAAATTAACATCTTATTCAAACCAAAAAGTCAGGGCCCCCACCTCAGCGCCTTTAACACAGTAGGCCTCAGGTGGGCCCTGAGGATTTGCATTCAAAACTAATTCTTCAAAACTGCTGATGTGGCTGGTGAGCAGTTACACTCCCAGGACCACTGCTTCAAGGGCATTTAATGAGCTTCCCTAACAATAGAATCACCCAGCAATTGAATTTCCTAAAAATGGTGTCACTGCTGGTCTCACCATTGGCTACACAAAGGAAGGACTGAAACTTTAAACATTGTCTAATTCAGTCAGAGTAACCCAATTCTCCTCCTAACATTTTCTGTAGGGAGAAGCCATTCCTAGGGGATCCAGCTCAGAAACTTCACACTGAGCTACATCCCCTCCCCACCACCCCAGTTTAGACTTTTGATTTTGAGACACTATCTCACCAAGTTGCTAAATTGTCCATGCTGGGTTCAAACTTGTAATTTTCCTGCCTCTGCCTCCCCAGAGTGCTGGGATTAGAGGCCTCTGTCACTGGGTCTGTTGGAAGCCATTTTTAAAGTATGTGTTCTGCTCTTGTTTTAGTCACATGTTCATTGGAGGGACAGAATACCGTACATCTACAATTTAGGGAATGAAAGATTTATTCCAGCTCACAGTTTCAGGTCTCAGTCCATTCATGGGTAGCTGGCAATGGTCGAAGCACAGAGCAGAAAGAAATGCTATTCATGGCATGGCAGACAGGAAGCCAAGTTAAGGAAGAAGACTCGAGCTAGCATATATTCTTTCAGGTCAAACTCCAGTGACCTGCCCCTTCCAGGTCAAGCACCCGTGTTCTGCCCCTTCTGCCAAACCCCCACCTCTTCACAGTTCCACTGTATTCACAGCAACCAAGCATATGGGGCTGTGGGAGGATATTCCAGACCCAAACCGTAACAGCCGCAACTACAGCATCTCTGCTGTAAGGATTGTGACCCCATTTTTCGATATTTAGGTGCTAACAGCATTTAGGCCTCACTCTTCCACTCCTCTTGTGGCCCCTGAGCAGGCTCATGGGAAAGTATGATGTTTGTTCCTAAGCTGTCAGTGAGAGATTCAAACCACACCATCCACTTTTCAGGTAAACTCACCCTGGCCCCATCCCCAGATGGTAATAAAAACCTGTCTGGAAAGGGAGAGGAGAAGGGTTTGTAGTTTTTTCAGGATGTATATGTGCACAACATACTCAAGTTCTATGGAAACATTATGTTTATTATTTATATGTCGATAAAAATGGGGGAAAACCTCAACCTGTCTCCTGCCCTCATTCTCAAACCATGTTGAATTTTCGGACTATCTAAGAGGTCTGCCTTGCTTTTCCCCAGAGAGCTCAGCTATGCAAATTAGAAGCCTCTCCACTGCCCGAGTCTGCATTTGGATGGGTCCCTCCTGCTTTTGGGAGGTGATTGTGATAATTTTTTCAGGGCTTAAAAAGTTTTCCCTTTTTCTTTACCTTAAAAAAATAACTGGACAAAAGCCAGCCTATGCAACTACATCAGCAAATTAAGTGCAAGTTTACATATGGAATTTGAGTCCCCTCCCCAGTTGACTGGAAAATGAGTACAGACATGCCAGGAATGGGGCTGGCAGCGAGTTAGAGGCAACAAGTGTGGAGAAAGTACACTAGCCCAAGAGAAAAGTCCTGAGGTACCAATACGAACAGGTGGCCTTAGGATAAAGACTGTCACAGATGGCCCCATCCTCAAGCGTGATCTTCTGCTCTGGTTTTCAATGTCCCACTTGTGTGAAAGGGCAAACCGCAAAGATCACTGGACGCCTGAGGAAAGCATTCTCTCTGGAAGGAAGAGAGCAGAGCTCAAAGCACAAATAAGCAAATGAATAACTTTTCGATGCCACACCAGTAGAAAATGTACTTCAAACATAGATAACAGTGTCATTAGAGAAATAATGTGCTGTGCCTTGGAAGCAAAAACAGAACATTAGCGAAAAATACACGGAGGAGGAGAAAGAGCTTGATGAATTTAAAAAGTATGGTAACAGAAATTAAAGACTAAATAGGAAGAACAAATCTTCAGAAAGAAAAAAAAAAGAAGCCAAGAAGACGGAAAGTAGAAATGAAAAAACTAAAAAATTAGGGAAGTTCATTATCTCAAAGATCTAAAAATTGATAATCCAAAAAGATAGAACAAGGGAAGAAGGGCAAGTAAATTATCAAAAATATAGTAAGGACTAGGGCGTACGTAGCTCAGCGAGTAGAGCACCGGCCTGGGCAGCGCGAGGCCCAGGGTCAGCCCCCACACCCCCTGCATGCCTGTACTCCCAGAACTCGGGAGGCTGAGGCAGGAGGATTGCTGTGAGTTCTAGACAAGCCTGGCCTACTCAGTGAGTTCAGGTCCAGCCTGAACTACAAAGCAAGACCCTGCCTCAAAAGAAGAAGAAGATGAAGATGAAGATGAAGAAGAAGAAGAATAGGAGGAGGAGGAGGAGGAGGAGGAAGTATGGAGAGGGATTCCTCTGAATTCCTCCTAGGAATGGCTGGTCAGAGCTTAATGCAGCAACTGAGCAACTGACAACAATCCAATTCGTACCAAGCGCACTGAACAACTAAGTAGACAATTATTAACACCTAGAAGAATGTTGTACAAGGAGAAAGAGATCATAGTGCAACTCTTGACTCACATGTAAATAGCCTTTTATAGCCAAAATAATATTGAATATTGATGCTTTTTGTTTGTTGAGGAGCTGAAAGAAGGCAAGAAGTAAACACGTACTGAAGGGCAGAAGAAAAGTGATGGCGTACGGTTGTTTGTTAGCAAGCAATCGGCCAGGAGAAAGCTGCCCGCGCTGGGAACAGCCCAGGTGCAGAAAAAGTAACAATGTAAGCCTGGTACATAAGGACCCCGAAGTAAGTGTTGAACCAGGAGCGCTGGGAGTTGACTGCAGTTCCTGCTGACAAATGGAAATTTGAGAACGGATGCCAATGTTCTGTAGGTCGCTGCTTCCCAGTGAAATCCTTGTAGAGTCTCTGATTTCTTACACTGAGTTCCTGCATCACTTCAGTTTAAATATAAAATATTTATAATCCCTTGAAAGTAATTTCCACTGAAGATTTCTCCTTTTCATTTTCATGGCTATCTCCTTTCCACAAAAACCACGAGATGACATCAAATCACAAATACAACAACAACAACAAAAAAGGAGTGGACACGAAAATTTAGAGGAAAAGGGAAGGACAAGAGTTCCTGAAAGAATTTGAAATTCTTCTGACCGTCTGTTGACTTTGTTTCCTCACGTGGGAGAAATGAAAATCTAACAGTTGTCATGACTCTGTGTCTGTGCGAGGTTTTCATTCAAGGCTGCTGCGTTTTATGAGAAGGAGACCTATGTGGCACTCTGGGAACGTCACAAAGGGGTTCTCGCACGTCCCAAGGCTGAGAGCCGTGGAGCTAGAAAATTGTTTCTGACTTACAAATTGGAGCCAATCTACTTTTCAAAAGTGAATTCGTCTCCTTAATGTTTCCATATCATTCCTGCTTCTCCCTGAGGACAGCTGCCGTTTTCCTGTAGGTTTGGGCTGTTTTAATAATGCTACTGATCCCAGGTGAATTTCCACAAATAGGAAGAGCTATGAGTCTGTTCTGCTGAGAAGTAACTATTTTCACATCTGCCACATGCTGTTTGCTTAAATTTACATAAGTGCCTAGTAAACCAGCAAGGGTTTCATTCTGTTTTCTGTTGTTGTTTTTTAAATAATATTCAAATTATCACCAGGTCCACAGTTTTGTAGTGCTCTGTGTTTTGAATTTTCTAACATCTACATATGTTAAACTAAAGCTTAACAAACTGCAAATATCCCAGATCTTGGAAATGAACGTTCTAGTGGGTTTTGGTTCCGAGGTGTTTTGCTTTATTTTCTGACATTTATATTTCTCTTCAAATCTGCGATAATTCACCTTTTAAAAATTCACCAGGATATTGAAAGAGGTTATTTTCTTGATGTAGAATATGCATTTGTAGACATGGAGATGTCCAGGGTCAGCAAAGCTAGTGGGCAACTAGGTGGCCTTGTCATTAGCTATTTGGGTCCTGTATCCGAGGCTATGGAGGAAGAAAGGGACCGAACAGATGCACACACTTAGATGTCAGCACCATAGAAATGCCATATAAAGCCAGGTACTCTGGTTTAGATCTGGAATGTCCCCCAGCAGTCTCTTGTATTAGGATGTTATGGATTGTCTGTGGAACCATGTGCTGTTGAGAGATTGGAGCCTGTCTGGAGGGGTGGGTTACAGGTGTGTGGTAGACTATAGTGTGTGGTGGGGGACAGGTGTGGCAGATTGGATTATAGGCATGTGGTGGGAGCTTAAGCCTACAAGGGGCAGAACACTGAAGCTGGACCCAGACAGGGCAGGTCACTGGTACAGGACCTGGAAGTATGTATATATATTTACACTACTTCCTTCTTTGACTGGACTTGACTTGATTTGGCTTCCTGTTTGTAATGTTGTGAGTACCTGCCTCCAACATGTAATTCCACTGTTGCAAGCCCCTGCTGCACGGACTGTGACCTTCTAAAACTGTGAGCTAGAATAAACTTTTCCTCCCCTAGTTTATCAGGTATTGAGTCACAGTGACAAAAAAAAAAAAAGTAACTAAGATACCAGGGGATATATAAGGAACAGGGGAGCCCAAAAAAGAAAAGCCCCCAAGACAGAGATCTAAATGAGGAAATACTTAAAGGCCTGGCAGAAGAGAAGGTGTCAACACCATAGAAGAAGCCAGAAAAAAGGAAGCCACAGTCCACAAAAGCAAGATGCTGGGAATTCCATGGAAAAAGAAACACTGGGCCTTAAGTTGCACCAACGAAGGGTGCACTGCACATGTACCAAATCAGGAATAAATAGTGTTCACAGTTGGGAATCATCAGTTTATAGTGTTGCTTTCTGCCTGTGCACCCCTCCAGCAAGGCTAGGAAGCACCAGCGTACAGAGATGGCTGTGGTTACCGGGTGAGCAGGACAGGAGACACCAGGCAGAGGGCGAAGGCACCAGCAAGGCTGCTATTGTAACTACAGACTGTGGAGTCTAGCTTAGACAGAAGCAAAGTAAAGCCACAAGACAGCCGACTGACACCTTTATGAAGCTTAACGCTAAAGATCTCTTGCATATAACTGTTTCTGCATTTTTATAGTTTTCCAAGGAACAGTTTCTAAAAGCAATAGTAAGTTAAAATGTATAGTTTTTAAAGTTATTGGTGCATGCTTTCAAAAGCTCATGCCACCTAAAACTGATTAGCAAAGTATACTATTGCCTATCTCATAAAACACCAGACATTTTCATTTTAAAAACAGAAGATTTGATTGATATCAAACCACATCATCACTAAAGCTGAGTGAACTACCTCATAACCTCTCTTGACTCTCCTAGACATCTTTAGTTTTTAGTCAATACAAATTCACTTTTCCACCTTAATTCTGCTTCACCTCAAAACCCTTTACATAGCTGTAAATGGTTCGTTCAAAAAGAAATTTTAAGCAATGATTTAAAAAATCAGATCTACAAAATAACAACAAAAAGTCTAATTTAATTTAAAAAGTAATTTAAAGTGACTTAACTAGTTTCTTCCTTGTAACTTATTTAAGTCAGCATTTTTCTAGGAGACTAAGAAGTTTTGCACAACACCAGAGCTTATTCTGAAGCAGAGGATCATCACAATAGAAACAAGGCAGTCATGAGTGTCAGCCATACACGGATGTCTGAAAAGCCACAAAACTCAATGTAGTGATGCCCTTTTGTTCCTGTAAATGGCTGGCAGTTCTAGAGCTTGAATAACTGACTGAAAAATTCTGTTCCCTGAAGATTTCACAACTACCGAAAAATTTTCAGGATGCCAAGAGGAATGAGGCACCTTATGAACCTAAATCTTTTAAAGAATTAGATTGAAGTTAGAGCAGCTACCCTAGAAAAAACAGCTAGTCGGTAATTAAATTTCACACTAAGACGAAATCCCCATCTCCTGAGCCAGCTCTGCTCGTGCTGTCCACCCACTGGACTTAAGTACACAGAGCAATAGACGAGGAAGAGGTTTCTGGGTGTGAGTGAAGACAAAGCGTCAGAAGCCTCACTTCAGATATAAGACTGCAAAAGAAATGTCTCCACATTGTGCTAAGGCTAAGAAATTTTCATCTTGGGGGTAGGAAGGGCCGTAAGAATGGTACAGCAGTTAAAGCACTTGCCTTACAAGTACAAGGCCCTGAGTCCAATTTCCCAGTCCTACACAAAGCCAGATGTGGGGCATATACCTGTAATCCTGGCACTCAGGAGGCAAAGGCAGGAGAAATGCTATCAGTCCAAGGCCAGCCTGGGCTACATAGTGAATTCAGAACCAGCCTGGGCTACAGAGGGAGACCCTGTCTCTACAAAGGAAGGAAGGAAGGAAGGAAGGAAGGAAGGAAGGAAGGAAGGAAGGAAGGAAGGAAAGAAAGACAAACTGCATTTTTGAAAAGCATAAATAGCTAGTAGTTCTTAGGCATGTGGTTCCAGAGAAACCAACTGCCATATTGATTAAACTGGGTTCAAACTCACACACCACAGCACACATATGTGCTTGCTATCTTGGTCACTTTCTTGTTGCTGGGACACAATACCTGACACGCGCAAGGTTTATTTTCAGGAAGCCAGGTTTATCTTAGCTCACAGTTATAGGATGTCTCAATCTGTTCACACGTGGCTGGTAATGGAGGAAGGGCTTGGTGGAGGCCTGCCTGGAGAAAAGCCGTTCACAGCACAGAAACAGGAAGCAGGATAAGAAAGAAAAGTCAGAGCCAGTATATACCCTTCCAGGTCATGCCCCAGTGACCCATCCCTTCCGGGTCATGCCCCAGTGACCCGCCCCTTCTGACCAGGCCCCACCTCTTAGCAGTACAGGATATCAATGAATTAATGCCTCTGATCGAATCCACCTGGTTGTGGTTTGGATCTGGAGTGTCCCCCAAAAGCCTCATGTACCTACCGACACGGTACTGCACTATGCTGTTGGAGTGAGACCTGACTGGAGGGGTTTATGCTTGCGGCTTGACCTGGCAGGGTAGCTCTGCCCTTCCTTGCTGACTCGGCTCTATTCTGCAATGCTGTGAGCGTCTTTGACTCCGGCTCTGGTTCCAGCCCTGCTGTGTGATTACACTATTTCCAGCTGCCCACCCATAAATGGACTGTGACCTTCTGAAACTATGAGTTAAAATAAAACTTTCTTCCCTAAAGTTGTGTCAGGTATTCTATCCCAGAAATGAAAAAGTAACTAAGACACACCTTCTAAACACCTGAGGTTTTTCGGGGCATGTTTTAACCATAACCATATGCACACACATGACCACATGTGTACACCCACACACTGTCTCCAAGTGCTTCTAAGTGCCACTGTGATGATGTGTTTTTGAATGGATTGCTTTGCCTTTAAGGATTTCTAGGTGCATTCTCTCATGGATTACAAGTAACGTTAACTATTTCTAGACATGCAGCTACTGGACAATTCATGCAGCAGGACTAAAGTCAAAACTGACAGGTCAGAGAAATCACCCTCTGTCTGTTGGTTACAACTAAAATATCCTCTTTGTTTCTTGGATTTCTGATGAAAACTTTTCCACAGATTTCTTTGGTTACTGTTGTTAATTCCAATAGATCACTAGCTATTGGCTTCCCTTCCGTATTTTCAGGAAAAATAAGTGATGTATATCTTTTAAAACTTTGCAGAAGGCTAGCATTTATTTTAAAATATATTGCTCACCTTTCTGATGAGCAGTATGCAAAGGTATTGAGAATAAATTTAATAGATTATTTTCAGTCTTTGCTACAGTTCGTTCTTGCCTTTCTGATTGACCTGCTCTCTCTCCTCTCTCTCTCTCTCCCTCCCTCTCTCTCTTTCTCTCTTTCTCTCTCTTGAGAAAGGGTCTGTATTAGTTTGGGTTCTTACAAGAGGCAGAATTTACAGAATTATAACAAAAAGGATCTATTTGGAAGGCTTAAAAGTCTGAGAATAAAGGTAGTCCAAGATGGCGGCCCGCACATGAAAAAGCTGGAGTGTCTTATGACTACTCAGCCATGAAGCAGAACACCCATCCGGGAGAGCAGGACAGCCAGTGAGAGCCTGCTACAGATCTCAGTTGTTCGAAGAACAAGGGCAAAGACCGGAGACTGAAGATCGGTGATGGGTAGGCAGACGTAAGTTGAGGCTGGAGCAAATCCTTGATGAAAATCTGCAGCCCGCAGTAAGCAAGTCAGCATCTGTAGACAATTGCAAAGGTGAAAGCTTTCCCAGAAGAAAAGGCTGTAACAACCTTTGTTTTTTCTTCCCTTTATATAGTTCAAGCTCCCAGATGGGCCTCCCACATCCTGGGTGCGTGTTCTTCCCTCATTCGCTGGGCCACAAATCACTCCTATATACACGCCTATAAACTCTAATCTGGGTGTGTTTTCTGATTGCCTCAAATTAACATAATCTCTTCAACGGTCACACCCAGCCTCCAGAAAGGACCATGCACGAAATGCAAATGCATTGTGAGCTACCTCTAGAAAGGCTTTCTGGGGACTAGAGGAATGGCACAGTGCTTAAAGATCTTACCTAGCAAGTGCAAGGCCCCAAGTTCAATTCCTCAGAATCACATAAAGCTGGATGAGGTGGCAAATGTCTGTAACCCCATCTCATGGGGGGCTCGGGCAGGGGAATTGTTGTAGCCTGGCTACACAGTGACTTCGAGACCCACCTGGCCTACAGAGCAAGACCCTGTCTCAGAAAAACAAATCCAGATCCTAGACCAGCTTGGGAGAAGCAGCCTTACAGCAACCATAATAAGGAATGATGTAGGAAGGATCCATTTTTTTAAAAAAGCCCAAGCCTGAACTCTCATAGTAAAAGAAGCCTCAGACAGGCCACATTGGGGTTTTTGGAAACACTCTTAAACAGTACCCAAGAAGAAATTGGTAGAAGAAACAATTGCAGAAAGGACATAAAAGCAGCTGACCTCCTCAATTGCTCAGGTGGTAGCAGGAGCACCTCCAAGGGTGGAGAGCCCCACCCTGAGAGAAAAGAAACCAGGGCAGGTAGAAAAGCATTGCTGAGGGGACTAGGGGTGAACGAGACACCCAGAGGCCATCAGAATCTTAGGCCTTTAACATTATGAATGTTCACAGCCTACTCCCAGCACAACATTCCAAAATAAAGGACCCAATCAAACAATGGGTATCAGAGATGAGTAAACAGTTCTCGGAAGAAGTTCAAATGGCCTATAACACATGAAAAAAAATGTTTAACATCTTTAGTCATCAGAGAAATGCAAATTAAAACAACACTGAGGTTCCATCTAACACTAAGAACGGCTGGTATCAAGAACTCATAAAAAAAAAAACAAATGCTGTGTAAAAAGGAGTCCTCTTACATTTCTGGTGGGACTGTGGACTGATTCAACCACTATGAAAAGAAGTATGGAGATTTCTCAGTAAAACGAAGATCAATATTCCATTTGACCTCTTCTTGGCATCTTCTCAAAAGAGTTAAAGTCATCATACAATAGTGACACATGCATACCCATGTTTAGAGCAGGACAATTCATCTTGGAAGAAGCCAATATGCCTGAGCACAGGTGATTGGATAAGAATGTGTGGTATCTATGTACAATAGAATACTACTCTGCCACAAAGAATGACAAAGTTGAATCATTCGCAGGAAAATGGTGTGCCTTAAGACCATTATGTTCAAATGAATTAGACCCAGAAAGTTAAATATCATATTTCTCTAATTTGAGAAAAAACCATAAAAATTATAAGAGATATGGAAGAAAAAAGAAGATAGACTTTATGGAGAGGGAAAGGGAAAATGGGAAGTTGAAGGGTGGGAAGGGGATTGGAATGCAGTATATATATTTTACACTATAATAAATTTTTTAAAAAATAAAAAGAAGGAAATCACCTCTTACACTCTCCTGCAAATACTCTGTCTCCACAGTGGCTTCTGCTTCTCCACCGAGTGTTTTTGTTAGCTAAGCTGAGTGGGTCCAGAAACCATTATGAAAAGTTTCTTTCCCTCTCCGCAGGGCTAAGAAGTGCCCCTCTCGGAAAGTAGTAACTTGGAAGGAACTCCACCACGCCTACAGTCTCTGGGAGTCAGGGGACATTTATCCCTCGGCTGTCTGCCTGAGTGCCGAGGCCCTCCAGGTGGGCCATTTCTTCACTCGTGTGTACTTCCCTTCCCACAGGCCGGAGGCGCTGATGTGCAGCTGGTTTCTCTAGTCATCAACTGCGTCCTTGCCACCAACAGAGAAAACCACATCCACAGAATTGGTTGAAATGGGCGTGCTGATCTCGTTTGAAGGGGACTGGCCTGCTGCCTAGCCCAGCCAGAAGTTCCATCCTGGGCTAGGAGAAGCCGGAGGGGAAGGGAAGAGAGCCCAGGAATGGACATCCTGTCAATTTTTTTTTTCTTCGAATAAATGTCACTTTTTGAGGCAAAAATAGTTTCCTTTCTCTGTAATGTGCTCCATTGGAAACCTTGTAAGTCAGCCCTTAGAAGACTGCAGAGGCCTCTTACCCGCGTCCTGAGAGCAAACATAGAGCCAGTAGGTGGCCTCCTCACCAATCTCGTCCTACGTGGAGAGCTACTGACACCAGACCCAGCGGAATTGGCACTGGGAAGAGGTTAGACACTTACAAAGGATTGCCTATGAAAACAGAAGTGCAGATGTCCGATGTCCCTGATTATGTGAAAGGGACAAGGAAATTAATCCAGTAACCAAGAACAAAACCAAAAATGTATTCTACCGTTTTTCAGAGGTCGTTTTTTACAAAATTTTCTACACGATCTTTAAGCCACTGGTTTACATTTGTAAAATAGCTGAAATTACATTGTGCTGTACAAGCACTAACAGAGTATCTCTGGGTTCTCTAGGGCTGGTGGCATTTCTTGATCAGCTTAGAATTTCTGAACACTATGTACAGAGCCCTGCCTGGTCCTGGTAACCCAGTAGTAAAAAGGAAGATAGGGCAATTGGTGTGGACTGGTATCCCCCGGCCACCACGTATCAGAGTACTCAAAATAGCAGACACCCCTCTCTTCACAGGAAACATTCAAATTAGGGCACCAGGGGTAATCAGGCAGTACATTCATAGGATTCTTCCCCCCTTTGATTGATATGAATAAGTGCAAAACTTAGAGTTTACAGGGATCTTGATCATTTTGTGCACATACATATCGTATCATGGCAAAGTCACAAATGCTTCCCCTCTCTCCTTTAGACCCTCTCCCCACCCACCCACCCACCCCTCGCCCAGTTTCCATTATTTTTTCATGTTGAGTTTCATGAAGTAATTGTGATCTGGGTTTCTCATAACAGAGAGACCATTCAATATTTCACTTTCTGCTTCTGACTCAGTTCACTAAGCGTGATGGTCTCCAGTTGCCTCCATTTACCTACAAAAGCCTCCAACCTATCTGTCTTTATAGATGCATAGTATTCCATTGAGTATAAATACCACAGTTTGTGTATCCACTGGTCTGTTGATGGGTATTTTGGTGACTTCCATATTTTAGCTATTGTTAGTTGTGCTGCTGTGAACATGGGTATACATGTATCTCTGTTATATGATATTTTTAACTCTTTTAGGAAATATTTCCAGAAGATGTATCACTGGATCAAATGGGATATTTATTTTCAGTCTTTTGAGAGACTTCCATACTGCTTTCCATAGTGGTTGTCCCAGTTTACACTCCCTCCAGCAGTGCAGGAGGGTTCCTTTTTCCCCACAGCCTAGCCAGCACTGATAGCTGTTTGTGTTCTTGATATATGCCCATCTCTCTGGAGTTAGATGGTATCTTAGTGATGTTTTGATTTGCATCTCTCTTATTGCTAGACATGTTGAACATCTTTTCATATATTTATTGGCCATTTGATCTTCCTCATCAGTGAATTGCCTATTCATTTCTTTTGCCCATTTTCAATAAGGTCTTTGATTTTGAGGGGCTTCCTTTTCTTCGGTTCCCTGTATATTCCAGTTATTAGCCTCCTATCTGAGGTATTGGTACTGAATATTTTTTTCCCAGTCCGTTGGTTCTCTTTTTACACTGTTGATAATTTCCTTTGCTGTGCAGAAACTTTTTAATTTGACATAACCCCATTTGTTAATAATGGGAGCGAAATTAACACAAATGTGGTCTTCCATGGAAATTTATGGAAGAACAATGAGAGTGACCCCAAATGACCCACTTAGTCATTGCAAGGGATTATCAGTGGAACTAGGGGCACATGGTCTCCCACACTGAGCATTCCGCATGTCCTGCTGTGTTCGCACCTCTGATCACCGCCATCCAGCACAGCCCTGCTCCACTTCCTGTCTTTCCTTTGGGCATCCGATTCAATCCCAATCTGCCACAAACCCCACCCTGGGGTTTTAAACTGAAGACTACAGATGCCTGTGCATATATTTTTAAGAGAATACACTTTGTAAGAATTTCAAGTTGTATTTTTATTTCAAAAGTAATTAAAGATTTTTTACATAAGCCAATTCTGGGGACTTTCAATAACAGTCTATTACGATCTGCCAGCATTTATGTTTATTATCATGTTGATATTCAGGAAGACTGACATAGCATCACAAATAAAGTTTCCCTTGCATTAATTGAGGGAAAACGTGGTAGGAGAATTGAATTATACAAGCCTGTAAATTTAAGAGAACCCAGAGGACTAGGTCTGAATTATATTAACCTTTTCCTTGACTACATCTTTCTCGTGTCATTTTTTAAGCTTTGTGTTTTATAGTAAAGCAAACCTGAATTGATGATGTATCCGATAAAAACAGATCCTTGGTGAGAACATTCGTTTTTACAGAGACACAATAATGACAAGGAGTCACATAATGACACACAGTTGGCTGCCATTCTCTAAATCAAAAGAGTTACACACCTATATGTTGCCCTAGTTAAACTAGCTAGCTGAAGACTCCATGTGAAGAAATTGGCCCAACCTGTTACTTCAATGCTGTATTCACTGGCATCTAAAGAGGCAACTCAGCATAATTCGGTAAGTGCCCATTTTCTGAAGTCAGTCTGCCTGGACTTAAAGCAAAGCTTCAACATTTAGTAGCTAAGTGGTCTGTGTGCCTCAGTTTCTCATCTGTAAGGCCTGACAAGATTATAATTGTGCCTGCCTCTATGGTAATTAAAGGAGTTTAATATGTAAGAAGCACTTAGACGGTACCTTGAACATCAGAAATCTTTATAACTATTAATCCATTTCATATGGCGTTGTCTAATTAGTACATTTAATTTTAGTTTTACAACCATATAATATATAGAAACATAGAACAGTTTTATATTGGTATACAGTAATTGCATTCAAGTTTAAACATCGCTTACTCGATGTGGGTGAATCAGAATTACTCTTTAAGAGTCTCATGTATTTCTCAAGGTTAAAAGAATCTTTTCAAACTACTGCTTATCACACAAACTCACACATTGTATAACAAAATTAGCATGTTCCATTTCCTAGGGGAAGAAATGTGCTTTCTCTGCCAAAAATCACCCTAATGGATAAAAACTAGGAATTTCTCAGGCAGATTCACTCTTGGATAACACCTCAAATTAAAGCAATAATAGCTGTCCATTGTGGTTTTGAAATATGGCACACTAAAGAGAAACTCTCTTAGTTACTTTTCTCATTGCTGGGACGGAATACCCAACTTCCACAACTTAAAGGTGGAAAGACTCATCTTTACGTCACAGTTTCAGAGGGTCTTTACAATCCATTCAACGCTAAGTGAGGGAGGAAGGACAGAATCAGCACATACCCCTCCAGGTCCAGTCCCAAGCACCTGCCCTTTCCAGCCAGGCCCCACCTCCCAACAGCACAAGCATCCATAGGTAATCCACAACATTCAAATACATAAGGCTTCGGGGGAACACCTGAGATCCAAACCACAGCAGATGCACGCCAGCTTACACCAAGAAGGTTTCCAATAGAGGCAAGAAGTCGAGCTTCTTCTGCTTCCCAGCCCCCAGGGAGAAGAACAGGCATGGGTAACACCCCATGTCAAAACCTCAGCCATCTGAAAAGATCCAAATCAACTGAGCCCTGACTCTTGGTTCTATCTTCAACTAGCATGGCTCGGTTCCACCATGTGCCTAAAGTCATGTGAAGAAAATGGCCCCAGGGACTGGGGAGTGAGAGCACATCCTCAAGACAGGGCTGCGAAGAGAAAGTCTGCCTACCACCGAGGACCACATCACATCAAAATCACACTTGAGCAACATCAACCAAATACTGAAGACATTTTCTGATGAAACAGGAACGTAAAAGTTGTTAAGAGAAAGAGAAGGAGGCAGGAGGATTGCCGCGAGTTCAAGGCCAGCTTGGGCTACAAAGTGAGTTCAGGAGAGACCCTGTCTCAAAAATATTAAAAGGTCATACGGAAGCTCTAAATCCACTACGGTTGTGCTGCTTCTTCTTTCCTTCTTTCTTCTGGGTTTGGGGCGGCGTCGTGAAATTATTAGTAGTATCAGTATTTGTTTGTGACATCTTGAGGAATTGGTCCACAGGCATGGGCCACCCTCGATGTGCCTGATCTCATCTGACAACCTCCTAATACTAATGAAAGATTCCAGCTCTCAGACAAGGAAACTCAGGCAGAATACTGAGATGCATCCACTCGGTAAGTCATCGCAGACGTGCGGAACACCAGAGAAGGAAAACATCTTAAAAGTGGCTACTGAAAAGATGCAAACACGCAAAGAATTCGCTGAATGACTAATAATTAATTTCTCACAGAATAATAAAGATCTACAAACTGTGGTACAATACCTCCAAAGAGCTGAAAGACAGTAAAAGTCAATCTAGAAATCTATTTCCAGGGATCAGGGCTGGAACAAAGCAAAACAGCTGTAGCAGACAGTAAGATTTTGAACAAGGCTTCCTTACATATTAGTAAAGAGCTGCCCCACTGAGCCCACTCCTGGTCAGGCACCCTTCCATGTGGCCTGTACCCACCACTTTCCTGGATGTCTTTTATCTACCAATTAGATATCAAACAGCCATGAGCCTCCAGGGCTGTTACAGGTTAGACCTCAAATATCCCCAAAGTCTCATGTGTTCAGAGGTGGGACTTTCCCAAGGGAATTAGATCATGAGGGGTCTACTAGCTTCACCATGGATTAATCCACTGAGATCATAGCATGATAAAAATTTGGAAGGTAGGACACAGTTGGAGGGAATATGTCACAAGGGTGTGACTGCTTCTGGTGCCTAGCCTGTTCCTACACACACACACACACCTCTCATTTCTTGGCTGTTGTGAGGTGAGTAGCTTCCTCATGCCCTTTCAACATGAAATTTCCACCTCACTGAAAGCCTGAAGCACCGGAGCCAATTGAGAATGGGTTAAAACCTCTAAAACGACAGATAAGTCATGATAAACTCTTTCCTCTTTGAAGGAGTCTTTCTCAGCTGTTTGGTCATGGTAGTGGGAAACTAACACAAAACCATTACCCCCTTCCTTGTCCCCATTGTGCCCCCACTGTGTCTCCACTCTGCCCCCACCTTTTCCAGACTCCTATCCACCCTCTCATCCACCTGTCAGCCTTCCTCGGCTTCTACTCATCTCTGCTATCCCCTCACTCCGCCTGACCACACAAGTCTACAGCCTGAGAGGAAGAGGGCAGCCATTGCCGGCTGTCAATATTATATAACAGTCCCCCAGACTGTAGCTGCTCACAGCCACCCTTTTCAGCCACTAGGGGGAGCTGAAGACCCCAAAGACTCCACCTGAGGAAGGTGGAGCGGCCAAGAGGACGCTAAGGTCACAGGGACCTGCCGGTGGTCAATGTACAGCAGGCACTCCCACGGCAGGAATTTTAATGATTTTACATCTAGTCTATAAAACAAATCAGTCGTTACAATCTTCCTACGAAGGACATACAGGACCCAGATGGCTTAGAAGCCAGCTTTCCCGAGTATTCCAGAAAGAGCTAATTCTAAGCGGGTGCTGCGTCCTTCAAAGAGAGGACAGCAGGGAACACTCCCCACCCCCTTTTACGAGGCTTGTGTAAACTGGACGCCAGAACCAGACATGAACCTCATAAGAAAGTTAAATTCCAGGCCACTAAGGAACAGAAGAGCAAAACGTTAAACAAAATAACAGCAGCCGAATCAAGAAAGACCAAGCAAGTGACAGGACACTGTGGTCAAGCCAAACTTACTCAAAGATGCAGGACTGGTTCAGCCTTAGGAAAGTCAAATAATGCAACTGACCACGATAACAGATTCCAAGAGGCCGTGTGATCAGCTTAATAGATGTGGATAAGCTCCAGTAAAATTCAGTAACCATTTCTGCATTTTTAAAAAAAATCTTTTACCTAACCAGGAATAAAGAGGAAACTGCTTAATCTCACAAAGTGGATCTATTTGAAAAAACATGCAGTACTTGGCTGTCTGGCGAAACATTAAGGAATTTCCCTTAAAACCAGGCTGATAGAAATGCAAGGTTTAAGGGTTGTAAAGAATGAAATCTTTCATTATTTTCTAATAACATAATTAACTACAGAAAGAGCCAAAAGAATTTATACATAAAATCTAAAGCTAACAAATATAGCAAGTTTGCAGGGTTTCAGAACAATGCAAACTGCCTGTTTGATCTAACAAGCCAGCCACGAAGAAAAAGTAATTGAAAAAAAAAAAATACAGCAAGGACCACCTAGCTTACAATAATGGCAAATAGATGAATTCAACTTGCACGAACCATCCTCCTTAAGCCAAATAAAAAATCTGTGCAAAGTATGCATCTTATACCTTGGAGGACAATGAAATAGTAAAAGATCGTAGGCAGAGACACGAGAGGTCACCAGGAATAGCAACTCAGACAGGCCTGACACAGAGGATGGGGAAATCGTCACTATGATGGTTCTGTCAGGGGGGGAAGGGGCTGCACGCAGGAAGGGCCCTCAGCAAACTTCAGACACTGTGCTATTTTGGGCCTAGGTAACGAATGCATGGGTTTTTCTCTCATAATAAATTCTTAACATTGTACAATTTTTATCTGTGTTTTACTCACTACGGCTTAAAATTCATATTTGCGACATACTAAAATAAGAATTTTTGTCTGGGAAATCAAATCTATCTGAGAATACGAAAGAGACCTAAATAAGTATAAAACTCTGATAGCGTGACTCAATTGTACAAAGATGTCAACTTTATCTAAATTGATGTATAGATTCAATGCAATAAAAACCAAAAAACCAAATATATATATATATATATATATATATATATATATATATATATATATATATATATTGTCATTTATATAGAAGAGAGATTAGTGTGCAAGTCAAGGTTCAAACAGAAAAGCAGAAGCAGGATATTAATTTATGGGAGGAATGAGGCAGAAACAGACACAGAGAAATTTATGACAAGGAATTCAATTGCATGATTGTGAGGGCTGCTCCAGCAAGGCCCAGGTCCACAGAAGCAGCCGTGAGTCCAGCAGGAGTCCAAACAGACAGACCAATGCTGTCGTCCACAGGTAGAACCTTTTCCTTCTCCTGGGAAAATCTCAGTCCATCACCCAAGGACTTCCAACAGAATCAATCGCGCCCACCTCGATAATCCAGGATTAGCTTCTTATGCAAAGTAGCCTGGTGAGGGATTTTAATTGCAATTCTTTCATGCAACACCTAAATCAGTGCTCACATAACTGGCCCGTAGCCCAGATGAGCTGACAAAGCAAGAGCCATGGCCAACACGCAGAACAGACGCCTTGAAGCAGACAGCCCTGCAGACAGCGAGGCCATGGCAGCACCACGCTAGTTAGCACCACATGGTGGTAAAAGGCAGGGTGGAAGTGAAACTGTGTGGACGGCAATAAACACACTTGCATACGTGATGAAACCTGAAAAATGACAAGCTGGCATGGCGGGTCAGTGAGGAAATCATAGATCAGTCAGCAAATGGAGCTGAGAGATCTGGGTAGTGGAAATTAGGACCATAGGTCTCTACTCATGCCACACACACACACACACACATGCATGCACACGCACACATACACGCACAGAGTGAGAGACTGGTACAAATTAGCAAGACCCTTTCTCCTCCACTGTAGGAAATGGGCCTTGGGTTACATTTCGTAAATCAAACTTGTTCATTCGTTTACTTTCTGGTTTTATCCTGAGGATCAAGCCCAAGGCCTTCACACTGAGCTGCATTCTCAACAGATATTTTAGTATTGAGTTTGAGCCAGAGTCTCATTGAATCACCAAGTTGTCCAGACCGGGCTCAAATTTGCCATCTTCCTACCTCAGTCTCCCAAAGTGCTGGATTACATGCCGGTGGCACTGGGTCCAGCTATAACTTGTTTTCTTTAAAACTTGAGATGGAAAGCTGAGGTAGGAGGATCACAAGTTTGAGCCCATCCTCCTGACTTAACAAGATTCTATCTCAAAAAATAATTAATTAGTTTAATTAATTAAAGTAAAATATAAAGAGCTGGTAATGTAATTCAAAGTGAAGCCCAGGTTCAATCTTCAGTACCATAAAAAGAGAGAGAGAGAGAGAGAGAGAGAGAGAGAGAGAGAGAGGCTCTATTAAGCAGCAACAAGACTATGTGATAAAAATGAGCCGTAATTGATTAATTACATCCCATCTGGAAGTACTATGAATATATCCTAAACACATCTGTTGGGAGGCTTCCTTCATGCCATGTAACTTGTTACAAGAACCTAGACGTTATGCCCATGTTTACAAGAGTTAGTGGTTTCTGTAGGGCAAGGGTCCCCAACCCCAGGGCCATGACTGATACCAGTGCCAGCCCTGGGCCTTGGAAGGAACCGCCATCAGAACAAATGAGTTGGGACTAGGAAGTGAGCGGTAAGCCGCGTTCCACCTCATGACCCCGCACTCCGATCAGGTTCTAATAGCTCTACTGATTGGCAGGAGGCGGAACTTCCCTACAGGCTCCCCTCCTGCTGCTACTGCCATTTGGAAGCTGTTCTCAGGCTCTTGGGAAGACGAACTTCAACTAAACTGGTCCCTTGTGTCAAAAATGTTGGGGATCACTGCTATTGAGTGTGCGTCTCTGAGGCAGTTCTTCATCCTTTCCTATTTCCAAACTCTCTTGGTGGGGCTAATGAATCCACAGTGCCAGGTGGATCCCACCAACAGATGCCTGGATGTGCCTGCTGGGATGCTGTGCTTCCTGTCATCTGTCGTGATTCCTGACGCCAGGCAGGCTCACTGCACATGGAGCCCACAAAGTCAAGTATTTTGAGTATTGTACACACACCCACGTGCATACACATGCACACATGCATATACACACATGCACACACATACTCTCACGTGTGTGCACGGACACACACTATATAGATTAAGAAATTGAAGTGTTAAGGATAAGATTTTGTTATGGTTTGAGCCTGGAATGTCCGCCGACAGCCTCGTGTTTGGATGTTGTGCGTTACCTATGAATTCTGTGCACTCCCGGCTCCATTTAAAAGGTGGGGCCTGCTTGGGAGGGGTGGATTACAGATGTGTGGTAGAAGATAGGCAAACGGTAGATTATAGATTGTAAGCATGTGGTGGATAAGGGTGCACTGTAGGTTACGGTTGTGTGGCACATTACTGGGCATGTGGCAAGGGGCAGATCATTGGCTTAACCTGGAAGGGATAGAGCAGGGAGGCTGACTCTTCTGGGGGTCCACATGCCTTCTGGGCATATGTTAGTTCTGCTCTTCCACCTTGATGGGCCTTGCTGTCCAAGACACCATGTTGGCTGTCCATGAGTGCACTGAGACCATCTGAAACTGTGAGCTAGAATCAAACTTTCCTTCCTTATATTATGGATTTAGGGTATTTTGTCCCAGAAATGAGAAAGAACATTTAGAGGAGAATTTACTTATGATTTCAAAGGGAGGAAGGATTTCTTAATGCAAACTATGCAGGAAAGCGAAGGATTGACATATTTGACTACATTCCTTTTTTAGAAAAACGTTTTCACATGTTACCCATCAAAGACATCATTATAAGTTTGGAAAGACAGGCCACAAACTAAAAGACATTTGCCACACACTTGACAAAATATTGAAAATAAGAAATGTTCATGATGAGAAAAGAATAAATAAACTCTACAGATTAACCAAAAGGCAAGAATGGAAATTTCATAAAAGAAAAGAATACCTAAGACTCCCAAACAGACACCCAGCTTTACTAGGTCAAAATATTATTTCAAACACACACCTGTATGCACACACACACATAATCTGACACTCATTAAATTAATAAAAATATAAAATTTGTTTGTATCAACAGTCATAAAGAATCAGACAATTCACTTTGCTAGTGAGGATGAAATAGAACTAACACTGCCAGAGGCATCCTGCTGCCTCTGTGTATAAGCATGCACACACGCTCCCGCTCAAAACCGTACTCCAAAGTTGGTAACCAGCTCCTTGTACACTGCAAAGGCCAAGCTCAAGAGTGATCACGGCAGCCATTGTGCATACAGACGGTGCCAAGCATGAACAGAAAGAATATACCAGGACTAAGACATTCAAGAGGCAGAGCATTGTGCATGGGAGAAAAGGAAGACCAGATAAATGTGTATGCATGGATGACTCTCAAACATAACATGTACGCGGACACACAAGTCTGCAGACTCACCGGACCTGGTGGGACAGGCCTACAATCCTAGTTTTCTGGGAGGCTTAAGCGGGAGGATCATAAATTCAAGCCCAGATGGGCAATTTAAAGACTTAGAGACACCCTGGTCTAAAATCAGTAATAGTTTTTTTAAATGCACTAAGTGCAAAGGCCCTCGGTTGGATCTTAGGTACATAAATAAATAAATAAACAAATAAATGGAAAAAAAAAACCCACAGACTACGGTTCCACTACATAACCTTTAAAAACAAGCAAAACTGAGCAGTGATACCCCAAAAGCGTCAGAGAACAGAAGGGGCTGTGATCAGCTAGGGTACACAGAGGAATTCAAGAACAAATGTAATGTTTTCTCTCTCTCCAGCTGCATGATTTGTATGTGGGTGTCCTGTTTCTGTTAACATGCTTTTAAATATATAAATAAGAAAACATTTTGTGTGCATTACATTTTTATTAGTATAGATGGGGAATGTGCCTTAGGAAAGTTCGGTATTGGCTGCTCTATCAACATAGGCTGGAGAAAGTATGGTCTTCTGCTGCTTTCTCAGAGGACAAGGGAGTGGTGGCCTCAGACAAGATACAAATTACTACCTTTCATAAAGCTGTTCCTTACTGGCTCACCTTTATTAAGCCTTCTCTCTAAAATCGAGACCTGGGTCCCTGAAGCCACCGAGTGCCCCCATGTCTAATTTTATAGCAATGGGAGCGCTTATTCCACACGTCTTCTTATGAAAGGAAGCCATTTGCAAGAGATTTGTGGCAAAGTGATGCCACAGCCGCTGACGGCATCGTCACTCCCACACCTGGGAAGCCAGCAAACCCCGACTGGAATATTCCACGTCTTTGGTTTTCTTCCACTGGGTTCCTCACAGCAGCTCAACTAAAGCTAACTCTAAGGAGACATTATACCCTCTGTGGCATTTTGGCTACAAATGGGTCTCGAATCGAGACATTTCACTCAGTAGAACACAAAATCCCAACCCTAACTCCTCAGGGGATTTTCATGCTCCTGAGAATGTTTCGTGCAGTTCCACAGGATTCTCCATGGCTAACTAGATTCTCTGGTTTTGGTTTTCTCCCCAAACTGCGGAGGAGTGGAAAATGACACGCATTCCTACTCCTGAGATACCTGGCGTGTGAAATGTACCGCGGGTGAAAGCAGGCGAGAATGTAAACACTTAACTTCCTTGTGTTGTATTGTTCGGTGTTAAGAAATTAACACCTTCATTCCCGGTGCAGCTTCAGTTTCAAAAGTACATCATTTTTTCTTTCAACATTTTTTCTCTCAATTTTGGTGAAAATCACGGGGAATAATAAACATGTCACTGTTTTCACAAGTTAAAAATATAGGTGACCAAAATTATTGACTCACTGAACAAGCCTGATGTGGTTAGGTGTAACTGTGAAGTAATGTTCCTGTCTTTATCCTCAGCGCCTCACGGGCCTTTGGTGGAAATGAAGGCTGTCCGTAAGGTTTTTGTGGTCACTCACAGTCAGTGCAAACGTCCTCAGTGCAGAAGTGGCTCTCTGAGAGCCCAGCAGGCCCAGGATGCATAGCGGGGCCTGCCTGCAGCCAGGCCTGGCCAGGCAGGATCTGGATCTGCAGGAATAGCCACATCAGCATCTCTCCTGTCCTCGGGTACACTCCTCCACCTTTGCTTACCTGGTGCTGAACTTCCTGTCCTGTATTAAAGAGAGGGAGGGGAGAAGAGGAAACTTGGCCGCTGGTTGGCATGGCTGTAAGCTGGCTCCATGGATGCTGAGCCTGCCGATGACCTAAGGCTGTTTCTCTCACAGGTACTTACATGCAGTGTATGATGTGCTCCCTTGCTAACGCGGCTCTCCCCCAGCAGCTCTCTTGATGCTGACAGACACACCTCTATCCTGGCTTGTTGCTACCGACCTCTAGGAATCACCCTCTGTGCTCAGCTTCTCTATGCGGAGCTCTGTTAGCCCTTCAGGGGCCCCCTCGGATAAGATTCGGGTCTTTCACTTCACCCAGACGTCATCCACGTTCACTTGGGCCATCCGTCTTCACCCACAGGACAACTCTACAAACTCTGGGAGGTCTGGTCCATCCCAGGCACTAACCTGCAGGCCACTGCACAGCCAGCCTTGGGACACTCAGACTTCTCAGATGCCAGTCTTCAGTCAATGCTGAGGCTCTACCACTAAGTGGCTCAGCTGTAGCTCTTGGTGGCCTGAGGAAGCCCTCCTTTCAGGGACAGCTTGGAAACTAGGGCAGGCGTCCCTCTGTCCTCCTCCCTGGTGGGGCCAGGGAGATTCAGGACACAACAGCTCTTTCCCTATGTTTCCCCCACTCTGAATTCCCAATATGTTGCCCTCTTCGTGTAGAAATGACATCAGTCAGCTCTGGCCCAATAATTCTTCATCAACCCCACAAAAGAGGATGGGTCTCTCTGGTAGGCATCTCAGGTACAAGTGTCACTTAACACTGTGTTTCACTAGGTAAAAAGCAAGGCACCTAGGTCTTCACTTGATGGGCAACTTGGCAAAAGAGAGAGAGAGAAAGAGAGAGAGAGAGAGAGAGAGAGAGAGAGAGAGGAGAAAAGAAATAGGAAGCCCCCACACCCGCCCCAAGGAGGAAATGGACTTGACGAAGGTATTTCAAAGAAGAGAAGTTTTGGACATGGAGATAACAAAAATGTAATACATAGAAAATGGTCTTGGTTACAGCTACGGGGAGGAGTAGGTTGGTTAAAAGAAAGAGGTAGGATTTCACAACAGGTGGGATATGAAGATAAATAAATAAAAGATAAATTGCCCTTGCACCATATACACTTTGCTGTGTCCCTCTTTTTATCTTCCCTAAATGAAGCTGTCTGTTCTACTCTCTGATTTTATAAATATTACGTCTCCTGATAGAGAAATCAATTTAATTACTAGTAGTAACTGAAAGAAGAGTTATTCATTCAAGCTTGTACAGAGCTGGCTGAGTGCTAACACCTGGAGGAAAGAAAACCAGAAAACAAAGTCACTGCTTACAGGAAGACTGTTTCTTAGAAGTGGGATATTATGGCTTACATCTACAATGTGCCCGAAGGCCAGTTAGGAGACTGTTAGGAAGCTATCGGGTAGTGACAGTACTAACTTCGTCAGTGGGTGAGCTGAAAGGGTCGTTAGACAGTGGAGCCTCTTGGAAGGAGTTGGGGGATGGTGCTGTACCCTTGGGAACTATATTTAGTCCCCAGTCCCTCCTCTCTGGCTCCCTCTCCCTCTCTCTGTTTCCTACAGGCCATGAAGGGCGGAATTTTCCTTCACCATTTCCCTGTTTATTGATGCTCAGTCAGGTGGCCATGGACTGAAGCTTCTGGAACTATGAGCCAAACAGCCCCATTCTCTTTTAACTTATCTTTGCCAGACACTTTGTGACAGTGAAGGAAAGCTTGCCAATACAGAGGAGAGCTTAGAATGACTTGTCAGAGACGACCACAAAGACAATGGAGGTGTGCCAGAGGAACGTGGTAGAGAGGTGGTTCAACCGGAGGGAGCTGCGTGAACAAACATCCCTCTGAAGGGTCCTGCGGCCTCTGGCGTGGGCTGAAGGGACAAGTAGACAGCTAGTGGAACACAGCCTCCCGCTGAGATCGTGCCTCATCGTCTGGAGTGAGCTGACAGAGTGCTTTGAGCAAGGAAGGAGAGATATATATTTTGAATGACACATGGGGTGTCGGAACTGGAAGAAGCAGACGTGCCAACCAAAGACTAGTGCTGCCTTGGGCAGGAGAGCCAGGTTCAGACTGGGTCCATTATGAAACTGCCTGGGAAGTTAATCCGTGACGAAGGCTGCACTGAGCAGAATGCACGGTGACTGTGACCAGGAAACCTGAAACACAATGACTTAAATAATTTAGATGCTTCTGCCACATAGTACCCAGAGCACATATGGAAGGCCCGAGGCCAGCATCAGCCAGTGGCAGCCGAGGGCTAACTGCAAAATGCTGTTCGCTTTGTAAATAAAGCTTTATAGAAACTTCACGCCACAAGCCCACGTGCTTCCTTGTTGTCTACTTCCACTCTGCTAGAGCAGAGTTGAGTAGTTGAAACAGAGACCATAAAACCAGAAAAACCTATGCTGGCTTGCTGTCTGGCCCTTTGCTATCTAACCAGCCTTAGGCCTAGAGAAACTAGGTGTTTAGTCATCCTCAACAAGGATCTTTCATGCTGGGCCCAGGAGGGTTACTACAATGATTTTCCAGTTAGGAAGAAAAAAGGTAGGGAAGACCTCCAGCGTGCTCTGAGTCTTCTCAGTCACCAGCTGCCACCTCACTGCAAAGGAGGCCAGAAAGTGTGGTCTAGCCAGCTGGCTGTGGCCCATCTAGAATCCGTCACCATGGCCACATTCACCTCTATGGAGACACATGTACAGTCACATTCTGGCGTCTCTAACTCACGTGTAACTCTCAATCATTGTGGGACTGAACTGAAGTTGTATTTTTCCAGAGTCAATACGCATCTTTTTCAGCTGGTAATCCAGGGGCATTTCCAATGTAAAACAACTTTAGATTCAATTTTTTGCTTGGGATCTTTTAAAAACAGCCTGTTCGTCTAATCTGAACCACAAACCAATGCGGGTCACAGTTCCCAGTTCTTATTTCAAGAGAACTTTATTCTTTTTCCTCTGCCACTGCGACACGAACTCGTCTTGATTTCCTCTTTTTTTTTTTTTTTTTTGGTGGGAGGAGGGCATTGAGGGGCACATTCCTCATTTCTGCTTTCTCACCTTTGTTTGCATGTTTCTTAGATTCCCCTTGTTCTCAGTTGCTTTCTTATTTCTAGTTTGAGACATCTTGCAGTAATGCTGTCTCAGGTTTTATGAAATACAGTAGAAGAAAAGAAAATGCATACAGTTGAGCTTGTTCCAGATGTTAAGATGCCCACTAAAAGTGTTGCAAGATGAAGAAAATAATACGTGCTCAACCCTCTTCTCAGCAAGTTGATTAAGGGAAGCTGGAAGAAGTACATTGAGAGCTGCTGTATGGTAAAATCTCTGAGGGGCATGCTTGAACAATAAGCTGCCTTATGAGGTATGGGAAGGCAGCGTATTCCACGTATTTCTTTTGAGTTCACTGCTGGGGATTTGCTTTGCTAAGTAGAGTAGGGAAGGGTGGAAGCACGTGGAATTGCTCCAGGTATTTCAGGAGCTATGGATGCTAACAGTTCTCCTTAACCATAGGCCCACACTATAGGTACTTTTCTGTTGCTGTGACTCAAGACCCAACATTCACAACTTTAGGGAAGAAAAATTTACTTCAGGTCACAGTTCAGAAAGTCTCAGTTCTTTCATAGGTGGGCAGCTGGAAAATGGTGGAATCACACGGCAGGGGGGAAGTCAGGTCCCGGGCCAGAGCTACAGCCCCAGAGACAGAGCTTTTCAAAGCATGGTGGAACAAAGAAAAGTCTGGGAGGAAGGGTGGAACCAGCACATGCCCCCACCCACCCTCAGGTCAAGCCTCAAGAATCTGCCCCTTCCGGTCAGGCCCCACCTCTCAACACTGTAAGAGTATCCATAGGTACATGAGACTTTGGCAGGACACTGCAGTTCCAAACCATTATACTCCACTCCTGGCCTCCAAAAGACTCGTGTCTACTTCCTTCAGTAAAAGACATTTAGTCCTTTTCTAAGATTTGTCAAAGTTTTTAACAGTGTTACCACTGCCTTTAAGGAAAGTCCAAGTCCAAAGTCTCCTCTGAGATGCAAGGCAAACTCTCAGCTGTGAGCGCCTGTGAAAACCAAAGAGTTAAGCACTGCCAGCACACCATGGCACAGGGTAAATATTGCCATTTTAAAAGGAAAGAAGAGAAAGATAAAAGGCAATCTGACCAAAATAAGTCTTAAACCCAATAAGGCAAGGATTAAATTCTGTAGTCCCAGATTCAGTATCTGAAGTAAACTGTGGCAAGCTAAGAACCCCAAAGGGCTTGGGTGGCCCCACCCCTACAGCATGGCTGCTGGCTGTAACCTCCATCTTTTTTGTTTTGAGC
The DNA here is from genome assembly GCA_004027205.1 of Ctenodactylus gundi. Lineage (NCBI taxonomy): Eukaryota > Metazoa > Chordata > Mammalia > Rodentia > Ctenodactylidae > Ctenodactylus > Ctenodactylus gundi. The sequence continues at coordinate 438,714 of PVKB01000456.1, forward strand.
TGAATCCACTCACAGCCTGCAGCTTTTTTTAGTGGATGATCCTTGCTCCTGGATTCTCCAAAGTCCTGGGTTCTCCACTGTACCTTAGGCTTTCTCTTTACAACTATATACATTGCCCTCCCGGGGCACACTGCCTGGCCTCCAAGGTCTTTCTCTGAAATTTGGGTGGAAGTCTTCATGAACCCACAGCTCTTGAACTGGGCAAGCCTGTACAGCCAGGACAGTGTGGACATCACTAAGATCTGTCACTGGCTTGAGTAGCAAGCTGGCCTCCTTGGACAAGCATTCTAGAAGTCTCTAAGAGCTTAGATGGTTGAACTCCAGGCAGCCGAACTCTAAAAGACATTTTTCTCTCTGGTCCAGGGCACACATTTTAGAGCAAAGTCTTTTGCCTTTTCACACTTGAAGTGGTAAAAAATGGGGTCTTAATGTCTTTGGAGATACCCTTAAGGCATCTTTCCTATTGTACTTGGCTTCTTTTCAATGCCAATTTTTTTAACTTCACTGTATTCTTTGGCCCTACCACTGCACACCATTTTGGCCTGGCACAGTAAACCTTTTGTATGACTTCTTTTGACATTTTATCCTGTGTTTTGTCATAGAGCTGGCTAAAGCAGCAAACAGCAGCCAAGTGACAGCCTGAACACTGAGCTGCCTTGAGATTTCCTCCACCAGCTTAAGCAGTCCACCACCCTTAATCTAAGTTTTAGGCAAAGTCTCTAGACAAGAGCAAAATGTTGACATACAGCATAGAACACATGGTTCACGTGGTTTTTTGGCCACTTGTCAGTTTTCTTTTTTATATTTGGAATTTTTTGAGCCTGGCTTTTTAAATCCACACTTTTTTTTCAGCATTCTGGTCTTTCTGAGTTTTGACCAGACTCTCTCATGAAGCTTGGCTCAGAGCACGCCAAGGTTTTTTTCAGTGGGGATCCTCAGACCCTTTCAAATTTCTCCCACAAGCTGGTTTGAAAGGCTTTCAAATCACATGGTCAGGTAAGGTCACAACAATAACCCCACTCCTGTTATCAATGTTTGTCTTAAGTACTGCTTTGTCACTGACTCAATACCCAATATCTACAACTTTAGGGAGAGAAAATTTATTTTAGCTTAGAGTTTATAAGGTCTCAGTCCTTTCACAGGTAGGCACCTGGAAAATGGTGAAATCACTGGGCTGAAGTTGGGTCCAGGGCCAGAGCTGGTGCCTCAGAGACAGCCTTTCACAGTGTGATGGGACAGAGAGAAGTCTGGAAGGAAAGGCAGAACCAGAACACGCCCCTCCAGGTCAAGTCCCCAAAATTCATCTCCTTTAGTCAGGCCTCACCTCCTAACACTATACAGTATCCATAGGTACATGAGGCTTTTAAGGGACACTCCAAATCCAAACTGTAATAGCCCCATACTAAAAAGCAATTGAACATAAGTGTAAAATAACAGTACTCAAAAGTCTACCCATGGTGGTCACATATCCCAGAATTCCCTGGTTGGAGGGGTGATGCCAGTATGAACCAGGATGTGGTAAGTGAGACAGAGAGATGAGGATGACAGTGGACAGGGGAGGGTCGTAGAATGTACAGGCAGGCACTGCGGTGACTTTTGTTTCTGGCTGGTGTGACTCTCAGTGTGGCACTACTAGTATGTAAGCAGAAAGCAACGAAGAGAAGCAGATAGAGAGGAAAGGTGTGGAGGAAATTTGGCTATTTGGGAGAAGATTGTATTTCAGGTATTCATTCATTCCACAGGAAAAGAGGGGAAGGGTCAGAAAACGGACATCCTGAACATAATCTTTTAAAAATGCTTTCTTTGCATTTTAAATGCCATTCAATAATCAGCTGGGAATGGATAGAAGACAGGTCAGATCACTGAGATGTGGATAAAAGTAGCATGCCAAAGTGAACCAACTGCAAACATGAATAAAACTGGAAGTGAGACTGGGGATGTAGCCCTTGTCTGACTCACAGAAGTTCGTGTCTTGCTCCCCACACCACAAAACAAAATGAAATAAACAACATGAACATGTCTGTAATGGTTCAAAGCTATAACTTTTTACAATGACCACAGTCAGACACAGTTGCAGAAATGAGATTCAGAGCTCCGAGGTAAGCAGCCAGGGGCGTGTGGCAAGTCTCCAAATGGCCATCCCAGTGCCTCACCAATAGCAGGAGCTCAGCAAATATGGGCTGAGTGACACACTTCCGCTGCATAATGAAGCAGGAGCTAGAATATTCCCACGCATTTCTACAGCCACACCGAGTCACCTGGTGGACTGCTTGCTGCTTTCTTTGAGAACCATGACTCTGCTTGTGTCTGCTTTATTTCCTCCCACTTACACCTCTTAAAGTTTCTTTGACCTTTCCATCCAATTTTTTCCTTTTCTTCCCATGCTTCTTCCTGGATTTTATCCCCTTGTTTTAATTTACTGCGTCTTCTTCTTGGGATGATGTAAAACTAGCTAAGTCAAGGAATGAGCACAGTAACAAAGAAACAAAACAATGAGACAAAACAGAATAGTAAAAACAGACCAGACTTTAAACAAGATGTGTATACTTCAAAATTCATATTAAGTCAAGCTTTATTTTTTAAATACATTTTTAAAAACTATAATATTTTCACGCAGCAGTATACAACACATGGTGCATTCGAGGCCTCATTAGGATGGGACTCACTTTACAATGTAATGTAAACGTTTCTAGTGTAAAACGTTTTGCTAGTGTAGAGCATGCTGCTTTCTGCAGCATTTTATGCCTTTTGAAGAGAAATTTTTCACCTAAAGTATGGTGGTCACGGTTGGCTTTCTTCACAATGTCCTGTCGTAACTTCTATTCCGTACTTTGATTTGAGAACACATTACTACTACAAACGCCATCATGTAATAAGTGCTTGTGTGAAGTATTGTTATAGGATATAAAAGGATTTTAATCTGCCTGTGGGCTCAGTGGTCAGCAGAATTCCTTGCAGAAATATTAAGGCTCATAAACAGTACTGTGGTTCACACTGTTGTGCTAAGGAGAGCAGTTCCTTCTGTTTACAAGGTAACTGTTTTCATAAGTGAAAATAGCACAAATACATTTGAGTTTTCACTGGGGAGAAGGTTAAGAGATGGCTGGAATTATTTAATTGTTTTTGTGTGTGCATAAAATGGAAATTTATATGATATTGTGTGCTGGGCACATAAAATGTACTATGTATATGTTTGATAAAAATTAAAGGGGTCCCCCGTGCTTTTTAGCACTTTCCAGGAGGACAAAAAGGCTTGTTTCCCTCTAACTCCAGACATACCTCCTGCACAATGCTGAATGATGACATTGTGACCTTTTAGTTTGGTGATGAGGAAGAAACAGAGCATACTGGAAAATCAAGGAAATGCGCGTTTAATCAACTATATGCCATTATGTCAAAGTTTTATTTTCAAATAGTCCCTGAAGATAAGGAAAACAATCCTACCTCTCCAACCTTTTGATTAACTAAAGCTTTCAACAACACAATGGATGGCCAGTGGCGCAGTCCTGTAAGGCAAAGGCCTTCCCAAGTTGGAAAAGGCCATGTAACAACTAGAAAGGGGTGGGGGGTGAACTCTGCGCTTGGGGCTCATAAAGAAATTTAAAACTCGGGTTACAATGTAATAAATCAAAGATCCTTAATCTCCTCTAATGATACAAAATAATACTGATGAAAAATAAGTTTATAAACATAATATCATCCGAGAAAATATTTAAATTTGAATAACTGCTGAGCATATACTCAAGTGTATTTAGGATTACTGAGTAGATGAACATGTCTGTAGTGCATCCTGCAACCTGCCGCCCATGTCTTCCTTGCAGAACCAAGATGTCTGAGCCTCTTCCGTTGAGTGGGAGGTTGCTGAGCCCCTCCCCAGGAACCGCCCTCCATTGGAAGAAGCTGATTTGCCCAAGCGTACATCTCCTTTCCAGCGGCAAGCCACATTACGGAGAACAAAGGCCTGCCCCCTTGCCTCAGTGAGCTGTGCGCTAAAGGGGCCAATACCTTTTTCGGAACTGCGCTGCAGTTTTCTCACTGCCCAATCCTTTCCCTTATTCTTGGTATGTGTGGCTGAGTTCTACCCAATAAGCCTCCCGCATTGACATCTCCATATCAGAGTCTGTTTCCCAAAAACTCAGTCTACAGCAGTAATGCTATAGTTTGACCTCAAATTTCCTCCAAAAGTCTCCCGTTCAGAGGTCGGACCTGGTGGGGGAGGTGAGTCACTGGGCACATGACTTGGAAGGGTGTTCTCTTCGTCATTTTCCAGTCGCAGGACACGAAACCCAGCGACCAAAATTGAAAGCAGGAGAGGCCTTTTGGGGGGTCAGTGTCTGAGGACTCAGTCTGTGCATGGTCAGCTAGCAAAGGTGGAAGAGCCGGGGGAATAGTTGGAGCGTAGCTAGCCGCACATCCTATCCATGGCTAGGAAGTAGAGAAGGAAGGGGACCGGTAAGAACTCGTATCCTTCCAGGCCATGCCTTTAGTCACCCATCTTTCCAACCAAGCCCCACCTTCTTCCAGCGCATTAAGCTACAGAACTCATCAAGAGGAATCCACTGATGAGTACAGCATCCCTGTGAAACATACGAAACTTTGGGGGACATCTCAATAAAAACCATAGCAGGTTTTTTGTTCTGTTTTGTTTTTCCTCCTCCTAACTCCTTCTTCCTTTCTCTGCCTCCTGGCTGCGATTGGGTGAGCGGCTTCCCTCCCCTGGGCGCTCTCCCACGTGGTTCCTGCTTTGGAGCCAGCTGACTGTGGTGTGACTTCACTGAAATCTGAGGAAAAAGAAACCTGTCTTCTTTTAATTCATGGACGTTAGGTGTTTTGCTGTAGGTAAGGGAGAGTGACTACAGCAAAACACCGTAGCAAATAACTAAACTCATTTAAAATGTATTTGTTTTTACATTGTTTTCAGGAAATAATTTTTCTATTTTCTATTAAAGGTCATAAAGGAAACATTTCAGACAGCGAAGTCACAAGAAAGAATGCCTACACAATTTTTTTCCAGTCCTCAGAAGAGAGGCTGTTAACTAGCAAGTTAACAGTAAAGTTATCTCAGCATAACAGTACTGGAGCATTCCCAACTTCTTAGGCTAATTCTACTCTGTCTAAAATTTTTAGGAAACCTAGGAAACATTCAAGTTAATCACTAGCGGCCCCTGCACTGTTTGCCCTATTGTCAAATGGCAAACAAAATGGGGACCGTCACTGAAAATGCTTCAGCTCTTTGTTTTCTTTCTCTTGAATTTTTAATACGGAAGAGGGAAGCCACATGTGATTTTTTGTCCATAATATTACATTACCTTTCTTCTGAAAGTGCAACATTATGATTCTACATTTCCATTTCAAAGGTCAGTTTACACAGTGTGCATTGTTAGACTGTATTTCCATTTTCAAAGGTTAATTATCATACTCAGATCATAATAGGCAATGTTTCCTCTTCCGTTTTTATCCACAGGTCCTACTTGCAAAGCCAAGCTCCTCCGCATCCTCACAGCTTTCTCACTCCATCATCACAACACCCACCGCATCTCACTTTTCCCTTCCTGCCTCCCACCTCCCCACAAGGAAGTGAGTGTCCTGCATTGAACCATTTGAGCCAAACCACAGCTACTACCTGGTAAGAATCTTCCTAGAGGGCTTACTACCCCATTGTTGCCTTATTCTATTTGACTCCTCTCTTTCTTCTCAGTGCCGTAGTCAAGAGCCAGGGATGGGCACCAAACTGAGCAAGTGACCCAGAGTGGGACATCTTGCACTCCTCAGGATCTCTCTTTCTCCCTGCCTCTCTAGCATAAAACTGAGTGGAATTAATGGGAGTGATGCCTCCTGGAGAGAGCCTAACACATAACAGTATCCACTCGGTCAAGGAGAGCTTCTCTCGCTTCCTGATGAAGTGATGATAAAGCCACTCTATTCCCCTTGAAATGAGATGGACTTAGAGACTCTGGTCTAGTGTCGGAATCTTGTGGAAGAGATACCTGTTCCTGCCTCGAGCCCTTGAAGAATGCCTTGTTTTTGGTCTTGTCCTCACTTCTGTCCCTTGACCATCAAGCAGCACAGTCCTAAGAATTGGACCTGAAACTGACATCATTTCCTCTGGAGAATTAAAGTGTGGAGGTTCCAGGATGGACGAAGAGTTTGGAGGTCGCATTTTGAAGATAATGAATGTGACCTCCTAAAAAATGCACAGGCTGCACAGAAGGCTGAAGGCTGGCACTGGGGAAGACATGGTGAGGAGAAGCAAAGGAAGAGAAGGCATAGAACACAACTCACAGCGTACAAGCTGGGAAACTAACACACGAGTTTGGTTGTGATTATCCCTGAGAAAGAATGGAAATATCAGAGTTCCTGCCTATAGGTAAAGCCCATATATATATATACGGGAGTAGACATGAGTCTCCCTTGACTCGCATGAGCCAAGAGTGGTGGCACATACCGTAATCCCAGCTACTCAGGAGGCTAAAGCAAGAAGACTGTAGATTCATGGCAAGCTTCTGCAACAAAGCAAGACTGTTTCAAAACAAAACTTTAAAAAGTGTGTGTTTTGAGGCAGGGGTGAGGCGAGATAAGCACTGGAGACGCAGCTCCCTGGGTTCACTCCCTGGTAGTACATATGCACACACATACACACAGTCATGCTAAAGCAAAATGCTCATATGGAACAGCTATGCACACATTTTAAAATAACAAAAAGCTGTTGACCAGTGAGAATAAGCTTGTCTTAGTTACTTCCTCATTGCAATGACTCAAAACTCAACATCCACAACTTTAAGGAAGACTTAATTTGGCTTATGGTTTCAGAAAGTCACAGTCTGTTCCTGGGTAGGTGGTTGGAAAATAGTGGAATCACACAGTGAGGCTACAGCTAAAGCCAGAGCAAAAGTGGGAGCTTCAGAGACAGAGATCCTCACTGCATGGTGGAACAGAAACAAGACTGAGAGGAAGGATGGAATTGGCACACTCTCCTCCAGGTCAGGTCTCAAGCATCCACCCTTTCCAGCCCAGCCCCACCTACCAACAGCACACACGTACATGCGGCATTCGGGAACACTCCAGATCCAAACTATGACATTCCACCCCTAGCCCCCAAAAGACTCATTTCTACTCCCTTAAGCAAAAAGTACTTAATCTTTCTCCAAGAGTTGCCAAAGTCAAAGTCCCAACAGTTCCAGCGCTGTGAAAAAAAAAAAAAAAAGACCAAGTCCAAAGTCTCCTCTGAGAAGCAAGGCAGACTCTCAGCTGAGCTCCTGTGAAAACCAAAAAGAGTTAAACCCTTAAGCCCTTCCAACATACAATGGCACAGGGTAAACATTCTGATTCCAAATGGGAAGAATAAGAGAAGAAAAGGCAATTGGAGCAGAACAGTTCCTAAACCCAGCAGGAAAAGGGTTAAATCCTGTAGTCACGTCTAGTATCTGGCATAAGCTACAGCAAGATAAAGTGTGGCTGCAGCAAGATGTGAATTCCACATTGCCCGGGTGGCCCTGCCCCTACAGCATGGCTGCCAGCTGCAGCCACCTTCTTCTTTGTTGTCAGCTGGAGCCACTCATGGCCTTTAGCTTTCTTCAGTGGATGACCCTTGCTCCTGGTTTCTCCAGATTCCTGGGCTCTCCAACTGCACCTTAGGCGTCTCCTTCACAACTTCATGCACTGCCCTTCTAGGGGCACACTGCCTGGCCTCCAAGGCCTTCCTCTGAAATCTGGGTGAAAGTCTCCATGAACCCACAACTCTGCAAGCCTGGAAAGCTAGGACCGTGTGGACATCGTCAAGGTCTGTCATTGGCTTGAGCAGTAGCCTGGCTCCCTTGGACAACTGCTGTAGAAATCTCCGAGTTCTTAGATGGTTAAATTCCAGGTGGCTGGACTCTGGCAGACTGTTTTTCCTTTGGCCCAATGGCACATTTCTCAGAGCAAAGTCTTTGGCCTTTTCATCCTTGAGCTGGTGAAAGGTAAGGTCTTGTTGACTTTTGAGATGCCTTTAAGGCATCTTTCCTATAATCCTAATGGTATGTACTTGGCTTCTTTTTAGCGTTAATTCCTTCTCTTTGGCTTGTCCACCGTAAGCCATTTTAGTCTGGCACTGCAAAGCTTTTTTTAAATTTTTTTTTTTTAATTTATAAAAATTCCCCCCCACCACCACTATTTTTATTAATATACAAATGTAATACATAGTATTTACAATGAATTTGGGCATTTCGTACATCTATGTATCACATCGACTTCACGATCCCTTCCCGTTTTCTACCCTCCCACCCCCTCCCTGTCCCTTCCCTTGGCTCTGGCTATTACTTCGTATGGTTCCAAAGAATGTCTGTGTTCTGGGTTTTCCAAGTCCGAGAAACCATACAGTGCTTAACATATTAATCTTCCACACCTAAGTCATTCCACTCAAGTCACCACTCTACCTCAGCTGCAAAGTTTTGATAGATTTTTATTTGCCACTTTTCCCTGTCTTTCACCATAGACTTGGCTAAAAACTGCAAACAGCAGCCATGTAACAGTTTGAACATCAGTCTGCCTTGAGATTTCCTCCACCAGATTAAATAGCCCACCACCCTTAACTTCAGTTTTAGGCAAAGCCTCTGGACAAGAGCAAAATGCCAACTTTTTTTCCAGAGCATTGCACACAGGGTTTTTAGACCACTTGCCAATACAGTCCTTCCCATCTGAAACTTCTTGAGCCTGGCCTTTCCAATCCACACTTCTATCAGCGTGCTGGTCTTCAGAGCTCTAACCAGAATCTCCCACTAAGCTCAACTTACAGCACTCCAAGTCTTCTTCAACCAGCATTCTGAAAACTTTCTAAAGTCCTCCTGCAAACCAATTCCAAATGCTTCCAAACCACATGGTCAGGTAAAGTCCCAGCAACAACCCCACTTCTCTGGTACCAATTTCTGTCTTAGTTACTTCTTCATTGCTGGGACTCAATACTTGACATCCACAACTTTAGGGAGAAAAGAATTATTTTAGCTTACAGTTTCAGAAAGCCTCAGTCCATTCACAGGTGGGTGGCTAAAAAATAGTGGAATCACATGGCAGACCACAGCTAGGGCCAAAGCCACAGCTAGTGTTCTGGGAGACAGGGATCCTCACAGAAGTATGGCACAACTGAGACCAGTCTTGGAAGAAGAGTGCAACCAGTCCACACCCCATCAGGTCAAGCCCCAAGCATCCACCCCTTCCAGCCAGGTCCCAACTCCCAACACTACACAGCATCCATAGTTACATAAGGCTGTTGGGGGCTACCCGGATCCAGATACAAACCACAACACAGCCAGCCATATACTATATTGTCATCTAATTTTTGATAACAGGATTGTCCAAGCTGTGACCTGTGGGCCATTTCTGACCCAGGATAGCTTTGAAAGCAGGCCAACAGAAATCCCTAAGGTTTTTTAAAAACAGGCTTGTCCAATCCTTAGCCAATGTGCTACACATGGCCTTGGACAGCTAGAAATGATTTTTAACTTTTATCATGCGTGTGTAATTTCTAACTATATTGGTATGAAGGATTGGGTGGTGCTCGACTGTAGAGTGTATACGTGACAACCTAATGCTATAAAGGAGGGGGGCAGGGCAATACCAACTCTGTCTCCTCTGTCCATCATACACAATTAGTTGAACCAAAAGCTGTACATATTTGTTAGACGTGCACATGGAACTTGGAAAATTAAACACAGTAATCGTGACAAGAGTATTTCAACCTAAAAAAAAAGTGTGTATGCCTGTGAAGATGGGTGTTTACTGCTATTAAACAGATATGTATGTCTTATTAAATTATTAAGCTTGGGCTTTTGGTATTTAATGTTATAATAACAATATAAAAATTTTCTTGCTTATATATATTAATTATATATCTTATAGCTAGCCCAAGACAACCCTTGCTGGCTCAGAGCAGCCCAGGCAAGCCAAAAGGTTGGATATCCTTGCTCTACGAAGTCTTGGAGTATTCCCACTTCGCAAATGAGTTAACTGAGGCTAGGAGAAATGAAGAAAAAAACATCCCAAGGTCACAGTGTAGGTGTAAAACTCATTACTCTAGAGCAATGGTTCCGTGTGTTCCCTCAAACCCCACCAGCTGAAGCAGCACCTAGGTATTCATTAGAAATGCTAGTCAGATCTTCTGAATCAGCACTCTGAACCTAGCATTTAGTGATGTGTTTCACACAGTCAACAGGAAATTCTGATGCACTCACAAATGTGGGAACTACTGTACATTTTTGTCTTCAAGAGAAAGTTTCTATCTAGGCATGGTGGAGCAAACCTATAATCCCAGCACTTGGGAGGCTGAGGCAAGAGGATTGCTGTGAGTTTGAGGCCAGCCTGGGTTACATAGTGAGTTCAGGATTAGCCTCAACTATAGAGCAAGATCCTGTTCAAAAAAAAAGAGTAATGTAAAACTATCCCAGTAGCTGCTAACACTGTTTCCTTTTGGCCATCATTTTAGTAATATATATATATATATATATATATATATATATATAATGCAAATGGTTACATTGAGCATGAGTATTTTGTGCACATATATAGCACATCAACATTATAATCCCCTCCCCTCCCCTCCCCCTTCTTGGCCCTCCCACACCCTCCCCATCCACGTAACTATCACACCCATTTGGTTCTATAAAATACCTGTATTTTGGGTTTCTTGTATTAGAAAAAGCATGTGCTATTTAACCTGATGCATTTGACTCACTTCACTGAGTCTGATGGTCTCAAGCTGTGTACATTTACCTACAAAAGCCTAAAATCTATGTCTTCATGGAAACGTAGTACTCTGTTGTGTACATAAAGCACATTTTTATATTTCCAGTGGTCTGTGAATGGCATTTTGGCATAGTCCACATTTTAGCTATTGTTAGTTGTGCTGCTATAAACATGGGTATACATGTTATCTCTTTTATGTCACTGTTTCTTTAGCAAACTGTTCACTACACAAACGTGTTACAGTGAGATGAGACGTGGGATAGGAGGTTAGATCATTTGCCCGGGGTCAAGTTATCACAAGTGAAAAACTCTGTGTCTCAACGTGCTGCTTCTGTTTGGGTTCCAGGGCACACCACTGGTACCTACTGCAGGGTATCAAAACAAGAGGAGGCAGCCACTGCTGGAGAGGGAGCCGATACCAAGCAGGTATCTCACCTCCTGGCGACCCTAACTTCACACGTTTCAGGAGTTCCGTTGAGAGCCCAGCATGGATAAGGAGCTACTTAACATTTGCCCTGCTCTGTAGAACCCCTTCCATGTGCATCTCATCGAGCACAGCCTGTGAGAAAGAAGGCAGTGAGGGGTGTTGAAGACTCCCACATCCATCTATGGCACCACTCCTGACCCACAGACATTCTAAAAGATTCAAGGCCATGGAGAGCCCCAACCCTACAGACCCAGCCCACGGCTTGCACTCGAAACTTCCCAAAGTTAGGCGAAACTCACTCCACCCATTATGCCTCTGGGCCAATGGGCAGGACAAGTCTTCAGGAAGAACATTCAATGCCCGGACAAGTATGTTGTTTTGTTTTTCTAAGCAGTGCTGAGCAAAGAGGTTTAAACAAACAAGGACTCACACCTCCAGCCAGGGGAAGGGCAGGAAGCAGCAGCCAGGAGTGTGACATGGACCCAGGAGACCTGGGATCCAGCCAGGAACAAAAGTTCCCCTGGAATAGGACATGAGGTGCTCAGTAAAGTGCTCGTAGGGTGTCTGCGTGGGCAGCAGTCTGCAAACTGTCTTTGTAAAGCAATAAATCTTCTAGGACTTACCCTGAGAGAGTATCATAGGCTGAATCTCTGAACACGGGTGTGGGGTGTCACTCCACTGCCCCTGGGACAAGCCTGGCTTCTGGCCACAGGACACCTGTGCAGGCTCCTCTACCACCGGTTGGCAGAGGCAGCGTCAGATAAAACTGAACACTGTTTCGTCACCAGGTCTCCCATATTCTTCCTGTTTTCTGTTTCTTTGCTGGATAGTTCCTAAACAAGAGCAATCGTGATTGTCAGACCTACCACAATGCTTTTTAAAAGGAGTTGAAATATTAAAGTCTGAGTCACCTTCCTTTTACCTCTCAAAGTGCACAAAGGTCAAACTGCAGTGCTATACGTTTCCAAGTGTTTATCTTTCTCAAAGGATAGGCTATGAAAGGTAGTATTTTAAAAAAATTCCAACTCATTAGCTCACTCCAGCACTAACTGCCAGTTTTTGGAACATGTAAAAGGTCTCTCAGAGAGCTGGTTAGCAAATTTCAATCTAGTTAATGTTGGAGGCATATCAGTTTTTTTTTTTTTTTTTTTTTTTTTTCTGGTCACCCAGAAAACACTAACGAAGTGTTATCTCCCAAGCCTCTTCTGATTGAACAGTTTCAGATGGCAGGGCGAAGTGGTCTCCATAGCACTGACCTTGTACAGCATCATATGACCTTGACCTTGTACAGCACAGTACATGCTGGGTGGGAGCTGAAGGGAGCAGCATAGCAGCATTTGTACAGGAGAAGGCCCAAGTCCTCGGAAATCTCACTCAGCTCTACGCAGTCCTTATCTATGACCTAGGCCTGAATCACCTCAATAGATTCAAACAGAGATACCCCAGCATGATCAAATATAATTCTAAATGTAATTATAGCTTCACAGTATTTTGGCTGGGGATGAGAAGCAAATCAAAATAAAGGAGTAATTGGAATCTTAGATTCTAGTCAATAGAGAGGTGAGTTTAAATCTCTACTTTATTACTATTTGGTTTGGGGCAAATTGTACTATTTAAATCGTAACTCTCCCTTCTGCAAATTGAAAATGCCACCACTATCTATTTTATAGGGCTATTCTAAGAAATGAGGACTACTGACCAGTTAGCTCACTGTGGCCCACCTAGTAAGGGCTCAGGAGATGGCAGCCATGTTACTACTATCTTATACGCGCAGGTGAAGCTCATTGTTTAGAAGTTACATGTTTGCATCTCAGAGGAAACAGAACAGACACAACCAGCACCTCACCTAGTTACGGCTCAGCCCTCAGCCAGCGGTACAAAGCCGTCACAGTAATTGCCCACTCTCACAGTTTACAATTACACTGTCCTGGCAGCTGGCAGGGACAGACACTCATCTCCAACGGTCCACACAGCCTGGGGAACAAAAGTAATCAGACTGGGTTCTCCGGGTTGGCCTCCCCTTGCCTGCCAGCCATCTGCCAGCAAGATGGGGTGTGCTCTGCACTCCCCATGGCAAGCTGACTCATTTTTTCCAATAGGGTTTTCTACATGGATGATCCACATTTTAACTCTATTTGTCCCTTCTGACCCTAAAAGCCTCAAGAAGCGAAAAGGAGAAAAGTCAACCAAAGTGAGAGAAAAGACAGATACGAACACCATGGAGTTTAGTGGTTTCTCGGGAGAAACATGTTTTTAAGGATAGCTAGTTATTAAGTTCAGTTAAAGTAAGGTTTCAGAGAGACCACTGTTAAACTTATTAAACAAACCACTGGACAACGTAAAATTCCCCTAATCCATCATGTAACTCAGGTCTATATTTAAAAAAAGAAAATGAAGAAAAGGTTTTCAGGCAAAGCTCTGTGTCCTAGTATCTTTATTCCTGAGAACACCTCTCCCCGACCACACGAGGCAATAGGAATTGCACAGCTGCTAATAGCGTCACTATCCTGGTAATTGCAGCGAGACCTGTAACAGAGGTGGCCACCAACTTCCCGAGAGCTTATGTGTCTCATGCTGTTCTTTCTCTGAGCCTAGAAAAGGCATTATTGCTCTATTTTAGAGATTAAGGATCTGAGCTAACCAAGGAATTTGAGTCCATGTGGCATGGATAAGATTCACACCTATATCCCTAAGCTTATGATTCCAAGGACATGCTATGTTGATTCAAACCTGTAATCCTTCCCAGCACTCTAGGAGTCTGAGGCAGGAGGGTCATAAAAACCAGTTCAGCCTGAGCAACCCAGTGACACAAGACCTTGTCTCAAAATAAGTGCCTAGTGTGAAAGCCTTGGGTTCAACTTCAGTAAAGCACAACCAAACCAAGCCGCACCAAACGAAATCAAACCAAATATAAAGTGCTATTTTAAAGGGTACATTTGCTCTCTTGGGTGCTTTTTTATTTTTATTTTTTGAAGACATTCTTACGGATGTATTAACTTTTTCATATATAACTTTTTTTTTTTTAAGCATTATCTTGTGCTGGTAACTGTCAAAGAGGGATGACAGGCACATAAAAGTCCACTATAATTCTCCTTTTGTATGTGTTGACTTTTCCACAATAAAATGCTTTGTTTTCCTCAATTGGCTCTCTGAAAGGTTGGAAGAGGTAATAATTGGAGAAGTGAGAGTTAAGCCCTCTGAGGATGTCACCAAGAAGCTGTATCCTCAATCACTTTCTATTAGTGAGCACCTCCGGCGCTCAGTCCCTCATCACAAAGTGTGCAACCTTACCACACACCGGCCAGCGTGCCCACAGCACTGCTGGTCAGCCTCGCAGGGGTGGAAGTGGCCATTAGAGTAATTCTCTGACACAGAAAGAACTTTTCCCAGCCTCCACCCATGCAGCCATCTTCTGAGGTGTGGGAGGTCTCCATATACGGCAGAAGGGCTGGGATGAGCGACCCTGCTTGCTTTCTTCCCTCACAGAAAACCAGCTGGTGAGTTTTTAGACACAACTGGTTGGTCAGGAATAGTCCTCTAAACTTTCTCGAAAAAAACCCAATAGGGTATTGTTTTGCAATTTACTGTCAGTCCCCTCTTTCATCTATGACTTCATTTCATTGTTTTTTTTTTTAAATATTTTATTCAAGTACAATTTCCAGGCTAGCAAGAGAAAATAAAGGTCTATGGAAAAAGTGGACAGACAGGTCCTTCTACCATTCTTTCCTGCATTCACCTGTCAAGCCCACAAGACAGACAAGCAGGCTGGACACCCTGCTCCTCCCCTTTCTAAAGGAAGGCCAGCACAGAGGGCATGGGCACCCAGGGCTATCTAACACTCTGCTAAAAGAAAAGGCCAGGAACCTTTAATGTGCAGGGAAAAGGTATGTTTTCATATAACTAAGTTTCCCTTATTGAAAGAGGCTTGGTATATTCTCAAGCTGAACTGCGGTTGGTGCTGATTCTATGGTGAAGTTGACATCTGGCCCGGCTCTCCCGAAGTTAAAGGGCATTACAAGGTCATCCAGTATAAAAGATAAAGCAAACAAACCCCCGAAACTGGACGTGAAAATCAGGTGGACACAAAATAAAGAGAACAGGCCAAAGGGAACAAATAATTAGATATTTACATTTCCTAGAAAAGCTTAAGCAAGCACACACCATCCTATCCTCCTCTACTTCACAGAAAACTGAGTGGTAAAGGTTGGGCTTTAGATTTAAAAAAAGGCAAAACCACTGCGATTTCTCTTTATTCTTCCATGTCAAGACAGCTCTCCTCAAACAGAATTTATTTGCCTATCTACAATCAGACTATGAATTAAGAGGCATCATCTTGTAGGCCTAAAACAAAAAGCAGAAAAAGAAAAATCAGTTTGCTAGAGTTTTAAGTTCCCCATGGACTACTGATCAAAGTATGAAGATATACTTTCAGTTCTATAGCAGTTTAAACACATACACACACACACCCCCCAAAAATGAGAAAGTGAACCCAGAGTAAATGTCTAGAGGTAACATGAAATAGTGCATCTGGCTGGTTGAAAATGGCTTTCTGAGGAGCCCACTTGGCTACAGAGCCACAATCCAAATCACAATAACCCGTGGAAGGTCAGTTTTAGCATTGGCTTGTGTGGAAGAATGATGCGCACTGCAAGCCCCCTGGAGCTGCCTTGGAACCGACAGCTAATCCAGATACTTAATGGACATGAGCTGTGACCAAAGAACTCAGACACCTGCTGTCATCTGAACACAAAAAGTAATAATTACGGCACAACAGGAAGAAGGCAGCGCAGGTGAGGTAGCCAGCCACGCAAAGCCCCCTCGGAGCTAGCACATGCCCACCTGCTCCTGCCTGTAGGCAGGTCACGGGGGTGAAGGCCGTGCACATGACACAGCCAATCACGACAGAAGAATTATTTTTTAAATAGCCAACGTCCAGAGTAAATTTATTTCATGAAGAGCGGATCCCACTCCCATAAAACAAATATGCCATGATTTTTGCCAGATACCACATAGTAACTGACATCTTCATTTTTTTAGCACTGCATACAAAAAATAAATCAAGAGAAACACACCAAAACTCACCCTCATACCTTTCAAATTAGCAGATTTAAAATCTTGAAGCAGTATTTTGTCATATTTTGATTCAAACTCTATTTACAAGTTAAACTGCACTTACAAAAGAGTAATATTTTTATCATTGTAGTAAGTTATTTTGCTTTATGGTGGTCTTATATCTATCTGCATATAAAACTTTTAAAGCTGTTTTCAGTAAGAACCATGCTCCTCTTGCAGTACATAATTTATATTTATTTTTCAGAGCCAGTTTCCTCTTTGTGTCGTCTTCTGCTGGTTTTGTGTGTGTGTGTACACACAGCACGCACCTCTGGAGCTGGGCACCACGGGACACTGAACTCATTAGGAAAGACTCAGTCATGAAAAGGTAAAGGGTAAGAAGCGAAGCACTGGCAGGCTAATCCTCTGGTTCGTCACTCAAAATAATCAACCAATGTAATTTAGAAATTGTTTTAATTTATATTTTTGGTTAAAAACAAATCCAACAGGTAGAACGCTGATTAAAATGCAACACTGACTTAAAGGTGCCACATTACTTTCTCATCTCCCCACTCAAGGACGCTACCGCTCACACTGGTTTGACTTGACACAGGACACACTAAGGCACAAGTGTAGGGCACAAATAAGAACAAATACTTCAGGACTGCTTTGTTTCTCTTCACAAATACTAAAATATGTACCGTCTTCAAGATAAAATAACAAAAAAGAAATACATATCTTTGTTACGAAATACCTATACAAAAATTTTAAATTTACACCATCTGAGCTGCCATAAAAGGTTTAAAAAAGTGTCAATTTTTCCCCATACATAAAACTATCTGTCTTCATTCAGTAGGTTCCAGAGAACTTGGGCTCAAAATGTCCCAGCACTATATGGAAGGAAAGAGGAGATAAACATCCCCTTCCGGTTCTCAAGGTAAGACAAAATAAAGGTCAGGTGACTACATGGATAGTAGTGCATTCTACTTATTACAGGCAACCAAAATTAAAAAAAAAAAAACTTTTCAGGTCAAGAGGTCACTGGAGTGATACGGGTGGAGGGTGTATAAGGCACTTCCTGGGCACAAGGGCAGCACCTGGCACTCACAGAGGGACGCAGGCACTGGGAGGGACAACAGACCGCTGCGGCTCCTTGGAAGCGGACAGGAACTTCTGACAGCAGGGAAGACACAGGAGGCAAAACCTGGAGGTGAAACACTACACAGAAGTGGTCACTCGGTCAATGGCATGATTGACCTCATTTTTGTTTGAATCCAGTCCTTTAGCAGCATTCATATCATTCCGTAAATTCTCCACTGTCTTTTTCATGTTCTTTAACTCCCCCGGGTGCGGAGTCGCTCGCCTCAGAAGTGTTCTCTAAAAACAAACAGTACAATGAGGATTTCGGTTTTGTTCTATCACTTTCTCAAAATATGCACTTACATGGTGTTAGCATTTCAACACATCTTCATAGCCTTAGAAACCATGGGTCACAGGAAGACCTCAGGAGGGGTCGAGGGAGGCAGCAAGTAAAAAGGACCGAAGTGTGCTACGTATGTGCACCAGTTCCCCGAAAGGACTGTAATTGCTCTGTATGGCAAACATATGCTAATAACTAGTAACAATCAGGAAAAAGCAACCCGTGGAGCTAGGCGCATTCCCATCTGCTTGAAGGCGGCTCACCAGGAAGAAGGCAGGGCAGGTGAGGTAGCCAGCCACGCAATGCCCCCTCAGAGCTGCACGTGCCCACCTTCTCCTGCCTGTAGGCAGGTCAAGGGGGTGAAGGCCATGCACATGACACAGCCAATCACGACAGAAGAATCATTTTTAAAATGAAAACTTTTAAAAATATAAGGCTGTGTAAAATAAAAATAAGTTTTTATAAGTTAAGGTTTAAAATATAATTCTGGGATGTAAAGCAAGAAAAAAACCCCAAAGGAACAAATTCACAAATTTAAAGTCACTGTCAAATACGTTCAACGATTACCCAAAGTGATCTCGTTTCCTAACATTTCAGCCATGGGAGCTGAAGCAGGAGGTGAGCTGGAGAGGGGCTTCATTTCTTGCTGCGCTGGTGAGTACACCGTTCCTGTGACCGATGTGAACGTTCACGTTCAAACAAACCATAGTGCTGGAGGCTCAGTAACGAGGTACAGGCAATGTCTAAAATTTGGCATTATTTACGACGTCACATGCTTTTTAGCAAGTGGTAACACAGCATTTACAGCCCATGAGTGGTATGTGCTGGAATGTCAGGAAAAACCCACTAGGTTGTTGTCATTCTGAAGGAGCAGTGCTGCGGCAGGGCAGTAACCGTGAGACACGACGCTCTAACAAGGCTCTCGAGGACACTGGGGAGACAGTGGGACTCAATTTTGTCCTTCCTACTGCCCATTTTGAAGCTGGTATAACAAAGACTGCAGGCAATAACTGAAAACCTGCCTTGGTTCTGGGGCTGCCAGTACTCCCTCTGTGCACTGCTTATGGAGTTTCAATTGGCACAGGAGCTTTAAAGGCCAAAGCCAGCAGGCAGGAACATATTAAGAGCTGGTGGATGCTGGAAGTCTGAGAGATACATCTGTGCATTACTGAAAGACAGGGTGAGCAATTCTTTCAAATCCACTCCTAATTCCTGAATAAAAACTATTTAAGGTAGTTCAACCAAGGTCACAATCCCTGAACATGAAGGTCAAGGTGGCCTGCTACTAGGTCACAACTCGATCCATGAGGCGCCAGCACAGAACAGCCAGAAGTGGGAACAAAGGTAGGAGACTCATTCACAAAGAAAAAGAAGTTCCATAAATTGTTCAAATAATAACAAAAGTTGTGTTTGCCTTATTTACATTTTGTGACTTAGTGCACAGATGTATCTAGTTTTGTTTTTTAAAAAAGTCCTAATGCTGAAGGTATATGGACAATGAGGAAAGGACTTCTTAGGTAACACACGCAATCATGGAAGGCTTCTGATTTGCACTTCCATGAAGGGGAAGAGTCTCTACTTCCATACCGTCTCACTGTCTTCTTCATCTTTTTCATCTTCTAAGAACCGAATTGTGCTGATTCTATTTACTGCATGCTCGTTCCAGGCTTCATCAGAGACGTCACTGACCAGGCTCTCCAGCGCACCACAACGCGGCAGGTTCTCTGTGGTGACAAGGAAATACTTCTTCAGGACACTGGCAACTATTTTAGAATTTTGTGGCCAACTAGGCAGAATTCACATGAGAACCAGGACTTAACACCAGATATAAGGAGGGCAAACCACTATCTCAGCCTCCAAGGTTTTGGGTTTTTTTGTTAAAAATAACAGTAATAATGAATATCAGAAAGGAAAATAAGACCTGGGCAGGGCTGCCCCTTCTTTTTTATACTATTTTATTTAATTCTATTCAAGATCACATTCCTGCTAAATTGATATATTTATTTCATTAGAAATGTCAATAAAACTGAGTTCTTATCATAATTCTCTTCTACACAATAA
Organism: Ctenodactylus gundi; assembly: GCA_004027205.1. Lineage (NCBI taxonomy): Eukaryota > Metazoa > Chordata > Mammalia > Rodentia > Ctenodactylidae > Ctenodactylus > Ctenodactylus gundi. The sequence continues at coordinate 458,390 of PVKB01000456.1, forward strand.
TTTCAAAATTTTCTTGCAGTGTCATGGCTGCACAGGCTGAATGCTGGTACTCGGCTGAGTGGCATTCTATTTCTTTCTTTTTTTTTTTATGGTCTTAAAAGCTCGCCCAACAGCTAGAACCTCCAGGGGGTTCTGGTGCTGCCTATTTTCTTAAGACCACACATTTTACAAAATAAAGACACAAAGGCTCAAAATAACTACCTGGCTTAACAACAGAACCCAAGGGTCTAACTCTAAAGTCTCTGAACTTGCAGTTTGGGTTTTAAGAGATTGCTAACTCTTCTTGGGAGTACTCTATTTTCAGCTTAACTACAACTCAAAACCCAAATGGCTGCTTACGGAATTTCTGACATAATAAAGAGGTGTGAGTGGCCCTCTCTCTGCAAGGATGAGGGAGAGCTTTCTCAGAGGCCAGTCACAATGACCCCACCTGGCCTGCCTCTAGGGCAGTGCAGGTCACACACAATCACCCAGGAACAGAAAGCCTAATGAACAGACATTAGCTCCTGATCACTCTCCCTCCAGGTGAACCTCCTCCTCAAGCGAACTTCACCTTGGCAAGTGGGTTCGGAAGGCAGCTGAGGAAGTAAGAAACAGGTTAAAATCTTCTCTCCTGTGGCACGGTCTGTGTCTGTCTGGAACGTGAGCAGAGGCTGGGACTGGTTGTCAGACAACCACAGAGCCTTCAGCTTCAAGGCGGTCAGTGACAAAGGCAGATGTAACAACCTGACAGGAAACCAAAAGACACATCACAAGCTCAAACCTCCTCAGTGATTCAGTCCTGTCAATAAAAACAGGAAGACAATCAAAAAGAGCTTCCTGTGACTGGGCTCAAAGTGTGACAAACTTGTATGTTTATAATGCCGTTATCAGATTCCTCTTCACAAGTAGAGTCTTCAGCCCGGCACCAGCACCGTGCTTCCCTCTACCACTGTCACATGCCACCTTGCTCACTAGGACGTCCAGGCCCCAAGGCAGACAATGAGGACAGGAGGAGACATATTCTAAGGTCTTGGAATAGGTTTGAATTTAAAGGGAGAAAGAAGTCAGCATAACTGGAAGGACCCAGAGCAGAAATTCTTACCACCTCACAGATGGCGCCAGTACAAGGCCAAGGAACTAGCTCTTTCTAGGAGGCCCTGGCAAGTAAGAGGGAAAAGGGGGAGACACATGTAGTGCCCATGCCCTCAGCTGCAGCTACAATACGGATCGGGAATCATTTTTACTGATTTCATCTGCTGTCTCTAGGGAGGTTACTTCAGGTCGTTCATTTCAAACACAGATCTACCAGTTTCTAGATGTGCACTTCCTCTGACTCCCGGGTGATCATTGATATCCACATCAGGCCGCTTTAGTTTTAAATGAGATACTCCACATGAAAGCACAAAGTTATAATGTGACACTTAGAAATTAGTTCTATACTTATGCTTGCACAAAAACTTGGCAGAATTGCTGCAATCGGTTAAATCTGTTAGATAAAGACCACTACTCGGTACCTGCAAAAATCACTCTAATGCAGTGGCTCTTAGCCAGGAGATTCTGCCCCAAGGGAAACACATAGCACTATCTGGAGACATTTCTGGTTATCACACTGGATAGGGAGGAAAAATGCTATTGGCATCTATAGGTAAAGGAGGGATATGGCTAAGGCACACTATAATGTGTAGAACAGCCCACACGGCAATTCATTATCTGGTCCACGGTGCTCATAATGCCATGGGTGAGAACCCTGTTTCAGTACAACAGTGCTTCATTTACTCAACATCATTCTGAAAACAAACCAATCTCTATGGATACAAGAAATTTAAGGTTTAAGAAACTTAAGGTTGTACTTCATCAAATGGGAAGGAAGTCAAAAAGAGCTTCCTGAAAGTGTGAGAAACTGTTAAGTTTATGGCACAAGTAGAGTCTTCACCAGGGCACTAAAGTATTTTCACGCTAATTATGGCTTTATGTTATAGAATCTTGCATCAATTAGAAGTACTTCATAATAAAGTTATATATCCCTCTCCAGTTATAACATGAGAAGTCTACCCTTACCTTACCAAAAGATTAAGACCACATTATCAAGGATTTATACCATTTTGAATTGACAAACTTTGTGGGAAATACACTAAATCTTTATAAGGAGATATGAAAAAGGTGTATTCCAATATCATGAAAATAATCTGAGTAAAATGTAGGCAAATTCTGGTTAATTTGATAAGTGAAATGAAAACCAGAGTGCAAAGATCTTGAACATTAACAACAGATGCATTAACAAACTCGTCACAATAACGCTATATTTTGCAAAAGATTTCTAATGTATTAGTTACAGAGATGAGGAAATCTTTTCTTTACTGATTGGTGCAGTAGAGGTGGACTCACCTCACAGTGGTACTGGGTGCTGAATCTACCCATCTGTACTGGAGTCAGTGCACCCAGGAGAACCAATGACACACTCCTATTGTGAGGTCACAGAGAGAATCCAAGGGGGAAGCGGCCTCTCCCTCAGTTCCACTTCTGTAAATGCACTTGCTCTTCAAGTGTGATGGAAATCTTGTGTTTATAGAAAATGATTTCTCTCTCCCCCCACAGGCTGTCACATCCATCCAAACACAAGGAAGCTAGAGACAGGCATTTACCAGTTACTGGGACAGGGATACTTTTAAGGAATGTCCATTAGACACTATGAATCTTCAAGGACACCAAATTCTTTCATTTTATGGAGGAAAGGGATAGATTCTTTTCAGTTTTTCCCCTATTTCTTCAAAAATAGGAGTAAAGTTCACACCCTATAAAATGTTTTAAGTCTTGGGCAAGAAGCTACAATCAACATCTCCACCTTTCTTAATCATGATAGTATGAGAAAAAAAAAAAAAACACGACCTGAGGAACGGCACAAAACACATATTCTCAAATGTGGCCATCCTAACTTCTTAGACTGGAGACAGACTTCCTGGCTGCATGCTGAAGCAAAGGTGAAGGACAAGGCTGAGAAGAGCAGCCCTAACAAATAATAGCTTCTAGATGACAAAACATAAACAAAAGCTAAAATAAATCACTAGACTCTGTACAACAGCTCTGTATGACCAAATTCCAGAGCAGATTCACTCTGAAACAGTTCCCTGCAGGTGAAGTGCAGCTCAACATGGATGCTGCTTGCCAAACCTGTCCCACACAAGCTTGTTCTCAACTCTCTTACAGACAGTGTCAAGGGCAGTGGCAGAGAGAAGAAAAGCCCTGTGTCTACACAGTCTGCACACAGTCTCTGCTGCCTGGGCCAAGCCTCTGAGTGACTCATGGTGGCCACACACGCTCCCCTGTTTCTCTTATGTGAACCCTTCCAGCTACAAGTCAGAAAACAGGCAAGAAACACATCCTGTTTTTCAGAGGAGCTAATAATATATTTTTGGTTTATTCTGGTACCATTTGTATACTACAGAACAAACAAATTCAACACAGAAAGCCACAGTCCCATGCGCACATATCTCTGCTCTATTTAGGACGACCTCCTCCAGAAATAAAAAGCCAGGGTTACTATTTACACCAGTGGTACAGGAACTGAAGCAAATGAATAACCGAATTGTGGGCCTCTCATTTCTAGTTATATCTGTGATCAACCCAGCCCCACGTGACCTTCCAGGCTTCAGAACTACTGTAGCAACTGCTCTGTCAAATGACTGAGTAACTAAGCCTGGCCTAATTCAATATTAACCTAAGTTTGAAAACTTCTTACGGTGTAATCTTTAATCTGTTTGTTATCCCCTACTGGGATTTTTCAGTTTTTAACCACAGTTTTGAAAAAATGTTTAAAAGTATACGTAAAGTGAGAACATAATCACTGAAAAATTTAAATGCTAAAATCTCCAAAGCAAAAACCTCTGCACCCACCAGTTCCTACCTTCCTTTAGGGGAATGAAAATTAATATTTTAGTGTATTAAACAGAAAAGATTTAGAAAACAAAAATGAGAATGTTATACACTGTTTCATACTTGCTATTTTGTGTGTGCATGTGGTACTGAGGATTAAACCCAGGGCCTTTGTACTGATTACATCGCAGACTCTGATTTGATCTTTTGTTTTGAGACAGGGCTTGCTTCATTGCCCAGCCTGTGCTCCAACTTGCTCCTTTCGCTCAGCATCACACATCTCCTGTGTCACTACACAGGGAAATCTCTTTTTTTCCTAAGTAATACAGTATGGCTATACTGTTGTCTTTTCATTTTTATTAAATTGGGATAGTGTTTGTGCCACAGAACTAAAAAAAAAATGGTATGAATTATTTTTCCACTGACAGCCACTGTTTCTAGTATTTTTGTGGTACTACTAACGTTGCAAAGAAGATCATACGGAGAGAGCGGAAGAGCTAGAAATTCTGTGTACTGTGCCTGTAGGCTGAGGACACAAGATATCTTCTTTCTGTTGTCATATAAGGTTTCCTACCTAGTTTCCAAGTGGTACTCTAGAGTCATTCCTACTATAATTTATCCTATCAGAAGTGGAAGGGCAAGCTCCTGTGAATTCACAGGTCCTCTATACGCTGGAAAGTGCTATTTTTATTTGCTTGAGAGGACAGGCAGAAACTTTTGTTACATTTGGTAGGATTTTCCAGGACCAACATTTCTGCAAGCTATAAGCCTTTATTTTTTATTAGTTTCCATATTGATACTTTTAAACAAGTAGTGATTAAACATGTTAATAACCTTAACATTTAGTTATGACTCTACATCTACATGAACTAAATGGCACACTTAGCTGACTCAGACAACAGCTGTGTAACTCAACTTTCTAAGTGGATTTCTTTACCTTGGCTGAAGCATGACAAAAATAAAAAATTTTCTCTTTTGAGAACTGGAGAATGAGGCTTTCACTCATGTGAAAAGCAGTTTTCTGACATCAGAGTCACCTTTCTCCTTAGATTAATGATGTACACTCATGCTCACCACCATGGCAGAGCTAGGGACTATCTAAAGTCACTGAGTTTCTCCTGCTGGAGGTGAGACCATGACCCTTCTCCAGCTCCAAAGGTACGTATTAGGCTTACTCCAGCAAAAATGCAACCCTCACCCCAAATGAATCCTGGGTTGCCAGCATCCACTTAATGGTATTAAGAATCTATCTAGATGTCCCGAAAGCATTAACCTTTAAAAAGGTGAGCAGTCTGAGTCCATAACTAGCCTCTAGTTTCTAGCTTATTTAGGCCTTCTGCCTAGGATCCATTAGCAAGAATGAAAAATGATGGCTTGTGCCTGACCTAAGCGACCAGCTAATCGCAATGAGCACTTAGGAGTCAGTTCCCCAATGCCTTTCTCATGCAGCATTACCAGCCAGCCTTCCCTGATTGAGCACTTTTATCCTGACTAACCGTATCATATTCAGAAGCAATTTCTAAATTCCCTTTGGCAACATTGCTCATGACGTAAGACATTTTGCAGCGCCATCCCATTTACTCTGTAAAAGTATTAACATTTCTACAAAGTCACCAGTTTTCACCAGGGATTTATTATGTGCTAGGCTCTGTGAAATGACAACAAAGAAACCAGCATATCCAACTCAGACAACTGCAGGCATGGAAGGGCCATGCACATGGAACCAGGCAATCACCCCTGGAACGGTGTGTGTTAGGCAAGGGATGTGCCCTGCACGCAGCCTTAGATGGTGGGCTTTCCAGAGGAAATAAAGCCTGGGAGGGGAAGCGCAAAGGGAAGGGCCACTGACGGAGTCTTCGGTGGGAAGAATATCTGGTGTAGGCTCAGCAGGCATAAAGTACACCTCAACATTTAAAGTGCTGAAATTAGCTCAGAATGACTGAAACAAAGTTATACTCCACAGAGGCTAGGAAAAAGCATATCCTAGAAGCTGAGGAGCAGCACAGAACTTCAGACATGGTGCTGCTGTGATCACAGGCCTGCCAGCCAGGGGGCGCGCAGCTTTTCATGGCCTATGAGTCATTTACACATATGACATTTACGGATCCTCACACCATAAACATTTCCCTGCACAAACAATTGTACTTAAAATGGCACAGGGTTCAGAGTCACCAGCACAGCATATCAAGACAAAAATGAATTTGGCAGGTGGGCCTGGTGGTGCAGGTCCTTAATCCCAACACTCTGGGAAGCCAAGGCATGGGGATCATGAGTTCCAGGACAGTTCAAGCAACTTAAGTGACATGGGGACAGCTTGTCTCAAAATTAAAAAAAGAAGTGGTCTGGTAATGTAGCTCAGCTCTGGGCACATATATGCATATATGCATGCATGCACGTACGCGCGTGCGCGCGCACATGCACGCGCGCACACACACACACACACACACACACACACACACACACACACACACACACGAGTTGAATTTGCAGATGAGAAAACTCTGATGCCTAAGGCCCATTCTGACTTATAAAATCTAGTTAGAAAAACTCAGATAAAATCTAAGTGTCTCCTTTTTTATGCACACTCCTTCCCTTAAATCACTGTACTGCCATTCTAGGAAGTATTTCTGTGGAATTATGCCCTTAAGCTTTCCAGTACCCTTCTCTCAGGCTATCCCTCACCTGCTCCATCCTACCAGGCTTACGATCCAGCCCCCACTGAAAGAACCTATCAGAGCCCTGATGGCTCAACTCATCAGTCTGACACTCTATACTACTGAGCCAGAGCAAGCCTACAAAGATGCAGGGCAAATTCCGGGGCATGCACATTGCTTTCTCTCGAGCAAAACCAACTGGACATGCTTACCTGTTTCCCGCCACATCTAGGACATGAAGCTCTGTCGCCTGGGACACCTCAGCAGGTATTCGGGTTAGTTTATTGTCTCTTACACAGAACACAGTGAGACTACAGCACCCGCCAATCTACAGTGGGAAAGAAAACACATCTCTTTTTTTTTTTTCCATTATGGGAAGGAATAGAGGGAAGGCAGAGTATCTTTTTAATCAAACATAATGAAAAGGATATGTAAAAATACACTATGTAATTTTGTCTCATTGATGATCAAGTATGGTTAATTTAAATAATACAAAACATCTCTCATTCTGCAAACAGAAGTCATTTTCACCTGATGATAACACAAATGTCTGCTAAATACATTAACCAAACTACATAAGCCTTGACAAATATTGATATTAAACTGTAAACTAAGAGCTTGATAATTCTAGCTTCCAAAGTTAGATCAGAGGTGGTGACACTAAAGCAAACATGTGTGCCTGTGCACACGTGTGCACACAGAGTTAAGACCTACCCCGCTGTCTTATGTTCAGCACTCTGGGAAACTGAGGCAGGAAGATTGCAAGTTTGAGCCCACCCTGGATAACTTTGCAAGACCCTGCCTCAAAAATCAAAAATAAAAAATGATCTGGGATATAGCTCAGTGCAAAAGCCCTGGGTTCAATGTTCAGTACCTCAAAGGAAAAACAAGGTGGGAGGGGGAAAGGATGATCTGATATATGTATTAGTTTCTACCACATATATTTTAATAGCTTTTTATTACTCACAAGTTAATTTGGTGAATCCCCTTTCCCTAGATGAATGCAAGGCCAGTAACATTGTAGCGAAAAGTGAAGCTGGCAAGGAGATCCATTTATCTGCTCAGCTGTGATGTGCTGGTAAAGCACAGACATAATAACGTCATCCACATCTAATTCTATTATCTTTTTTTTTTTTTTTTTTGCGTGTGAAAGCCAAACTCTGTATGAGACTGATCTTCAAAACACATCATGAGGGTCTGGAGGAATGGCTCAGTGGTTAAAGCACTTGCCTAGCAAGTGCTAAGTCAAGCACCAAGTATCTGAGTTCGATTCCCCAGCACCGCATAAGCCAGGCATGGTGGCATATGCCTGTAATCCTAGCACTTGGGAGACTGAGGCAGGAGGATTGCCTTGAGTCCAGGGCCAGCCTGGGCTTCACAGTGAGTTCAGGACCAGCCTGGGCTGCAGAGTGAGACCTTATCTCAAAAACAAAACAAAACAAAACAAAACAAAACAAAACAGCAGCATGAAAAAGTTCAATGATTCTCTTAAATCAGTAAACTGCGAGTTTTTAAACTCAGGAAAGCTAACCAAGGGGGTCAAAAGTAACTTGATAGCAAATACAACATTTTGGAGGACTCTTATAAAGTACTACATTCTGCTACTCCTACTACGAGCGATTGCTAGAAAGGCTCTGAAGGAATGTATTGTCCCTCTGACACACAGAAAAATACTACTCACGGGCTCCCACTGAAGGAAGAGCAGGAGAAATGAGCCTCAAGGATGTCCGTATACCTGTTCTTTTCTACTTACACATATGTTTATTAAGCTCATCTAATATTCTTAAAAAGCAGAATGTGGATTTATGAATTATGCTCATGCATAATCTTATTTCTTCCATTAAGAGCTAATATGAAGCTTCTAAGATATTTAACCACATTATTAATCATAATGGATGTGAAAGAAAAATAAATACACAATAAAGTAAATTAACATTTGTCCCCATTCATATGAAAGTACCCAGGTACGTGGAAACCCTTTAAGGCTGTCCTCTTTGTTTTTCACTATTCACATTTCTCATCTCAATAAAATCAATTTTACTCATTATTGTCCAATAAAAAGACCCCATGGTTTTATAAATCCCATTTTTTTTCTTTTTTTACAGAAAATGCCTTTGTTTCTTTTTAAATCTTACCAATCATCCAACATTAGGTAAGTGACCTCTAACATCTGAATAAGTGTTCCTAGAAGCCTCCAGTCTATAACATGATGAACAGCCCTCTACATTATCTTTTATAATTATGATTTAAAACTCTGCCAGGACAAAACGCCTCTTTAAGATTCTTTGGGCCATTTGATTAAGTTACTGTTCAATTTGCACATGTTTACATACAATCAAAATGCTTGACAAAATTAGCACCCATCCTATCTACCCACTACATCTAGTCAAAACCTAACAAATTATTCATTTAGGTGTTATATACATTTTGTTTACTTGCCTTAAAAAAATATCTGCTTCTCTGTGTAGCAATGGAGAAAACAAAACTCTCCCTTGATCTATTAACAATCATGATTGTAGGCTCTCCTAGATTTTTTAAACATAAAGCTCTGGCATGGGATCCTAGGAAAGATGAACAAGTGGACCTTTCATGCGGTGTGGCATTTCTTCCCCCATGGAGGAAGGAAACCCTCAGTTTCACTCCACTGCCCAAATATAACCTCAAAAGGACGGACAGTCAATTCTCTGACAAATTTAGATAGTCCTGACAAGGATCTCCTCAGAGGAAGACTGGATCTTGTGGAGCATTCTTCCCCACCTGACCCAGCGAAGGGGCATCTGCATGAGGCCTGGGGGCAGCGTGGGCCTGTGTGCCCCAAGTGAGAGGCCTTCCAGGTCAGCACTCAGCTAAGGCTGGGGACCGCCTCGACCCTGCCACACCTGCCTACCTTAGAAGGGACAGGCATTACTTCTACCCAACAGAGGCAAAATAAGTAGTATCAGCTATTCATTTAATCATCCCATGGGACAATGAGCTCCTGGAGGGCTGGGACTAGCTGGGTTCTTGGGCTGTGACTCTGTGTCAAAGTTGTACATTCTACCTGTCTCCTGTAAGATACTGGTTCTGGGGCACTACAGCAGAACTACATGAACATTTTCAATTTATATCATGTGCATATCTTATGCAGTAAAAATTCAGCCAATTACATAGGGCAAATGGATTCTAAAATTCAGGACAAGTTAACAACCAGTAGGTAGTTGGGTGGGGGGACATGTAAACCTCCAACCGGAGTGTGATAGCTATCTACTTTGTTTACAGGTTCGCTTCCCCTTTTCCTTTCCCTCTCCAATCTCATGCCCATTTGGGAGGTAAAGGCGTGGAAGGCAATTGTGTGCAAGGACCTCTTAGGCCCTCTGGATTGTCAAAGCAGGCAGGGTGACCTCCTGATCTCTATTGTCTAAGGTGTTTGGGAAACAATGCCAACAAAGAGCATATGTTGTTGCAGTGTGCTAGGGATGCCTAATTACCGCAAAGCACATACTGTCCAGGGCAAACATTCACACAAACAGAGCTCTCTTTCCAACTCAGCCAGGAAGAAATGGCATAAAGTTCTGGCTTTTATAAGAGATTATTTAAGCAGTTGAAATCATATCTCAAAAGATGGAGCTTGTGATAGACGTCAGAGGAGGACTGTGGCGCAATGGAGGGAGCAGGCACTCTATCACTGACATGTATGACAATTTAGGCTTGGCCATATGCTCTGTGGGTTTGGATATGTTATTTTAAACAAAAGCAACAATAAGAACTAAATTAAACAAAACCACACTTGTAATTTAGTGCCTATCATAGAATCCAGCCTATTGCTGCTACCAAATAAATGTGGCAGCTGTTGTTCTAAGAAGTGAAGGACCCAGATCCAAATGAGGAGCGTGACCAACCTCTGGGTACCTGTACATTCTTGGAACCATGCTGAGCTCACACTGACGTCTTAAAATTAAAACTGTCCCCTATCCCAGTGGTAGCTTGTATGATTACTAGTGAAGACATGAGCTGAATATCACATAACACAAACATCCATATGTGGTTTTGCTTTGTCATTTGGGTTCAGCAGGCAGAACTTGAAGGTTTTTCAGTGGTTGTTAGGATCAAATATCTATATCACTTGGAAATTCTGGGAAGCAGATCTGTTTAAATAACTTATTACCAGTTACTTAGGAAGTTGGTATTTTTAAGCTTCCCTTAAACCACATAATAGCGACTTCCCAGAATATGAGGGGTTGGACTTGGATTCTCTGAGAATTACAGAATAAACTGAGAATCCTTGTTTAGCTGTTTTGTCAATCTGCTAATTCAAAATTATATTTTCCTTAACACGCTGACACTAAACATTCTAATTGAGTTAGTTATTCTCAAGAAAGCAGAATCCAAAAGTCATCCAACAAATCTTGATGGGGATCAACTTTCACAAAGTATTAACTGCCTGGAGAATTTTTTTATTTTTTTATTTTTTTACCCTGGAAGAAGGAAATAATCAGATAGATTTGACACTTCAAAGAGAAAGCCTGTGTTAGTCACCTTCATCCACTTATATTCAACTTTATAAATGTCTGAAATATGTGTAAAAGAAGTTTCCTTTTCTCTCATATTTTCCTTTCAATATATGTAATGGATTTGTACCCACATTTCATTGGAAAATATAAAATCTTACAAAACTGCAAAATCTGGCCAAAATGCAAGCTAATAAGAAATAATATGATGTATAATATTAGAGCCCAAACTCATCTGTGGTATATTACTCAAATACTCCCTACTTTACAATATTTTTGAAGTCATATGGTTTTGGGATTCCCTAAATTGTTAGGTTACTTACATTAAAATATCCACTAACAGCTATGGCATTCTTTTTTTCTGATTATTATAAGGTTACTTAATGCTAGGTAGAAAATAAAAACTGTATACATGCAGGAAAGCACAATGAAAACAAGATAACTCAAACCCTACTGCAAAGAGATACTTAGTATTAACACATTCAGATACAAGCTCCCAGTACTATTGCCATGTATTTGTTTTTATACTTACACACATAACAAAATTTGGACCAACACCATGATCTTTAGCATATATGCCATCAAGAACATTCTCCATGTCATTGTTTCTAAAAGGATTTTTACCAGCCACATAATTATTTTCATATACACGCATATCCCAGATGACTTAGCAAATCACCCATGTTTTATGTTGCTAGTTACGTCTGCCACTTACTTGCTATGCGGTCTTGGGCAAGTTATTTAACCTCTCTCTGGTTATTGTCACAATCTGTTGTGTGTTGGTAATGATTCATGAGTCCCTGGACAAAACTGTTATGAATACTGGACAGGAATAAGCAGGAAAACACTAGATACTAAGATTTCCACATGTCAGCTACCCTGTGCACACTCAGAAGAGTGTTCAGCCAGTTAGCTGTTCCTGTACACACTTGGCACACTGCTCAATCCATATTAGCTGTTCTTGGCCTGTGTTAGCTGTCCCTGTATACACTCAGCATGGTGCCCAGACCATGTCAGCTGGCCCTGTACACACTCAGCACAGGGCCCAGCCCGTGATAGCTCCTCCTACACAAGCTCGGCACAGGACCTGGAACATGTTGGTTACTGTTATAATAAAATGTCGAAAAAATTTTGTGCATAATTCATGGTGTATACCCATAATGTTTTCTTAGGTCAAATTCCTACAGGTAAAATTGCAAAATGAGTGTTTATATTTTTTAACTACTTAATGACAATAACCATATTTTCCTCCAGAAAGGCCCTAATAATTTACACTTAAGCAATTTCCTGCACATATCAATATTTGTTATTTTTAATCTTAAAAATTGATACAATGCTTTGATTTTTTTATGAATGTTGATGAGATTAATCTTTTTCTATAGTAAGAGCTATTTCTCTTTTCTTCTTCTGTGAATGACTGATTTGATTTTATCTACCTTTCTCTAGTGGGTACATGTTTTTCTCAATGATGTGAAGGAATTTCTAACAGAGTTAGGAAGAAATCTCTTTCATCTGAAATGTTATAAATGTCTTCCTGTCTATACGCTGCTTTTATTTTCTTGGATATCAGAAATCTTACTTTCAGACAGAAAAATCCATCAGTTGTTCCTTTCATAATTTACTTTCTCTTTCAGGTAAAGGAATGCCTTCTCTACGTTGAAATCTGATGGGTCTGGGTTAATGGCACCTTACAATAATACTTACAGCTTATATGATTTAAAAACTCTTTGATTAATGAGACATGAATTTCAGCTTCTCTCATCTGACTGAAGAGGTGTGATCTAGTTGGAGTCACTTTCATTTGGACCCAACGGAGACCAAAAATAACCTTGGACTCTAAACATGAAGCTCAATTTATTTCAGCAAGAAATTCTTTATGGTCCAGGTGTTTTAAAGCTGATATCTGGCTAGGGAATATTAGGAAATCACTGTCTTCATTCATCACACCCAAAGTCACACACATATCAACTCTTTGTCTACCCATAAATGATAATGCTACACAGTCTCTTCCTCTTAACTCTTTCCTCCACCAAAAACATGAATTTTTAAGAAAATCCCCCTTTCTCAGAAGTAGATGTACATAAGCAACAGGATAAGAAAGAAAAGCATGCCATGGAGAGCAAAGAAAGCAAACCTAGCCTTTCCATCAGCAAAAAGTTATATCAACGAACTATAGCTTAGTGAGGACAGACAAAGTGCTAGGTGATGCCTTTCAGAATTTCTGAGTAACTTAAATGTAATTCATAGAAAAGCATTCTTTTCAGAAAGATTAATCTGAACAAATCTGAAAAACACATAACAATGTATGGTTCCAGGCCATGCAATCATTTAAAAAATTTTGAGTAAATGGTCAGTATTTGAGAATGAAGAACACACAAAGCCAGTTTGAATCTCCATGCATTTAAGAAGCAAAATAAAAATTAAAGATGAAACTGTGGTCTGAACAATACTTACAAGATAACAAGTTTACCTGACTTTTCTAAATTTCCAAGCAGCTAACAATTAAGAAAACAAGAGACATTCATTGATTTGCAAATGTTTACTACAAATAACAGAACAAAACACAAACAGAACCAATTATTATGACCCACACAGTACAAAGGGTTTCCCCTGGATCATTTGGAAAAAACAAATGCAAATAAATGCTGCTGCAGACTAAGGAGCTATGCCATGAAACTGACAATATACAATATTACCAAAGTTAAAAAATAATAGAAAGACAAAACAGGAGAAGAACCACACAGCATATCAAAGCAATAGCAATAAATACAAATGTGAATTTTCAGCATAGAAATTGCATCCGTCGGCATTTCAGATTAAATATGTCATATATGTAATATAAACTGTTCAAAATAGAGTAATACAGTTTGAAAGAAAAGAGCCCAATCAGAAAAGTCCAGGATTTCATCAGATGGTATCAAGCATGGAGGCAGAGGTAGCGTGAGCGTGCACATACACATGCACACACAGGCACAGGCTCACCACGCTCACCACACAGAGATTCCAGGCACAGCCATGTCACCCAGGCCAACATGGCACAGCGTGAGGTCAGAAGCCACATGGTTGTTTGGCTGCAGCACTCAAGCTAATTCCACTGGGCTACCAACAATGACACCCAGTAGAACTAGCAGTGGGCTTGGAGTGTTTCCTATTCCAGGAGTTGAGTGTGTGTGAGAAGGATGGAGGAAAATATCCCAGTCCTAACTAATACTCTCAACATTCTCTGACTTATCAGGTGGCTGAGAGAAAAGGTACAAAACTCTGAGTGTCAGAAAATGGACTAAATAGCTAAAATGCTTTAAAGCTAGAAATATTTTTACTACAGCTTCATTTTCCTCATCACAGAAAGCTTCTCTATTAAGTAACTGTAAGCAGGCACACAGTACAACCTAGGTACAACACTCTAAGCAGAAAGGCAGAACACAAGTTTAATTCTTTTGGAAAGAAAAAATTATGTTGAAACAATGGTGACAGTTTTATAATAAAACATTTCTAAGGTTCTTGTCTAGAATATATGGCCATGAAAGACAGTCCAAGGGCAATGGTGTGAATCCCACAGAGAATTAACATTAAACCTAACCGTGCTCTCCTTAGCATTTGCTTTGAAAATATTCCTTAACTCTTAATTTAGTAAAATGCCCAAAGAAAAGGTAGTATTTTTTGACTGAATCAAGGTCTCTCTCTTCCTTCCTCCCTGAATCTGAATTACCTGACTTGCTCTGTGGTTTTTTGTTTGTTTGTTCTGTTTGTTTTGTTTTGTTTTGTTTTTTGTAATTGCTAAAGAGCAGTGGACTGAGAAGTCTCATCCATGGAGCTTGGCTCTACCAACTCTTGCCATGTGAACCCTGGGGAAAATAATCCATTGGTCCACTGGCTTCAGCTTCCTCATCTGAGAAGTGTGGAAACAATCGTAAGGCCAAAAATTGCCTGAGGATCCAGTGAGTTAACACACTGACAGCACCCAGTACACTGCATGGCACTAAGAAAGCAAGTCAGTAATCATTCCTGCTCCTGGGGGTGTTTATGTGCACAAGCCACTCCCCTTTTTCATATGTTACTCAGCACACAAACTGAGTAAAATTAATGTCAAACTATCAGTTGTGTTTTGTTTTATTCCAGAGACTGGAACCAAAATGTTTTGATTAGCAGAACCTTGTTGTGTCCCACTTTAGCTGAGATACAGATCTAAGTCTTTCTGCTACAGACAGTTTTATTTGGGCACCAATGTTCATATTAAGGATATGTCAGAGTATAAATATGCCACACTTAAAATCAGTATTCTTGCTTCCATTCCAGAATGTTGGCCATCTCTCCAGGGAGAAGGCTGGCTGTTTTGGGCAGAGCACCAAGAAAAAGAAAGGAAAGAGGAAGCCAGGCCAAGTTCAGATATCCTCAGAAGTGACCCCTGGATAATAAGCAACTCTTGAGTAGGAACTGGCTGGGTAACAGCTTTGAGATTATTCCAAGACAGACACTGGAAAGGGTCAAAACAGAGAGACATGAAGAAAACTGCACCTGGTCAGTAATCATGTCATACAAAAAAATTATCTTTTTATGTAAGGACCAGCAAGGGGAAGTCTCACCAGTTCCTTGTTCAATGGGGGAGGGGAAAGGTGGCTTAAACTTATTTTAGGCCATATTGCAAATTTTTAAAAAAATGAAACTCAGTCTTACCTTTTTCTATCAAGTTTTCCTAGTTGTCAACAGAAAGTAAGCCTTCTTCTTTAACAAGACATCAGACATCTCCTTGTTTGATCTACCTGGGCTTCGTCCTCACTGTCAGCATTTCCAGCTCCCTTGACTGAACTTAAGTGCCTCTAGTCCACACAGCTACTCTCCACAATGGATGGGGATTGTCCTTTTTTGTCCTGCTTGGAGAACTGACTAGAAAAAAGTCCTACAAGCCTAGCTTTAGCTCTTGTGGGCCTTCCTCTTACGTATGGCTTTATGAAGACTTAGTTCATTCATATGCTGGCACCACCCAGTGTAAATCAGAAGACATCAAGATCATTTTTATAACTCCACAGGTGTAAGGGACAGGGTTTAATTACACATTATGTTCAACAGTCAAACTCAAAGTCATCTACTTCCTATACCAGACTTTCACACTGTCCACTTCTGTCAGGAGTATCATCCCTGTCTGTACATTGAGCCCTAAATGTCGGTCTCTCTCCTTTCCCACCTCTCTTTCATGTTACCCAGGCACTTCCTCCAGCCAACTTTATACTCACACCTTTACAACTATGTCTTTAAACATGAAAAATGTCTTCTGACTCTGTTGATCCCTTCCATGTCATTGTTTCTTTATAATTATCACCACATTATTTCTCTAAAAGCACATACCTCTTTCGGTAAAGACACTAATTTATTTCTGTCTGCATTCAAATTGCTCAGCTTCTTAAGTTTTCCAATGCTCTTAGGTAAAGCCTGTTAAAATAACATTTTATTGTTAATTTATCACATATTGTTAATATGGCTCATTTCAAAAGAGATATTTACTAGGACTTAAAGAACATCCAGCAAGAGAAGCAAAATTCTCCCTAAATATATTTGTAATGGTCACTTAAGAGAAGTAGAATTAGATATTCTGAATTTTTGCTAATATGACAGTGTGTTTCAAAGAAATGAAATCAGAGACTGAGAACAGGGACACAGCTAGGGAAGAGAGAACGAGCACACATCACTCTTCACCTCATGTAGGGCAGACTTGCACCCGAAGGTCCACCTGCCCTACTTGCCCTTCGAGAGCAACAATGGGCAAGGGGATTCAACGCGGGTGAGGCAGGTGTGCTGGGGTGGATAACCAGAATCTGCACAGGATGCTGTGAAGCCTGGGGAGGCACAGCTGCATGGGTCAAGAAAGATGAGTAGGTCTGGGGGTGGGGAGCAGAGCCCACAGGAGCCAGGCTCGGCCCACATGAGAACTTTCACACTCAAGTGGAATCTGAGAGTGGGTATCACTCTTATAATTGTGATGATTATTACTTATAAGCCTAAAACCACAAAGGACAGAAAACTCAGTAACTCTCACTACCCCTTGGAGGACGGCTATCTAGCAACCCAGGAAGGGGAAGGAGGGAGCAGGGCTCCCCCCAAGTCTGAGTCCCCACTCCTCTCCTGTCTTTATCTGCTCTTTACACCCAAAGAGACTACCTGCATTATTTAGAAAGAAAAAAAAAAGGAAGATAGTGGAAGGAAAAGGAGGAAAGGTAGGGTAAAAAGAATAGTAACAAAATAAAAATGGAGAAAATGAAGAGAAAGGAGAGTATTTTCCTCTAAAAAGGAGAGCACTTCCCTAAGAAAGCAAACTGAAGTCTGCTACAAGAAAATTAAAATGGAAAAGGGAGACGATGAAGTGACCACAAAGCATTAATGAAGCACAGAGGTGACAGGAAGGGTAAAGATGAGTGTTATCTGGTATACCCTGCTGCTCATCTGGCAGATGGCCACGTGCTGCCTCTGCCCCTGGTGGGAAGGAGAAGTATGTTCCAAGTGGAGGACATCTACACCTGTAGCCGTCTGTGCCCCTCATTTCTAGGAGGGAATTAGCAGCAGCCTAGATCAAAGCTTCTCAGATATCCTCCAGTTCCTCAATAACAAGTTCCAGTCCTACCAAACCTTTCCCAGGGCAGTCTCCGCTTTTACTGCTCCTTGTATGTGTTCAGAGAACCCAGAGAGGCTGGAAGAATCCCTGAGCAGTGCTCCTGCTGAAAGTCTCCAGACTCCACCCAGCGACACTGGTCTAGCCCCATTTCTTTGAAGTGGCAGGTACCTTCTTTGAGTTGAGGTACCTTTCAAGTACCAAACCTAGGACATGAGCTCTGACGGTGGAGCCAAACATCACTTTCCTTGCTAAAGCAGGTTTAAAATTGACCCTCCATGTGTTTTAACTGTATTGCAAGTCCACTTTTGAGATGTAACACGAGGAAATCTCCATTTGGTCCACTCAAATTGCAAGCAGAATCTACCCCCAATAAGCAACCCAAACTCACCAAGAGCCGATTTTCTGTAAGAACTAACTCTGTGAGGCTTTCACAATCCCCAACAGCTTCAGGCAACTGTGTGAGTCTGTTCTGATCCACCTTCAAGATTGACAGTTTCTTTAGCTTTCCTGCAAAGTATTATTTAAGCTCATTAGTTACAATTGTTTTCCTAGTCACCACTTGGTATTTCCTATCCGTGTTCTTTTGGATTTTAAAAAGTTGCTTGTGTTTTCCCCACCCAGCTTTTTCACCTTATGAAAGTACATGACTCTTATTTAGATCATGGAAGGTTGAAAGGTAAAATAATTTGTTCAGAACATCAAAAGAAGTCAGCAATTAGAAACAAATCTCTTTAAAAGACTACCTAAAATTCAAAGCCTAAAAATTCAAAGAAGAGCAAACAGCTGGTTCTTTATGCATCTTTAGGAGCAGGGACTGTTCCAAGTCTGGAAAGACCTTCATCTCACTCCAAGCACCAGCCCTACACTATTAAATCACCTCTGAATGAAAATGACCCAGATCTCTACAGGGAAGTATTTCTAGATATGCAAAACAAGGTAGAATCTCCGAAAGGCCACATGAAGGACTGCATCTGCTTTATTCACGACAGGAAGGCTCCACTTACTGCTGATGCCATGGGCCATGGAAAAGGAGGCCAGCTGCAGCCTCCTGAGAGTCACCACCAAGAGGAGGAAACCAAAGTCATCCAGATCCTGATTTTCATCCAGAAGTCAAGGGACAAGACTGCAGAGCACAGGCCTTTCATTATATACCATTATCTACAAGAGCCACAGCATACCAGCACCTTCCTTGTAAGGCAAAACATAGCCTGTATACACAGGGAAATGATGGAAGGGTCATCTGACCTGTGTGGGCCATAGGGAAGAGCAGAACTAAAAGACTCTTCAGCTCTTTATTTAGTATAAAATAACCTAGGAGCATAGGACTTGTAGGGCTTCCATCTGGCATCACCATCGGGAGACAGTCAGCACTCCTCTGTGCAGGATACAAGAAAGGCTAGCAGACAAGTCTAACAACACTCCCCAGCAAGTCGTTTAGCATCCTTCCTTGAATATTTCTAGTTATAGGGCACTCATCCCTTCACAAAGCATCCCACAATAACTTGTAACAACTGTCTTTGTTTTCTAAACTTGTTTCTTTTTTATCACATTTTTTATTAGTACACATTATAGCTCAGATCTGGAGTGTTCTCTAAAAGCCTAACATATATGGATATAGTGGGATATTGTGCGCTGTTGGGAGGTTGGCTAGCTACAAGAAGAGACACTTGGGGCTTGACCTGGAGGGACTGTGTCAACTTGTGAGGCTGTGGGGCACTCAGGAAGAGCTTTCAGGTGTGTTATTGACCTGTGGGTCAGGAAGTCAGGGAAGGCGCCCCCTCCCCGACCCCAGGCAGGCCCAACTGGCAGTTTGAACTAAGTAAAGGAAGGAGTGGGAAACACTGTTGCAGCTGTTTCTTGGAAAGCTCTGGCCTTCCCTTAGTCTCCAGACACCCACTAGGCTCCTGCCTCACTTGGCTCCTGCCTTACTTGACTTTTCGTCTGGTATGTCATGAAGACCTTTTCTATGACTAGATCTCTGCCGTATGTTTTCACTGCTGCCATATGTTTCCACTCTTCCATTTTGCTAACTGAAGATGTAATCTAGCCTTTCTAACGCCAGAAGTCAGTCCCTCATGCTGCTGTTCCTTCCAGTTCCAAGCAACAAAACATTCCCAGTTCTCACATTTGGGTTCACATGCTACATATGATTCACAGTGAGCATTTCCACAAAGAGGCAAAATCCCCATCCATTATCCAAGTGGCTCTGGCCAAGACACAGCATCTTAATTCCTGCTGAACTGTTATTATCAGTCATCATGTTCATTTTGACCAGAGACAAAGTGTTTTTTGTTTGTTTGTTTGTTTGTTTGTTTGTTTGTTTGTTTTGGTCACACAGTTTCTCTAGCTACTAAAAATCACTTATCAACTTCCTTTGGTGTTATGAGGAAAAGTTAAAAGCAGTAATCCTACAACAATTTTATGTTTGAATATAGTTTCTTGAAAATTCTAAGTAATGCTGCTACTATTTCTTTTCTATTTGTACTTTGTGTTCAATTTCTCACACGAGACTGAATTCCTTCATAGTAAAGAAAATGGGTGGGCTGATTATTTTTAAAGGAAATAGCATAGAACAATTAAAATACTATGTTTTATGTACTAGAAAAAGCTCAACTCAATCACCCCATTCTTCCTTTTAGAGCACCTTCTCTGGTTCATGCAAGAAGGTCCAATTTATTTTCTCATAAACCATTTAGGATACTGCAATAAAATGTTTTATTAATCATTCACATGCTTTTAAACACATCCCATTATTTGAGCTAGCTCCTACCAAAAATTGAGACCAGATATGGATAAAGTAGGTATGATTTAACACAAAGTAAACAATACTTGCACAATCAGGATGGCAGAAACACCTGACAGATAGAAACATAATCTGAAATATTCTTTGCTTTCTTTCTTCAAAAACAAGCCACAGGGTTGGGGGGGGGGGGCGGTGGTCAAAGCTCAGTTATTAAACAGCTTGCTTAGGAAGCTGTAGGCCTCAGGTTCTATCCCCAATACCACATAACCGTTGGGCACAGTGGGGCATGCCTGTAATTCCAGCACTCAGGAGGCTGAAACAGAACTGTTACGAATCTGAGGCCAGCCTGGGCTCCATAGTGAGTTCAGGACCAGCCTGGACTACAGAGAAAGACCCTGTCTCAAAACAGGATCAACAAACAAGCCACAAGCTGGGCATGGCGGTGCGTGTCTGTGATCGCAGCAATAGAAGAGGCTGAGGCAGAAGTTCATGCCTTATCTTGGCATTTCTGTGACTGAGACCCTGTTCCAAATTAAAAAAAAAGAAAAGTCTGGGGATACAGCTCATTGGAGAGGTTCTAAAGTTAACACCCAGCACTAAAAAAAAAACAACAAAACAAGCAACAAATAGCCTTCACAGAGCCACAGAACCCGAGAGTAGCATCCAAAGGACAGAAAGAGCGCCAAACGTTTAAGACAACAGTAGGTAGCACCTTATAAGTTGACAGCTTTCAATACTTACCAATGCCATCTGGAATTGTCTTCAGTAAATTCTGGGAAATTACTAAATCTGTTAATGAAGCCAGGCCACTGATTTCTTCAGGAAGCCTCTCCAATCTATTTTCAGAGACATCTAAGCACAGTAGATTCTTCAGATTTCCTATTTCCTATAGAGAAAGCAACTCAGACTGAACTCTTAGCACACAGAGGAATTCAGTACAGTCATTTTTACAATAAATCCACAGTTTTAGGGATGTGTCTTTATTTATTTACTTTTTTTGAGACAGGGTCTCACTCTGAAGCCCAAGCCGGCCTTGGACTTAGGACAATCCACCTGCCTTAGCCTCCTGAGGGCTGAGATTACAGGCACGCGCCACCATGTCCAGCTTTATGTGGTGCTAGGGAGTTGAACTCAGGGCCTTGTGCAAGGCAAACACTTTAACTGCTATCCCATTCCTCCAGCCTGTAGGGATGTATCTTTAATATATACCCAAATACGAAGGCAGACATAAATTCCTAGACCCCCTTTCAGTGAAAATAAGAAGCTGTGTGAATCACAGGCATGGAGCTGGAGACACGAAAAGCCTGCCACATGAGACAAGCAAGGAATCATACCCATGAATCCATGAAAAGGACTGGCACCAAAAGAGAACAACCACGAAGCTACACAATCAGGAAAAATGACAAGGAGGGGGCTAGAATACAACTTTCCATGTTGAATCAATCAGTAAGCAGCTTACAATCTGGGGTGACCCTCAGATTATTCTCTAGGAAGAAATCATCCTCTTAACACAAACATCAAAGCAAATTTCTCCCCAGCAAAAGTGGAACACACAGAGTCAAGGCTGTCTTCTAACATCAACAGAAAAGAGAGGTGCAGCGCACTCTGCAAAACAATTCATCCTCGACTGGGAAAGTACTTCGGCGATTCCACCATTCTATTCAAGATATCCTCCCTTCCATTCTCACATGTCACACGCACATTTTCCCTCTTAAAACTGCCTTCACTTTTTCACTTCTACTTCCCACAATAAATTCTTGCTTTGCTGCCCTCTCTCCAGGACTGCTGACTCTGCCTCTTAGGTTCTGCTCTTGACTCTTCTATTCTAAGTCCATTCTACAAACTGTGCTTCTTCTTATTTTTTTTTTTTTCCTGGAAACACAGCTAGTCTAGTCACGTAGTCATAATACCCTTCTACTTAGAAAACATCTAGTGGCTCCCTGATGTCTATGTACGTACAAATATCTCAACCTATATTTAATTTGGTGATCTCTTTTTTCCAGCTTATTTCCTGCTTAATATATGCCTCAATGCCCTTTCCCTTTATTTCTGGTCAGGAGAAGCCAGGTTAAATTTCTACTAATTTCAGGCCCAAACCTTTGAAGTTAGTCCACTTTTCATTAATTTCTTTTAATTCTATGTTTGTATCTTTTTCTCTCCATCACTAATAAAGACAGAAAAACAATTCTAAGACCTGAAGGTATATTTAGTGTCATACAAGCTTATGCTATGGGCAAATGAGACATTTAAATGATCATTTATAACATGAGTCACTGAGCCATTAATTTCTGTGTTTAGAATGTCACATTTCACACAGTCCTTTACACACATCTGTGCACCCAGATACTTTCCTCTTTTCATGCCCCCAAGTTGATGTTTTATTACTCTCCTCATAATTCCATGCTATTCTCTCCATTCTTTGACTTCTAAATCAGAATTTTCCATATATTTCCTAGGGAAATCTAGGTATTACTCAGATGCTATCCACACAGTTACTGATCTGTTTCCCTTTCCTAATGGCAGCCAAGACCTCAGAAACAGACACGAATTAGTTTCTTAGGTCTGTTAGTCAACATTATGGTAACTTTAGTACTGTAACTACGACAAGTAAACTTTTACTGGAGCACCCTCAGAGACTGAGGCAGGAAAAATCCAAGTTTGTAAATAATCTGTGCAACTAAGCAACTCAATGAGAACTTGTCTCAAAATAATAATAATAATAATAATAATAATAATAATAATAATAATAAAACCCCAGAGATGTAGTTCAGTGCAAAAGAACCTAAGTGGATCCCTAGTACAACAAAACAAATGAATATACATACATATACACATACATAAAAATTTACATAAGTGCTTCTTTCTAGTTGTCAGACTTCCCTGCCTCAAGCCAGCATTCACCACTCCAGAGCAGGACCCCATCACAACTGGGTCACACAGCCAAGCAGGGAAGCATTCAAACCATCTTAAAATACAAGCACCTGCATTATGAAATATAGCCTTACTGCAAAAAATAACCCTGTTGTAATATACTAAAGAATCAAATTCAGTATCATTTGGAAAAAAAGCAAAATAACAGAGAGAAACGTCTGCTATGCTCTGGGGGGATATTTTCAGATTTCTCGGTGGCTCAGTCATGAATCAGCCTGTTAGGTAGAGAGCACTCAGAGGGTGACTGGGCGCTCAGGAGTCTGGAATTTCATCTGGAACACAGCTCTTATACTTGGCAACAGTAGGAAACACGTGAACACTGCTATGACATGGTGGCTAGGTGGCTACACTGGAAAAAAAAAAACCATGAAGTAAAGGTTTTAATGTCGGCCTTTCACATCAAGTACTATAGGACAAAAACTGTGGTCAAAATATCCCAAAGCATTTGGCACATTCCCAAGAGTAACAGGAAGGCACACTGTCAGAATCATGAGTCCTGGTAATTTACAAATCTGCTGAGCTTGAGGTAAGTTATTTGGGTAGCAATGATGAAATAAAGTACAGCCTTCACAAACTAAAAGCACTCATTCACTATCTTTAGAAAGTGGGTTGAGGTTTTCAATTTTCCTATGGCAATGTAGAATGATGAAAGTGCAATACATTTTCCATTTTTTTTCAATTAATGTTATTTGTTTCTGAGATCCTCTTTAAAACAAACTCCAAATAGAAGCAGGCAATATACAAGCTTTACTGTTTCTACCCCCAACAATGTTTGGAGGGAGAGATTATGAAATTTTCACCTACCTGAGGTAATTCTGATAGTTGATTTCCATCTAACCAGAGATCCTTTAGATGTAAGAGAGCTCCAATTGATTCTGGCTAAAACAAACAAACAAAAAG
Organism: Ctenodactylus gundi; assembly: GCA_004027205.1. Lineage (NCBI taxonomy): Eukaryota > Metazoa > Chordata > Mammalia > Rodentia > Ctenodactylidae > Ctenodactylus > Ctenodactylus gundi. The sequence continues at coordinate 482,561 of PVKB01000456.1, forward strand.
CATTATGGTAACAAAGAAACAACCCTCAGTCTTATAGTAAGAAAACAAAGACTCCTAAATTATCAGGTCTTAACTGGACAATGCAGGGCAGGGGTCCCCAACCCTGGGCCACAGACAGTTATTGGTCAGTGGCCTTGGAAGGATGGGCCATGGGGACAAGACAAGCTGCAAGCAGGCGGTGAGCAGCGAGCAAAGCTCACCTCCTGCCAGCATGCTCCTATTGGGTTTTAATGCCCCTCTGCAGACAGAACAAGAGGTGGAGCATTGCTCCCTGCTCCTCTCTCATGGCTACCTGCCATTTCAAAGCCATCCTCCAACACCTACTATGTAACCAGTACTCCACCTTCTGTTGGGTCCTTGAGAGAATGATCTTCAACTAACCTGGTCCCTGTTGTCAAAAAGATTAGGGGCCATTGACATAGTGGATGCTTAGTTTTACTTCTCCAAATTCAAGCCCCATATTCCTAAAAGTGCCCCCAACTTCTCCCAAGAATGCCAGCTTCTCCTACTCACTCTCAAAATCTCTAGTCCTGACTCTCTCCATACTCAGTCACAATTTTTTTTTTTTTTTTTTGAGACAGGGTCTCACTCTGTGGTTCAGGCTGGTCCTGAACTCACTTCGGAGCCCAGGCTGGCCTATGGACTCAAGGCAACCCTACTACCTCAGCCTCCCGAGTGCTGAGATTACAGGTGTGCGACATCACGCCCAGCTTATGTGGTGCTGGGGAATCGAACTAGGGTACTGAGCGCTTGCTAGGCATGTGTTTTTAACCGCTGAGCCATTCCTCTAGCCCCTCAATCACAATTCTTAATTCCTAGAAACTAAATCTCATTTTCCAATGTCTCCTCACTATATCTGCGGAAATTACAGCTTTTTAAGCAAACCTGCAGAATTCTCCAATGCATACTACAATCTTAATGAAGGATAAAGATATACTCAAATATCTGTATGATAAAGACTTACCAAGTTATATAATTCATTGTTTCCTAAATCAAGTTCTTCTAGTCTCCGTAGCTGGGTAAGAGAGCTATTGAAAAACAGAACAAACGCTTAGAGAACACTTAAGACATGCAGAGCAATACAGTATCTGTCACATTAACTAGTTTGTGAAACAATTCATCTGGACCTTCTGAAAATAAATACTGCCCAGAAAGGACTATTATGAGAAGGCTGGCACCTCCTAAACCACCCAAAGGACACAGAATATTCTTTTGACATGACGTAGTCTTTTTTAAAAAAAGAAAATATTTAAATTCATTCACTATAAAATTCCCTCTGCTTTTCCCCAGAAACTCACTCAGGAAGATATGTAAGAAGGTTCTCTCTCAGTTCCAATGAAGCCAGGTTATACAGACTAGAAAGAAATAGAAGAAAAAAGTATAAGGGAAATTCCTGAGATTCTTCGTACTTCTCCTCCACTGTACACATACTCAGCAAGTGACCAACTCTTAATAGAACCTTGCATGTCACTTCCCAGGAAAAAATAGCTACCTCCGTCCCTCCTACTTCATTAAGTAAACATAATCTTCACCTTCCAAATCCTAATAGGTATCAATGAAAGTTCAGTGTGTCATGGCTACAAGGCTCCCTCACTCTAAAACCTCATACATTGTATGAGTGGAAATAACTTACCAGCCAGGACAAGACAACCGCTCCCTAATTGAAGGCATATTGAATGTGAGCTTCTCAACTCCAGAACACCAAAAATGTGTTGTTATAAAAACAGTTGCCTTTCATCTTGAGAATCTGACGCACTCGTCCCCAACATCAGTGAGAAACCATCCTTATTTTACAGGAGTGCACCTCATTCAGGGAACACTAGGGCTCTACTTCAGGCCTGAGGCTCACAGCACAAGCAGCAGCAGCAATGAGGAAATCACCTGTACACAGGGGACACTAACAATGCACTTTGTTTTGTCCTGTGATTAATGTCAGCTGTGATAATGCTGCTTCAACCTGCCCTGCACTCTTACATAGCGCTCTATGCTGCAGATTCTCCTGCTGCTCTGATGTAGCCTAGTCTACCACAAGCATAGACAGGAGACAGATGTGCTCCCCAGATGCTCATTATCTGGGTCAAATCCTGAAGGCAGTGGCCATGCTGTGCCACCAGGAATCCTTGCACACTCGAGTTATGTCAACACCACACAATATATGGATTTAGAAAAAAAGTAACTTGGCCATTACCCCAGCAGGCATCTCAGCTCTATACTAACCCAAATTCTGTTTGCTAATATCGCCATAGTAACATCCAGATTTGAAAGAATTTTATTTTCAAGCATACAGAAGGAGTCAGATATTATCCCAACACCCTAATCTGCTTTAATCCTCTATTCTCCCTCCTTTCAGCAAAAAAAAAAAAAAGCCAGAGTCATGTGTATTAACAAAGCCTGTTTTGTAACACCAGAAAATAAATATCTGATTTAAGTGAACAGTCCATATAAAGGCTTAAAGCCTGTTCATAAGAAAATATATTTTAATTGTACTTGAAAGTGCACAAATTCTCTATCTCCTACAACTTTATAAAACTGAACAGTTTTCATTATTAAGGCCACAGCAAACATAACTCTTTCAAGACATATATACATAATCAAAATCTCTAGTAATATGTAATCATGAATTTAACACAATGTCTTTCAAACGTAATGTAAGTAGTTGGGACAAGCAGTTAGAGAGTTCCATTTTCTCTTAACTAAGTAAATGCTTGTATGGAGGAGATAACCCAGGGCAGGCAAGGAGCATCACAAGGACACTACTGGGGACGTGGTTCCAAGCGCAGCCTGGTAGGAGCGGTGACAAGCACCACTTGGAAAGCAAATATAAACATTTTAGAACAAATGGTGTGACAGGCGGTGTGTAGCTCAGTGCTTAGAGGGCTTGCGTAGAACACACTGCTTCATTTGAGGTTTTAAATGTTCCTGTGACCCCTTGTGAGTTTATTGGGAAGATGATAAGACCTTGGATATTTCCACATTTGGGTTTTTAAAACTGGTAAGACTATCATTTTTACCTTCTGACATTTCTTTTTTGGGGGAGGGGAGAGTGCTGAGGACTGAACCCAAGGCTTTCACACTTAGCTACATCCCTAGACCTTTTCTGTATTTTTTATTTGAGACAGGTCTCAATTAGCCGTTCAGGCTGGGTTTAAACTGGCGCTGCACCTGCCTCAGCTTGCCAGACGCTGGGATTACACACATGTACCACCACATCAGCCTACTGTGCATGACTTTGATGATTTCCCCAGCTATTATGACAAACTAAGACATATGCTGATAGAGGAAGTCCTTCTTTGGTTCAAAACTTTCCTCAAAGAGCATCACCAAAAGCATTTGGCCATGCGGTATCACGTACCATAAAACCACAGCAGGAACAACAACAAAATCCTGTGATTTCACTGTGTCCAGCAACCCGGGCAAGCTCCACAGACATGAGCTCCAAAGGGAAAGGACCGCCCTGCCGCTACAGCATTGCCGCTTTCACGGCTTCTCTGAATCTTGAGGGTCTTCACTGCACCATAGGCTTTTCTTTCACAACTTCACCCAGTGTCTCCCAGGGACACAATGCCTGGCCTCCAAGACCTTTCTCTGAACTCTGGGTAAACTCGTAAATGGAAAACCCTGAATTCATTACGTAACCTGCATCTTTAATCACTAAGCTCTGCTGTCCTCTCATCTGAGTTGGTAAATCTACTTTGTGCGTTGGCAATATATTTATGCATCCACACATTCACAAAAAGTTTTATCACCATTGTCTCCACCCATTCAGCTTTCCACCACCAAGACTGTTCTCAAAGGAACCTACTTTTTGAAAAATTTCATATGTAGGGCTGGAAGAATGGCTTAGCGGTTAAAGCACTTGTGCTAAGTCAAGAGCTGAGTACCGAGTCCTATTCCCCAGCACCACAGAAGCCCGGCGTGGTGGCACATGCCTGTTATCTCAGCAATCGGGAGGCTGAGACAGGAGGACTGCCATGAGTCCAAGGCCAGTGTGGGCTCCATAGTGAGTTCAGGACCAGCCTGGGCTGCAGAGTGAGACCCTGACTCAAAAAAAAAGTTCATATGTATATATTTAGAGGTTTTTCTTTTTCTTTTTTCCCAGCTGGGGGTCAAGCCCATAGCCTTCACACCAAGCTATATCCCCAGCCCATTTTTTATTTATTTATTTTTTTAAATTTTGAGGCAGAGCTTTGCTAAATCACTGAGTTGCCCGGGATGGACTCAAACTTATAATTCTCCTGCCTCAGCCTCCCAGAGTGCTGGGATTATTAGGCCTGCACCATCAAGCCTAACTTACAGATTTCTTTTACTCAAACATAAGCAGGTAGAAGTCCTTATTTTCACTAGAAAGATCTATCCCATAAGCATCTGCCAGCTTGTTTTCTTTATGCAACAGATTGTTTTCTCATTTCTTATCTTGTACATGTCAGTATTTGTTTAAATTGCACAATATTTCACTATCTATATGTACTTTAATTTTTACCAGTTTCCTATCAACATTTCATCCCTTCACTTTAGTGTCTGACAAATTAAATTTCTATGCAACACTGCCAGAATAGCCTCATTCTCCTCTAACAAAAACCCTGACAACTGATGCTCCCAGCCGCTCTTGCCATTTCTGCTACACAGAGAGCAGAGGGCAGCAGCATAGGGAGACAGGCAGGAAGCGCCACCTCTGCACACACCCCCACATCCTGCGCCTGCAGCCCCTGGCCACGGAGACACAAGTGACACTCTCCTGCAAGTTGGAACACAGGCCGACTGTATTTTTAGGACTCTATTTCAGGCACTGCGTGAGTGCTTACTTTAAGGAATTTACATCTGTTCTCCAATAAGTTTTAAAACCCCCTTTTAATCCACTTGGATTCCGGCCCCTCAAAACTTTGGTGAACAAAATCTTTAGGAAAATAAAGACAGACCAAGCAAACAAAACCGCTAAAATATAAAGTCTACAAACACATACGGCAAGAATATTTAATCAGGGAAACAATACTGATGAGGAAAGAAAAAGCTGCTTGTATATTTGTAATTTTTCTACTCTTTTAATAACAAATTAGTACTTAAGACAACTCTGGCTATAAATTTTCTTTATGGTGAATTTGCTCCAAGAAACTGTAACTTTTATTTTTGAAACAATAAATACTTTATAGTAATTCCTACGCTCTGAATAAAAAGTATTAAACATGGTAATAGTTTTCAAAAAGACTTTTCTCCTATTAGACAACACTAACACAGTACAGGTAAACAGCCTAGTAAGACAGAAGATGGATGGACACGAGGTTTAGTTCAAGCCCACTCAAATTAAGGTCACCACTCCCAAGGGCAACAGACAAAAAACCAGACCCGGGTGCTCAAGGTCAGCCTGCCAGAGAACAGAAGGCCAGCTCGACTGCTCCACTTATATTAGCAAACTGTCACACTTAACTATTTACTGTTAATAATCATTTCATCACTGGCAGCTGTGCTAGGTATTCTCCCACCTCACTTTCTGCCTTCCCTCTAAAGTGCTATTCTTAAAAGAAAATTTAATTAAACAAGACAACAGAAATATTCAGCCTAACTTCTTTTTGATGGTATTGGTGTCTTTAACAGTAAGGAACATGGACTCTTCCAGAGAGAGGCACACAGGTAGAGACAAAGCAGCTCCCAATCTGGACTGCAGGTTCTCTATCAGAATGCCTCACCACTTCTGACAGGGATTAAGCCTGTGACGCTTTACTCCAACTCTGTATCACCACAGCACTTGGAAGACTGGCAATTTGCACCTGCCTGATCACCATGTGTAAATAATTCAACAATATGACCCCAGAATATTGCTCATAAAACACATTACAGAGCATGCGTAATAACTAGGTCAGCTCCTCAGACACAGCATCACCCTTCAGCAGCACTAGGCTTTAAGTTTGCCTAAGGTTCATTTTATTCACAAAGAATACAAATATCTCCACTACCTAATTCCAGAAAAACTTCAGCCCCCAAAGAACACTCACATCACACACATCTGATGTCCCACTTTCTCTTCTCCCTACCCTGCTCACCAACCTCCAACAACTACTGACCTTCTGTCTCTATACACTGCACTATATTAGATATTTTGCATAAATGGTATCAGACGTGACATTTAGCGTCAAACTTCTTTTACTTAGTAACGTTTTCAACATTCATTCATGTTTTAGCATACAGCAGTACTTCATTCCTTTATCCATTTACATACTGACAAAATACAATTTCTTTCCACCTTTGGCTATTATGAATAATGATACTATGAACATTTATGAACAAGTATGTGCATGGTTTTAGTTCCTTGGGGTATACGTAAGTAGAATTGTTGGGTCACCCGGAAACTAAATACATCTTTTTTTAAGGGAGTACTATTTTTGACCTGTCTGTACCATCGCACATTCCCACCAGCACTATAAGGAGGATTTCAATTCCTCTAAATTTTGTTATTACATCTTTCTTGGGGTGGGGGGTGTACTGAGGATAAAACCCAGGCCCTTCAAACTGAACTATATCCCCAGCCCTCTTTTTATTTTTGAGACAAAGTCTTGCTAAGTCAATTAGTCACCCTGGCTGGGCTCAAATTTGAAGTCCTCCAGCCTCAGCCTCTCATGGTGCTAGGATTACAGGCCTGTATCATTGGGCCTGGTGATTATCTTATTATAATTATTCTAGTGGGTATGAAGTGGTAGCTCCTACGGTTGTGATTTGTTTTTCCTTGGTGACTCATAATGTGGAGCCTCTTCTCACATACTTATTGACCATCTGTGTATCTTCTTTGGAAGTTTATCTTCTTCAGAAAAGGTAGATCCTTCAGCCATTTCTAGCTGGAGTGTCTTTCTACTGTTGAGTCATAAGGCTCTTTACATATTCTAGAAAAGAAGTTGTTTTAGTTACTTTTTCCTCACTGTGACTCAATACTCAATATCCACAACTTAGAAAGATTGGTTTTAGCTTACAGTTTCAGAAGGTCATAGCCTATTCACAGGTGGACTGCTTGGAAAATGGTGGAAACACACAGCAGAGCTAGAGCAGGGGCAGGGCCACAGCCAGAGTTCCAGCAGCAGAGATCCTCACAACATGGTGGCACAGAGAGAGAATGGGAGGAAGGACGGAACCAGCTCATGTCCCTCCAGGCCAGGCCGCACCTCCCAACCCTATACAGTATCCACAGGAACATGAGGCTTTTGGGGAACACTCCAGATCCAAACCACCACATTCTGTCCCTGCGCCCCAAAAGACTCATGGCCACCTCCTTAAGCAGAATGTAATTACTCCTTTTCCAAGAGTTGCCAAAGTCCCAATAGTTTCAGCACCGCTAAAAAGTCCAAGTCCAAAGTCTCCTCTGAGACTCAAGGCAAACTCATCTGTGAGCTCCTATTAAAACCAGAGTTGAGCACTTCCAACATAAAATGGCATAGGGTAAATATTTCCTTCTAAAAGGGAGGAATTAGAGGATAAAAGGCATTAGGACCAAAACAATTCCTAAACCCAGCAGGGTGAGGGTTAAATCCTGCAGTCCCAGGTAGAGCAGACTGGCTTAAACTGGGGCAGGATGTGCTTTCCATAGGGCTAGGGTGGTCCTGCCCCTACAGCATCAGCAGGTTGCAATTTCCATCTTCTCATGGCCCCTAGCAGCTTTCCTCAGCCATGATCCATGTTACTACTGGCTTCTCCAAATTCCTGGGTTCTCCACTGCACCTTAGTCTTTACAACTTCACCTATTGCCCGCCCAGGGGCACACTGCCTGGCCTCCAAGGCCTTCCTCTGAAATCTGGGGGGAAGCCTCTGGGAACCTACAATTCTTACAATTCTGTAAGCCTGTAAAGCCAGGACCGTGTGAATGTCACCAAGGTCTGCCACTGGCTGGAGTAGTGGCCTGGCCCCCTTGGGCAAATGCTGTAGAAGCCTCCAAGTTCTTAGATAGCTGAACTCCAGGCTGCTGAACTCTAAAAGACATTTTTAATTTTGGCCCTGTGGTACACTCTTCAGAGCAGTCTTTTGCTTTTCTCCTCTTGAGCTGGTGAAGGGAGGGGCCCTGTTGACTTTGGAAAAGCCCTCCAGGCACCTTTCTTATCCCAAGTGTAAGTACCTGGCTTCTTTTAATGTTAGTATCTTTAACTTCCCTGTGTTTCTTAGCCCCATCTCTGCAGGCCATTTTGGCCTGGCACAGCAAGCCTTTGATAAAATTTTTCTCTGCCATTTTATCTTGTCTTTCACTATAGAGCTGGCTAAAAGCCCGGCAAACAGTACTCATGTATAACACTTTGAACATCAGCCTGCCTTGAGATTTCCTCCACCAGAGTAAGCAATATATCACCCCTAATCTCAGTTTCAGGCAAAGTCTCTGGACAGGGTAAAATGCCAACAAGCTAACCCTAACCCTAACCCTAACCCTAACCCTAACCCTAACCCTAACCCTAACCCTGCCACATGTGGGTTTTGGACCACTTGCAGATACAGTCCTTTTTCTCATCTGAAACCTCTTGTGCCTGGACTTTCCAATCCATACCTTTACCAGCATTCTGGTATTCTGAGCTCTGACAGAATCTCCATCAAGCTTGGCTCAGAGCTCCAACGTTTCTCTAGCTGGTATCCTCAAACCTTGACAAATTCCTCCTATAAAAGGGTTCGAAAGCTTCCAAACCATATGGTCAGATAAAGTCAGAGCAATGACCTACTCTCGGTATCAATTTCTGTCTTAGTTACTTCTTTGTCACTGTGACTCAATACCCAACATCCAGGGAGGAAAGATTTAGTTTACAGTTTCAGAAGGTCTTAGTCCATTCACAGATGGGTGGCTGGAAAATGGTGGAAGCACATCGCAGGGCTGGAGCAGGAGCAGGGCCAGAGCCAGAGATCAGTGGCAGAAATCCCCACACATGGTGGTAGAGAGAGAAACTGTAAAGGCAGAACCAGCATGTGACCCTCCAGGTCAAGCCTGTGCCTCTACCCCTGTTAGCCAGGCCCCACTTCCCAACCCTACACAGTATCTATACGAACATGAGTCTTTTGGGGGACACTCCAGATGCAAACCACCACAAAAGTCTTTATCAGATATATGACTGTAAATGTTTTTTTCCCAGTCTATGGACTGTGGCTTCTCTCAATACTGTCATTGGATGCAATAATTTTTTAATTTAATGAAGTGATAATTTTTTTCACTGTACAAGTTCTTGGTGTCGTAACTGAGAAGCCATTATTTAACTCAATATTACAAAGAACTGCTCCTGGTTTCTTATAAAACTTTTAGTTTTAGCTGCTGCATTTAGCTCTCTGGTTCCATTTGACGGTTTTTGTTTCTTTTTTTTTTTCTTTTTTCTTTTTTTTTTTTGGTATGTGATAGGATGTAAGGGTATAACTTCATTCTTTTTTTGCCTGTGAATATTCAGTTTGTCCCAAGAAATCTGTTAAAAACACTGCTCTTTGCTCAATGATTTGGCACTTTTATCAAAATTAATTAATCAGAAATGTGAGGATTAATTTCTACATACTCTATTCTTGTACATCTGTTCTCATAAAGGCAGCATCATACATTCTTAGCCACTATAGCATGTTTTTTTCTTTCTTTTCTTTTTTCTTTTTCTTTCTTTTTTTGTAGCAGATCTGAGGATTGAACTCAGGACCTTAACACTAATATACTTCCAAAATCCTTTCTTTTTTTTTATTTTGAGACATGGTCTCGCTGAGTTTCTGGGCTTCAATTTGTGATCTTCCTACCTCAGCCTCTCAGAGTGCTGAGATTACAGGAATGTACCACCCAACCTCCTAACTCAGTATATCTCTGTAAAGTTTTGAAGACAGAAAATGTGAGTTCCTTGATAGTCTTCCTTAAGATTGTTTGCTATTCTGAGTTGCTTACATTTTCACATGAACTTTGGGATCTACTTGTCAATTTCTGTGAAAAGGAAAAAGTCAGTTTAAAAATGTAATTATTAAGCTGAGCGGGTAGATTAATTTGGACAACAGTGCTATCTTAGCAATAGTAAGCTTCCCAATCCAAGAACATATCATATTTTTCTAATCTTTTAGACTTTTCTTAACTGTTTTCAATGATTTGCAGTTTCTAATTTTGTACATGTCTTACATTTATCTTGGTGCTTTGTAAGTAGAATTGTTAATGTTTCTATACTAGTGTATAGAAATATAACCAATTTCTGTATATTCATCTTATATTCTACAGACTCACTAAATTCATTAGATCTAACAGATTTTTATGAATTTGGCGTATATATATACATATATATATATGCACACACACACACACAGACACACACACACACACACACACACACACACACACACACACACACCATGTTGTTTAAAAGGTAACTCACTTTTGAAAAAAATGCAATAGGCAACAAATAAATGATTGAAGTAGAAATCATACAATCATTTAATTGTTTGGGGGAAGTGTTTTCAAGATGGGTATGGTGGTACATGGTGGCACACGCCTATAATCCAAGGACTCTGGAAGGTTCAGGCAAGAGAATCACAAGTTTGAGCCCAGCTTGGACAACTCAGCAAAGACTCTGTGTCAAAAATTTTAAAATTACATTAAAAAGTTTACTGAGGATTTAGCTCAGTGTGAAGGCTTTGGGTTGAGACCCAAGTATAAAAAAGACAGAGGGAGGTGGAGAGAAGAGAGAAGAGAGGAGAGGCGAGGAGAGGACAGGAAAGCTATTTTTATTATTAAAATGCTCTTTTGGAAGACAAATTCATTCACATATTAAGCCTGCATTTGATAACTTCTTAAAGCAAAATATCCTTCCTTGCAGTACCAGTGGGATCTATCAAGTGTTTTTACTGATAGTAACAAAAAAATCATTGTTCACTAGGCACTGTTTGCAAGTGCATATCTAAAAAACATCAAAGTTTCATCCAGATAGTATTCTTAAAGCCTCTATATGACTGAAAACTGTTTCAAAGCCCATTGCACACACTTCTCCTCTTCCTCTACCAGTACTCTTCTATGCCAACTGGCAAATACAGTAATAAAGATTTTACTTAATTTTAACTTAAAAAAGATTTAAAGAGGTCTTTTAAAATTGTAAGTACGCAAAAGCACTTGAAGACAGAAAGTCATAAAAGAGAGGTAGAAACAAATGTGCTCATTGCAAGAAACACAATGTAAAGAACACAGAGCACCCAATGGAAGACATTAAGTTCACATGCCAGGTCTGCTACTCACCAGCATGCAAACTCAGGCAGATGCCTTATCCCATCCTATAGAAAGTCAATCAATGGCCATGCAAATCTAGGTTATAATAAGACAGCATGTGTGCCTAACCGGGAGAAAGCCGTCGACATGTCACGCCATCCCTCCTCCTTTTAGCACACAAGTTAACACAGCTGCTGTCTCTCCTCATCAGGATTAGCTCTAAGCTCTCCAGCAGCAAAGGCAGGAAGGCAAATGTGATAAATGCCAGAAAGCAGCTTACTTTTCCTTTAGCAAGTTCTATTTTCCCTGAAAACAATTTTTCTCTCCCTAAGAGTTCTTTATGTCAGAAAAATTAAGCAATATTAGTAGAAAATAGTTTTTCTGCATTAGAAAGTTTTACGACAGAAACTATATTTTTTACAGTTGTTTATGACAACTTTTTCTATAAACTGAGTACAGAGCATAAGGGACTGTTCAGGAATAGGCTAATGTGAGCCCAGTACAAAGCTTCCAGAGCCCCAAGGAGATTATCTTCAATAGCAACTTGGAAATAAGCAGAATGTAGGAGGCAATTCTGTGTGCCTTGTTGTCAGTATTTGTTTGGAAGAGAGAACAATGCCAGGGTACACAGATGTGGAGAGGCGACCAACAAACATCCCTGCATGTCAGAACACAAGGTGATCTAGCTACTCACATTAATTACATATACACAATTGAACCCTGAACAAAGACACCTGTGTGTGTAGACAAAGGACTAAAGTGCTTACTTATTGTGTGGTGAATGAAAGGTAGGCCAAGGAACCTACAAGTGTGAGATCTATTTCACTCTCTCTGATCACTGAGGAAGGTATGACAAAGAAGTAGAATTTCAATCATTAAATGAGGAAAATCCTTTGACAGTCTGGAAAGCGAGGTGGCAGGAAAACTCTTATTTTAAAGTTCACTTTCATGAGAGGCTTTGATGATTTTACTGGGTTTGAAGAGAGCTTGCTGGGATCTACAAGACAGTAAAAAAAAATAAAAATAAAACTCCATGTTGCATGCTTCCACAATAAACAATTATTACCAACTGTCTAAAACTGTTGTCTCAAAACTTAACTAGAAAAATATTTGTGGCAATTTTTTTTAAAGCAAGTGTTACAAGCAGCCCCAAGACAGAAAGTTAGAAAGCTAATAACAGAGCTGCACTGGCATGCACAGGAGTCAGTGGAGACCACCCACCAGACCACTGAATCTCACTCTCCACAAGTCCTGAAGAGAACTCAATGGAGCTCTTGGGGGCCTGGGAAAAGACAGTTTGAGAACAACTCATATAGGCCTTAGTTGACCCCCATATACTCTCTTCTAGAGCAATGGTCTCCATACATATTAAAAGTATACCTTCATAATCCTCACATTTGTTTTTAAAACATAAAGGTGTCCTATGTACCAATATATCTTATGTATTAAAATATACATAAAAATTTAAAATCATATAGACAATAAAAATTTTATTAAGGACACAGAATCTTTTCATGTCTTATTAATAAAAACAAAGAAACTAAAATCGCTTAAAGTCTTGTTTTGATTCGGCAACAACACAACTAGTTAAAAATAGTTGATTTTGATTTGTTTAGAAGATGGAATAGATACTTCACAAAGTTATACTTATCCAAGAACTACATCATTCATTCTTCCTTCTAATTATGGAAAGATCTTTATTGAAATTCAACTGGTAAATTACTATCTTACCTGATGTCAGTTATTTATTCATGAAGACTAATCAAAAGGTGTTACACTTTTGTGTTTTCAACAAATGGGCTTAAATTCTCCACCAAGTTAGTTTCTCACTCACTGCTAAACACCTCTTATGCTTTGAAAGACTGAGTAACATCTAGATGTGCTGGAAACCATCTGCTGTGAAGAAAAGGTCTTCAAATTTGGGACACTTTTAGTAAAAGAAAACCATACAATTTTTTATAAAGAAGTTGGCATCTTTTTGTGGTTCAAAAGATTTCACGACCATTCTTCAACTAATGACAAAGTATTATAAAAATTATGCTGTAGCCTGTCCCTTAAGTTTAACTTAGGGTTTTCACTTGGCAGTGACAGGCATTCAGTAGAAACTGCACTTTTAATTTTTTCCTGGGCTAGTGACACTTGATGTATTTCTTTTTTGTGATGCACGACAATAGCAGTGAACCGCTTCTCCCAGGGAGCCATATAATCACGAGGAGAAACAACTGAGATTTTCCATGTGTTGTACTGCCTAGCTATAAAGTTTGCTAAGTTAGCTGCAGTTGACACATTTTTGAAGAATGATGTTTTCAACTTCGAGAGGGCTTATGAAGATATAATTCCACTTTAAGTCAAGGAAGTTCTGTATTTCAAAGACTCGCTTTTTCCAATTACACTAATGGTTACCTGCAGTGTAACTACATAGTGTAGGGGTGAACTATGATGCTTGATGAGGGCTTGAAAGCTCACCACCCAGGACAGTGCTCGACCCTCGGCGAGCAGGATGCTTGGTCATCTCCCCAGAGACCTCCTCCTCTCAGTCAGGCACTGCAGGTGACACAGTGACCAAGGGTAGGCAGGGAACACTCACAAGGCATAGTTCCTTCCTGGATTTTGATGATTAAATAACAGAAAACAGCTTCTTTTCATATACTAATAGGTGACTTTACACACTTTCCAAATACTCAGAACAGCAAAAATGTAACTGTGCTAAAGTAAGCATAAAGCACAGCAAACTTACAAGAGCACTGCAAAATACATTCTAGATTTGAGAGTAGAGCAACACAAGACTCCAACATGTGTCAGGCACCACGTGAATCACTAGCTTAAAGTTGTTTCAACATCAGACAGCACAGCAATCTTCTCAAGGACAGGGACATCATACCTTTGTTAAGTTTTTCATGATGGCTGAGATAAACAGCAAGTCCCAGATGAAAATTATTGTGCAAAAAGAAATGTGGTAGTTTAAGAAGCTGAGCAGAGTTCAATAAGTACTTACATCCCATTGCAAATAATTGGAAATAAGAATGAAATGAAAACATTTATTCTACTTATATGTACTATTTCTGCAAATGTTTTTTTCAAAATATCAATCCTGTTATGGTTTGGATCTGAAATGTCCCCCAAAAGCCTCTGTAATTTAATTTAGTAGGTAGGTTACCTCTGGAATCAAGCGCTGTCAAGAGGTGGGGCCCGGCAACGGGCGGAACGCTGGAGCCTGACCCAAAAGGGGCAGACTACCAGGACAAGAGAAGGAAGAATAGCTCCAGCCCGCCTTGCTCAGCTGGTTTTCTGTCTGTCATGCCATGAAGCTTTTCTCTGGCTAGACCTCTGCCAAGCGCTTCCATAGTTGCCGGCTACCTCATGAATGGTGTGTGTGAGACATTCTGAAATGGTGAGCTACAACAAATCTTTCCTTCCATAAGTTGTGGATATTAGGTATGTCCCAGCAATGAATAAGTAAGTAAGACAAACACTTATTAAGTTGTTTGGACCTAACTACTTGCTAACTTAAACTGTAGCACTTAAGAAAAGTTACCAAGCCCTCAGAGCCCTGGGAACCAAGTAGGTCAGAGCAGTGGGAAAACACAGGACTGGGACCAGAACAGTATTGCAGGTTAAATTTTGTCATCAACTCCTAAAATGAACTGATACTGGGTAAGTTAAACACAATGGGAGAGATGTCCATACACGTCTCCAGCTTCATGGTAGGGTAAGCTTCTTTTATCCTAGATAAAGGCTTCAACCCTCTCTTGAAAGTCTGGGTGCTCCTACCCACTGTACAGTAGCCAAGTCAGAAACCCACAGGTCTGCCACATAACACCTAGGGCTTTGAGAGATGTCAAGAGGGGCAAGAGACTCTTGCCTCCCTGGTGTTTCAAAACTGACAAGCCCTGATGCTAATGTGCTTTACTCATGTGACCTTAGGAGCAGGGTGAATTCATGTAAAAATTCTTCTTTAAATTCTACAAATACAACAGTAAACATCTATCACTCAATGACCATTTGCACCTTTTTCAACTTTGAAATACCAAATAAGTATGCCCTTACAAAATCAAGTTGTACTGGTTACTAAGTATGCGGTTAACTAAATACACTAAATGCTCTAAAGAGAGCATTTGAGAATGCTTTCAGAAACTGAAGGATCTTTTTTCTGAGGAGAAATCCTTAGTGTTCAATAATGATTTGCTTAAAATCTAGTATAATTATGCATATATGAGACTTCCTGAGCAACTCACTATTTCAGCTTAAGTACCTCTTCCACAACCTAGAATCCCAGAAGTACCCATCTTCTCCAAGAAGCCTGTTCTTTAGTTGTTTTCTTCTACTGAGTCTCTCTGTACTAAGAGAACAAGCTATTACTTGAGCATGCAGAAATCTTAAATCCAACAGCAAGAAATCTCAGGAATTCTTGCTATAATAACAAAAATATTAACAACCAAAAATAGTTCCACAAGCTAACCAATATGGATCAACTAATTTCAAGTTCAAGTTAGCATTTTATTTTGAAAATAATTAGCATAAATAATGCTATAATGGTAACAAAAGCTGATTCAATCTAAAAATGAAACAAAACATCTCACTCAGTTGATAGAAAGAAATCCCGAACATTCACACAACCAGGTACAGATATTAAACCAAAAATATGGGGCATAAAATACTGTAATTTATTCTAAAATGAATATAAAGGGTTCCCCACTGAAACAGCAAAGCCTGGGGGGAGGGGGGAAGGGTGCTCTTGTTTAATAAGAGCATATTTCCCCAGAAAACACTAAGCCTTGTTAAGCTGACACAAAGCAGGAAAAGAACGGTGAAGGAGGAGCAGGGACTCGGTGAATGAGCCTGGGCAGAGCAGGCTGACAGTCAATGTGAAGAAAAGAGGTGCCACAGAAACCAATGTCCGAGGCCCTGAGGAGCAGCTATGTTGGTTTGGATGTTTAACTGGCAACTTCATTTAGGGATTTTTAAAATTATAAATACATGGCTGAGGCAGCAGGATTGCCGTGAGTTCAAGGCCAGCATAGGCTATATAGTGAGCTTAGGGCCAGGCTAGACTACACAGCTAGACCCTATCTCAATCAATCAATCAATGAAATGATGTAACAAAAGTAAAGTATATGCGCTCCATGGTAGAGCATTGTTTCCTCTGCAACCAGTAACACAATTTGGGAAGACCTAGGACACTCCTATTTCCTCCCCCTCCTGAGAGTTATTAGCAAGGCTTTGGGCATGCAATTAAACACCAGTGTGCACCTCAGAAAAATAACTTCCTGGCTGAAACAGGAGTAATGGGAATCAAAGTAAGGGGAAAATGTCTCCTAAAAGCTCCTATTGATGCTGAAGAAACCCTTCCCAGGACAGACAGATAAGATGATGTCACTCAACTGCTCACAATGGATCCCCAGAGAGCATTTTTTGTTCTAATTCAGAACTTAGGAAGGACCATTCATGGCAGTAGGCAGCACCAGCCCACCAGATTACCCCAGTGGGTTTTTACTTTAAGTGGTTAAGCAAATGCCTGAATTAACGCAACACTAGAGATCTAAGAAAAGAGAAAGGTCTGCTAATAATTCAGTTTGTTTGTGGGGATGTGTAATATAACATTTATTCTCAGCACGCATTTCCTTCAAAGGATTCTGTTTCTTGCCCCTCAAAGCCAGCAGCAAGGAACATGCCATCCCTTCCTTCTTCCCACCCAATTTCTGCTCCCTAAACACACTACTGCCACTCTGTTCTTGGGATTACGGTTTAACGTCTGTCCCAAGCAGCTGCTGTTTAAGGACACGCTCTCTAACTTTTCAGGGGAGACCTTTGTGGCTCTCTTCCATAGCATGGTTTAGGATCAGTAAGTGGTAGTTTCTAACAGTTTTCACTGCCTACCAGTAAGAATATTAGTTACTTCAAGTTAGCTACTATGTTAGAATCAATCAGTTTAAAGACAGGTTCCACACAAATTAGATTTCTTACTAGTAATAAGCAGCAACACAGTCTATAATCACAAAATTTAGGGGAATGTCAGGGCCGTCAGTACAGGCCTGTAATCAGAGCACTTTTTGGGAGGCAGAAGTAGGAGGATTACAAATTTACATTGAGCCCAGCCAGTAACTTAGTGACTTAGCAGGACAGTATCTCAAAATCAAAAGTAAAAACTGGAGTGGGGATGTAGCTCAGAGTGAAGGCCCTGGGCTCAATCCCCAGCACGACGTTCAAAATAGGTAAACAAACAAATAAAGTAAAATTCAGTAGCAATACTCATATAAAAGAAGTTGGCTAAGATTTCTCCTGAAGGTAATGCTAAAGAAGGGCAAATGGCTTTCTCCACAGAAACTGAGAGCTATAAAGGGAAAGGAGAATGGAGCCACGCCTGGAAACATCCTTTCTCCCTGATACGCACAGACTTCACATAAACACTTACTTGCCAATATTTTCAGGTAGAGACTGCAGTGAGATGTCATTTACAGAAAGACATGTTAAGTTCTGTAATTCAGGAAAGCTTTCTGGCAACCTAGGAAAAAAATGTTGTTAATTTATAAAGAAAGGTAGTGGACACTAAGAATAACAGAATGCCTTTTTCTATATGCCAATTGAAACAGCCTCCTAAAAGTCACATTAGATATGACATATTTTTGTTTTCCAATATGTCTAACACTTGCAAAGAAAAAGTAAAAACTTGACTACCTAATGGAACAGAGATATAATAAATACCTGTTGATAGGATGATGCAGAAATAATTGTGAAGTGGACAAATATGCCAATTCTAAGAATAAAGGGGCAAAAATAATATGGAACTAAATGTTCTTTTTAAGAAAATAAGTTGCTGCTGCAGCTAGAAGTGCCTCAGAGTAAAAATACTTTATTGATAAGCAGAAAATGAAAAGAAATTTTTACTAGCCCATGGATTATAAGAAAACACAGGGTAGCTGCTCCATAATTTTTCTTCCTGTAGTTTGTAATACCTAGAGCAAAAGATTACTTAGAATTGACCAGCTGACAGTCAACTGCTGCTTTCTTAACTTTTTCTCTTTTAAGATATCATTCACTTGAGATAATTACATGTTTTACTATTTCTACACAAAAGTAACTTTTGTATGTCTTTTAAGAGCTTCAGAATAGCAAGGTTTCAAAGTAAAATCATTTAAAATTTTAAAATAAATTTTGTTTCAATATTTCAGTGGTGACAGTATTTAGGGAGAAAACTGTGACTAAAGGCAATAGGATCTTATTGTATCTACAGTGATATGCAACAGATGCACAATTCTGATAGTACAGGCAGGGGAACTATAAAATCACCATCTTTTTCATCAGAGGAGAGACTTTTGGCTTTAATGATAGTCTCTAGATTACAATCTTTCATTTTTTTAATTTTTAGGTTTCTTTTTGGAAAAAAAAAAAACTCCATTACAGACTTGGAAATCAAATCCAGACCCTTAAGATGAGGAATTAGGGTAAGAGTTTTACTTGCAATTCAACAGAATCAACATATTTGGTTCACTTAAATTTTCTCAGAAACTTTTTTTTGTACTGAGGATCAAACCCAGGGACTGTGCACTTGTGTACTAGCTATATCCCTAGTCCATTTTTTAGAACAACTTTGAGTGAGGGTTTTGCTAAGTTGCTAAATTGCCCACGATGGCCTTGAACTTGCAACTCTCCTCTCTCAGCTTCTCAAGAATGCTCGGATTACAGGCCTGCACCACTGATCCAGGCTCAAGCTAAATAACTTTTAAGGTTTCTTCAACTCATCAACACTGTATTAAATCTTCAACATGACACACTTGCCAAACTAAAATGCCTTTGCTTTAAGAAAGGTGCCAACTATAAGCCACAATGAAAAACGAAGATTCATGTAATCTGGGCATGTTCTAGTTGAGAAAATCTGAGATATTGATGAAGTCAAGCATCAGCAGATACTAGAAAAGGCAAAGAAACAGAAAAGGAGATCAGGTATGAGCAGTTAAAAAACTCAAGAACAGCACAGTAAGTACTTCCCAACTTGTCTAAACTCAAAACTTGTCTTAAACTTGGTTTAGTTCAACAAACATTTGAACACTTACTCAATTCCAAAAATTACATACTAGATTGGAGAAACAATAATCACTAAGAGAGGAATACAAATCACCTTCTTAGTTCAGCTGAAAACATTTGGTCAAACAGATCATTTAAGTGTAGATTGTAGGAGTTATGAAAAAAGTACGCAGAGCGTGCTAATGGAAGCCCAGAGGAGAAGTTCCTGGGAGTACCCAGGAAAGGCTTTCTGAAGATGGTACGTTCAAGTTCATCTTCGTAATGATAAGAAGGTCAGCACAGTCAGAAAGAAAGCAGAAGGTCATGTCAGACAGGCATCTGAGGATGAAAGGGTAGAAATGCCGCTCAGTTGGGGCTGGAGAGGCTTGAAAAGTACACTCCATTACATGGACAGGGAGCTACAGCAAGGTTTTAAAAAGAGAGTTAAATAAAGAGATGACAAAAGAGGAGGATAAGACTTGAAGACGGTGCTCAGTCAGAAAACTACTAGGTTACAAATCACTAGATTACTATTTCTCAAACAAATAATCAAAGAATAAAATTCTAAGGAGAAACACTAGGAAGACTTTAGGAACATATTTATTTCTTGAAGTGAAGAGACACAAGAAAAGTAGAACTAAGTAGGGATTTAATCCAGCATTCCATGCCCAAGAAGTTACAAGCATTTTGAAATGAGTAACATGAATCCAAAATTCTAGTTCACTCTCAAGGAAGGAAAAAGAAAGCACCTTTCTGTTGAGGTTGTTTCCAAAGTCTTGAGCTATCCCAGATTTACAACCACTTAGCCCTGAAAAATATCTAGAATCCACTCTCAAGGGCTACCTCTGCACTGTTTTGTGGGTACAAAGTCAGTTATACTAGTAACTCAGTCATCCTAGTAACTTCAGACATCTACAGGCCAGGGGTCAGTGAGCTCAGGACTAAGCCAGAAGCTCTAAGGACAGTTCTAGAGCAAAGCCACTCAGCCCCCTGGATGGTATGCTATAAGACCAGGAAATGTGGAGCTGGGATAAGTAGTGCCACAATGACAGGTGGCTTTATATGGATGAGTAAATCCAAAGAAATCCCCACAGACATTGCTAAAATAAGGAAATTGTACTGGTAAGGTTTTGGTTTTTTAAAGGCAAGTTAAAGGAAAACTGAGACTATAAATATGTTTCATTATTGGAGTGGAAAAAGTAAGGCTGGAACTCAAGTCTTATCCCATAAGATGGAAGGGACCAGCAGTGAATTTAGAAACTGCTACAACCATTCAAATTGCTTCAAAAATGCACTTTTTACCCCACGGTGTCTCCCTTTCTCCTCTACAATGCTTCTATGAATAACTGCATAGTGTGCCATTTTTTGCACACTTATTTATAAATAGATATGTGGGGAAATCAACTATCATTAATAAAGACAGTGATCTATCTGTCCTCTAGATGGGTAATGGGCTGAGTCCTGTGTTTCGCTCTCAAAAAAAAATACTCTTAGTATTAAAGACAGAAAAGTGAATAGAAAGATTACCTAGTCAGTGGGTTTCCGCTGAAGTCGGCTATCTGCAGTGCTTTACAGAATGAGATGCTTTCTGGAATTTCAGGAATATCTATAAAGAAAATAAAGAAAATTTACCACCATTGTTAGCATTTTCATCATTTTCAAGATAGACCACAAAGTCACAATACAATATCCAGAAATTACTACCTTATAGATTTATAAGGTATTTTTCTACATTTATTCTTGCTTTCTTAAAGGAAGATATGTCAAGGGGCTTTTGTTTGTTTTTTGTTTGTGTATGCATTTTTGTTTTGAGACAGGTCTCCCTCTGTAGTTCAGACTGGCTCTGAACTTACTAGTAGCTCAGGTTGTCCTGAATCTCTGAGAAATCCTCCTGCCTCAGTCTCTTGAGTGCCAGGATTACAGGTGTGCACCACCACAGCCAGATTATGTGGTGCTGGGGAACAGAACCCAAGGTTCTGTACATGCTAGGCAAGCACTCGAACCACTGAGTGACAACCCTAGTCCCTAAAGACAGATTCTTAATAGAAGCACATTACAGAAAAATACTGAAAAGGACAACCACTGCATTTCTACCATCACCAAGTCCAACCACCCTTTCAAAAGTCACTGACATCATTCAAATTGAATTCCAACTAGACGTTTTTGTTATTTTTCATGTGGTTTTAAGTACAAAATATTCTAAAGTACTACATTTTAAAATTATAGACACTCTTCTCTTTACAAACGTAAGAATGTAAAACATATAGAAAAATATTTTAAAAAATTAAAAATGCCAACATTCTTATTACCCAAATTTCAGTTGCATTTGCCACTTATACATAAGAATACACACACACACACACACACACACACACACACACACGTGCTCCCACATATTCATACACACTGTACATATAAATAGTGCTATGAAACAATTTAAGTTCATGGTATCTTTCAATTTACATTATTTTAGCAATTTTTTCTTATCATTTTTTCACACACTGCTATTTGCAATCAAAGAAAAGTACACTGCATATATTTTCAGACTTTGTTCAATCTTCTGTTATCATACATTTCGGATGTTTCCAAGTTCTTGATGCTCTAATTATACTCATGACCATTTCTGATTATTTCCTTAGGCTAGGATCCCAGAAGTAGAATTACTGTGTCAAAAGCATTAATATCTCTACATGTATGAAAGTCATGCATGAATACTGCTAAACTGCTTTAGAAAGGGTCAAGGTATGACAATTTGTATTTTCATCTGCTTGAACAGGCACCCAAATTCAACATCTCTCCTCTTTCATTTTTTTAAATTAAAAAAAAAAGTCGACTTTGTTGGTAGAACAGCCTGACAATATTTTATCTTACATTCATGTATGAACCTGAATATTTTTCTTCATATTTACTAGCATTAAATATTTGTTATTTTCAATGATCAAAATACTGTTGTTTTGGATTTCTCTTCTCCTGGTACAAACCCTAAGATCACAGATGTTAGGTCTCTTAAAGTTTATTTCACTGCACTTAATTTCAAAAATAAATTTGTTTTGGATATTAACATGGAAAAAGGCTCAAACAGAAAAATTTCTCCTGGTCTTCCACTGTTTCTTACACCAGTGTGAGAAACACAAGCTGAAACAAAACACATTTTGTAAATCTAAATTGGACTTGGTGGGAAGAAAAGAGAGATCAAAAAATACTATCTTTTTCTAAACCTCAAGTGATTCTGATGCGAGATGAAAACTTTCAGTTCATATTGAAGAGCCTAAAACATGTAAAGATGTGGTAATGCTTTTCTCATAGTGCCTTGTGTGGTAATATAAGCTAGTTAATAGCACTTTGATCCTAACTTTTTAAGATACACACACACGGACGGATTGACAGACAGATGGATGATAAGCAGACACAGACAGGTAATACTGTCTATACGTGGCTCTAGAATGGATTTTTTTAAATTCAAAATTCAAGTATTTCTGAGCCCTGAGGTATAAATACAGGAAGTAACCTCTATTATGAATACTATTTATTTCCTTCAAAAATATACATCATTTCAACTTTAGTGGTACAAATCAACTCTCATGCTCAGTGAGGAGCCTCTTGATCACTACAAGTGCCTTTCACTGTGGCTGCCCCTCCCAGGCTGAAGTCATGGCACTATCACTCTCAGAAACAAAAGAGCATTCACCAGTCTGTGACAGCATGAGCACCGGTGTGCAGACAGGTGAGGCACCATCTGTCATGGGCTTTCCCTGGGCTGAAAAATATCAGTTAGCCCAGACATTTCAATACTGTCCCCCTGCCTACCACCATGCCGAGTCCTGGGGAGTGGTTAACACAGGCTAGGAAAAGAAATGTGCACAAGTGTGAGGAAGATAAGTCGCACAGCCACACACAGCGGACTGCCACTGTATCAGAGGGGAAAAAAGGAACAGCTGAGGGAAGAAGGAAAAACAGGACAGCTAACTAGAGGTCTTTAATATTGTTTGAGGAATTAGAAACCTGACGGAGGCCTGAGAAAATGAGTCAACTAAGGACTGAGTGAAGAGTGGCTTCACGAAACTCCGCTCAGAGCTGGCCTGCAATCCAAGGATCGGAGGCGAACACAGACATGGCAGAGAGCACATCTGGACTAAGTGAGACAAAGGTGACTTAAAGGACATGGAACTAAATGGGTAGGGAGGGGGACATTGTGGGAGGGTCTAAAGGAAGAGAGGAAGGGTCTGTAATTTTGACACGGTATATATGTGCACAAAATACTCAAGTTCAATGTAAACATCGTGTATCATATACATACACATCAATAAAATGGGGAACAAAAAACCCTAAAGGTCTAAGTTCGAGGAAGTCATTCCCACTTTAGGCTAAACTGCCTGTATACCTAAAGTGGCAAAGCAAACAACCAAACACCATTTCTTTCCACTACACACATGTACCTAACTTGATCTTTTGAATATACCTGCTCTTAAAATAAAAGCTTTACACAAGACAGGCAAGAATATGTCTAAAGGCTACTGATTATTATGTTTTCTTTAAGCCAGTTCCCAAAAAATATCAGAATAGAAAGTAGAAGTAGGCAGGGAAACATCTACTGACCTTCAAATACACTGTAATCAGCTAAATTGTCACATCCACAGGGACATTTTCCTTGCGTCCCATGATTAGGTAAATTCTTCACTTTTGTAAGATCTGTAGAGTCTTAATTACATAATTGATGATGGTCAGTCAATTTACTAAACCCCAAACTCACTGGGAGGAGTCCACGTCGCCCTTGCCAGGGCAGATGGCTGAGAAACCAACATTACTAATCCTCTACGAAGACAATGCTTTCACTGAGTCATGAAATGCAACCTACAGCGTAGTTGTTATCTCGCTTCACCAATTTAAAAAACAAAAAGTTGAGCTCCAGGTGTCTTACAAGACATACCATGAAAATTGCAGATAATTCCCAGCCAAAATCAGTATTAATGATGCCCAAATGCTCTGCTGAGGACAAAAATGAGATTTAAGACTAAAACGTATGAAAAAGAAAAAAAATCACCTTCTCAATGAAGCTTATGCTTATGACTTAGCTCATTAACATTTTTTTCACTTGACCCCTACCTCCCCTTTTGACACATTCAATTTCTATTGAATGTCTATTGTGCTAGCTTTTTCTTCCCAGGCATCTTTTTCTGTCCACTCCTGTTATCAGCAGCCTAGCTCAGGCCCCAAACATCTAGGTGACCAAAACGTTCCACAAAATGGTCACCAGCCTCCAATATATCCTCCATCAAATTCATATGGCCAGCAGTGTAATATCTACCAGGTTTGCACATTTACTAAGTCTGAGTCCTTGGGAAAAACTCTCAACCTACTTATGCCTCAATTTCCTTACCTTAAAAATGGACAACCTACCCCACAAATATTTTAAAATACCACTACCAGAGCATACATAAATGCAACAGAAGACAGAAGTCCTAAGAAGAGAGAACTTCAAACAAAGAAGGACTCTGTAATGCCTGACCAAGTGGGAGCAGAGGAAAAGCCCAGGCACCTGTGTGATACCTGATGCAGAGTGAGCAAAGGCTATGCTCTGGGTAGCGCCACACGGTCGGCCTGCACTTCCAGACAGTATACTGGGAATGCCTGGAGAAAGGCTCAAAGATTTGATATCAGATATCTGTATTCCAGGTCAAGCTGTTGACGATTAATGCTGGATAAGGAATTTCTTTTTCTACTAAAAGGGAATAGTTATACCTCTAACTCAGTGCTATTAGAAGAATAAAGGGGCCACACAAATTGAAGAAAAATTGTATCATTAATAGAAATGAGATTTGAAGGGTTTTTGCTGTTGCTTTAACTTTTTTGAGAAACAATAATGATTAAACCCTGAATAAGCATCTATTTACATAGAAGTACTAAAAGTACTTGTAATGATACACTTAATACTATAAAATCTACTATATTAATAGTGCTTACTATTATAATTATATTTACATTTATTCAGTAATGTATACAACCCAAAATTTATACTTGTTAATAACCCTTGGGCAAAAAAAGTTGATAGTTTAAAAAGTAAATGAATAAACTATACTTCTTAGTAACTCAAAATAGCCCTGTTCCATATTAAGCCAAGAATACAATTATAAAATGTGACATTTATGAAATTAGTAGACTGATTATAAATTAATCTTTCCTCTACAAGTTCCTTAAGATAACCTTTAATTTAGACCCAGTATAAGTTCTGATTACTTCTGGATGAGAATTGCTTTCATAATGAGATTTAATCATACTGGGGTAGGGGAACCAACAAGACCATTTCTACAAGATGGATACATTTAATTCATAATTGGTCCTAACCCTATAGTGCCAAGGTCTTTTCCAATAGTCGTGGCACTGATTGCTGGAGGGCTTCCGAGACAGAACAAAGCTTTCACAATGGGTATGTCACCTAATAAGTGATTTGAAAGGACATTCCTTGCCTTTCCTGGCACTCATATTCTTTCCTGAACATCCATTTTAACACAGGAAGCTAAGATTTACTGGATAAGACTACTTTATATGCTTCTACAAGAAATTATCCCCACAATTCATAAGGTGGGCTGCAAACTTTCCCAAAACCTATCCCCACTTTAGGGACCCTCTCGTGGTAGCCACAAGACTCACTTAAGAACCTCAGTTTCCCCCAAGTATATGTGATGTTAGCCTTCTGACTTCCTTCCATGGAGGACTATAGCAAGCAGCCTACATATCACAGTATCTAAAATAAGACAATCAACTTCTGAATAAATTAATTATTCACTGTCATTTTTCTTGTTCTATATAAACAGTCTCTTATCTTATCCTGGGATCAAGACCTCTATGACATTAGTAAATTATAATGCCAGGTTCTTTCCACAGAGGATATTCAGAAATGTTAAGTAAAATAAAACTTAAGTCTTAAGTATTTTTGGAGCCATTCTCTAAAATGATCTAATTCATGCTGATATCATCTGGAAATAGACTAAAACTTTTTAAAGAAAGCAAATTATTATCTCTATCAATTTCTCTTTTTGTAAAATCATAAAGAATAACATTTAATACCACAAAACATGGCAGGTGGAAAGTTAGTGACTTGAAATTTCATTAAAACAAGAGCAAGGAGTATGCAAGTAAGCACCTGTATCTACTGCATCAGCACTATGATCCCCAGAGAAAGGTGGCTATGTTGACTTAATTTAAAAAAAAAAAAAAAAACGCTAACAGGGTCAGGGTTCTGGGCTCACTCCAACTGCAGAACAGTTTCTTTCTCCTGGTTGCAGCTTCACTTACAGCACTGACTAAGAACTGAACATGAAACAGTAGTTTGTAGTAGCACCTGACCAAGAGCTTCCCAGGCATTAGGAACAATTCTAAATACTTCGCACCATTTAGATCTTCACAACTCTAAAGAAGATGCCATCATCAACTCTTTTTCTGGAGGGAGGAAACTGAGGCACCCAAAAGGTGAACACATTCCCAGCGTACACAAGTAGCAATAAGGAAGATGAGCATGTGATGAGGAAATCTCACCCTGAACCCATGACCTGCACCCGATGGTTAGGAGACTCACATGCTGGTAAATGCCCAGGATAACGATGTCTCAGAGCATTAGATTCAACCTGTGGAAACTGGGGAGTAGTAAAATCTAATCTTACTCAGGGCAGATTTAAGCTTCGTCTTAGCTGATTCTTGTCATTGAACCAGCCAATCTACACTTTACTTTCAAGATACATAATATGAATATCAAAGTAACGAAGAAATAACTTTAAAATGAAAACTTTATCCTTATTTAAGTCTGTGATATGGCTAACTTTTACAACTTTTGATCAGATAGAATATTAAAATTAAGCATAGTCTTTAATCAGTATATAATATTAAATATTTCATAATTATTTCTTGCTTAATGAAAAGGCAATACAGCACTTTAAATTTACTTAAATCTCTTCCATGAATAGACCTAAACAAATCAGGTTTCTCACAGGGTCCAATTCACTTCATTTGAACATTTTGCTCAACAGTGATAAAATATAAAAATATATTCAGTAACTTTCCCACTAGACACATCCTCCACTAGGTCAGAGATCAAAACTCTATTGTTCCCCAATGTGTCCCTATCTCTCCTACAGTGAGTACCAGGGTAATTTTAGTAGTACTTCCCATCAACCTCCAGGGCCTAGAATCAGAAGACAGGTTCCACAGCCAGCAGGTTCCTGTAATACAAGTAAACCTCAAGCACTCTGCGTCTGCTTCCTTGAGGAAGAGATTTTGGAGTTTCTTGTTGCATTTACCGCACAAGTTGACTGACAGGTAAAATAAGACAATGTACATGACAATTTAGGAAAGCCACAAATGTAAAGGACTGAAAGGGGAAAAGAAAGGGGACTCCCCATACCTTGACAGCCTATGTTGGTTTTAAGTGTGGGTCACCTTTTATGTCAACCATCAAAGCCTTGAGGCATGTTTCTTGCTCTCCTATCACAACGGTCATGCACTCAAGCCAGAGGGGAGAATTATCAAGAAGTCTGTGCATACATAAAGAACTGAGTATTTCGTCATCAGCATTTGACCTAGGAAGCAGTTAGTCAGATGCTGTTGCTGTTTTATAATCACAGTTCTTAGTAAAGAATAAGCTGCAACTAGGAGAAAGGAACTGGTCTACATTTGGAGTGATCCCAGGCCCCTGGCTTTTTGGTACCTCTTACTGCTTAAGTCAACACAACCACCTTTCTCTAGGGACACTAGTGCTGATGCGATGAACTTACTGCTTACCTGCATGGCTTTTCCTCCACTTTTAAAGTCACTGTAGAAATTGTCACTTAAAGAGTTCTAGGGGCAGAGGCAATAGAAATCAATACTTCGTAAGTTGGCACATGGATATCAAAACCAGTTGGACTCCTTTATCAACAGTAGATCACACAAACAGAATAGCCCTTCTCTGAAATACTTGGGTCACAAGTCTAAGACATAGGAATTCTTCAGACATTGGAATATTTGCACACAATGAGATAACTTGGTAAGGGGACTCAAGTCAAAACATGAAATTCATTTTACGAATAAAATATGCCTGACATTCATAGCCTGAAGGTAACTGTATGCTATATTTGTAATGTGCCTGCCTTTGGAGATCTGTCACGTAATGGCAGGTGTGGAATTTTCCACACTTGAATGATCATGTTGGCACTCAAGAATTTTTCAATTTGGGATCATTTCAAATTTCAGACTTTCTGATTAGAGATATTGAATTTGTATGCAGAAATTCTGCCACTGTCATTATTAAGAGAGGTGGTGAGGCAGGCTTTTGTGGGGATTCACTAGCTAACTCCTAAGCTCCACAGATCTCATCAGGCAGAGCTTTGGGCCTTTATTGTGGACATAGATAATACCAGCACCAAGAAGTCTGGTTCATTAATGTACATCATGCCCCTCACTTCAATCTGACAAGAGTCCAGGATTTCTGCTAAGTCTTCCAGCTTATTGGCATCTGCCAGCAAATCATACAACTCTTATAGCAGTTCATGGCTCTCCAAGGGAAGCTAAGATTTGAGAATCCAAAAACACTTTGAGTTCTACGTGCAGTTCACTCCCAAGCCATTTGTGCAGTTAGCTGTTTGCTAGCATGGGAAGTTAGTGGTTGCTGACATTGTATTTCCTTTCCATGGTCAACCTTTTTGTTCCTGTTCTCTGTTGTTCCTTCTATATCAAATAGTCACAAAAAGAGAGAGAGACAGACCTGTAACAGACCCTTTGTTCATTCCCCCACTAGCAAGTCCTACTTCCCATGTTGTATCACAACCAGTTTCCAAATAGGACATGCACAAGCCACCCTTGGTAAAACAGAAAGCTATTCACCTGTTGCAGGGTAGTGTCAGGAAGGGAAACCCATGATGGGGTGACTGGATCTAATCTTGCTCCCTCCCTCCCTGTGGGTAGAGGGAATATATATTTCAGTCTCATATATTTTCTGCCTCAGTATGCAGGGGATTGACACTATGAAAATCATGTTTATACCTTTATATGCTACATAAATGAGGTAATATATGTTAAGCCACACTATGCAGCTCGATTAAATCTCCAAGTTTGAAAACCCGGGGTGGAGAATACGCCTTCAACAAGCCTGGCACAAAGGAGGAGAGAGAAAGAGGCTATATAACTTGAGGAAAGTACCAAAGTTAAAGGAAAGCTCATTTTAGTATGTCTGGGCTGAATCTGTTTGTTTGAACAGAAATGTGTTCAGCTGCCAGGTACAAGACAGAAGTGCCTCCTCAGAGCAGCAGGGAGAGCACCACGCCGCCGCGTAAGAGGGGGACTTGAACGTGAAGCATTCAGTGCCACTGGCATGGAGGAGGGGAGGGGAGGGAGAAGAGGGGACCCCGGGAGCTGAAAGTCTGACAATGGTGCAAAGAAAACCCACAAATAGAGAGCAGGCTTACGGGATGAACATCCACCAACTCAGGGAACAGAGAAATAGCAAACCGCCATAGTCTTAAGGAAGAAATGAGTTGCCACACCTGAAACACTTTTGGACAAAAACAGACACTGCATCTCCTGGGCAAGGCTGCACAGAAGGAGGAAGGGAAGGAAACAAGAAGGCTGCACTGGCATGGAACATAAGGTCCTATTATGTACAAAGCCACGAATCAAGACATAGCCAAAGATGGAATTCAAAAGAAACAAAAAAATAAAGCAACTAGCAGTGAACAGAACAAGTCATGTAAAGAGATGCTGACAGACTGTAGTAAAATCCTGAATATTGTGACTTTGGGTACATTCAGTACAACATATTGCTTCATTTACAATTATTTACTACTAGGATACAACAAGATCCTTGTGTGCCAAACAGGCTGGCTGACTGAGACAGTCTGAAAGCTCTGCTGTGGGCCGCCTGACTCAATCCTGCTTAAAAATATCCAGGATTGTCAAACAAGACTAAATATGAACACATGATCCAAACCTGATTTTGCTGCAACAGCTGTTCTTCTGGGTGTATATGAAAAATGCTAAAAAGATTTTTACAAATGCATCTCATTTATCATATTATTCCAAGTACCACAGACTTAGTCAGGAGACAGCTAGCCTTCCAGACAATACCATAATTCCATAATTCCAAGCAGCATTGGAGAAAGCAGACGAGCCCAGCACTGGCCACTGCAGAGGCAGGAGGAAAGCATGACAGAGAAAGCACTCTGTCAAATTTTATTTTGCACAAGCCTTGGTTCTGGGCTGGCAAACTTTTTCCTGACTGAGAGGGCTTTCACCTAACTCCAGTCATGATTACCAAAATAACCTCTACACCTTTCCTTCTCCCACAGAGTTGGCTTATGCACAAAAGTGTTTTGAGGTACAATATGTTGATTCACACACACACACACACACACAAGCAAAAAGTGAAAAAGAAATACAAAGTATTAAATGTTAGGTTTCATGAGGAATAACATGAAGGGAAGAGATGTAACACTGGCATTCTTTTTACGTACTCTTCTTCAAAAACCTATATTCATAAATTTCTCAGAATCATACGTAAGATATATGTGTATACATATATATATATATATATATATATATATATATACGTATGTATGTATGTATGTATGTATGTATGATTCTGATAAATGGCTCCTTAATACTTCACAGAATCGACCAAATGTCAAAAACAAAAGACATGTTCACCAGATATTCTACTTCTCATTCAAAACTTCATTTCATTGTAATTCTTCTTTAATATGGACAAAAATATGATTACTAGTATCTGTACACCACAATTTTCTAGAGAAATAAAGTCTTCCAATGAAAGAAAGCTTTGGTCCAGAAAAAGCCAACTTTCCCCCAAATCTTATCTGTCAAGAGCCTCCTCCTCCATTGAAATGCAAAATCATACTGTAGCCAGCCCTCCTCTGTGGATTCTATGGTACCATCATGCTCCCTGGAGTCACTTTTAAAGTACCCCTCATTTTCCCAATTAGGAGCTGTGATTCTTGTCTGCTGGGAAAGGCATCCAACCAAACTGTGTTTGTCTCTCACACCCCCACAACATGCCCAGTGTTTGTTAACTAAGAGATTCCATCATAGACTGAGTAATTCAGACCCTAAAAGTATTTTGAGTACCACGCTGAGTAAATGGGATAGTGCAGGGACAGGAATGAACACACCATCACCTGAGACTTCAAATAGGCAGCCTGAGGTGGGGCTGCCACTGTTAAAAACAACAAAAAATCAAAATTACTTCAGGTGAATCTTACATGCAGTTAGATCCAGAACAACTGCAGATGAGGTTCCAGCCATTTTACTGCAACATCCAACAGTTTCCTCCATCCTGAGCCATCTGCTTTTATGACAAAGGAGCTCCAACTTAAAAAAAGCTGGGCTGAAGGCTTGGTTAGGCTGCCTTGAGCGAAAGGTGAAAAGCAATAAATCAAGGCAGGGAGGTGGGAAGAAGATGAAAAGGGAATGTTTATTCTAATTTACCTGCAACCTCATTTTTAAATGAAGTTGATCTTTCAATTTCAACCAGCAACACAACTATACTTTTTCAAAGTAACCCTTAGAAAGGTTAACCAGAAAAACAGTACAAAAGGCATAATGAGAACTCAAAAACATTTTACATCTCAAAGAAATAATATTGATAAAGTACTTAAGAGTTTGAAATTATAAGTTGTCAAGAGACAGATGAAGAGATAAGATACTTACAATTCATTTAAACTTTTTGAAAAGAAACATATCAGATCTCATATAATGAAATTGGTCTTATGCTCTTACGTACATTTATCCTGAGAAAAATGCACATACAGTCTCTGGGCCTTTTGCCACTGGATCAGTCTTTTAGAGTCCTTTTTAAGAATTACATCTAGACCCCACAGAAAAAATTTAGAGTCCATTAGGGATGAATCATTCCTAGCTCAAATTTAATGATGCATAAATTTTCTTGGATTTTCTTGTAGACTCGTAGAATTTTGCTTTAGAAATTCTGATTTTGTAGGTCTTAGGTGAGCTGGATATATGAAATTTTAACAAGAATTCTATGTGGTGGTCCCAGAGCCCATCTGAGGACACAGCTGCTCCAAGCAAAGGACGACAAACCAAAGTTAGTAATACAAGGTTTAATCTCTAGGTACAAAGAATTCTTGCTCTCATCATTTCTAAAAACCCCTTCTCTGGGTCCTCATGATCAGGAGGGCCTTCTGATTTGTTGACCTTTGAGATGTTTTCTCCATCTTCCCTTTCAAACCTACAAATACAGTTTTATTAACATGGCTGAACAGCTGATAGCAGGCAGACTTCATCTTGTCCTTTCTTGGCTAGGACTCTTCCTTCTGCTATACTGTGATGGTATTCCTGTGTCTGATATGCATAGAACACAGAGTACAAGTTTCTAGATGAAATGAACTTAATGTAGAAGTCCTATTATGCTTCATTTTAATAATATTAAATACACTGCAAATACTAAATGTTACAGTTTCATGGAAGTACCAAGCCTATCATCTGATTTGTTCTCTATCACCTGCAGTTTCTGAATAGATCAAAATTTATGGCCATAATTTTTTAAAAATGTACTCCAGGCTAGATTTAAAAAAAAATAACAGTGCAAATCCTGACTTTTATTTTTCAGCATCATCTACGTATTTCTACAAATCAAAAACTGACAAAAATTATGCTATTTATATCCGATTTCTCCTTAAAATTACAACAGAAGTGATGGTGCCAAGAGCAAAGCCTAAGAAGTATCTCCTTCAAACATCTGTTCATTTATACAAAATATATTTTAGCTATTTGGCAGCAGGTAATGAGGCAAATATGAATAAGAAAGGCAAAGATATGTACCATATGGTCTCATATCACTACCAGGGAGAGAGCTATCATAAAATTAGGCCCACTACTATAGAATACCCAACACTGGCAACCAGGATGAGGAATATGGAAGGAGAAAAGGCAAATTGTCAACTTTTCCTTTATTTGCCTCCATTGGCTTTTTATAATGAGTGTAACACTGTTTTCCTAACCCTAAAAATTCTCAGTGAAATAAACTTGGAAGCCAGCACATAATAATTACCAAAGATTTTTAGAAGAAGGGAGCATTCATGTGCCTGTAGTCCTTGATATTTATTTTGAGTAACAGGCCTAAAATGACTTCTAAAATGTTTGAGAACACCTGTTTCGAACCAGAGGTAATGACTACATCCTAGAAAGGGAACAGTGGTGATTTGTGGTGATCTCCACACTTTGGCCATGGGCCTACCCCACTGTCGTAACAGCCATCTTGGATGGCTCAATTTCAGTCCAGACATTGGTCAATGTGTACACATTATGAGCAAAGTATTATAAAATTATTATATAAATTATATAATCATTAGCTTTCCAGTACATTCAACACCATCATAACTGCTCACATCCCTTAGAACTGGCAGATCAAGGAGGAAACACTGATTGCTACTGTTTCCTCCAGGAAATGATGATTGCTGGTGTTTTCCAAAAGCTTTACTCTGATCTCTTAGCATCAAGGGAAACGGTACTAAACAAGCACCAATGTGCAATACAAACCACTTGTGACATGTTTTGCTGTCAAGGATGACCTCCCAACTGCCAAACCCAACGGAAAGTTTTCATTACTTGTTTACTGTCTATCCTTTTCCATTTCACAATAACTGTAGCTCCTTCTAAATGAGCTTCCCTGCCTTGGGTTCTGTGATTAAATTCTTTAAGTCTTGTTTTTCTACCTGTTCTTTCCCACTTTCCTATGTTTCTTTTTACCAGTCCTGTAACAATGGCACTTGGCAAGGTTCTGCTTTTCTAGGCTGAACCTAACATGTTTATCCATGACAACAGCTTAATTAGTAGGCTTTAGCTCCAGTCCATGAGATCTATCACCTCTATAAAGTCTAATTTGATGATCACTATTCTGTCACTCCCTTGCTCTACTTTTTCTACAGTTCCATTCAATCCTGATGACTAATCCTCTGTTATTTCTCAGAATCTTACAACAGCCTTTCTTATTGTGCCTTCCCTTAAGGAGGAATATTTAACACGCTCACTTGTCCTTCCAATTTCATACCTTCTCCCTGAAAGACTTCACTCACACCATTGCTTCAGCCATCACTGAAGATGGATGACTCTCCAACTTGTAGTTCCTGGCCACATCAGCCCCCCTGAGCCTCAGACCCTCATATTCAGCTACCTCTTGAACATCTCTGTTTAGAATCTTATGGGCATCTCACCCTCTACATATGCCAAAATAAACTTATCTTCCCCCTTCACACTGGACCATTTTTCAGTGTCTCTCATCCCTTTCATGGTCAGAACTTGGAGTTTGTTCCATGTCCAGACCTCTCATTTGTTCTCCCTCTCTAAATCCAGCAAGTATCCAGCTAGTTGAGCTCATTCCTGGCTGGTACCTTTATTCCCCATTCCTCTCCCTAGTGCCTCCACCCCTGACATGTGGATGCTTGGCCTTCTGTGTCCAGGCTGTCTTTAATCAACTTCAAGCTCCAAGCAAGTACTAGAAGTCAGGTAAACCATTCTCCTGCTTGAAGCCCTTTCAAGTTTTAAAGAAAGCATTCCTTAGCCAAACACACAGGCCTTTCATGATTTGGTTGACATACATCTCTCTAGCTTTCTTTTGCCATCAGCTCCAGTAATATCTTGCGTTTCTCCAAATTCATTCCCTCATTTCCACCATTCAGATACATTCATGCTATCTCATCTGCCCAGAAAGGTCATTCTACACATCTCTGTCTCTAACTGGCACAGTGTTCCTCAGAACCTGATTGCATCCTTGCCTGGAAGTTTCCTTGTAACTCCTGTCACCCTTAAAAATGAGCAAGACCCCTTCCCTGGCCTTTGTCTTGCACATCTCTGAAGAGAGACTTGTCACATTGTCTTGTCATCAGGGATGGAAGGACACGATCTTCCAATTCTTCAGCTCTAAATTCCTTGAGGACCATTACTAAACTGACTTACCTCTAGATCCTAGCACAGACTGCAAAAACCTGGAGCTATTTAAATATTTAAGAAATAAATGAAAGATATTCTCAAAATCTGCCTTTATCTCTATGGCTCCATCTATCTAGCCAAGATTTGCACCAGTATTTTTTTGTGCTAAATGAAATCAAAGACGCTCCCTTAATACTTAACGTTTCTTTGAGTTTGTCTCTTCTCACATGCAACCCTTTGGAAGGGCAGGACAGTTGTTAGCATTTTAGAGAAGGATTTGGGAAATAACAGTAAACTCCACTGGAAGTGGGAAATGGCTCAGGAAGTTGGGAGGAGCTGCCAGAGAACTCAATGAGCTGCAAGCACAGAACAATTCACCCCACCTGGAGGCTGAAGCAAGCCAGCTTGCCTAGAACTAAAGGAAAGGGCCTTGGTCTACAGAAAGGGAAGAAGCAGCATGTCCTCTCTAGGACCCAAAAGCAAAGCTACTGAACAGCAATAATCTAAACAACATGTAGGAAGGGAGACGGTTCTTGAAGCAGAGGTACTCCCCATGATTGTGGGAAAGCATATCTCTGCAGCATTTGATCCAGTTGAGGGCCAACTTCTAACTGGCACAAGCCTCTATCCTGCTGTGTCCTGAATGATTTCTAGCTAGTTAAAGAGGCCGTAATAGGGCACATTATACGTTAAATGAGGAAGCCAGGAATGCCAAGGGCTCATTCGATTCCGCTAGGTACTTGCTGCCTTGCTGACACCATTCAGGCCTCTTTGGGGAAAGGCTATCACCACCCCAGTGCTCCTGAGCTCCTTTGGTGTTTTGGAGGTATGCTAAGTTATTGGAACTAAATCTTGCCAGTTTTGTCTAACTTACTCAGTCCCATTTGTTCATCAAAACCTAGTACTCATCAGACATGGGAATGGACAGCCTATTTCTCCAACATACATAACACAGTCAAATGAAGGTTGAACAAGGTTAAATATTTTAAATATCAACTACTAATTCGTATGGTGTTTTCACAAAGAATTTTCACAAACAAAGTGTACTACAGGTAAAGAGAGAACTAATTGCTTCATGGTATCTTAAAAAAAAGCTACACATTTATGAGTTTCTGCCTGCATTCTTTCCCTATGTACTTACATGGCCCTAGGGGGTAATTGTGCCTCCCTGACTTAGTTCAACACAAAAATCCTAACTACAGTAGAAACTTTTGAATTACTTACTCACCTCTTTCTTCACTGTCTAGTTGGCATTTTACTTATCACATCCTTCTGGAAATTCCCATCTTACAGGTTAGCTTTCCTACACCAATCTTACTTTTGAGACTTAGGTATTCTTATTGGTATTAAAGTTATAGATCTTCTCCTATTTTCTCCCAAAAGAGGAAAAGGCAAGAGCTACTGAACAATCCACCTTTAGAAAAAAACTCAGATATTTAAAAGTAAATGTAAAAATAAAGATGGAAAATGTTTACAACCTATGTTAAGCACAAACACAAAATAAGATCCAGTAGCTGAACGATCTGAATTTTGTTAAACAGATGAGAAAGAAAAAAATAATTAAAAAATTAATGATGTTTATTTCCAGGTATACGAAGAATACAGAATTGTGATTTTAAGGTACAACACTCCTGGGATCAAATACCAGTTCTACTCAAGAGTCATGTAACCAAAGTTTCTAACCGAAGACTCAGTTTTCTCATCTCTTAAAAGGAGAATGGCAGACCAGAAGTATAAAAAAACAGAATGCTTGCCTAGTGTAGACAAGGCTCTGGGTTCAATTATCCAGCAGCACATAAAATAATTCCAGTAACTGAAAGGCTGAGGCAGGAGGATTGCTCTGAGTTTGAGGCTAGCCTGGGGTATACAAGGATTTCAGGACCAACCTGTATAGACAGAGCAAAACCCTGTCGACAGAGTAATACCATATCTCAAAACAAAACACAAAAAAGTAAATAAATATGT
This sequence comes from Ctenodactylus gundi, assembly GCA_004027205.1. Classification (NCBI taxonomy): domain Eukaryota; kingdom Metazoa; phylum Chordata; class Mammalia; order Rodentia; family Ctenodactylidae; genus Ctenodactylus; species Ctenodactylus gundi. The sequence continues at coordinate 519,609 of PVKB01000456.1, forward strand.
AAAATGAGGATGAAAACTTATTTCTAAGAAAGATTTTGAGGACTAAGGAGATAAAACATATAAAGTACTTAGCTTTATATATGGTATACAATAGGCTCCTAATAAATACATCAACAGAAAGACTCAGGCAGTGCTCTTTGCTTTCAACTATTCTGAGTTGCACTACTGCTAATTCTCAACACAGAACATATTCTCTACATAACATAAACTGAAAAGTATGTAAGTACCATAATTCATTTCTCTACCTCAAGGTGCTCCTTTTCTCCCCATCTTCTCAGGAAGAGGGCGTATGTAACTTATCTAGAACACAGCAAGCAAAATCAGGACTGCTGAATTGTGCCATTGTATGCAGCTGTGTGTGGTTTCAGAGGAAAGCTTACTGGCTGCTTGAAGCAGAGCTTCTTGAAGGACACTGTCAGCAGGACAAAACTTGTGGCTAACCAGGCAGGGCAAACCAAAATAGTGAAAAAGTCACTCCTCCTGGCCTCCGTATTACTGCTCTACCACTGACTTGAGAATGATTTGGGCAGATAACTTCTTCAGACCTCTGTTTCCTCACTGGTCCTCTGCAAAAGTCTAGTGTGTGGGTTAAATAAAACAATACATGTGCTACACTAAGCTAGCTGGAAGTCACCTTAGGCAGGAACTTCCCTCACTGGCACTGGTCTATCCCTAAACCTGTTTGTGTCCTCACCCCCAACCTGTACAATCTTATTTCCTCTCACAATCCTAGTTCAGATCTTTATGAGCTGAAATGAATCGGGACAGGATTAACTACAGCAGCTAGTGGGGACTGTTTTTCTTCTCTGTCTCTCTCTCTCTCTCTCTCTCTCTCTCTCTCTCTCTCTCTCTCTCTCTCTCTCTCTCTCTCTCTCTCTCTCTCTCTCCAACTGAGGGCCCAAATGGAACAAAAGGTGAAAGGAAGAAGAAATCGCTCTATTTCATTTCCTGTCTGCCTGCATGAGCTGGGACATGCTGCTCCTGCCTCTGGACTGAATTTCTACCATTGACTCCTCTGGTTCTCAGGCTTCAGACTCAAACTGAATTATATCATGGCTTTTCCTGGGTCTCCAGCTTGCAGATAGCAAACTGCAGAACTTCTTAGCCTCCAATACTAGGTGAGGCAATTGCTCACAACAAATCTCTTCACATACTACACATACACCATTTTTGCTTCTCTGGAATAAACCTCTGCAACTCAGCATTTCATTAAATGGCAGGTGTGGTAGATGATCTAGAACTAACCAATAACCATGTGTCTCTTTTCTACTATGTTATTGCATGTCCCAGCTCCTTTAAGTTGGAGATAACAACTGGCCAATAGACCTTTATAGGAACGAGGTACGGTACTGTTTTACATAACCCAAGACTCTCCCATACCAACTCTTTCCTTTTCCCCTCTCCTTCAGAAAACCTGGCAACCACTAGTTGAATGAAAACACAGCCTCACAAGAAGGAATATGCCTGGCTCCCTGAAAGATTCCATGGAGCAGAGCATCCCTAACATTCACCATCCACTTCCCCATACTCTTCTCACGCAAACACACAGAACTGTAAGTTGAACAGCAATGAAGTTTCTCATTGTGTTGACCACTGAGATTTTTTTAACAACAGTTATTCTGTCCTGTCTAATGTACAGAGCTTAGCATGCCACCATGCATTTCACTGACAAAACAAACCCTTTGTAATAGAGCAGTCAGCTGTTCATTAAAAACAGAAATAATTCCTCTGTAACTCTTACAGTTTTAGTACTTACTATTATGTACTGGGTGTTTCTATGATTTTTTGATGAATCTTTAAAATTTTAGTGAATAGTTAAGGATAAGTACTGAAATATCTGAATTGTAATGATATTGACTCTGTACAGCTGATGCTGAAATAAATTTTGAGCAAATAACAGTGGCAACACAGCTAAGAAATTCACTCACTGACTCCCACCAAATTTGAAACTTAATCATAACAACCACTGAAGAATGCTTGATTTCAACATCAAACCAAAAAATTGTTTTAGTTTTTTTAAAATCAATTGCCACTGATAACTCTTTCTAACTCCAGTTACAGACACTATTCTGAGTGTCAAGAGCTTAGCATTTTATTTTCCTATAGTATACATCATTACTGTGTAGTTTTTTTAAGATTTACTTCCTTAAATAATAGAAAAATTTAGCATACAGCCTTACACTTACTAGGTACTCAATGTTGTTTGAAGTATACTAATAATTAAGGATTATAGCTTTTAACTGTGAGAAAAAAAATCAGAGTAGTCTAAGGCTTTCCAAGCTAAAAAGATTTCAGAAATATGTTCATTATTGGCTTGGAGCAGAAAGGTTAGACTGAGGACTTCAACACAAGACTAATTTAAAACCAAACTACTTCTATATCTGAGTTACAGTTCTTAGTAATGCTTCTCATAACCACATCTTTCCTGTTGGCTCATTAGTCTCTTTCCAAGATCTGTCTTTTCTAGCCTCATACGTAGACAGCACTTTTAGCAGTGGTGAGAGCACTTTGCTGTCATTGTCCTGAGGAAGAGATTCCACTTAATCTTCAGGAGCCTCCAGGCTGAACATCATTTACCCCAAGCCAAATTCACAAGCAAAGCAGGTAAACATAAAATCAAAATAAAGCATGTAGTTGCTCACTCTCAACCACTTTTAGACCTGGAAACTATTGTTCTAATATCTACAGAAATTGCTGAATTAATACAGGTACCAAAACTGTCCTCAGTATGCCAGGGATTTGTTTTATTCAAGAGAATCAATAACAATTATTTTTGCTTCTATAACAGAGCATGTACAGTGTGGTGTAAAGCACCACTGCTATGTAAATATCAAGATCTAACACATAATATGTAAACACAATGAATGAATTTGGGGTGAAAATGTAGGAAGACATTCAGAGAACTTGTGATTAAATGAAGAACTTGTTGATCTAAGAAAATATTCAGAGGTGTTGTTTTCAGACTTAGATCTATTATAGACCTACCAGTTTAAAAAAGGAAAAAAGTTATATAAGCCTACATTTATTCAATACAGTTACAACTTTCCTAATAATGGAGTGTTATCCATATTAACAGAATACAGAACTACCACTACCACTACTACTACTACTAATATTCTTCCACACATATACTCACAGCTCATGGATGGTAGGCAACCTAGAAAGACCCTTCCAGAAAGGAGAAAAAGGAAAGAGATGTGTCAAGAGAAGAAGAAGAAAAAAAAAAACAAGCAAGAAGTACAAAAATCTACTCATCAACAGGGATCTACTTAAGTTTATTTCAACTTTTGCAGTGTTTAAAATGATACCTACACATTTTCATATTTAAACAATGTTGCCTGAAAAATACTGTTTATATCATGGAAAAATGATTAGCAGACATTACAGAAGCCCAATTCTTTTCCAGCTCCACTTAAAAAATAATAACTATCATCTGAAATTAAAGTAAGTAATACTTTGTTACTAAGAAGTGTGTGGAAGGCAACTGCAATTTTTTTCTATCTTAACCCCTCTTCCTAATTGAAGAGAAGGTGAAAGATAAGACTCATAGTGGGGGTGTCATAAAAAGCAGAAGGACCTGCAAAGCCAAGAGAGCAAGATCTGGGTGCTTAAATGCTGAATGCTGTCCGGCTGGCACATGGTAAGGCAGAGTGAGCACAGGAACCAGATATCACCACATGGCTCCTGCAGTATTTTAACAGTGACAATGACAAAGAAACTCACTGAGATATATTAACTCCAACCACTAGAGCAATGTGCTAAACAAAGTACTAACCCTAGGCCCAAATTAGGCAGCAAGAAAGGAAAGAACAGTGGCTTCACTGTGGCAAGCAGCAAGTCCAAATGGGTAAAACCCGGCTTCTGCTACACTTTGGGTGTAGATATACATCACTGTTACAAACAAAATCAGGCATGTTGCTCATATCTAAGAATGAACAATAAAATAAAATAACTAGACCAGATATACAGTCTTTTACCATGGTTTTTCTATAGGCAATACTATTCCTCATAGACAGAACAACCGCCGACTACCTCAACATGGTTTGATGACATTAATCACCTCACCTCAGCCATTCCTATTCTACTACATAAGGTTAGTCATACTAGAAGAGCTCTGTATTTCTTATGCCTGCCTCTTTCTTTAAAATGACATTTTTAAACTTTGAAAAAGACTTTCTTTTATTACAAAAAAGCTTGTTTAAACCACTAAAAGGGATGCAAAGCTATCCTCATTACCAGAAATCAAATATAGCATTAATATAATGTAGTCTTATAATAGAGAGAAGGTAATCCAAAAGGAATAAAATTGGGAAAAAAGATAGTGTTCTCACCATGATGTAATATTAAAAATTGCAATGTTTCAGTACCACTAGAAATCATCTCCAGCAGTGCCTTAGACTCTGGAGAAAACTAAATGGATAATCATATAGTATTGTGATGTAAGTCAGATTACAGCATAGACTATAAAATTCAAATTACTAACCAACCTCTGGGGCAGGATTCATGATGTATTAAGAAAGTCTGACCTAGCTTCTTGGGTAGCAAGAGTCTCTGATGAGGTAATGCTTTTTCTCACACAGACAGAGACATTTTCCCTGAACAGAAAAGATTTAGTGAGCAAAGCAAAGTCCCAGCATTGAAGCATATACACTTCACCACAAAAAGACAGCTCCATATTTCAATCTAAGCCTGTATAAGTTTATAGAAAAAAAAAAAAACCTAAAGTATTGTCAGACAATTGCAAAGACTGTATTTCAATTATTGTTTAATCTATGCTCAGGGAAAACATGTCTTTCCTTTATTCCCATATATATTTTGGACATTTGACCAAAAAAAAAAAATCAACTCAGATAAGACATGAAAAGTATGTCATTTCCCTCAACTCTCACTGGTTTGGTAGAAACAGCAAGGCCTCATCCCATTCCTTCACAAAACATAGCTCAGTGCTACCAGGGTCACCAGCTGGCAGGGGAAGCGGGAGCGCCCAGGTCCCAGGCCTCTCTGCTGACCCTTGCTAGTTATTCTGAGGACAGGCTCTCTACCTTTCCCATGAGAAAGTTCTCACCACTAGACAATCTCTAAGTGCTGATCTCCTTCTAAATTCACTCTTCTTTTTCCTAAGACAGCTTATATTCTCTTTGACTATATGCCCAAAATATCAGAAAACAAAGCCACAAAAGTAGTTTGACAATTTTGGCAGTGTTCACTGACCCAGGCTATAAGCCTGTATAAAACTTCTTTATCCTCACTTAGACTTTTTTGTTTGTCTATTTTTTTGTACAGAAATACTAACAGGATTTTCTTTTCTCCCTTAGTTGAACATGGAAACATAAAGAAAAGTCCAATTTTGCTCCTGGAATCAAAGCAATCTTGGGCTTGAGTCAGTCCTTAAACAAGGAATACCCTGAAGACTTCCTGCCTCTCACACAGGAGGGCATTCTGGGTGAGGAACTCAGGCTCATAACCACATGACGGTACAAGAGGAAAGTTAGCAGCAGGCCTGTAGGTCATAATGTCTAAGAAACTGCTACTCTCTGTGGTTCATAGATCAGCAGAGTTGGCATCTCTTATAAGCATCTTAACAAGGAAATCTCTCAGGTCCCACTCTAGACCAACTCTATTAGATCTGCATTTTAACAAAGTTCTCAGGTAATCCTCTGCATGCTCAAATTTGACAAGTATTAATCCAAGAACCTAACTGATCTTATACCAACACCCCGTCTTCTTCCTCCATGGTCAAAACATTGCTTTTTAGAAAATCAGGAACAGAAGAGACTAATGTAAGTATTATCCTGAAAGCTGCCAGCTCTAGTTATGGCCCTGATAATCACAAAGGGTACGCAGGAGTCTACAGCATCAATCTCTAATCAGGCAAAGGCAGCACCAGTAGGGTAAGAAAAGACCAGAGGCCAGATGGGCTTCCAGACACCAGCCCCAGATCCTAACAAATGCCTGCATCACCATAAAGCATGGTTGTCACACTGTCTCTCTGGCTATAAGCTCCTGACTTTTATTTACCTACCCAGTTGCCCTGGAAATTAATGTGTGATTTTATCTGCCAAAGAAAAATGGGAAATGAAGCACCGTGAGATCTGACTGACCTGGAAATGGCCCAGGCCCCGTGCTTCTGCTGGTTAAATGAGGACCTTGTTTTGCTTAATGCATTTTTTTGTACAACCTAAAAGAAAACCTGAACTCCACCACTATCCATGTGTCCTTCCTCTCAATTCCAATCCACAGCACACACCCTCCTCATGCCACTGAGGGGCAATGACCCTCACCATTTACTCAGCAATTCTGAGACACCTTGATTGGAACATGATTCCAAAAAGAGAAATTTAAAGTAAAACATGATGACAAGAAAAAAAATGTGAATGAGCTACAGGATCCTTCACAAAACTCCAATACTTGCAGAGGGAGGTAAGAATGTTTAAGGGAAAAAAAAAAAAAAAAAAAACATAAAGTAAGTATTCCAAAGACTGGAAACACTTCTGTGGCCAGACACTGACTCACTTGACTGCAGCAAAGTTTAGCTGCTTTTACCAACATTCTGGTTGTCAAAAAAATAAAAAATAAAAAGGATACACGGGGAAGGTAGAAAGGTATATGGCCCTTCTCTCTAGCCAGGGAGGTCTGAAAAGGAAGAGGTGACTTGAGAACTGGTGATGTTCCTGGTGGCTCTCCAGTGTGTGCTTCCCACAGAGCTCCCATTAGAGTTAATAATAGGACTGAGAGCTTTTTTCCTCTTTCTCAAGTACTTCTGAACCCCTTCTTATTTTTCCTTTCTAATGCCAATTTCAAAATTGTTATTTTTATTTCCTCAAATTTCATGATGTCAGAGGCCATCTTACAAAGTGTGCTTCTTTCCAAAGTTTTCCTTGTAACTGAGGTTGACCAAGATGAGGCTTCTACTACTAGAGTTGCTTCTATCACGTTTCCGGTAGATAGGTACTTAGGGGCATTCCTGATGTCACGCCTTAAATGCTTGCCCCACCCCAACTCCAATTCGCATCAAGAACCTGGTCCTGAGGGGCAGGGCCACTTAATGCAGATTACACTCCCCTCCCAGGACAACCAATCTCTTGAAAGGCCTGTGACCAGTAGCCTAGGTCTTGCGGGTGGCACCAAAAAAAAAAAAAAAAGAAAAAGGATAAATTTAGATTTCCACATTTAGAAACTGTCACTGGCAAACACACACCACAGCAGGGACAGAAGGTAGAAAGTACACACAGAGGTTACCACAAGCCAGTTTCAAGGAACAGATTAGTGGACAGGCAAGAACAGAGCACTCAACACAAGAAGTTGCATTGTCATTGCTATGAACCCCAACATGGTGTCAAATGTGAGCTCACAGCTAGTGCTCTGAAACTTCATTTCTGGTCCTACCCTCATAATCAAATCTATTTTACCTAAGATGATCTAGATGTCTGTAGCCAAATGAGCCACTTTAAAACAAGCTCCTAGTCAACAATTATTCCATTTTTCCCAGTATCTTCAAGAGGAATAATTTTCATGAAAACTTAAAACAGGTATTATGTCAATAACACATATCCTATTCAAAAGACAGTTACTAATATATGGGATCAGAGAGATGACAGCAATTTAAAATGCTGCTGTGGAAGTAGGGAACATCTTTTTCCACATGTTTTCAATCAAGTATAAACCATCACTGGTTCACTGTAACATTAATCCACAGAAGACTACTATATGTGGGCCCTGGAATTCCTGTCAAAGAAACAAATTAAAATATACAGACCTAAGTGAGACCTAAGTTTTGCAGGAAAAAAAAGTTTTTGTAGAAAGGCAAAGCAAATGCACAAAATGGCTATGAAATCCAACAGAAATAAAAGGACTGTCCTTTTTTTGTAAATAAATCAGGTTATATTTAGACTTATCCTGAGGAAATTATTGCAGAACTCTATCATTAGACAAGACAACACTGGGAGCTGCCACTTGAACTTCATTGATCATAAACACTGCAAGAGCAGAGCTTCATGTCTACATGGAGATACTGTAAGGAGCAAACACAGGATTTCAACCAAGGTGCTTATTCCAAAGTGAAAAGTATCTGGATATAAATATCCTGCTGAATATTTGATAAAAGTAGTCAATAACAATGAAATCTGGAAATCAAATTAAACCCTACAAATTCAAGAAGGCAGAACCACCATGAAGATGACAGAAGATGCCTGAGTAGCAAGCAGGTTGCTCAGGATTCCTGACAAGCCATTGAGCCAGAGCTAGGAAAAACCAATCATCCCCAGAACAGACATCCTCACCCTCTGTAGTAGCCCAGCATTTGCTACTAGCCCTCAGTGGCATGTTCACGAAAATGAGCAAGGTAGGTAAAGGGGACCCCAGCCCCCAGGCTGCAATAGCTGTGGATCTGTGATCGAGGAAGGGCCAAGCACCCAACTATTAAGCACAATCAAAAGATGAGCCAGAGAGCAGAGCCTCTCCTCCTATCTGCCACAGCTTCTGTTAGGTTCTAGTGCCACTGCTGATTGACAGGAGGCGGAGCTTCACTGCTCTTTCCCTTCCTGCTGCTACTGCCATTTGAAAGCTATCTTCCATATACCTCAGCTAGGAGGCTAATAACTAGAATATACAAGGAAATGAGGGAAAACAGGCCCCTCAAATTGAAAAACCCAATTAAAAAATGGGCAATAGACATGAATAGGCAATTGCAATTCTCAGATGAAGAAGTTCAAATGGCCAGTAAATACATGAAAAGATGTTCAACATCTTTAGCCATTAGAGAAATGCAAATCAAAACATCTCTAAGACATCATCTAAACCCAGGAGGAATGGCACATGTCAAGAACTCAAAGATCAATGCTGGTGAGGCTGTGGGGGAAAATGAACCCTTTCACATTGCTGGTGGGATTGTAAACTGGTACAACCAATATGGAAAGTAGTATGGAAATTCCTCAAAAGGCTAGAAACAAATATCCCTTTGATCCAGTGATACCTCCTCTGGGACTCTTTCCAAAAGAGTTAAAAGCATCATATAACAGAGATACATGTATGCCCATGTTCACAGCAGCACAACGAACAATAACTAAAATATGGAAGATATCAAAATACCCATAAATGAACCAATGGATACAAAAACTGTGGTATATATACAGAATGGAGTACTACCCATCTATAAAGATAGATAGGTTGGAGGCTTTTGTAGGCAAATGGACAAAACTTGAGACCATCATGACCAGTGAAATGAGTCAGACACAGAAGATTAAATATCAAATGGTATTTCTGAGAAACCCAGAATACAGCCATTTCATAGAATTAAATGAGGGGGAATAGTGGAAGTTAGGGGTGAGATGACTGAAAACAGAGAGAAGAAGGGTAAGTCTGAGGAAATATATGTGCACAAAATACTCAAATTCTATAAAAACATTACGGATTGCATATATACATATTAACAAAATGGAAAAAAGATGAAGAAAAATGGGGGGAAAAAAAGCTATTGTTCAACAACCTACTGCAGAGCAAGCATCCTCTACCTCAGTTTTGGGAAGAATGGTCTTCAACTAAATCAGGCTCTGGTGTCCAAAAGGTTGGGGATCACTGGGTTAAATCACCTCCCAGCCAATTCTCTGACTTGGAGTCAGAATCAATCTACTCTGAAAAAGTTCTCTCTTTAAAATTACATTATGAATAAAAGTTCTAATACTTAGGTTGACTGAACTATTAAAAGTAGCACTAACTCATCCACCCCACAAAATCTATATATATTTTCCCATAATAATCAGGAAAAACATTTCCACTAACATCTAGAGAGCTACAGTCACTAAAAGTGGCCCCAGCATCAGCAGAGACAAACGGGTTATCCAAGCAAAATCTTTCTCTTACCATTTCGAGACACATCAAGTTCCACCAACTGCATAAAGTTTGCTATTTCTGGAGGGAGCCGCTGAATTTCATTATCACTAAGTCCAAGCTTTCGTAATTTGACTAGCTGGAAAAATTGCTGAAAGACAAAACAGATTTAAATAGATTTCACATGTTTACAATGTAAGTTTTTGGTTAAGAAGAAACTTAAAACATGCTTTTAAAATTAATATTTATACCAATGTCAATTTCCTGCTTTTGTTAATGTTATATTCATGGGGCATGTTGTCACTGGTATTATCTATGTACACAAAATCTCTATATTATTTTTGCAAAATTCTATCTACAAATATTTTTTTAAAATTTCAATATTAATGAAGAATTACATGAAAATTACACTCATTATTTTATCCAGTAGATGGTCACATCTACTGCTTAGGAAAATCGACGCGAAATATGCTAAAACTTTGAGAAACAACTAAACATTTTAAAAAGAAATTATCATAGTAAGAAAATACAAAACTTATCTCACAGATGTGTACAGGTAAAAAAAAATGTTTTGGATCGATGCTTTCCACTTTTACCACTCCTATCAATATAGTTCTCAAACCCTTAGCCAAAGCAATCAGGCAAGAGAGTCAAATAAAGGGTGTATGTATGTATTGGAAAGGAAGAAGTCAAACTATCTTTATTTGCAGCTGACATGATAATCTACAAAGAATACCCTAAAAATTCCACCATAAAACTCTTAGAACTAATTAACATATTCAGTCACTTTTGCAGGTTACAAAATTAATACAAAACAATCAACAGTATTCCTCTATAATGATAATAAACTCACAGAAAAAGAGCTAAGAACAACAATCCTGTTTTCAATATCCCCTCGAAAAATTAAATATCTAGGAGTAAACCTAACTAAGGAAGTGAAGGAAGACAAAGAAAACCATACTATGCTAAAAAAAAAAAAAAAGAAATTGAAGAAGACATTGAAAAAATGGAAAGAGGGGGAGGGAGGGAGGATGGGTACGGGGAGGGACAAAAGGAGAGTGGAAAATTCTTGTCACCTTGACAAGATACATAGGTGCACAAAATGCTAAACTTCATTGTAAACCTTAAATTTTGTACTTATACATATCAATAAAAATGGGGAAAAATGGAAAGACATCCCCTGTTCCTGAATAGGCAGAATAAATGCAGTCAAAATGGCTATACTGCCAAAACTGTGGCAATACACAGATTCAATGCAATTTCTATTGAAGTACCCACAATTATTTCATAGACCTTGGAAAAAACAATCGTTAAATTCATACAGAACCAAAAGAGATCCAGAATAGGCAAAACAATCCTGAGTAACAAGACAAAAGCAAGTGGGATAACAATTCCAGACATCAGGTTATATTACAAAGCCACAGTTATAAAAACTGAATGGTACTGGCACAAAAACAAACCGATTGACCAGCGGAACAGAACTAAGGACACAGAGACAAACTCAAATACCCTCAGCTACCTTACACTTGAAAAAGAGGCCAAAAATATACATTGGGAAAAGGACAACCTCTTCAACAAATGGTGCAGAAAATTTCAGAAAAAAAAATGACTCTAGACACACACTTAACCACTATGTACCAAAACTTAATCAAAGTTGATCAAAGACCTAGATATTAAAATAGAAACACCAAACATTCTGGAAGACAAATAGGCAAAAATCTAGAAGATGTAGCCATGAGTAAGGACTTTTTTCCCATTTTATTAATATGTATAGATGCAATACACAATGATTACATTGATCTTGAGTATTTTGTGCATATATATATCGTAGCAAAATTACAAATCCTTCCTCTCTCCCTTTTCAACCCTCCCACCTGTTTCCTCTCTCCTCCAATTCCTATTATTCCCCTCAATTAGTTCTATAAAATAATTGTGATCTCAGTTTCTCATATTAGAGAAACCATTCAACATTTAACCTTCTCCTTCTGGCTCACACTCCACTAAGCATGATGGTCTCAAGTTGCATTCACTTACCTACAAAAGCCTCCAGCCTATCTGTCTTTATAGATGAATGGTATTCCATTGTGTATCAATACCACAATTTATGTATCCATTGATCTGTTAATGGGTATTCTGGTGTCTTCCACATTTTAGCTATTGTTGTGCTGCCATGAACATGGGTATCTCTATTATATAATGGCTTTAACTCTTTTGGTAAAATTCCCAGGAGTACTGCTGGATCAAAGTGGATATTTACTTCCAATATTTTGAGAAACTTCCATACTGCTTTCCATAGTGGTTGTACCAGTTTACATTCCCACCAGCAGGGCAGAAGGGTTCCTTTTTCCCCACAACCTCAACAACACTGATTGCTGTTTGTGTTACTGTATTCTCTCTGGATTAGTTGGTATCTCAGTGATATTTTGATTTGCATTTCTCTAATGGCGAAGAATGCTGAACATCTTTTCATGCATTTATTGGCCATTTGAACTTCTTCATCTGAGGACTGCCTATTCATTTCCATTGCCCATTTTTCAACTGAAAAATTATTTTGAGGGGCTGTTTTCTTCAGTTCCCTGTATATTCTGGTTATGAGCCCCCATCTGAAGTATTAGTGGAGAATATATTTTCCCCATTCTGTCAGCTCTCTTTTTACACAGTTGATAATTTCTTCTGCTGTGCAGAAACTTTTTAATTCGACATAATCGCATTTGTTAATTCTGGGGGCCATTTCTTTTGCTTTTGGTGTCTTGTTGAGAAAGTCTTTGCCTACATCCATAGCTTTTAGGTGCAAAAGAAACAGCCCATAGAATCAACAAATGAGATAATATTAAATTAAAATTTGTTGCTTGGTGAAGGAGACTCTCAACAGAGTAAAGAAAGAACCGACAATGGAAAAAAAATTTTACCACCTATACCTCCAATAGAAAGCTAATAACTACCATGTATAAGGAACTGAAAAAAAAAACAGACCCCTAAAAATCAAAGACCCGATTAAAAAACAGGCAACTGAAATGAATAGGCAGTTCTCCAATGAAGATGTTTAAATAACCAGCAAATACATGAAAGATGTTCAACATCCTCAGTCATTACAGAAATGCAAATTGTCTTAGTTACTTTTTCATTGTTATGACTGAATACCCGACACCCACAAACTTAGGAAAGGTTTATTTTAGCTCACAGTATTGAAGGTCACAGTCCATTCAGGGGTGGCCAGCAACAATGAAGTACATGACAGAGAGAGAGGTGGAGGCAGCTTCTCCGGACATCACAAACAGGAAGACAAGCTGAGGCTAGTTGAGACTAGTCCCAGTCCTCCAGGAAGGCAGGTGCAGCTTATATATCCTTTCAGGTCTCCGCCCAGTAATTAGTCCCTCCTGCATCCAGGTATGGCCACTACACACTGTTAAGCCTAATTCACACGCCTTTAGTCTTAACTGTAATCCACCCCTCCAGACTAGCCCCAATCCGCCAACATCACATGGTCCCATAGATGATTCATAACATTAAGATACATGAGACTTTTAGGGGCCCCTCCAGATGCTAACCACAACACAAATCAAAACATCAAAAAGGTATCATGCCACCCCAGTAAGAACAGTGTATATCAATAATTTGAACAATCAATGTTGGTGAGGTTGTGAGGGGGGAAAAAGCACTTCTGCATTGCTGGTGGAACTGTAAACTGGTACAACCACCATGGAAAGCATTATAGAGATTCTCCAAAAGGCTAAAAATAAACATTCCATTTGATCCACCAATACTTCTTCTAGGTATCTTTCCAAAAGAGTTAAAAGCAACATATAACAGAAATGTAGATATACCCATGTTTATAGCAGCACAACTAATAATAGCTATAAAGTGGAAGACACTGAAGTACCATCAACAGATCAATGGATATAAAAAAGTGGAGTACACACAAAATGAAGTACTATATTACACTTCCATAAAGACAGGTAGATTTGAAGCTTTCACGGGTAATAGGTAAATGGTCACAACTTGAGACCATCATGCTTAATGAAACAAGCCAAGCACACAAGGTTAAATACCGCATTGTTTCTCTAATGGGAAAAACCCAGAATTCAGGCATTTTATAGAACAAATTATGATAGTGTGAGAGGGGATACAGAGGGTGTGGGAGGACCAAAAGCAGGGAGGGGAAAGGATTATAATCCCGACATGATATATATGTAGACAAAAACCCCAAGCTCATTGTAATCATTATGTATAACATATATATTAATAACTAGGAGAAAAATATTTTGGATCAAAATCTAAATAGCATGCACTGGATATGCACATGGCAGGTTAAGCACGTGCTTTCTTTCCTTATACTCTTAAACATGTTCAAAAATGACAATAAAAATATTTATACAGATGGATATAAATACAAAATTACAGAATAAACCCATGAAGACAAAAATAAGGACAAAAATTAGTTATGCAAGAAAATCTTCCAAGTAGAAAAATGATGGACAAATGGCAACTGCTAAAAGAATCAAAACAAAGCTAAAATTTACCCATAAGGAGACAGCCAAAATGAAATGAAGATACTTCTGAAGAAAGGAAAAAACTGGTTAAAAACTTTTTGGGAACAGTTTAATCCTTATATTATCTCCTTTATGCAGCATAATCAAGCAAGAATCTGAAAATCTCCCTCCAGAAGTGTTAACTCCAAGCACAGATAGGTATACCTAAGGGCAATGATATCATAACCCTCTGTAAAATATCAGAATTCCAAAGATAAAGAGTCTAAAAGTTCCCAGATATGGAGAAATAAGTCCTAACAAAGAACTAGGAATCAGAATGGCACTGAGTGCCCACAGCAGAAGGAAGTACAAAGGTAATACAGCAGTCCCCCAACTCCCAGCCTGAAACCACAAGGACCAGCCAAGCTCTCAATCCCGAGCAATTGCATTTTTCAGACATGTATGGCTAGAAAAAAATCTCTGTTCTCTGCATCTTTCTTAGGAATTCACCAAAATATAAATTTAAATTCAAAAGAAAGATATGAGTTGCAAGAAACACAGCAACAACAAAACAGAGAAAGACAAAGTCACAGGACACAATCATGAAAGCAATTTCAAGAGGTCAAGAGCAGGCCTTGTGAACAACCTGCCCACACTAGAACCAAGTATGTAGGCTTCCAGAAGTTCTAAAAATAAATGAATAAAACACACCTGAGGGATTACCTCATGTGTTTAGCAGTATTAAGGAGAGATTTACAACTCTGTCCAAACATCTAGTGAAAATTAGAACAGGAATAGATAACACACAGAGCAAGAGAAGAGGGACAGGGTTACTAATTTTAAGATAATATATAAAGTAAAAGAAGATCTAATCACACATAAGTGTAGGATTTGGTTATGAATAACACTTAACAGTCATAATACTGTTGTATCTACACTGGTAAAACCGTATTATGTCAATACTGGAAGAATAAGAAAGACTCTGCAAGAGCTAATGCCTCATATTCCATAAAAGAAAATCAAGAGATAAAGTAAAAAATGAGAGTAAAAATCAAGCTGTGGAAACAAAGCCTTGCCAATACAGAAGCATGTGGGTGTAGAAACAGTCAAGAGCTGGAGATTTGTAAGCCATCAACTATGAGAAGCAGGGAAGGAAATGGCTGCTGTTTTTCACTGTCATGTTACACAGTTTATTGGATTTTTTCAAACTATTTGCATATATTGCTGTGCTAAAAATGGATGAATTTAACAAAGGCAAAAGTCTCTCTTAAGATTATAGGATACTCCAAATGTTAAAAGATGCCAACATTTAATAAGCTGCTTCCCTTTCATACTGGTAAAAGGAACTGGTACATACGTACTCAGACCAGAAAACACAGCCTTTGGGAAAGCAATTAGGCAGTCAACAAATACATCTTTGCATTATAGCATTATTCTTTGTAAAAACGAAAACCTAGAAAACATATCAAATGAGGGAAATTATTAGAATGCTCTCAAATAAGTCAGTATTATGCAATACCAGAAAGACTATCATAAAGACTACAGAACTTGAAAAAGATTTACCATGGAAACATAATTTAAAAAGAAAACAAAATTTCCATTATACCATGTAAAAATAAGACAAAAGAGGACAAAGGAGAAACACACGTCAGGTGAGAAGGCACTGCATGAACAACTTTCTTTTTTTTTAAGACAGATAATGAAAACCGATGTTTTAAATAAAATGCCCTATGAATTTGAACAAATTATTGCTGTAATTAGCTATAAATGATGATAAAGAAAATGTTCAACTAAAAGACTAATCCTTTTGACTTCTTTAATCGTAGTTGAGATTCAATTTCTTCAGGGAAAGTATTAAAATTTCTTTATACTAGTTGTACTAAAGCATCAACTAACACAGAAACCATTGAAGAGAATCACATATTTGAATAATTGAGCTTATGCCAATTGTTCAAAGAGCCTGACAGTTTCATAATACATCAATGTGTTTACTCAAGCATGAAAAGCTCACTTTATATTCCAGGAAAGGCACAATAGCAAAGGTATAAGACTATCACCAATTCCATACATCCAGGGACTATTAAGAAATAAGACAAGAAATCAAATCAATAAGGTACTTAGATCTGCAGTGAATAATGTTAGCCCTAAGCTTCTGGAAAGGACAGCCTACAAATCCCCACATCTAATAGAAGTCATAACAGCAAGCAACTGTGAGGTTTTGATCTGCATTTTAAAAGCATCCTTAACTATGGCCTGTCACAAATGTGACTTTGATCTACTTGTAAAAGCACATACCACACGTAAAAAAAAAACCCATCTGACATGATCCCCAGATGAAGCCAGTAATTCCTCAAGCTTTCCCTAATTTTCCTGGTGTGAACTTAATATGATGTCCAATTCCTTAAACTGGCAACTTCCTTATAAAATCAATACAGTAACACTAAAACTGAATTAAATACTCAAACTTCAAATTCCTCCTAGTCAAGCAAAAAAAAACAAAAGCCTCAGTACTCCATCAACCCCTCTGCCATGCTTCTGCCACAGCCAGAGCCCTGGAAGAACAACTCCTGTAGCCGCCCTGGCAGGGTGCCGCCGCATGGAACACCATGTGACTCCACACACAGACACAGTTCTTCAACTCCACCACGGCTGATTATAGCTCACTGACCCACTTGTTCAATTATATGCAAAGAACCCCAAATTGCTGTGGGTTAAGTTATGCCAATATTCTCATAGCCACCATTGTTTTTAGTAAACACGGAATCTTTAATTAGGTTACAAAATTTTTTTTACTCATTCTTCATGTCTCACAAATTTCTTTTTCCTTCTCTTTTGAGAAACGGACAAAGAAAATTTCCTAAAAGAGCCATGTCCCTTTTTATTACTAAATGATTACAGATCAGCAAGTTGTGCCCAAGTTAACCCCATGTTTCATCTATATCAAGAAAAAAATAAAGAATTGTTACAGGTTCATATGGGGGAAAATAATGTTAAGAATGTTATAAACTCCTGAAAAACTCTGAGCCTAAAATATGCAAATTTCCTCACCGATATCCCTGCTAGAGGCATTCTAATCCTCCACCTAAATCTTTACCTTTTCTATCCTTCTCAGCTCATATCACATCACATCACTACTCCTGTCCTCTTACATAGAGGCGCCTCCCTTGCTCAACCTCGAGGAAAGATGTGCTAAGCCAATTGCGCAAACCTCAGTAGAAGACTAACACTTAATACAATTTACATCACTTGCTGTCACCAGGAGTTCACTTCTATGAGATGTATAAAAAGTGACTGTGAGATTATTGGACAGAAACTCCATTCCTAAGTATATACCTTTAAAATTTTTCTTACATGTATTTTTCCAGGATACATGTGTAAGAATATGCTTGACAGAATTATTCATAACAGCCTCACACTGCCACTGCAATTAATCCAAACAACTCATCAAGAAGTCTGATGAACAGATGAAATTCTACACAATGATGACACAAGAGTGCACTACTGATCATGATGTATCCTAGAGATAACTGTTCAGCAAATGTTATTAGACACAAAACAGTACCTACTATATTATTCCATTTATATAATGTTGAAAAGGTAGCTACTTTTTTTACATATGCACACAGAATGGCAAAACTTCAGGAGAAAGGCTAAGAAGTAACTATAAGAAAACGGTAGCTTCCTCTCTCTCTCTCTCTGTGATAGCAAGTGGCCCTGGGTTGGGAAGAGCATATAACAGAATTCCTGGCAATGTTTAGGATCCCAACCTGAGTGATAATTACAAGTGTAGCCTTATAACTTGCCACAAACTGTACATGAATATTTTAAACACTTTGCTATAAATGTGTGTTTTATTTCACACTAAGAAAAACTTAAAATGTTTTAAACTACTTACATTACTTGTATTTATACTTGCATTACTTCCTTGTATTAGGAAGGAAAATGTCAATTAGCACCAAAGGCATAAAATCATTTAATTCATTACAATTAATAATAATGAAAAGCACTGGCATTGCATCTGGAGAAGACAGAAAAGTGGTCATCATAACCAAATCAACAATGATAACATCAGTAACAATAATGATACAGCAATTATACTTTTTCTGAGGGATTCTCTATGCTTGGTAGTAAGCTAAAGACTTTATAAGGTCATATAGCAAGTCATTCCAAATGTTGTGGCTCAAAATAATATTATTGCTTTCTCCCTCATGCAACTATATTAATTTACTGTCAGAAAGGCTTGATCCTCACTGGGCTCACTCTTAATGCCTAGTGCTCAGTGCCACCTCTCAGGGGGAGCTGCTCTCTCCTCTATAGGCCTCTGTCCTCCCTGAAGTGAGTGGCTTCCTTACAGCATCATTCAAACAGGGCAAAACCATTGATTGCAAGGGTTCTGGTGGCCTAAGCCTTACAATTCACATGCCATTCCTACCAACAATCTTCTGGTCAAGACAAATCACAAAATTTGTCCAAATTCAGGGGTGAGGAGAAATAATCTTTACTTTTAAATGTAACAACAGCAGAAAACACATTAAAAAGAGGCATGGAGTGGAAAAAATAGCAGGCCAAATATTCTCACAAAATAAGATAAAAATATCAAATATAACACTGAAGAACACATAAAAACTGGGTAGAATATGTACAAGTATGTACAACCAGCAGCCAGCCATTGTTTGGCCCTTGATAATTTTTTATGTTAGGGAACATTTTAAAAAGGAAATTTTAGTACATATATATATATATATACACATTAACTATATTAATATATTTTTATGTGGCCCAAGACAGTTCCACTTCACAAAGCAAAACAAGTACTAAAAATGCTGGTCCTACGGTTGGACACACCTGGGCCATAAGATTCTGTGGCTGGTCACAAAGTGTTGACATCTTTAAAGAAAATTACAGACGTAAACAACACACTAAGTAAAATCTGCGTAAGATTTTTTTTTTAAATACATGACTTGGTTAAAGATAAGAAGGAAAGCCCAAGACATGTTCACAAAACAGTGAAAGAGCAAGTTTGGTTAAGAGAGTTCAAATAATTATACCTTATATTCACACTCAAACATAAAATCTATTGATTAAATAAAGGTTAACCACACTTTTTTCCAGTGTGTTTCAGTAGAGAAGAATCAAGTAGAAATGTCCCTGGATATACCACTTGGTTTCAAGTCCTCCATTTCCTTGTGTAAAAAGATAAACGTAATATAATCAAAAAGTACGTTTTAGTTCTAAAAATTATATAACTGCACTTAAAAACACCTTCAACATAACATAACAAAACTGATCCTACTTCTTCACTTTATAACAGTAAGCACAAAGTTTTAAAAATGCATAAAATTATAGAAAGCAGATTAGTAGTTGCCTAGGAAAGGAGAAATGACTGTCAATGGGCACTGGGCTAGTTTCTCTTCAAGTGACCAAAGTGTGCTAAATCTGACTATGGCACTGGCTGCACAGCTGTGGCTATAGTAAAATTACTGAGCAATGTGCTGTAAATGGAGGAATTCTATGGTTAGAGAGTTATATCTCCATAAAGACATCAAATCATGCACATAATAGGTGGACATTCATAAAAAGAGACTTTGTAACAAAACACTAAGATATTTTTACTTAGGGGAACCCATAAACCATCAGTGAGCTAAGGTTTTCTATCTTCAGTTTATGGATAAAGTAACTGAAATCTAGTAACATGTAGTGACTTCCCCGAAACTTTATCAGTTAACTACATTCTTTAAAGAAAACTTCCAGAACAGAACCATGTTAGAGTATCACACAGTACAAATCCTCAGGTAATGACCTGGCAAACAAAACAACATTTGTGAAACCACATTCTAATTAGTGAAGTAAAATACAGTTGTGTGGGGAGAACATTTTAAGCTAGGAAAGAAGTACTAAAATTTTGCCAAAGCTGTATTCCATCTTGATTAATAAGTTGCAAAGGGAAATAAAGAACATGCTAATGAAGCCTGCATGTGAGAGTATATTAAGTGGAGCTGCTGTCAATCCAGTCCTGGCAGGGCCAGGAGACATGAAAGAAATCTAGACAGATAAGCAAATGAATCAGCTTCTCCAGAGAATCATGGGTGTAGAAGCCTACAAGCATGCAGATTAAAAAGCCGTGGGGAAGGCTGAAAGGGACAGGGAAAGCACCCGACAGACTCTGGTGCAGGTTATATAATCCGATACGGCAAAAGTGCATCTAAAGAGAAAAAGCCTTAGTCTGCTTTTTGGAGGCAAGGCAAAAGGCATTCATGAGCAGTAAAGCAATCTGGTGAAACTATATAAAAAGGCACTGACTACTCAGTTGGAAATTAGAATTTTTTGACAAACACTGAAGGATTTCTAAGGTACAGAATGGAATTTTTAAAAATTAGAAATATTGAAGCACTTGTGAAAATTCCATTCTGTACCTCACCTCACACTGAAGCACTTGACAAAAATCAAAAGAATAATGATAGTTATGCAAGATAAAGTTTAAGTCCAAAACTGTAAGAAGAGACAAAGCACGTTATAAAGCAGTGAAAAGGCAAAGTCATCAAGGAAATTTAGTAATTATAAATACATACGTACCCAACATCAGAAGATCTTAATAAGTACAACAAATATTCAAAGATGTAAAGAGAGAGAGATAAGGAACTTTAATATCCCACTTCCCACTTCTGATTTTGGTCTAAAAATCAGACCAAAAAAAAAAAAAAAAAAACAAAGAACAACAACAATAACAACAAAAACCCTCTAGACCTGAGCAACAATTTAGACCAAGTATACTTAAGAGAGAGAGCACATCCCATCCAACAGCATCAAATTACATGTTCTTCTAATGGCAAGTGAAACAAGCTCCAGGATATGTCATGTGTTAAGGCACAAGCTACATCACCTACCAAGACTGAGTCATGAAGACAGTCTTGACTGCCATAATGAGTGAAAAGACCGAATCAGTAATACACAATAGCCCATCAAAAAAACACCCAGGACCTAACTGCTTTAGGGCTGAAATCTACCAAGAATTTTAAAAATCAGCCCAGATAAATGGGCAGATAGAAGAACACAAGTGAAGGAAAGAAGAAATACTTCTAAACTCTTTCTGTAAGCAGCACTACTCTGATACCAAAGTCAGACAAGAATATCACAAGAAAGAAAATTACAGACCAACACTCTCAGCTAATATAGATGCAAAAATCCTCAACAAAGGCTAGAGGCATAGCTCAGAGGTGAGAGCACTTGCTTATCAAGTGCAAGGCCCTGGGTTTGATTCCCCCATACCATATAAACCAGGCATGGTGGGTCACACCTGTAATCCCAGGACTCAAGAGGCAGCTGAGGCAGAAGGACTGCCATGAGTTCAAGACCAGCCTGGGCCACAAAATGAATTCCGGACCAGCCTGGACTACAGAGTAAGATTCTGTCTCCAAAAAAAAAAAAAAAAAAAAAATTCTTCAACATAATACTAGAAAATTTATACACATAAATCATGAGAATGATCAAAATGTCATCTGCAGAGGAAAATGCCACAATGAAAATGAAAACAAAATCTTGTAAAATTAATGTACACTAATAAGACATTAAAAGTAAATGTGAGATATCACATTAATAAAATGAAAGACAAAACACATGAAATCTTCTTATTAGATGCAGAAGAAGTATTTGGTAAATTAACATCATTTCATGATAAAGAAAAACTTTCAACAAATTAGATATAGAAAGTACACATCTCAATACAAGCAAGGCCACAGATCATGGATCCACAGCTAATATCATTCTAAGGAGAAAGGTAAAGGGCCTTTCTCTGAGATCAGAAACAAGATGAGGATGCCTCCTCTAGCCACTTCTGTTCAAAGGAGTATTATAAGATTTTGCTGGAGTAATTAAGCAAAAGAAAGAATAAAAGGAATCTAAGAGTTGGGCATGTAGACCTAGTATGTGTAAGGACATGGGTTTGATCCCCAACACCACGTACAAACACACACACAAAACAATAAGATGCACCTAAATAGGGGCAAAAGGTGAAATTTTCACAATTTGGCAAAGATATCACTTTACATATAGAAAACTCTGTAGGTTTCACAAAAATATTATCACTGAGAAACAGATATACTAAAGGATATAAAACCAACACAGAAACATCAGTAGCACTGCTATACTATAACAATGAATTATCTGTAAAAAGGTCAAAAGAACAATCTCATTTATAATATCTCAAAATAAAATACTTAGAACTAAATGTAATCAAGGAAATGAAAGACCTAAAAATCAAAATTTGTAAAACATTAATGAAACAAATTGATGATGAAAATAAAGTGAAAGCCCACAACTATGGATTACAAGAAATGACACTTAAAATAATCTACCCAAAACGATCAATAGATTCAATATAATCACTAACAAAAGCCTGTCATTTTCATAGAAATTTAAAAAATAAAATTCATATCGAGTCAGAGAAAAACTTAAGAAGCTAAGAAAATCATGACCAAAAAAGAACAAAACTGGAGGATTCACACATCCTGGTTTAAAACTATGCCACAAGGCTTAGTAATCATTACAGTACAGTAATGCTCCTCCCTCTGAAAAAGGCACATCAACCGATGAAACAATACAGAGATTCCAGAATTGAATCCAAAATGGATAATCTGCTGATCTATTCTTCAATAAGTGATGTTGGTAAAATAAAAATACATATAGAAAAATAAAACTGGACCCTTAAGTCACATCAGACACACACAAAATTCAAAATATACTCAGGACTCAAAGTAGAACTATAAAATATAAAAATACTAGAAGGAAACATAGGAAAAACTACACATCATTGGTCTGGGAATGATATTGCAGATTTAACTCCAAAAACATAAGTAACAAAAGAAAAACCAAACAAAAAAAATAAATGCAAAAAGTACCATGTAGGATAGAAAATAACAGCATGCAAGGACAACCTACAGATAGGAAGAAAATGTGTGTAAGCCATATATCCAATGAACGGTTGAGGTCCAAGATACAGGAGTTCAAACAACTCAGTAGTAACTACAATAATCAGAACAACAAAAAGTAGGCCAGGGATTTGAACAGATATTTCTCAAAAAAAAAAAAAAAAACAGCCATACAGATGCCCAACTGCAATATAAGGCGGGTAGGGGTGGACGGGGGCAGGCAGGGAACAAGGCTGCTGGCACAGGCCTATAATCTAGGGACTCTGGATGGGTGAGACAAGAAGACAGCAAGTTTGAGCCCAATGCGGGCAGCCTCACAACTTAGTGAGATCATCTCTCACACTCAAAAATAATAGGGTGGGGATGTAGCTCAGCGTAGAGGCCCTGGGCTCAATTCTCCACTACCAAGAAAAAGGATGAATTTTTAATTTTTTTAAAAAGGCTCAACATCACTAATCATTAGAGAAATATAAAACCAAAATGAGTTATCACCTCTCACATGTCAGAATGGCTATTCTCAAAAAGATAAAAAAGTGTTGGTAAGCACAGAAAGAAAGAAAATTCTGCACATTATTAGTGGGACTGTAACTTGGTACAATCATACTGAAGATGCCTAAAAGCACAAAAATACAACTACCATATAATGCAGAATCTTACTTCTGGGTATTTATCCAACAGATTTAAAATCAGTTTGTTGATGAGATGTCTGAACTCCAGGTTCATTAGTAATGGCAGCCAAGTTACAGAATCAACCAGATGAATGGATAGGGCTGGAGGAATAACACAGCAGTTAGAGTACTTGCCTAGCAAGTACAAGACCGTGAGTTCATTTCTCCAGTATCACATAAGCTTGATGTGTAGCGGCACAAGCTTGTAATCCCACTATTCAGGAAGCTGTCCCAGGATTGCTCTTTGTGAGTTCAAGACCAGCCTGAGCTATACTACATAATGAGTCTAGGACCAGCCTGGACTACAGAGATTCTGTCTCAAAACAAACAAAACAAACAAAAAGACAGATAAACAAATAAAACTTGGTGTATATATACACAACGGAATACTATCCATTATTTTAAAAGAAAAGAATTCTAGCACCTATGAGGACGTGAACTGAAGAGAAGAAAATTATGCTAATGGACATAGCCCGGCACAGGAAAAAAAAAATAGTGAATGTTCTCACTTACATCAACTGAACTCACAGATATAGAGAGTAGAATAGTGATCAAAGAGAATGAGTGAGTGGAGAGAACATGGTCAAAGTATACAAAAATCTCAGGAAAGTAAGAAGATATGAATAAATTATACATTATATATAATAAATTATATATAGATTAGTTCTGCTGTACACCACAATGAATTTTGTTAATAAAAGAGCAGTGAACATTTCAAATTTATTGAGAGTAACTTCAAAAGATTCTCACCACAAAAAGTAAAATATTTCAGGGCTATACAGGTCAACTACATGGATCTAATTATACCGCACTATGTCCAAAATCATGCTATCACTTTACAACTGATAGATTTATACAATTATAAACTGCCAATATACAAAAAAAAAATCTGAAATACTGATACACAAAACAGAAAATTCACATCCATTTCCTATTTGGACAGTTAACATAGGATTAGTAAATGTGAGATGAAACAAAAGGTTTAATCTCTTAATAAAACTAACCAATTGACTTACAAGTCAAAATTGGGTAATTTTTCTTTGAACATTTATTTCTCAGAAGACAGACAAATGAAATAGATCACGGGGGGAAAGACTCTTCTATTCTAAAACATAATTTTTAGTAGGCTCTTGTGAAGACCTTTTCTTCCCCCTGCCCCATTTTTATTTATATATGTGATACATAATGATTACAATGAACTTGAGTGTTTCGTGCACACAACAATAAAATCCCTTCCAATTTTTGGCCCTCCTACACCCTCCATTCCCTCCTAATTCCCACTGTCACACTCATTTGGTTCTATAGAACGCCTGCTTCTGCCTCACTTCACCACTCAAATCACTACTCTTCAGCTCAGTTTCCCACCCCTACAATGGGCTGCAGTGGCCATGTCTTGATGCCTCTTCTATGGATCCAGCAGAGCCCTTTTTTGGGGTGATTTGCTGAAAAGTTCCTTTTTTTGTATCTCAGCATATCTTTGCTGAGATTCTTTAACATGGCCTTATCCACCAGTCCACGTAAGAAAAGAACTGTAACAATGAAATTCGGGGTGGAGGAATGGCTCAGTGGTTAAAGCAACGACATCAAACACTCAGTACACAGCATCACATAAGCCAGGTGCGGCAGCACACACCTTTAATCCCAGCACTCTGGAAGCTGAGGCAGAAGGATTGCTATGACTCCAAGGCCAGCCTGTGCTCCATAGTGAGTACAGGACCAGCCTGGGCTACAAAATAAATAAATAAATAAAAAATAAAAAACATTTCGTAAGGGTAGAAAGTGTGAGAAAGAAAAAGAAGTTAAATTTCAAATATATGTACATAAAGGCATTCAGATTATCTTATGTCAATCAGCTTTCTTAGGATAAACTTATAATAAAAACTGAATAAGTAAATTAATACATTAAATGAACTTATGTCTCCATAGTACAAGAGTAAATTACATAAAAGCAATGGCATACTTGTTTATTTCAGAATTTTTTAACTTTCATAATTTACTATACTTCACTAATCACTACCATTTTGCCACATTTATCATTTTATCTACCTATAATCTATAGATTCATGCATACATATTTTAAAAGGTTTTATACCAACTCCCCATCTTGAGTATAATTGTTTTGCAAGTTACTATTAAAAATAATTATGGGGGAAGTTTCACAAATTTTATGATACAGCTGATACTGATTTTGTTGGATGCCAATCAAATAATTCAAATACCAATCTATTTTTTGTTACACTTTCTCTTTCTCTTTAGATGTTTCCTTTTTCCGTGGTGTTTGGTGCTGCTTGTCTCTCTCAAATATTCCTTCAAGTATTTTCTGCAATGCTGGGCTAATGTCACAAATTTCTTCAGGGATTCTTGGTCATAAAAAATTCTTACTTCTCCTTCAATTTTCAGGAATAAATTTTGTTGGACACAACAATCTGGGTTGATACTTGCTGTCTTCTAAAGCTTGAAAGATTTTACTCCCGGCTCTCTGGCTTTTGAAGTTTGCACTAAGAAATCTGTGGTAATTCAAATGGTTTTGCCTTGGTAGAATAATGTCTGTTTTTTCCTTGCTGTTTTCAATATTCTCTACGTTGTATTTCTGAGGTTTTGATTATGATATGTCATGGCGATTCCCACTTCTGATTGAAGTTTTCTGGTGTTCTATAAGCTTCTTATACCTGAAAATTAATTTCTTTTCCTTGATGTGGGAAATTTTCTTGTATGATTTCAGTTAATAACTTCTTTATACCTTCAATGGTGTCTTCTGCTCTTTCTCCCACACCTATAATTCTGAGATTGGTTTTCTTTGAATTATCATCAGCTGTTGTATCCAGCTACTTTGCTCATTTCTAGTTTTGGAGTTGTGCCTAATTATGGCACTTGTTTCCTCAGCCTGGTCTACAAGGTCTGAAATTCTGTCCTCACAATATTCAAATCAACTTCCCTGCTTTCAAATTTACTTTTCATATCCTGAACTTCAGCTAGATTTCTTTTGTAAATTTCCACTTCTCTATCAAAATGTTCCTTCATATCTTGCACTTCCTCATTTACATCAGCCAACTTTTTATTTGTGGTTTCTATATGCTCAGTGAGCTTTGTATCCATAAGCACCACTGTTTGCTTAATAAGTTCATCTTTAAGCCTGCTGATCACTGCTTGCATTTCTGAAGATATCTTGTTTGAACTGGATGTATGAATCATTTATTTGCTTTTTGACTTCCTTCAATATGAGTTCCATTATTTCAGGGCCTATGACATTAATTCCTGGGGTCTCGGGCATTTCTGCATGTATCCTATTACCTTGTCTTCTTCCCATGTTTCTGTTATTGAGGGACAACACATCAAAGGCGTAGCCAAGAGCTTTTGAATGGCTGTGGGGGGTGGGGGGAGGAGCCATAATTCCTCTGAGTTCTGTGCTGGGAGTTAGCAGTGACGTAGGACATATCAGCCTGATGGCCTCTGACATATCTTGTTCACCCCAAGCCCCCTCAATAAAGCTCTGCCACCTCTTCCGGTTTCCCTCCTCCGAGGGTGAGGCTCTCCACCCTCGGAGGTGTTCCCACTACACCAGAGCTGTTCAGGAGGTCGGCAGCCTTTCTCTCCTCTCAGTAACTGTCTCTTGTGCCAGTTCCTTCCTAGGCACTGTTTAAGAGTAACCCTATTAATCTACCTTTCTCTGTTGAAGGTTCCTTTAAGTATCTGCTGCAATGCTGGTTTAGTGGCTACAAAATTCTTCAGAGTTTCTTTATTGTGGAAAGTTTTAAATTCTCCCTCTATTTTAAAAGATAATTTTGCTGGATATAGCAGTCTGGGTTGGCCCTTACATTCTCTTAATGCTTGGATGATATTGCTCCATGATCTCCTGTCCTTTAGGGTTTGGGTTGAAAAATCTGCAGTTATCCTGATGGCTTTGTCTTTGTAAGTCACCCACCGCATTTCTCTTACAGCTTTTAATATTTTCTCTTTGTGTTGGGTCTCAATAACCATCAGCTGACCAATGGGTACATAAATTGTGGTATTTGTACATAATGAAATACTACTCATCTATAAAGACAGATAGGTTGGAGGCTTTTGTAGGTAAATGGATGCAACTTGGGACCATCATGTTTAGTGAAGTAATTCAGAAGCAGAAGATTAAATATTGAATGATTTCTCTAATATGAAAAAACCCAGATCACAATCATTTCACAGAACTGATGGGGAATAATGGGAACTGGAGGAGAGGGGAAGAGGATCGGAGGGTTGAAAAGGGAGAGGGGAAGGATTTGTGATTTTGCTATGATATGTGTAAGTACAAACTACTCAAGACCAATGTAAACATCATGTATTGTACTTATATATATCAATAAAATGAGGAATTTTTTTTAGAATATAAAAGAGCAACCCCAAGAGCTTTGATGCACTCTTCTGAGCCTTCTTTTACTCTAATCAGTTCAATCTCAGGCTCTTTTATTTAAATGTCTCCTGCTTACATTACTGCCTGTAATAGCTGCTGAGCACTGCTTCTGATCTAGGCTCCAGAAGGCCTTTTCTAACGGAAGCTAGCATTGTGTTTGTAGTATGTAATACCCGCAAGCTCATTTTTGGAGTCTAGGGCTACCAGGTGCTGTCAATTTCTACTTCTCTGGGATCCACGCTTAATTCAATCTGAGGTTCTGGGAGGGCTTTCCTCTGTATGCAGATGCTGGCAGCTCCTGGCTGTTTGTAGTCAGTCTGGGTCTGGTTCTCTGGGCGGCTGTTTACCTCCACTACTAATGTGTGTGTTTTGGGTGTTTCTGACCTTCTCTCAGCTTCCTTTCAATTGCTGGAGTGTTCCTCCCTGTCCTAGCTACATCGATCAGGCAGTTTTTGACTATATTCTCAACTTTTAAAGTGGGTCCACAAGGAGACATTGTGCAGCACCTTTGTTACGAGGTTACTGGAAGTTTCCTCAGGAAACCTTTTCTTTATGCAACAAAGACAGTTAATGATTTCTGAAACATCTCAGACAAATCAGTTTAAGAGAAGCCAATTAGTTTCCCAGAGATCTAGCGAGTGTGTATTTGAACATTTAAAACAGAGATCCCGATACACTTACTCTGCTTGAAGTTGTCTCATTTTAGTTTTTTCTGTATTCTGGCCTTCACTAATTGTATTCTCTCACTTACTTTTACATTTCACTATTTTCAAGGTGCTTTAACATTACACACATCAAACATACACATTAAAAATTTAGTAAAGTTGCAAAAGTTCTAAGCCTCACCCCACAGTTAAAATAGTTCAGAGATCTCTCGCTCTCTGTGAAATTCACCAAGCCAGGAAGGCTCTACTTATAATGCTGTGATCAGAAAAGTAGACAGGTTCTAGTGATACATGCAATTGTTTGAAGAGAAGAAACTTTTGTCAAAGCAAGAGAATGCAGACAGCATTACCCTACCAGGAACCCAGAATGAGGGGCCTATTGTTGACACGGAAGACACGAAAGACACGGTTGATGGCACAGATGGAAAACTGACAGGTGTGGGATGGAGCAAGGCTGGCATAACCTAAGCAAGAATCAGCTATGACCAGAGAAATGAAGAGATCAACCTGAGACAGTAGCAACAGGGGAATGAGAAAACACCAGTTGCAAGTGCAAACAATGAACGACATGGACATTAAGACTCATGTTCCCAGAGAAAATTTAATAATACCATCAATATGTGTGTTTTAGGGCTAAGATAAAAAAGAATTTGAAATCATACTAAAATTGCTATTCTGTTTAAAATGTAATAAAAATCTGAGGTAGAAAAACTGCTTTAAAAAGGTAAATCTGCAGATTAAAAAATCTTAAATGACTGAGGATCATTCAATTTTTGGTACTGTTGTTTCATGCCAAACACAAACACACACACACACACACACACACACACACACACACACACACACAGAGAGAGAGAGAGAGAGAGAGAGAGAGAGAGACAGAGACAGAGACAGAGACAGAGAAAGAAAGAGAGAGACTGAGAGATACTATTTGTGTGTAGAAAGAATTGTTTTATCCTTACATTTTAACCAACTCACTTTTTATCACAAAAGGAAACTTAAAAAGATGGGTGTATAATCAGATTATATGTAAATGTAAAAGTTCTTTCAGTATCAGCCAAAGAGATCTTCAATGAAGTTAATAAAAGTGTTCTTATAGTTGGACATAGAATTTTCTGATAAGGCTGAATTTTTCACACATACCCAAGAAAGTTCTGCATGACCAAAAAGAAATTAACTTTCACTTAGCAAAGATTCTGTCGTGCATTCAAAACGATTTCTCTAAGCAGTATACATATGATGTGCCTCTGTCTACAGATTTTGGAAGTGTGAACACTGAAGAGATTATGTCAATTTGAGGCAATTAGGACCCACACCTGGATTAGGGTTTCGGAAACACAACCAGGTCAGGCAATTAGGAACCAGCCTGGATTAGAATGTGAGTGATTTGTGGGCCAGCAAATGAAGGAAGAACCCCCACTTGGATGTGGGAGGTTCAACTGGGAACTTGAACTTCATAAAAGAAACAAAGCAGAAAGATTGCTACAGCTTTTCCTCTGAGGAAAGATTGAACTTGATGGAACTTGGCTTCCTCTTTGTGGTGTGGTAAGGAGCCTCTGCCATGTACTTCCATTGTTGCTAGCCATCACTGAGTAGACTGTGGCCTTCTGAAACTGGGAGCTAAAATAAACCTTTCCTCCTATAAATGTGTGGATGTTGGGTATTAAGTCAAACCAACGAAAAAGTAACTATGACAGGAAGTGAAGAAAACGTTCAAGCTACAGTCCTTACACCAAAGGACATCTAGGAGATACAAGACAGGTAGAGGAGACACTAAAACACAAGGCAGGAAGTGACAATCATAATATATGAGACACAGACTGCTATGAAAGAACAACAAATGCCTGTGGTGATCATATACTACATCTGTCATACTTCCTTTGGATAGGAAAAAAGTCAAATCATTGGTTTTATGGTTAATCATGTCAAACCAAAAGGATCAAAGATTCCTATGAGGCATCCAAAAGTATGTCTTATTCAGAAAAAAAAAAAAAAACTGTGTTAGGAAGATCCATGGTGAATTTTCTCAGCAAATGCACTAACCAGATCAGCACTCTGCCTTCTGAAGTAACAGGCTCTACAAAGAGAAAAAGAAAATCCTAAGGGCAACACTAAGGAGTCCTTAGCTTGCATGAACAGCAGCTCTTAGGAATAGCTACTACTTAAATTTTTATTTCATCTTCTGAAGTCATCAATAGATACCATCACAGCTGGAGAGTAGGCAAGAGCTGGACGACTCAGTCATTGATACAGTACTTTAAAAGTCAATCTAGGTCAATAGATTACAATCGCTCAAGAATGGCTCATATTGGCTGGAGGCGTAGCTCAGTGGTTAAAGTGATTGCCTAGGAAGCTCAAGGACCTGAGTATCACTCCCCAGCACTACTGCCTGTAAATCCCAGCACTCAGGAGGTTGAGGCAGGAGGACTGTAGGTTCAAAGCCAGCCTGAATCAGCCTGGACACAGAGTAAAACCCTGTCTAGGAATGAATGAAGGAAGGAAGGAAGGAAGGAAGGAAGGAAGGAAGGAAGGAAGGAGAGAGAGAGAGAGAGAGAGAGAGAGAGAGAAGAATGGCCCATAATCTCCCAAGGCAACATGTGAGGTACTTTTAGTGCATATGAATTATATAAAAAGGTCTCTGTCTCCTTTTTAATAAAATTGAAGGCGAGCAACTAGCTTAGATCATTATGAAAGGACTGTATCTTGCATTTTTTTTCAATAAAGCTACACAGAGGCAACCTATTTTAAATCATTATCAAGAAATCTTGAAAGGTGAAGGAAAGACCTGATTAACCAGTTAATATAACACACTGCAGCCAAGGATTCAACTCTTTACAAACTGCCAAACAGATTAAGCCCTGCAATGATGGCCAGAATGTTATGTTTATTTTGCAAACTTTGTTTTAAAGAACTGCCAAAGTACTTTTCCAAAAAAGGAAGAGAAAAGGCAAAAGAACATAGCAAACACTAAAAGAACAAATAATCCAAGCATCAATACATATATACTAAAGTCCTAAACAAGTACAAGAAATCTAAAATGCAAATTGGGTTTTGCATTTACTAAGTCATGTGAATTGATGGTTCAATGCTGACTTTTCATATTGCTAGACCCTAACTAGATTTCAAGCATTAAAAATATAATGCCCCAAATAATGACTATAGAATTTAATAGTAAAGAGAGTTTAACTTGCCCCTTCTAAGTATATATGTAATACATACTGTATTGTTTCTGTAGTTACAATTTCAGATCAAAATAGAGTGATTTTAGTGTAAGACCTTCTCTCCACCCAGGCAGCCTGGTATTCAAAAGTATTTATAACTCCTGTGAAAGGCATCCTTGTGTCAGATCCAGTAGCACAAGTCTGTAATCCCAGCACCGAGGCAGGAGAACAGCAAAATCTAAACTGGCCTCGGCAGCTTAGTAACCTCATAAGACACTATCTCAAAATCTTAAAACTAAAATGGGCTGGGGATGTAGGTCAGTGTGGAGGCCCCTTAGGCTTGATCTCTAGTTCCACAAAAAAAAAAGACACCTTCGTATCTTCAAGATAAAATCTATCTTATATTTAAATTTCTCACATATACTAAATTCACACTGTTTCCTCTTTCCTCTGCTTGACCAAAAGAATTAACAAAGCAAAATGGAAAGAGGAGAGAGTATATTCCCTAGCAACACACAAACAATAATACAAAACAAAACAGGTCTCATGGTTATTGCTACATTTAACTCCATAAAGTGAACTAAATATTAAATTCTAGTATTAATCCAGATGGACAACCACAAACCCATACTTAAGTGAAAACTCCAAAGTGACTTACTGCTTGAGGGACAAGCAAATTGTTCACATCTAATAGATTCTACTCAACTCCCCTGCTTTGATTAAATGCTAAAATCAAACACATTTGCTTTCTTTGCAACAAGAAAAGCCAAAGGCCTCCCAAAGCCACTTCATTAAAAGCTGCTGTTTTCAACAATCTTTAACATTGAGTATTTTTACTGTTTTTCAGAAACCCAAATCACTCCTACTATTCATTTACTATAAGAAGAACACAGACTTGGGGCTGGGCTCAGTGGTAGAGCACTTCACTGGCAAACCCAAGTCCCTGGGATCAATCCCCAGTATCACTAAGGGAAAAATGTACAGATGATGGATGATGACCCCAGGACTGCACAATGGACCACACTCCACGACCACAGCCCCTAAAGACATACATACTGTGACCGCACTTTTTGAAGTAAATTCTGGTTGGGTGTTTGTATTTGCCAACCATCTAGTTCCTCCGTATAAACACTACAAGGTAAGAACATTATCAACATATAACCTCAAGAGTTCTCAGAGTTTTCTGACATGCAATCTAAAATAACATGCAAGAAAAAGAAAATATATAAATTCTATAAGACACTCCTAAACAATTCCAATGTAAAGTATGAGGCAACAGCATTCTTTACCTTCTAGACTTTCAAGAAATAAGCAGTATCTCCCAGAAATTCAGACAGAAGGCCACATCACACCCTCCATACTTTCCTTGGCAATTTTCTGATGTGGCTCAGTGGTCCCAGTGGCTTCCTGCTCCAGATCAGAGTCCAACTCTTTTCCCAGATTTGTACACAATAAGGAAATGGGGGCATGCTACAGCTCACTAGATCCTATCATGAACACCAACAGGGGCTGCCCAGTCCTGGTACCTTTGCCTCCTTTTCCCTCTGGAATTTACCTTCCACAGCCTAGCATTCCAGGCCAGGACCCATCAGTCTTCTTTTAAGGAGTATCATCTACCAGCAATTTAAAATTCAAATGCTTCATTACCATAGTGGCTTTTGAAAGTTTAATTTCAAAAACTTTACAACACTAATTTTCATAAAAGCCATTCTAAAAAGATGATAAATGCCCCTAAAATGTCACATACAGGACTGGGGGTTCTGCATATCTAACCTCGCTTAATTTAAAAAAAAAAAAACTAGAACCAGGCAGTTGCTCTAATTTCACAAATGATGAAACTGAAGAACAGGGCAATTAAATACACAGGTGCCAAGGGTGTGAGAAAGTGTGTTGGGCAGGGAGGGAGGATAGCACCAGAATTCAGACTCATATTCAAAGCCCACGCCTACCTACCATCAACAGCAGGACAAAGAAGATCTACTGCTGGAGGAATGGCGCAGCAGTCAAAACGCTTGCCTAGCAAGCACAGGGCCGGGTGTTCAATTCGCCAGCACCACATAAAGCTAGGCGTGGTGGCACCTGCCTGTGATTCCAGCATTAGGGAGACTGAGGTGGGAGGACTGCTGTGAGTCCAAAGGTAGTGTGGAGCAAGTCCCTGTCTCCAAAAAAAGGAAAACAAATCTACTGCAGAGTCCAAAATCTGTAAAGCTCTCTAGTTTACTGGCTATCTATGTGGCCTCATATAAGTTGCTTAACCTCTCAAAACCTTAGTTTTGTCATCTGTAAAAAATAAATAAAATTAAAGAATAATAATAATAGTATCCCTACAGCAGTGACATTTCTAGGAGTGAATACTGTATTGACAGTGACTGCACACAGAAAATGCTTGCGATGTTTGCTATAATTATTACTATGTGTATCACACTACCACATACCATAGCTTCCTCTGCATCCAAGTTACTAAAACTTATCAAGCATAAGAAACATCTTGCTAACTTTCAAGTATAGTGTCAGGATGGAGCTAAGTGATAAACAAGAATCAGGCTGATACGTTTTAGGACTTCCTCCAATTTCAAAATCAGAGAAAGACTACACACAAAGGGAAATCAACAGACTTCTGGGATATAAGGGTCCTCAAGAATAGACTTTAAATACCAGTTAAGTCCAGAAACACTGTTCATATAGTATTCAAGCACAGCAAAAAATGTTTTAAAATGTATTTCAAACTAATCAAATCATTTTTAACAAAAAAGCCAAAGCGAAACAAAACATACATGGAAGGGCCAGAAAGACTTCAGGGAGCTCAGGAGCTAGAGAACAGTCAGTGGAGACTGAGGGGAAGACAGCCTCAGGGAGAGCAAAGGCACAAAGCTGGGAGGGGGGCCAGGAGCCTGCCCAGCACAAAGGCCCTGAAGAAGAGGTGGAGAAGACTGTGGTTAGGCCACCCCTCAGGTGATCCTGCCTAGCTCAGACCCAGGCGGTGCTGCCCTGTGGCAGTACTCCTCTGCTGCTCTACCTGGAAAACAGCCATGCCTGTACCCCAAGAATGCACATGGACTCAACCAGATCTCTGGGCTCCCTTCCAGCACTAACAGTATGGATGCTAATTATAAAAATGAAAGAAAACAGGTAAGACAAATTAACCATATTTCTTTTTCTTAGCCTTCGAACTAAGAGCCTTCCAACCCTCCAAGAGGTTCTGTTCCAAACATTCATTTGTAGGTCAGAGTTAGGAGCTCAGGATGTACTTCCTCATACATAGAAAGAATGCAGTGAGATTAAGTCTTCAAGTGAGCCTATAAAGTCTTGTTGGCTCCTAATGCAGTATAAACATGTCTTCTCAAAGTTCTCCAAAGGCTGTCCACTCATCACAGAACAAAGTACAAACCTCAGCTTTGCATTCAGGGCTCCCTAAACTAGCACATTCTAACAGCACCAACATTTTTGTAGGTTTTGAGAGCTTATAAAGTGTTTTCCCCTATCTCATGCTCCATCACACCACCCAGTGAGTAGCCAGTATTAAACGCTGAACTTCAAAAATGTGACATAGCATGTGAAGCATCAGGGGCCTACTGTAAGCCAGCTTCTCTGCCTACGAGTTCAATGCCCTTTCAAACTTGATGGCCTTTCTAACCTCAGTTTCCACCCACAGACCCATTTGACCCATGTCCCAGGCCCAGTGGCTCATTCACTATTCATTGTAACTTTATGATCCCAACAACCTTTTTTCCAAGCTATCAGCATCTTACTCACCCCAAGTGCCACTCTCTGAAGCCTCTACTCAATTACCTGGGTAACACCGAAGCTGCTTCTCCAAAGCATTTTGCCTCTACTCCTTCATTAGGACGATAAGTTCCCCGTGGTAATATACAATAAACTACATCAACTACACTTGTGCCCCTCTAAACACTCACCATAGTTTTAAAATTCAGACAGGCAAGGCCTCAGTTGCCCAACAAAATAACATGACACTATTTTGACATTTTTTATTAAAATATTTACTCAAAAAACACATTCAAAGTTCTAACTCAGACTATTTAGAGTATATCTGTGCTTGATAAGTACACCATCCCCACCCACCAACTTCCTTAGTCAAGGAAGCCGACACGGAAGAGCTTCTTTATCAGAGGAGTGAAAGCCAAGTAGGGCAGACAGAAAGCGTAATAGTGCAACTCAACTGTCAAGCACTTGGATACCTGGGCCCACCTGTTAATGAAGATGCTCCAGGAACAAGGGCAAAGGGACTTGACTGCTTAGCAAGTGTTTACAGTTAATTCTTATGACCCAGTAAGTTTCGAAAACATTGACATACCTGGGTATGCATCCTGGATGCCTATTAGAATCACCTGAAGGAAACACATTATGCCTCACATAATAAGATGGGGCCAGGATGGAGGTTAACTAAAGTACACCTCTGTAACAGAGGTAACAAAATCTACAAAGAAGAGAAAACTGATGAGGGCAGGAGAAGTCTAAAAATCTTAGCTATTGAAAGATGTATTTGTCACATGAGCTACAGTATATAAGCAGAAATAAAGTAGACCTGTGGTTATTTCATGACAGAGAGTATGACTTGGAAAATGGGTCCAAAGAGGCTGAGGAGAAAGCTTAATTAGAATCAGGCTGAGAAATGCTGGACCAAAGTGATGAAATCTATATAAATGAAGATTTCTCCTCACCCCATACACTTGTCCTATGATTCCTTTAAACTGAGATGGGACTCTGAGTATACATGAGCCTCTCAGAAGAGTACAAAAAAAAAAAAAAAAAAAAAAAACCTTCTAGTATCAGGAGACACTGCTGGAGATTCTTCTTCTGGGTCACTAAGCCACAATGTTGTAGGCCATCTTATCTTATTTAATGATAGCTTGGAAAGACACTAAAGATACTTCTATCCTAAACATAAGCCAAAATGAAGTTACAGGTTAGAAGAAAGTATATCCTTTTAAAGATTAAAACAAGAAATTAATTTTAAAAATCCAGACCCCTCTCACAAGCAGACCCCACAAAAGCACAAGGACTGCTGAGTAGAGACGGCCAGGTGTCTATAGGAAAGCAAGATGTGTAACTTGGAAGGGATATAAAGACTACACCTGACTAACCACACACCAGAGTTGGTATGAGTGGGTGGCCACCTCGGAGAGGGCGCCCTGACCTAGTGAGACTGATGGAGAGAACGGTCACCACAGATCAGCAAGAAGAGGGCAGGGAACTATGCCAAGCCATCCCTCTATGTGAACAAATATTTCCGGACACAGCCCAAAAGGTTACTCAAATGGGGGGGGGGGGGGGGGGGAGCCAATAATAACCAGACAAGGGTAGTGAAACAACAGTATAGTAGAAGAGAAAGGTAATTTCTTTAAAAAGTACACCCCACAGGAAGATAGTAGATAATACAATCAAAAGGATATAAAAATTGTAATTTCTGAACTGGAAAATACCTTAAGGATTACCATAGACCCCAACCAATTTCCCACTTGCTTTAGTAGTCTCTGCCTTATCACAGATTCCTGGGCCTCACCCTCATAGGGTTTATTTAATTCAGTATAAATGCACTGTGGTTTATGAAGTTCTGCAGGTGATTCTGACAAGTAGCCAAGTCTGGGAGATATAGTGCTAGATCTGGTTTTATAGATACAGAAAACAGCTGGTGGGAGGTCAAGGCTGAAAAGAGAACTCAGTTCCCTTCCTTGTCATAGAAAATCTTTGTTCCTCAGTAACAGTACTTTATTTCTGAACACCAATACAGCACGATTTCTAGTTCTATTGGAAAAAATTTTTTCTGAAGTCACTATCAACTCTAGAGAGTACCCCCTTTCCTGTTTCTAGAAGTCCAAGAGCAGAAAATAGTCCAATAATGTGGATAAAATGTTCTATTTCCCATGCCAATAGCTTATCACCAATTCCCAGTATTAATTTTCCAATTAATGGCAGTGAAGAGTTTGCTGATCACCAGAAGGAAAGGTTCCACCCAAGGCTGCCCAACAGCAGACTTTTTTAAGTTAAGGCAGCCACATTTTAGAATCTTATTACTTTTCAAAAATTTCTTTCTTGAACAGTCTCACTTCTTACCTTTAGCTATAGATAGTGAGGAAATGATGCCTGGATCTCAGGCAGCCATTTTCCAGTCACCTTCTGATGTCAGATAAGCACAAAGCACAAAACGGAAAGCAAAAAAGAGACATACTAGGGTTCTTAATGACAAAACTAGATACCAAATAATCAATCAATACTGAAACTGACTTGTATCTGAATTTGTGTAAGATTTAAAAGAGAGAAAATAATCTGTTTTTAATCCATCCAAATCAGCAAAATAAAACACATAATTCAAAAAGCTATAAAAACTCTTACACCATCAA
Source organism: Ctenodactylus gundi (assembly GCA_004027205.1). Lineage (NCBI taxonomy): Eukaryota > Metazoa > Chordata > Mammalia > Rodentia > Ctenodactylidae > Ctenodactylus > Ctenodactylus gundi. The sequence continues at coordinate 558,067 of PVKB01000456.1, forward strand.
AATTATAAAATATTCTTGAAATAAATTAAAATAACATAAATAAGTGAAAGATATGACATGAACGTGGATAAAAAAGAAATTTTTGAGTATGGCTGTATTCCCCAAACTGACCTACAGACAACACAATCCCAATATAAGTTTCAGCTGAATATTGTTTTGAATTAGAACTGTCCTCATAAACCACTATCCACAAATCTTTCAATATATAAGATGCTGTCTTTTTTAAAAAATTCTTTCTTTACATGAACCTACATATCTCCAAATCCAGAGTATCTTTCCCTCCCATCATACAGTCAGAACCTATTGCCATCATGAATTGAAGTTAAGAAAAACATAAGCCAAATTTAAAAGAAGAAGTTCATGCTCTTCACCATGGACTATTTACAGGCAACATTGGGTTCTGTATAAAACACTGGAACACAATGAGTATCAACTAAGAACAGCCAGGGTAGGGACACATGGCCATGTCCCAGGAGGATATGAATGGAGACTGGAAGAGATCTTCAGGGGATAGCACAACACTAGTAAATACTTGAAACGTTTCATAATAAAGAACTAAACTTGCTTGGGCATGACCCAAGAGCAATAAGACAGAAAAAAGAAAAAATTCCCCTTTATGTTGAACAGAAATGTATGAGGGTCCTCTGGATACACAAGTTCTCTATTCGTGGGTAGATCTTATGACTACTTGGGGTGGTTTATGAAGGGAACTGAAGAATCACCTACACAGCTGATCTAGAAAGCACCTTCACAAATCTAGAATTCCACGAATTCGACTTCCATCCTATTCTTCTTCACCCACTCAAAAGTTACCATGGTTCTTAGATAATAGTATGTAATATGTACTTTGTCCCATAACTAGCACAAGTACAGCATTTGCTAACAGCAGATCCATCTACAGATTATCAATATCTGTGGTAATAAGATAAAATTCATGTTACAACATGATGTCACATTTCTATTAAATCAAAAGATACAAGAGGTGTTGACTAAATCAGGTATCAAAAAAGAAAAAAAAGTAAAACTAAATAAAAACATAACCTGAAGCCAGTCACACAGCCTGTAATCCAAGCACTCAGGAGGCTGACACATGACGATCACAAGCTCAAGCCCAATCTTGGCAATTTAGTGACTTAGTAAGACCCTTTTCAAAATGAAAAAAATATAAAGAAAAGGGGTTTAGAATGTAGGTCAATGTCAAGGCTTTGAGTTCATCCCCCAGTACTGCAAAAATGAAAACAACAACAACACAGTATTTTTCATAGATACTGGAAGGAAAAAGAAAAAAGAGACTTTACAAGACTGTTATCACCATCTTGGCTTTTTCATAAGAAGACCTGCTGTAGTATATGGGGTTTTTTTTTATAAAACTGATTTACTTTTCTTTTCATAAATTATAAAGAACTTTTAAATACAGAAATATAAGTATTTTCTATCAATATTATTCATGCTAATGCAAACTCTATTTTGTAAAATAAAAGATAATAGAAACACCTACTGCCCAACGTGACTTTTAAATTTTTTTTTTTTTTAAGGCCTAATGAGTACAGTCTTAGTGGTAGTAACACATCCAAGTGTGGTTATTTCGAAATGTTTGCAAATGCTAGCAGGAGCTTTGAAATCACCATGAGGATCAGGGAATGGTAGGAACAGAAAACTGAGAAGAGTTAAGTTTGGAAACGCAAGCAGTGTGTGTACTTCCAATGGAAGTGCCAGGAGAACCAGAAGGATAGCACTGTGTTGTGGTTTGGATCTGGAGTGTCCCCCAAAAGCCTCGTGTCTGGATGTGGTGGGTTACCTATGGAGCTCTGTACTGTTGAGAAATGGGCCCTGGCTGGAAGGATCAAATGTCTGGGGCTTGACCTGGAAGGAGCAGATCAATGGGACAGGACCTGAAGGGGTATAGCTTGTTCCCTCTTCCCGCCTCACTTGGCTTCCTGTTCACCATGCCAGGAGGAGCTGCCTACAGCTCCACCTCCCCCTTGTGAACCCACCTTTGCTGGCAACCTATGAATGGACTGTGACCTTCTAAAACTGTGAGCTAAAATAAGTCTTCCCCTAAATTATGGATTTTGGGTATTGAGTCACAGCAACAAGAAAGTAACTAAGACACACTGTGACCGCTACTGCTCTAGGAGCCCTTTCTAGCCCACAAGAGTCTGTGTCTGGGCATGGCCTTCCTCATCCATGGGAACATGCCTGTAGCTCCCACAAATACGCACATGGGTCAAATGTCTACAAGAATTCTAAGAGAATGAGTTCTTTGTGTAGCCATTCTTCTCCAAATTCTGAAGAAGCATATTATACTGAGACAAAATGGAAAAAAAATAGTGTAAGAATTCTGTTACAGTCATTGATATTCCAATGCTTTGCTACTGACAGATGAGGTGATCATTTGTCTGGTACGCTTGGGTGAACCACTGTTAAAATGTGAGCCAGCCAAGTCCCTGTCTGTGCGTCTAGCAGGAACTGGCCTTCTGCCCAGCAGTGACAGGACTGGAAACCTACCTCCCAGGCTACCTGCAGAAGAATGCATTTTTCACTGCTCCATGACTTAGGAAGATAATAGAAACACAACAGACTCTCCTGGTTCTCAAAATTTAAAAGCTATCTTTCTGGTTTAGACCAAAGCAACACTGACAGGAAAACCTCATCTTATTTCTCCCGACCTCTTCCACTCCGCAAGTGTACACCATTAAAAGTCCTCTCTCTGGCCTCACAAGGAACTTTATTTTAGAACTGCCCAACTGTCTAAACAGTGAAGAGGCAAGCTTAAACCATGCTTCAAGGCTTCTCTGTGGCATCTAAGCCTTTACTGTTGCTGTATGATCTCTGGCTCCTCTGCATTTTTCCTACTGGCTTTGCTATGTTTTGCTCTCCTCCTAACTAGCCACCTGACACGTTCACAGCAGTTGCGTTCTTTTTACAAGACCTAGAAGTACACAGCTGGGTAATAACAAAGAGAAACCTTCCCTCAACATGTGACAAATGTGGTAATTACATTTTCTGTAACAAGTTTTATTTCAAAATCAGCATCAACAAAGCCTAAATACTTTTCATTGGCCCCATTCAAAAAGCAAAAGACCATTAATCTTACAATACTAAAAGAAGAAATCAAAGAAAAAACTGTCTACCATTACAAAGAAAAGCATTAACTTACATCTTTCCAAAGTCAACCTTGCAATGTCACACTGGTAATATGGCCCAGAGCAGTAATTGAAAAAATGTCCCAACAGAGTCATCTTTAAGAACTCAGGAATTGTGAGAACCTACACAGAACAGTGACTTGGGAAGAAACACCAAGTAAATGTATTAAGAAGAAAACAACCTAGTCACAGAAACATTATCAGAATGAAAACAGAAAACAGAGAAGCGCTGTCATTGTAAATCATGTGCATGACAAATCCCCTGAGCAGATAATGCATCCATCAGGCGGAGGAGTCCCAGTACTGAAAGGGACCCTCAAAAAACATTTTAATTTTTTGAAATAAAAAAATGAAAAAATAATGAACATATAACAATGCACCCAGCCTCGATTTTATTTGTCTAGCATTTTCTTTTCTCTTTTGAAAGAATCCATGAAGGCAAAATGCTAGTGCTAGGGACAGTCACATGTGGCTTTATCCTGAGAGACAGATGGGAAAACCCACAGGGCACTCAAGAGATGTACAGCAATAACACAAGTGCTTTCCTGCAGTGAAAGCTAAACAGTGAACTCTGCATATTACAGCCGGTATAAATTAAAGAAAAGAATTAATTTCTGCTTTCAGTTTTTCAAAGAAAGCTTGGTGCAGATGACAGATTCCTAAGTGCTCTCTGAAAGAATAAGCGTCTGGTACCTAAAGAAAGAACAAGTAAGTTAACAGGTTCTTAAAGACATCCTTCTAGGGAGTGAGCAATGTAGGATACAAAAGAATAGTGGCTCACGGAGCTCCCATAAGTGCTGTCATTTTAGCACGTTGCTTTGTTCTTTTTATCCTGGTCATATATAATTCATTTAAATAAAATTATCAATTTTTTATTTTACTACCTGTATGCTTCATTGTCTTATCTTTTCCACCACAAATCATATCCTACAATTTCAAATAAAGCACCTGGAATTGAGTAAGGCGTGTGGTAACACCCTTCATGGAATCCTGGACAAAACCAAGAGAAACATGGATAAAAAGATAAAATGTGGAGAGAGGTCACCTTATCTGAAGAATCGAAGTCAGTTTTGAAAACTCTTATTACCTTGCTTGCCAAAAGACTATGGAGATACAAGGTAAGATACAGGGCTTTGCAATGTCCAACATTTTAACTAATCACTATCAGAAAAGTAGACTGGTGAGCAGTGTGCAAAGCTCCGCCCCGAAGCAGGTGCAAGGCTCCACCCCAGGTGCTCTACACACTGGCTCAGCTTGCCACACTAACAAGCCCATGAGATACAGGGTGCTCCATTTAGGAAAATGGAGGCTCAAAAAAGGAATTTGCAAGCTGCAGAACAGAAGCCCCTATCAGTCTCCACCGTCTACTTTCTTTACATTTGATGACAGATTCACTTCACTTTCAGGGGTTCCTGAAGCTAAACAGTAACTGTATGAAAATAGGATGAAAAAAAAGTTTTTATAAGGAGAGCTGCAGTAAGGCTAATATGCTAATGTAATGAGATTAGATTTAGCCCTGAGAAATATTAAATCTTGCTCTCAGGTCTAAAACACTAAAATTCAGTACAGAATCATAAAGATCTGGCCCAAAGGCAACATTCATAACAAGGCTTAGGGGTGGACTCAATAAATAAACTCAATGTAAGCCCAAAGGTTAAATGCACAAACTGTATATAATTAAACTACAAACTCAACACAAATCCAGTAATTATTTATACACTTACATGCTCGAGGACTGTATTCATAGAAGTATTATTTCTTGGGGCTGGAGGAATGGCACAGTGGTTAAAGCACTTATCAGTGGTTAATTTTTTTAAAAAAATATTATTCCCAGACTTAAAACTCTTGGGGTAACCATATTTTAAGGATTTTGGTGATACATGGTATCTCTACAGGAGCATAACCAAACAAAATAAACAAGTAAAGTCTTTAGTTAAAGATGGGTTTATTCTGAAAGAGGCAGAATGCGTCCAGGAGCAAAGAGGATTGTGACATACCCATATGCCTTCAAACACATGCACACCGCCCTCACTGCATGCTCTTTCCTTTCTGTTTGGATTCTACCTTTCTCTGGGCCACCAGAGAAAGACTTTTCAAGTCTTTTCAAGTACTTTTCGTCCCATTTGAATGATATCTTCTCTTTCTACTCTACCTGCCAGAAGCATAAATGCAATGGGCAGCAAGGAACTGTGCCGACACACAAACCCAGAAAAGACAATCATTTCTCCAAACTGCCTATTTTTAACCTTCACCATTGCATCACTGTGCCACGTAACACACCTTCTTGGCAAGATACTCATTACCATCTGACCTCCACCTGCCTCTCTCTCTTCCATGGCTCTTAGTAGTTCTTGCTTCTGATCCTACAGAAATCAACTCATGCTCATGCTCTGCATGGATCACTAATGTCATATCTCCACAGTCTCTCCATCTGCAGTGCATTTAGCTGTGACCAGTTCACCACAATCCTGTACATCTGGCTACTATGAGAGCCAATGGCTTCCCTGAAAGCTAGAAACTCAAGACACATTCATTACATCACAGGGTTTAGCTGTTCTATGTGAGTCTGAACCTCTGCTTTGAATGACTAATACCCCAAAAGATAAAGGCATATATGAAATGAGATTAAATGAGGATTTTTAAAAATCACTGTCATTTCCTAGAAGTGAAAGGAAGTAAATATGGCAAATCACTTCAATGACCATGATGCCTATTCTGGGAAAAAGCAACACAAACTTAAAAAGAACGTTTGTATTTTGAAAGGAGTTTCACTTAACTCCTCCATCCACTATCTTTCTGCTGTTAACATCATTCATAAATATACATGCACACACAGCCACATGTAGTTTAATATTTTGTTAAAAAAAGTGATATTACACATTCTTATCTAAATCTTTTCTTACATAAAATCCATCAATAAATGATGATGCCTAATTAATAAAGTTCCAATTTGTGGTGGTTTGGATCTGGAGTGTCCCCCAAAAGCCTCATGTTCCTATGGATACTGTGTAGTGTTGGGAAGTGGGGCCTGGCTGGAAGGGGCTGGTGCTTGGGTTTTGACCTGGAAGGACACGTGCTGGTTCTACCCTTCCCTCTCAGTCTCTCTCTGTACCACCAAGTTGTGAGGATCTCTGCCGCTGGAGCTCTGGCTCTGCCACACTCCAGCCCTGCCTTGTGCTTCCATCATTTTCCAGACACCAACCTGTAAGTGGACTGTGACCTACTGAAACTGTTAGCTAAAATAAATCTTTCCTCCCAAAGTTGTCAGGTATTGAGTCATAGAGACAAAAAAGTAACTAAGACACAGTTCATTTGTAAGGAATGTACTACATCATGGCACATACACATCACAACTTACTGAACAATTTCAATGACAGACACCTCCTTTTTTGCCACCACAAAAAAAAAAAATGTACTTATAAAAATTCTCTAGTACTTATCGAGACACACTGGTGTTTCTATTTTTAAAACAGGATGGATGCCAGACTGGAATTGCTGGTATACTCTTCAATTTTAGTGCATCCTGCTCGAATGACTTCTAAAAGAGCCATATCATTCGTGTGTCCATCAATGCTGAACATCTCAAAGGCACAGTTTTAATCCAGGATCACAGATAAAATGTATAAATGCTCTGGCAAGATGTGAAATAACAAAAGGAGTGGCCTTCCTGGGCCTTGCAGGGAGAGGGATAGGAACCGGCTGTTCATTGTACCCACACCATGCCGTACCATTCTTCATGCTTCACCATGAACATACATCACACAGTACACAAGTATAAAACCCTCCTTAAAACTGCAGAAGTTTCCTAAAAAGAACTGGCCATGCAGCACTTATAGCATTGGCCTTATACTAATAAATGATGTGAAGTCAAAATACATGTAAGTTAGGTTCAACCTAATAATCATACTCTGTGTACATATATCACAACAGATTCTAAGGTTAAACAAACTAAGGCTCCTTCCCTCAAAGAATTCAAAGTCCAGGAAAGAAAGGCACCTGCATGCCAGCTGTTCACAATGCAGGTAGCTGCTCATTGGCAGGTGACTATTTGCTATGTAGGTGAGGCATTAGACAATCAGGACTTTGGCTGAAACTAGAAACTGGAATCTTAGGTGGGGGGCATGGGTAACCTTTTTCTTCTGCCTTTAAAAAATATTTCTGAATTTGACGAGGATTTTAAAATGGGCATCAGTATCATTTCCATAAGGGCCAAAAGAAGTTCACAGATACCAACCCAAATGAACTGATTTGGCTTCAATGTTGAAGCATCAATCACAATTCTGCATATTTGATCTCTAATGAAGCTAGTGGACAGAAATGTTTTTAAAGGAAACCTGGATTTTAGAAGATCAGAATACTTCGGGTTTGACATATATGAAAGCAGCCACAAGAAACAATGGAGGTATCAGAAAGCACAGAAAAGAAAAAGTGATATTGCTACCTTTTATCATTTCCTCTAGCCCTACTTGGGTGAATTACAAAGAAACAGTTCACAAAGTACTACTGTTTTCAGAGCCTAAGTTAAAGCTATCATCCCCAGTGTGGTGCTATCAGGAAATGGTGAAACCATAAAGAGATATGGCCTAGTGGGAGAGGTCTTCCCATTGAAGGAGACATGACCTTAAAGAGGACAGTGGGACCCCAGCAGCTTCCTCTTCCTCTTCCTCTTCATCTCCTGGTAATGAGGTGAACAGTTTTGCTAAACCACACACTTCTGCCAGTCATGTGCCACCTCACCACAAACCTAAAGGCAACAGAGCCAATAAGTTACAGACTGCATCTCTGAAACTGTGAGCCAAAATCAACTCTCCTTACAAGTTGATTATCTCAGCTTATTTGTTACAGTAACAACAGGAAGATAACTCACACACAAACTATCGTAGAACACATGAAAAATCTTGAATAAGAGACAATGTACCACTTACATATTCTGATTATAATAAAGCTGTATTCAAAGGCAATGACTACAAATTTAACTCCCCTTTGATTTTAGTAACCTAAAACAAACACAAAAGGCTTTTTATTGATCTCTTTAGTCACTAGGCTCTTAGCATTTCCAGCTTAAACATTTTTTCCACGTTTCTTTTGCACAATATTTAAGGGCCTGGTGGGAAAGACACCAGGGGGATAAATTCCAATCCTAAAATACTCCTATGTATTCATCAAATAATAAGCACAGAATTGTTACTGTACAGTAAGTAGAGAAAACAGACTCAACATCTATTTGAATTCTAAGACTAAATTACTCTGAATATAGTTACCAAGCCAAGTATGAGGAAACATTCCAAATAAGAAAAAAGTTCTCTTTGTACCATGCACACCATAATTTATATGCCAAAAATATATAAAAGTAGCCCAATGTTGAAGGCACTGGAAATTAAAGCTTCTTTCACTTAAAAACTACTTCTGAAGCACCTTCCCATGTTTGCCAAAAGAGTTCACATTACAAAGGCAAAACTTTCAATTAAAATCTTAAATGATTAGCAAATAAAGAATGCAGAGTTATTCCACTTCAGAAACTACAAAACTGAGATGAAAACCAAAAGCAACATGGCCAGGTACTTGCTACACCTGCTTATTTCCTGGATACAGGAAACATTCAGTTGTAACAAAACTGTGGGCCAAAGCCAAGTATTATTTTTCATCGCTAGCATTAAAAGCAAATTTAAAAAAATATTTTGTATAAACTATCCTGACTTTCAGGAAGATCAAGATCACACTGAGCAAAGCAAAACCTCACAAAATATCTGTGCACAGAGAACCCTGTCTTTATGTCATTGTAAAACAGAGGAAAATGAAAACTTAACTTAAGTCTGTCCACTGAAAACTGATGCCAATTTTCTTATGCACAACAAGCAGAGGTGAAATCTCAGAGTGTGGAGAGTTTATAGTGTATAGGTCTTGGCAGGCCAAGGTTATAACCAAAAGTCACCACACTACAATCACTTGAGAGAAGTGGATTGAGCAAGACCTCAGGGACAAGCTCCTCAGAGAGAGAGAGAGACAGAGAGAGAGAGAGAGAGACAGAGAGAGAGAGAGAGACAGTTATTTGTTGCTGTGAAAGAATACTCAAAATCCACAACTTGAGGAAGGAAAGATTTATTTAGCTCAGTTTCAGAAGGTTTTATATAGTCCATTCATAGGCAGCTGGCAACAGTGGAAGCACATGCAGAGGAAGGAAAGCTGTTTTCAGCATTGCAGACAAAAGCCAAATGAAGCAGGAACAAAGTGAAGAGAGGACTGAGCTATTATCTGGAGACTCAGGCAAGACCACAGCCTCCCAAGGAAGAAGCTGTAACAAACCTTTCTCTTCCTTTCTTTACGCAGTTAAAGTGGCCAGTTGGGCCCCCCACCCCATGCCACTTCCTCACTTTCTTGCCCACCAGTCAACAACACATTACTAAAAGCTTTGCCCTAGGCACCCCCTCCCCCAAATCTCAAAAAATTGACACAATCCAAAAAGAAAAGATTTATTTAAGCTCACAGTTTCAGACGGTCTCATTTCTTGTATAGGCGGCTGGTGACGATGGAAACACATAGCAGAGCTGAAGTCAGAGCTGGAACTAAGCTCTTTACTACATCACAGATAGAAGCCAAGTGCAGGAGGAAGGGTAGAGCTAGAACGTACCCTCCAGGCCAAACCCCAAGCACACAACCCTTCCAGCCAGGCCCTACCTCCCAACAGTACACTGAGTCCTCAGATACTTGAGGCTTCTGGGGAACACCCCAGACCCAAACCACAATAAATGCAAAGTAATTTTAAAATTAACATGAAAATGATAAGTAAACTATTAGCAGACAGAGGTAGGAATGAACCCAAAACCCTACACCAGCAATCCTCACAGTGTGTGACTCCAAAACCATCAGCAAGAGTCCCTGAGGAACTTGGATCCCACCTGCAACCTTCAAATTAAGGACCAGTACCACCAGACATGCAACCCCAGAATCTTCTTTCGTTTTCTAAAGATATGCCTAGAAACTTTTGATAAACAGCCAAGCCAAAATCACTGTGATGCCCCCACCAACAACCGGCCAGAGAAAAGCAGCCTGGTTCTTTATTTAAAAGACATAGGAGAGATGTAGCAATGGGCCTCATTTATGTGCTCACATTCACTGTTCAACAATCAGTCATAAAGCATGAGGATAATTCGCAAAGAGTTTCAACAGAGTTTTGAAACCAATGAGTGAATCCCACAGTGACTAACTTGGGCAAAACATGCATTTGGACATGCATGTTGGCCTCTGTATTTATTAAGGAGAGTTTCACTACTGTGTCATCACTATTCACAGAGCTAACCCAAAGTTTAAACACTTAGAAACTAGAGTAGGAATTTTTACTAAATCATTACAATGAAATTTATCCTCCATATTCCAAGAAAATGAAGCAGAGACAGAAAAATAAATGAAGAAAAAGAGAAAAACTGATGAGAGAAAATAATGTTGAGAGTAAGCAAAAGAGGAAACAAGAATTAAGCTACAAAGCAGACACACTGAAGGGCCTCCATAGGGAGGAAGCTAGGAGAACTGGAGTTGCAGAAGACCAACAAGTTCTTCATCACAGTGCATTCCCCTTGAGCCAGTCTTCAGATTACTATCAGGGCCTATTAGTTCTTACTGAAAAACTAATTAGCTACTTACTCAGTTCGTTACCTTTAAAACCTCAGAAAGGGATGACCAAAAAAGGTAAGATGTTCCAAGACTCTGGCATCCGGGCTACAAGCACCTCCCCTCTTCCCACCTGCTTCAGCCCTAGGGACTGCCTACTTGCCTGTTGTTCAGAAGGAACAAAAAGGCAGCCCACACAGCCAGATCCAACCTGTACACCTGATTCATACAGCCTACAGTACATTTTTCAAATTGTTGAATAACTGTCAACAAAATTGTTGTTCTAAGTATTCAACACTTCGTATAAAAAATGATTTCCAGAAAGACAAAAAAAAAAAAAAAATCAGAGAGCCAAAGAGTAACAACACGTCCATATTCCCACCTAATGGTGTAGGCAGAGCAGGTGGAACTGTCCTTTGCAAAGAAGACAGGAGCTCTTCGGCAACTCACAGGCCTGTAGCCAGACCTCCCCTTCCAACAACTTGTCTATTGGGCTCTGCCACAAGTATTAGATTTTGTGGGTCCAGATGGAGCTGATCCATCCAATAAGCAAGCACAGCGCCACCTTCACTTCCTTAAGTGCAATGACTGCTTCTGACCACCCACTCTGTCACACCCTACAATACTGGCCTCCCCCAGAGCTGTTGCCTTTTCTAATCTTCAACTCTGACATCCTAGCTCCAGCCAAGACCTCTCATACAGCCTTATTCTTACGATGTCTGCTGTTAGATCTTCTTTCTGACCACTGGATGAACTCCCTGCTCTCTATACAGCCCCACCAGCTTCCCAACTACCTTTTCATCAGAATCCTCCATGTGCTCATACCCTCTAATTTTGTTACCCCCTTTTCTGCAGTGGTAGCAGTACCTAAAATCTACCTTTCTATATCCTAAGGCTGGACAGTTGAGGAGAGAAAAGGTAACTGTGAAGGCTGTTACCACCAAAAATTTATATAAATCCAGCAATGTCCATTAGCTCCCTGTCCTATTCCTTCTCATCTCTCTCACTACCCAAGAAGTTGCCCACACTTTATCCCCTCACCCCACTTGCCTCTAACAAATGACTTCCATAACTTGAGAAAACCAAAACCACCAGACTTGATCATCTATCCACATTCACCTCTTCCCTTCTCTCAATTTCTGGGGATGGTATGCAGTCATTTCCACTGAAAATCCACCAGTTACAGGACTCCCAAACCCCCAGACTCTCCACCAAGTCAATCACCAAATCAAATCAAATCAAGTCAATCACCAAATTTCCCCATTTGCCATCTAAGTGGGGGAATTATCCATCTCCACTCTTATTCGCCTCAAATACATTCATCAGCTGCCATCAGGCTGAGCTCTATAAATTTGTCTGACAAGACATTTCAACCACAGAATAAGACAAACTCTTTAACCTGCTGCAATCTAGGCTGCCCATGACGGAGCACCTGCTCTTACCTAACATGCCTCCAACAACATTTGCTCAGTCATGCTGTCTACCTTTGCATAAGCTGCCCGGGACTTCCAGGAAGATTCTGCTGTGAGCTCCACAAGCCACGCTTCATCACAACCTGATCTGCTCAGGTACATGATTCCACTGTAAATTCAGACACATCCCGCTGTGTTCCCAGTGCCTGTTACCAAGACAAACTGTGGGCCTCAATGCATTTCACTATAGAAAGAACTCAAAGTTGCCACCTGACTGACTCTACCGAATTAGTACACCGCATGAGAAAGTATTGGCATTAGAATCTAGCACTTCTAGACATAATTCCATCCCTGCCTTTCCTGAGTGTCCTCAGGCAACCACTCAGTTTCGTATCTGTAAAAGCTCCCAGATAAGGCTGATGTGAAGACCAAAGACTGACCAGAGTCCGCTTCAGTGCCTATACCTGCCTCTGGAGTACCACAGGCAATTAGTAAAGTGCTACAATTGGTATTTTACAAACTGTAACTGAGGTTTTACTCAACTCTTCCTAGAGTAAGGGCACATCATGCAGTGTGTGGGTGGTGCAAGCCTCCAGCTTCAGAAACACTTCCTGCCTTCTGGCCATTTTACTGCTCATTAACACCTCCACTAATAAGCAAGAAGGACAGAAAACCTCCTCCTGTCAACATGACTAATGATGTGCTGTCTTTCCAGGCTACTGTTGAAGCTCTGCCAGCAGGATGTGCTGACTCAGCCCACTCTACCTCCCTCTCAGGTGGACAGCAAATGATTGTTAACATGCCTGGCTGGGGCAGGCGCTGTGTCTGCCCAAACCAATCCTTCAAGACACAGACAACCTGCCCAGGAGAAACAAAGGTGCCACTGGCCCCTGAGAGTTATTAACTACACCCAGACACTGAAAGGGAGTGGGAAGACACACGAGACTATGCATATAGCTCAGAATTTATGTACCTGAAGTATAAACTAGTCCACAAGAAAATAAAATAGATATTTTCCAGTGCAAAAGACTTTTAACATTTCCTGTGATTAAGGCACCATATTTTCCAATGCCTGGGGCATAGGCACATAAAGTTAGCTCCTGAAAACAAACTGGCAGGAAGCAAACATATGCTTACAATGGGTAGGATATACAGACCTTTACACAGGTGTGACTTCTGACCTGGAAAAGGGTAGTTACAGCAAAGCAGGCAGCGCAGACCAAGGCACAGAGACGCAGGAAAAAGCTAAGCCACAGGAACTTTACACATTAGAAAATATGTGTACCGGTACTTTAACTGTCGTAATACCCTATTTACTTAGGTTTTTGTTCATTCACAAAATTTCTACATCATATAGTGAAAATAAAACTCAGGAAACATCCATAAATTAAAAAGAGAGAGACTACTTTGAAATCATTCCTCCCGAAGATTTTTTTTTCTTGAACAGTCTCAGGGTTTTTGGCAGAAGACAAAGGTTAAATGAGAACCAAAGCAACTACTGACTCCTCTCTGATGGGGAAAAAAAAAGTGTCTTCAAGAACCAAGATGGCCTACCTACTTTCCTTCCACCTTCGCTCCCTCAAACAACACTGCGGAATGTCTATCCCACATCATTCCCAAACACACTGTTCCTATTTCATACTTACTTGCCTCTCACTATACAGGGGGGAAGCAGCCAGGCAATCTCACTCTCCTCCACCTCTCTTGTGGCTAGGACAGCTTGTCACTCTACCTGTGCCTTTCTGTTCTGCTTGAGATGTCACCATGTGACCAGCCGCAGTAGGAGAGAGAGGCCCACACAAGTCACAGAGAAGACACTGCAGTGCTCAACACTGGGAGCCACTGTACCAACACTAATACCACATACCTTCATGCTTCTTGATGTGTGAGGTCATCAAGTCCATCCTTAAACGGAAGCATTGTAAGGCAGAGATCTTTGTTTTTTGCAACCTAGAGTATTCTAAATACATTCCTCTAGCTCTACAGGGTTAAATTCTCTGTTAAGGAGAAACTACCAGTTAACCAAAACCACCTGATATTTCTCTTGGAAAAGGTTTACCTTAGAACTAAACCTAAAAATTGAAACAAAACATTGTAGAATACATAACTTTTTAAAAGACCATATTAAGTATACACCACAAGTAAATATTCTCTGTTATATTTGCCTCACAAAAATATCCTTAGACAGACCTTCTTTTCAAACATAAGCTACTAGAAAGCATGGCATAAGGCTGAAGAGTAGGAATCTGACCGGCTTTGTTCCCGCCCCTATGCAATTTCATTGAAACTTCAGTTACCAGAAACATGAGGCTCATGTAACACTTGGTCCTCCATTCTCTTGCCATTTTAGAATAAGGTTATAGAAAATCAAGGCACAGAAATAAGTACAACATGTTATGAGATAAGGTGAGTGTATTATAAAAGGTTTATTTTCTATTAATTTTATTAGCATCCATTTATAGCAGAAATACTTCTGGAAGAAACACTTCCAGAAGGTACATTATAACACTGAACTTTATGGTCAATACTAAAAATTACCTCATAAACTAAGCTCTACATATCATGCTTTAAGAAGAGCAGCAAATAGGATAATACCAGGATAATTGTGAGCATAATTTTAATGGGGCCCTAGTAGGATAAAGTCAATGCTCACGATAAGAGTCTTATCATTTTCCCAAGTACTTGTGCTTTTACTTTATGAATGTGTAAGGGTTCAACTTAAGTTACTTTCTGAAAATAAGAAATCTGGCACCAAAAAAATAGGTGCAACTAATCTTTGAAAGTTTATGCTTAAACAACTGTATTAATGTTGGGTGATCTGATTCTTAAAATAATCTTTCAGTTCAGTGTTCTTTTTCTTAATGATACAAAAATAACCCAGGCCTCAAGAGTGTTTCTCTGCTGCTCTTTACAGAACAGAGGCTCATCAGATGGCTTTGATGTGGACAAAATTGTCTCCCATGTTTGATCTCGAGACAGAAAGATCCAGTGTGCAACATTACTTCAATCCCAGCCTGCTGCTTAGTTGCTCAATCAAGCTATTTAATGTCTCTGGGTACCAGTGTACTCAATAAGACAAAACTATTCATGTAAAGTGCTGATACCTTTATTGTGAGAATTAAATGTATCAATCACAAGAAGAGTTTAGAAAAGACTGAGGCACCCTATTTAAAAAATGCTAGATTGTTTTTGGATTTCCAATATTTAATGATGGATTCTCAATAAGGCTTTCTCTCCTAAATTCTAGGTATCATTAAAACTTTCACCATATGTTATGGTTTAGATCTAGAATGTTCCCCCAAAACCTTGTGTACTTAGATGTTTTAAATAGCTATGTAACCATGTGCTGTTGGGTGGTGCGGACTGGTCAGAAGGGGCAGGACATACAAAAAGGTGGCTCCACCCCTTCTCTCTCTGGCTGTACCTCTGTCATGTAATTTCCACCAGTGACAGCCACCTACGAATGGACTGTGTGAGACTTTTTGACACTATGAGGCAAAATACATCTTTCCTCCCTTAAGTTGTGTATGTCAAGTGTTCTGTCCCAGGAACAAATAAATAACTCAGGTAACAACTGGTATCAAGAATGGGGTCACTGTTGAGATTTTACCTGATGATATGGTTTAAAAACCTTTCAAACTGGTTTGCGGGAGGAGTTTTACAAAGTTTAACGGTGATGACTAGAAAAGCATTAAGATGCTATGAGACAAACGTGATGGGAGATTCCAGCCAGAGTTCAGAGGACCAGGATGTTGACAGAAGTGTGGATAGTAACGGTCAGGCTCAAGAAGTGTCAGACGGGAAGAAGGACTTTATTAACAATTGGTTTAGAAACCATGTGGGCTACACTCTTGGCAAAAAGAATTTCGGCATTTTGCCTTTGTCTACAGACTTTGACTAAAACTGAGATTAAGGACAGTGGACTACTTAATCAGGTGGGGTAAATTTCAAAACAATCCAATCTTCAGACTGTTATATGAGTACTGTCTGTAATTTTTAGCCAGCTCCACACTGAAAAGCAGAGAAAAAAAGACAGAAGAGCATATGGTTATTAAAGAGATCAGCAATTTTTTAAAAGCCAAGTACTTACAATCAGAACTATGAAAAAGATGCCTTTAGAACATCTCAAAAATCAGCAAGACTCCACCATTTACTAATTCAAGGGTGAAAAGGCAAAAGACCTTGCTCTGAGAATAGTATCCCGGGGAATCCTGTAGGGCCAAAGAAAAAAAGTTTGCTGGACTTCAGCCATCTGAAAACTCGGAGGCCATGGCAGGGATTGTCCAAGGGGGTCAAACTACTACGCAAGCCAGTGGCAGACCTGGGTGACAACCATGCTGTGCTAACTTTATAGACATACAGTGTGCAAAAGCTGGGTTATAGAGGCTGCCACCCAGATTTCAGAAGAAGGTCTTGCAGGTTAGAAAATATGCCCCTGGAAGAACAATGTATAAAATTGTAAAGAAAATGCCTAAGGTGCAATGGAGACCCTGAAAATTTAGAGACTGTCCAATATTTGAATTATCCCCCGAGAAAGGCTACAGATTTTGAACAGAGAGAGCTCAAAAGAGAAGCTACAGGTGGAGGCAATGCTGTAGGAGCAGAGCCAACCAAGCCCCTTGGAGCCCACATCTCACCATAGCTTGCACAGGGTGCTAAACACAGAGCTACAAAATTTAACGCAACCACAGGATTTGCTTATTGTCCTGCTGAGTTTCATTCCTGCTTTGGTTCAACTGCTTTCTATCCTCCATTCTTCTCTCTTGGAACAGGAATGTTTACCTTGTGCCAATGTGTGCCATTGTGTGTGAGAATGTTTAAACTTCCTTTGATTTTCACAGAGGCTCACAGCTAAAAGTTTGTCTTGAGTCTCAAAGAAACATCAGTATTTGACTTTCTAGCAGTGCTGAAACTGTTAAAACTTTGGCAACTCTTAGAAAAGGACTACATATATTTTACCTAAGGAGGTGGACATGAGTCTTTTGGGAGCCAGGGGCAGAATGTTATCACTGGGATTTAAAATATCCTCCAAAAGCCTCGGGATGTTTGAAATAACTATGGAAGCATGTGCTGGTAGAAGGTACTGCCTGGAATAAGAGATGGATTATTGGGACAGGATCTGAAAGGGTAGTACTGCTCTTCCTTCTTCACCTGGCTTTCTGCCTGCCATGCTGTACACAGCTCTCCAGCTGCACATCTGCCAAGTGTTTCCACCACTGCCAGCTGCCCATGAATGGACTGTTTGAGATTTCCTGAAAACTATACGCTAAAATCAATCTTTCCTTCTTTAAGTTGTGGCTGTTGAGTATTCAGTCTCACCAAGTAACTAAGACACCACGACCTAAGTACGTATCAGTTCCTATAATGCTACATTCCCTTTCAAATAGTCCTTAAATTGGTAAATGATTCTGCCATCCCCTCGCTGTTTTAAGTGAAAATCTACATGATACAGGTACTGTCCATCTTACTGGCAAGATGGTTCCACTACTCATTGCTACTACACAAGGACAAATTAACAGGTCTTCCTTGGAACCATCAATAAAATGCTCTTTCCTGGCCTCTCTGCTTCTTTTACTCCTATTCTCAATTTAATCTCTAATCATCAAGCAGAGTAGACTCTCTAAAATAATGTGGCACATTCCACAGGAGACAAACCATACACATTAAAAATATAAAATATAAAAACTGCATTTACTCAAGATTAATTTGTCATGGTATCTGAAGCAAAACTAGTGCTATGAGAAAAATTATGTGAGAACTAAATTCAGTGTACAGGCCATCCCAAAAGTCCTAAGAAAAAGTAACACCCTGTATGGATTGATGATGTGCTATACTTCAAATGATGAAAAAAATACTACCCTCCTTGGATGCAACTTGAGACCATCATGCTTAATGAGTGAGTCAGACGCAGAAGGTGATATATCAAATGGTTTCCCTGATATGAGAAACACAGATCAAAATTATTTCATAGAACTTATTGTGGGAAATAATGAGAACTGGACAGGAAGGGTAGGGATTGGAAGGGTTGAAAAGGGAAAAAGGAGGGATTTGTAATTTTGTCATGATATGTATATGCACAACATAAACTTTATGTATTACACCTATACATATCATTAAAATGGAAAGAAAATTCTGCTCTCCTAGAGTCTCCAGGCCTCACCAATCTCTTCATCTGGATTTCCCACACAAACAACCCTTTTTCTGCCCTAAAATTGGCCAAGCACATCCCCAAGCCTTTGTTGGAACCTGTGCCCAATTCACATGGTTGCAAGATGTCACCTCCTTACAGAGGCCTTCTCAGACTTAAGTAGAGACCTTCATGGGCATCCAGTACTGTTGCATTTTCATCACAGTTATATCACTATCTGAAATTTGTACTTGATTTCTGTTTACTGGATATCTATCTCCCTTTCCTAGATGAAAGCTCCCTAAGGACAGAGATTCTACCTGCCTTGATACAGAGAATATGTGGAGCAGATGAGGGAAGGAGCAGGGAAAACTTGTCAGGACCTAGCAAAGACCTTCCTCTTTCCTATTCCTCTGAAGCCTGACACCAATATCCTGTCAGAGAAGTCAAGCTAGTCAGCAGCAAAGTAGACAGCTACAGCCTTAGATCCTAACACAAGTCTTTCAAAGTCATCTCAATCTCACAGCAATCCACTGACATACTTAATGGTCAGTCCCCAAACACTGTTGCCCAAAATACAGTCTCACAGGTATCAAATCAAACCAAATGGGAGTTTCAAACAACCATCTCTGAATCGCTTCTGATTGCTGCTGAATTGAGCTCTTTTAGGAAGGACA
Organism: Ctenodactylus gundi; assembly: GCA_004027205.1. Lineage (NCBI taxonomy): Eukaryota > Metazoa > Chordata > Mammalia > Rodentia > Ctenodactylidae > Ctenodactylus > Ctenodactylus gundi. The sequence continues at coordinate 577,034 of PVKB01000456.1, forward strand.
CAAAAAAATTTTTTCAGCCAAATTATTCATTTTACCTCACTTTTAAAATCTGAGAAACACAACTAACAAAGGAGGGGAAAATTCAGTGTTTAAAAATAGTTGGCGAATTCATGATGTGAATATGTAGGTGTGTATGTGCATGCATGTACATGTCTGTTTGTTAACCAAAGAAAATCTGCTGATCTTTTTTCCTTAGTTGGTTCTGGGAACCAACAACTGACCATGGGACTGGGAGAAGTGAGGGGGTGGGGGGGGTAACTATCTGTAACAGCTCTGCCTTATTATCAAATCCTTGATTATAATGATTAAGCCTAGAATGTGGTTCCACTCAATCTCACTAAGTAACCTCACAGAGCATATGCACAACTATGGTACCACTCTCCTAAGGTTCTCACCAGGGCATCAAGTCATAAAAATAGCATCTGACAAGTTCAAAACTCAAAGGGACCTTGGACATCACTCATAACTTTCCTTCATCACTCTGATAAGGAAACTAAGTAAGGACAAGCTCCTACAGCTGAACTACAACCTGTATAGTTTTCACTCCATCACGTTGTAGCCATACACACAAGAACCACAGGGAGCCCAATGCTTCATGGCATAATCTTCGCTCTCACACGTACAGATACGGTCCAAATGCATTTGTAAATCCACTCTTCAAATGAGCAAAATTTCCCCCAATAATGCAATTCAAACTTGTATTCATTATCTACTCCGCTCCAACCATATTGCAGCACCATTATAATTGCAGCAAGATCACAAAGAGGTATGTAGCTTTAAGGAACTCACTTTGATGGGGGACCAAGATAATTACAGTCACAAATAATGGGTCTCTAGAGACCATATAGGAAAGACAAGCAGGCTTCCTGGAGAAATATTTTCTTCTGAGCTCTGTCTAAGGGATGAGTAGCAATGACCCAGATGAAGGAAACCTATACCACCACAGATGTAATCAGAAAGAGAGAGAGAAAGAGAAAGAAAGAAAGAAAGAAAGAAAGAAAGAAAGAAAGAAGAGGAGAGGAGGGAGGGAGAGGTAGAGAGAGGGAGCAAGCTAGCTTGTAGGTTTGAAACAATACTGGTAATTAAGGACAGCTAACTGTTGCTGAAATACAAGGTTCAAGCTAGAAAGGAGCAGGAAAGAATAGGCAGAGAACAAGAATGTTGCCAGACTGTATCTTGCAGATACAGGAAAGTCATGGGTACATTTGTGTCTTAGAAAAAAATCACTTTGAAAGCCAGGCATGGTGGAACATGTCTGTAATCCCAGTACTCTGAAAGGCAAGGCAAGAGGATTACAAGCTCAAGCCCAGCCTAGGCTGCTTAGTAAACTGACAATGTCCCGCTTCAAAAAAAAAAAAAAAAAAAAGGTGGTGGTGGGGAGGGCAGGAGCTTGGGATGTAGTTAAGTGCAAAGGTCGAAGGAAGGAAGGAAGGAAGAAAGGAAGGAAGGGACGGAGGGAGGGGAAAGAAAAAGAGAAACAGAAAGAAACAAACAAACAAACCAACCAAGGTAGGTAGGTCACCTACGTATTGTAAAAGAATTTGAAAGAGGTAAAAACGAGTTTGGACCTCAATCACAAAACAGTTGATACTGATAACACAATGATCAAACTACATTGTGTACTTTCTAACTGCCAAATACTGTTCTAACAACTATATACATATTAGACCTTAATCTTCACATAACTCCATCAGGTAGGAACTCGTTACCTTCTTTTTTACAGACATACAAACTGAAGCACAGTGAAGGTCTAGGTAATTAGCCAAAGTGTTACAACTAATAGTACAATCTCCTAGCCATTGTGAATACTTTCCTTCAAGTAAGAGACTTGGGCCCTAAGGAAGACTTCAATTCAGTAGGAAGGACAAAGGAAGGGGAGTCGCCTACACACACACCAACTTAAGTTTTGGGTCCCCCCAGCATCCCACATACCACTGCCCTCTTACTCCAAAATCAGAACTAAGTCAATCAAGAGGGAAGGTCAAAGCTCTACAACCTAGCACTGTGTCACCTTGCAAAGACACTTCTGCTACCAGTCCCTCTGAGCCCAGATGCAGTGAAAGCCAGCATCCATATTCCCTGAACCTTAAATACAATGAGCCTCCTCCAGGGTCCCACAGAAATCCCTGCTTTGCACACTCATGTGACACTTAGCTATATTAGGAATTTCAGAATGCTAAATTTTTCTCTCCAAAGACTAAAAATTACTTGAAAGGCAAGAATTAGATGCTAGTCTTCCAAAGACCTGGCACAAATAACTGATCATGTATCTAAAGCCTACCTAAAGGCTTTTCCAGGGCTATGGAAAAGTAACTGCAGTCAAGGACATAGACAGAAAAGTACCAAAACCAGCCACAGGTGGACCTACTTTTCCAGGTCCAGTAAGGATCACCACACTTGGAAGTCCAAAGTGAAGGATACACAACTCCTGTCTTCATTCTCCTTCTACATATCACTTTATCACTTCAGTCTTCTCAGCTGTAAGGGGGCGAGAGGTCAGCAATCCTGAGGCCTCCATCCCACTCTGCTTAAAATAGATGTGTAAAAATCCTGAAATATCTGTCAAAATGTGTAAAGTGTATACTGTGTCATCCACCAGTTATTCTTGAAATTTATTTTTTTAAAATCTGCATAGATGTAAAGTAATATATTCAAGAACATTTAATGTAGCATACCTCATCATTATGGAGAACTAAAAACAAATATCTACCAGTAGAAAAATAAACAATCTTGAATACAACACAATGGAATATTATGACACTGTCATTAATGCTGCACTACATCTATGCACACTTATAAGGAAGAAGCCTGAGGTACAGTATAAAGTAAAAAGAGCAGTAAGAGCCAGGTCAGCTGCCAAAGATCTATAAACCCAACACTCTGGGAGCCTGAGGTAGGACTTAAGGAGATACTGACTCAAAAATCAGGAGAAAAAAAAAAAAAAAAGAAAAACGAGGCAGAGGAAGAGGCAAAGCAATTTATACGGTAAGCATTCTCTTCTTGTTTCAGTATTATAAGCCAAGGTATGAAGAGAAAAAAAATCCAGAAGAATTCTTTAAGAGCAGTAAATTTTAAATGTTATCACTAAAAAAAAAAAAAAAGTATGTGAGGTGATGGTTATGTTAACTAGCCTGATTTTTCATCATTTCACAATGTGTTCCCTAAGATTTATGCAATTATTTATCAACTTAAAATTACACTTTTTAAAATTGTTAATCAGTGATATCACTGCAAAAAAATCAAAATTCTTTTTTTTTTTTTTTGTTTTTTTGGTTAACTCATTTAAGCTTCCAACACTCACTACTGCTCTATCAGACTAAAAACAAGGTGACATGGCAGCCCAAGGTCAGGCCAGCGCACTAATACCATGATACTCAGATGTTATTCAACGTCTTCCAAATCAAGGTGAGACCACGTCACATCTTGAGGCTCAAAATCCACTTTCTGTTCCTCACAAGTGCCCATCAAATTAGAATTCATACCTTCTACCACAAGCCAGCTGACAATCCCACTCATCATCTTTTCCCAAGAAGTGGGTGTGGATGGTGAAAATAGGCGCAACCACAGGGGTCAGGGCAAGAAGAGTCCTCTCCCTCTAGCCACATCTCCAAGGAAGCAATCTAGAACACCCTGTGATTAGGTGCAACATCTCCTTCCACCTACATAGGATAAACCCATTCCCTGAGGTCCTAGGAAACAAACATACCAATCTTCTTCTGAGTCAAATTTTCTGGAATCTAGAAGTTGTATCTTGGATAAGTAGAGTATTCAAGAATAATGATAAGGGGGAGATTTGAACATTACATCGTATATCTAGGAGATATAATATTTTATATTACACATACACACACCCCATTGGGTCTTCTAAAATACACGTGCACATGAAATTACCATCCCTATCCACTAAAAACGCCTAAAAGAAAGCTAATGGACATTCAAAAGTTTTTTTCTCTGCATTTGCCATGAACTGATTCATGATCTCCACACTATCTGATGAAGCAGAGCATAAATATTTCTAGCTCAATTTCAGGTAAAATCCTAAAATAGGCAAGCTTTCCCAGCTTGTTTCCCAGAACAACTGAATGATACATTATCTCTGCGCCCAATACAGCAAGACCATGCCTAAGATCCACGATTACTGAGAAGAAACAGGCATACTGCTATGCCTAGCACTCTTATATAAATATCAACAATGTCTTTCGCTTTAAACTTTAAATCTATGTAAGTTGCTCATTTCAAGGAAATTCCAGGTAATTATTTATCACAGAAAAAACGTCGCAAATTCTAGCAGAGTGAGATCAAGGTGCTCCCTTCCCTTTGGAGCACCAAGCAAAGGAGTGGGCACACTATAAGCTCATTTTTCTCTTTTACCACACTGAAAGCAACATCCAGTCTTTGTCAATTTCAGGAAAGTTTCCTGAAGTGAATAGCCTCACTTTCTAAAAACACCCATGAGCAACGAGTTTATTTCCAAGATACTCTAGATTAATAAACATTCCACAAGTATTAGTCTTGTAAAGCATCAGCAGTGAGTGACAAAACTAAAGCTCACAGCACAGAGCACCAGTAAAAATGCCATTACGTTACTCAGGGAAACAGAACCCATGGCGAGTTCAGTGTCACCGTGAATATATTTTTATAAACACAATGACCACATTTATCTAAACAAAATCAAAACTAAATTATTCTCACCCATAACACATCTACCTGGCTTACTTTTCTCCGAAGCCAATGCCTATATACAAAATTGCCATGTGTCTTAGTAACTTTTTCATTGCTGAGACAGAATACCCAATATCCATAACTTTAAGGGGTAAAGATTTATTTTAGCTCACAGTTCTAGTTTACAGTCCATTCACAGGTAGATGGCTGGGAAATGGTGGACTCTTGGCAAGGCCGGAGCTAGGTGTGAGGCCCAGAGCCAGGGCCAGAATTCCCCACAGCATAGCAGAACAGAGACAAGTCTGGGAGGAAGGGCAAAACCAGCACACCCGCTCCAGGTCAATCCCCAAGCACCAGCCCTTTCCAGCCAGGCCCCACCTCCGAACAGTACATAGTATTCATAGCAACATGAGGTTTGAGGGGCCGCAGGACACTCCAGATCTTAACTATAACATCATGTTTTAGTTGAATGCAAAGAAACTCTAAAACTAAAGAAAATATGGCCACAAAAAGGAGGAAAGTCCTCCATCCTTGGTGTTGTACAGTACAAAGAAGCACCTTAGGTGAGTCAGCATGAGGTATGGTAGAACTGGACAGTGGGCAGAAGATCTCAGTTCCAAATGAGCCTATTCCCCACTCCTTCCACAGGCACTCACCATTCCCTCTGGCCTAACAGTCTCCCAACACTATCCTTTCCTCTGCCCCAGAAATAAAGATCTGCCTGTACTGCAGCCCTACACAGATGCCTTCCAGGAACTGCATATAGCACAGAGCTTATCTCCTTGGCAAAACCAGCAAGACATTTTCTACCCTGCCTCCAGGCCCCTCTCCAGTTGTTCCCTAACAGTCAGACATCCCCCAGGCTCCATGGCTGGAAATGACCAGTTCACGCAACAGCAACATGCATTTTTCACCCTTTCAGTCTAGTTTTAGCATGACTACCTCTAAAGCACTCCCTCAGCTCCACAGTGTGTGAAATTCAATATTGCCACACAATCCTGCAGAAGTTCCCTTCCAAGTATCCTCACACTACCAGGCCTCTTGGCTCCCAGCAGGGATCACAGGTAGACAGTATACCATACAGGTAAATGCACACGAGGGGAGGGGAGGGGAGGGGAGGGGAGGGGAGGGGAAGAGAGTCAAGTGCTCCCTCCATAACTAACCTTGACCAAGTTTCTTAAATGAACCTTTTAAATATGACCTATTCTCTGCATTAAAAAAAAAACTGAAATCACTACCATTTATGAAAAGCAGTTAATACAATGTTTAGAACTTAATGAAATCTCAAATAGTAACTACTGTAATTATGGCACAGATACTCACTAAATGCTTCTTAATCAAAACTATTCTTATCTCCATTGATCTGGGAAAATTACATCTTTGCCCCTCCCTTATTTTCTTACTCCTAAGGGCAGACAATGAGCAGAAGTATGGACAGTTGGATCAACACAGAAAACAATCAGAAAACCATTAAGTGCTAAATGATGCAGTAATAACAGATGCCTGAGAAGTAAAAACTGATTCCCTAACTTGAGAAATGAGAACCAGTAAGCAGCACAAAGGGAAAACACTCCCTCAGTTCCCCCTTTGTCTTAAGTATTGACCTATTTTTAATTGACTTTTGCAAAAACAGCTAATCTATTATTGTTGTCATAATACGATTTCAGATGCTAAACACTAAAGCAGGTATGTCTCCTCTACATTTTAATACTTAACAACCATAACATAAAACAATTTTAAAAATCTGAAAAAAGAGACCACAACATTAACGTGACAGATAATTATACAATTGTGATCCCACTGCACAGTTGTTCACATGTATTATATACAACACAGACAAGGTTCCCTGCATTTATTCACCCTCTGATGCCTTTAATGCCTTATCATTTTTCTCAAATAAAGTGCCATGAAGTCTTTGCTCATTCACCTGCTGTTCATCCTCTAACCCTGACACATTATTTCTGTAGCACATCCATATCTGTTCCTCCCCCAGGAGCTACAGACAACGAAAGAAGACCCCAACAAAGCACAGGCAATAAAACTGTGTAGTACTAATCATTTATAAGGTCATCTAAATGCTACAGGACTTGTGATTTTTTGATGTTTATCCTCAAAATTATTCTTATGAGAACATACTTGCAATACTTACATTCGGCCTGGTATACACACATACTGCATTTTGATTGCTTTTACTCCTTTCTCCCTTTTTCCTCTCATGACTTCCCCACATCCTTCTTCCTCTCCACAAAAATATATCCTCCTGTTTTCTTCCACTGCCATTTTATTTTGCTCTTTTACTTGTTTAAGGTTTGGTTTTCTCATATTAGAGAAACCATATGATATTTTTTAACCTTGTTAAGAATATTTATTGTGATAGAATCTATCATAAATAAGTCAGTAGAGATTCCTCTCTGCCACAGATGCATCAGAGAGGTAAGAGCCCTGTGCCATCCAACTGGTGAGCATCTGAATTCACATTTCTTGTAACAGCCAGAACACACACCTGACATGATATGCAGGTACCACAGTTGTGTGATGTCTTACATGTTGTCCCAGTTCAATGATGGCTTTCAAATCCAAATGAGCAAATATTCCTTTATTCTCAAAGTAGGCTCAAAACTGTTGACACAGGCTTTCCAGGATCTGTACCCCTTTTACATCCCAAGTAAATCATGAGAGAAATAAAGAACCAGCAGATGGCACACTGGCTGCCCTTGAAAAGTTGCCGCAGCCAAAATAGGGCCTATATAAGGCTTTGCTCAGCTTTAACACAGAGACTGCCCGGTGGGTCTCAACCATAACAAGAACCCAAAAGCAAAACCATGTGATATTTAGCCTTCTGGATCAATTCATTCTGCTAAGCATGAAAGTCTCAAGGTGCATCCATTTTTCTCACAAGTGATTCAAATTTATCTTTCTTTATGGTACAGCTGTACATGATAGTATATATACACCACTTTTGCACTACATTATGTATGTGTGTGTGTGTGTGTATATACATATATATATATAAAACTTTTTCTTTATTGATTTATCTGTTAATGAATGTATCAACTGTTTCCAAATTTTGCTCTTACAGATTGTCCTTTACTGCAGTAGGAACACAGCTGCACTGTCATTGTCAGGGGAGAATACCTGACATACACAACTTAGGGAGGGAAGATTTATTTTAGCTCACAGTTTCAGAAGGTCTCAGTTTGCTGATGGTTGGGTGGCTGGAAAATATTAGAATTACATGGTGTGGCTGGAGCCAGAGAAGGGGCCAGAGCAGGAAGAACTGGAGCCAGTGCTCTGGAGACAGAGGTCCTCACAGCATGGCAGCACACAGCCAAGTTTGGGAGAAAAGATGGAACCAGCACACATATGAACATGGATATGCAGGTACCACTGTTGTATGATGTCTTTAGACTCTTTTGGGAAAATATCCAAAAGAGGTATAGTTGGACCTAATGGGATTATATTTACAGTTTTTTGAGAAATCTCCCTACTGCTTTACCAATGGCTAAATCAGTTTACAGTCTTACCAACAATATAGAAGGATTCCATGTTCTTCACAATTTCACCAGCATTTATTGTTTTCTGAAATTACTTTTACATTTCAGTTTAAAAAAAAAAAGTGCTTTCTAATTAAAAAAAAAAAAAAACTCACCAGAGTATCTAGAAAGGTCTTACACAGTTTCAGATCTCTGTGTTGATATTTTTCATGCTTTATACTTACGACTGTTTTGATTCCCAGAATAAACCTACAAGGTAATAGGAACTGGGTTTGTAGTAAAGTACCCAAGAAGTGGCACACTGTTTTGAATGACCTGAATTCAGCACTTTACTCTCTGCCCTTTAAAGACAAGTCCTAAAAATCTCAGCAAAATATGACCAGCAAGTGTCAATATGAGCCCAAGGAAATCAACTAAGCAGAAATGAGGAACTAAGAGAGGAAAAAAGGCATTATGAAGAAAGAAATGACATGTCTTGCTGATAAAGTGGATGAAGATGAAAGGATCAAAACAAATTTACAGGCCTTTGAGACAGAACGAAGGGCTGCAACACCCCCCAAAATGGAACTGCTGGGAAGAAACACCACTTGTGAAAATAAGGCCTAAAATGAAACATGGATAGGTTAAGACAAGATACTTAATCCATGTGGGAATGGGTATCCCCTTAGCACCCTTAACAGATCACAGGTGATATGTTGAGCTCAGGGTTATACTCATAGAAACAAATTATGAATTAATATAATAATTCATAAAAATTATTTCAAAGACAATCAAAGGTATATAGCCCTATAAAGAAGACAGACTCAACAAAGACAATGCCACTAGACTTTGACATGAAGGTTTTCATCATTAGTTTCAATAAAATAGTAAGCTAGACCACAGGAAAGGGCATTTGGATGATGCAGAAACCAGGCTGGGTACTGATTATCACAGGCATGAGGACTCACTCTTGCAACAAGCATCTGAAAACTTGCACCAAATGTTGTCCTAGGTTCAGCCATGAGATCCTGTTCTGGTGGAGCTCAGGTTCAAGTTGGGTACACAGACCAACAGAAAGTAGGCAAATGGATAGTCTAAATGTAGGAAATGCTAGATGCTCTATAGCTGAGGGGAAAAAAGTGGGCAATGAGAAAACTGATGGGTGGCAATAGGTACATCATCATCTGGCAATCAACAAAAGATCAATGGAGCTCTAAGAGGAGGTGACAAGATACAACTCAGTTTTGTTAAGTACAAAGGCTCGAGTACATTCACTCAAAATAGTTGCTGCCTACATTACTAAGCAATGTAGTGGTGCTAGAGAGATCACAGTAAAACACAAGTATTTGGAGGTATTTAAGAACTAGTGCACAGTGAAGAGAAAAGCAATGCCATCTGAACATTGAGAACATACAAGGGGAAGCTGTGACCACTGAAGAGATTACGTCAACTTGAGGGAATCAGGAACCATACCTGGATTAGGGTTTGGGAACAACACCTACATTAGGAATTGACAAGCAGCATGGATTAGAGTGTGAGTGATTTGTGGGCCAATGAGGGAAGAGCACCCACCCAGATGTCCAACTGGAACTCCAACAGGATAAAAAGAAGGAAGAAGAAAGATTGTTAGAGCTTCTTCCTCCAGGAAAGCTCTCGCCTTGGCAATTGTCTACGAACACTGACACGCTTCACACCACAGATCTTCAGCACAGATTCGCTCCAGTCTCGACTTGTGCCTGTCTGCCCGTTGCTGCTCTTCAGTAGCAGATCTTCAGGCTCCAGTCTTCGCCATTGTTCCTCAAACATCCAGGATCTGCAGCAGACTCTCACTTCACCAGCTGTCCTGCAGTCCCGGAAAGGAGATCTGCTTCATGGCTGAGCAGTCATCTTGGACTATGTCTATCCTTGGATTTGTAAGCCTTCCTAATATATCCTTTTTGTTATAAAATCTGTAAATTCTGCCTTTTGAAGAACCCAAACTGATACAGAGTCCAAGGACCTGATAGCTGAAGAAACAGTAGGTGCTGGAACAGTTATATGCTTAAGGAAAGGGAAAAGCAGAGGAGAAAGACTTTTATTATAAGCCCCAGCAAAATTCAACAAACATAAAAGTAATTGTTTACTGGCCAATAACTGTGAGTGCCACAGAATGAGGGTCTATGCTCACAAGAATCAGCGAAACACAAAGGCACTTCAAAGAGGTGAAACCAAGATGGTCTTTGTTAGTAGGATCCCAAAAGGATCCCGCAGCAGGAAGAAGCAGCAGAGAGATGAAAAAAGATGGTGAGACTGCCACTCAATGAGGGCGAAGCTAACACAGAGAGTTCGGAAGTCTTCTCTGAAGACGGAGAAGGGGGGACGTTGCCACAAGGCTGGGCGGCTGAGAACAGGGGTGCAGGTTCAGAAAAAGGTTGGATGATTAAATCGCCACGTCTAGATAAAAAGTCTGATGAAATGGGTAAACTTAGTGACCTTTCCACCCAACACTCGTCATCTGCTTCCCCAAAAAACTGGGACCAGCTCACAGGAATTACAGTTCATTTAATCTCTACATGCCCACTAACCAGCAAATAATGGAAACCCAATATGTGTTTGACAAGGCCAAGTTTTAATGATGTGCATAAAAAAGGAGCTAAATAAACAACTGAAGTTTTGACACGTATGAGAAACAGAACAGACCAGATCCTGCTCAGTGTCCAGAGCAGGTTGTTGTTGGCTCACACCTGAATGAAGAGGGCCTGGGCAGCAAACTCAGCTAGCCAGCTGCCGAGCTCTGAGAAGTCACTCAGTCTGTAAAATGAAGACGTTGGAGCAAAGGAAAGGCTGCAGGTCTTCCAGTGGAGAGAAGGTGTCTGTCATTACCCTGAAGCCTGCTGTGAGGAACAGGGTGCAGGTTTTCCCTTTAGCTATTATCTCCAAACAAATTTTACAGAGGAAGGCACACAGCTGGAATAATCACCACAAAAATGACCTGCGAGCCTTGTCAGGAAGAGTAGTGCTATGGCAGGTGAGGTGACAATGGTCCGCCGGAGTAGAGGAGAGCAGAGCAATGAGTTATACACACCTCATTGCCAAAATAATGCACAACCCAAGGAAAGACAGGGAATGGAACAAACATCTATGCCTTCAAATCAGCTGTTCACATCTGGCATGTCCACAGCCAGATACCCAGGGCAAAATAAGGGAGAAATAGATTTTATACAAACTCAAAGCTTACTAATTTAAGAGCCATTAGATCAATAATCACCTGTAAGCAGGTCTACTGTTAGCCTCAGATACATTTATTTACTGTATTTACAGACTGTCATCAGATTGTATTTTAAGCTTCTAAGAAGCTACCATTTACAATCAAGAGAAATATCTGACACATTCAAACCTCACAATTTCTCAGACCCAGGTAAATCCTCCAACATTAACAGGAAAACCCACAAACTACAGAAGGGAATAAAAAGCCAATCTTGTCAAAGAAAATCTTTACAATTCTACTACAGAAGACAAACAAATGCCAGAAAGAACACTGAAACATTTCTATTCGAATAGATTCTCATTTAATAACTTCACTCAGAAGCCCTCAGAAAGCAGTTACATATTCTATTTTCAATGCCTGTAATTACACAACTTGAACGCAATAAGTGTGCTTATGACCTAAGTCAAAGCTAATCAAGCAAAAAGCTAGACAAAATCAAGTATTTTCAAGTACCTACAAAAATAATAAATGCCTGAGGAAACGAGATGGCCTTTCTGTTTCTAAGCTAAAGCCTGGGAGAAGCTTTGCAAAGATCGTAGGATAATCTCCAGGATTACACAGAGCATGAACGAGGGAAAGTTAATCCAAGAAGAATAACACTTGCAATGCTGAGAAAAACACTCAGTTCTGATTTGCAAAACACTATCAGCGCCCGGGAACATATCAGGTCATTCTAACAAGCTAGAACATCTGACCAGGGTTTCTGTGACAATGACTCTGTTTGTGTTCACTGAAGGACAAAATGTTTGATTTGAGCTCTGACTCCCAGGCCTTCGGGTCCTTTTTCGGGTTCCCGGCAGTCTACCTACTTCCTGCATACCTCTGACTTACCCCGCACCCACTTCCTGCACACACCTGAGTCTGAGACGCCTTCCTCCTTAAGGGTTATCCAAGCCAAGCTCCTGAGACAAACTGCAGGGTTAAAAGTTCGGAGCCCCCACTCTCCAATAAAGCGCCCTCAGCATATGCCGCCTGACAAGTTCTGCCTCGCGGGGGTGACTGATTTACGTAAACCGCTCCGAGGAGGTACCGCGTCGCTGCGGACGGCGGAGGACAGCAGCGCACACGGTCGCCGCGAGGCTGGCCCGACGGCGGAGCCGCCGCCGACGTGCCCCGCGCGCCCACCCAGCAACAGGTCCCGCGCACCGGCACCGCTCCGCACCGGCTCTCCGCCGGGCGCGCTCCCCGCGGGGCTGCCGGGCAGCGCGGTCACCTGCCCAGGTCCCAAGGTCCTGCGGCGCCTGCCGAGAGCCGGGGAGGCGTGCGCGGCGGGGTGGGGACGGCCGAGCGGCTGCGGCCCGCCGGGGCCCCGGCGCCGCGCCGCCCGCGTGCCAGCCCAGGTGCGGGCTCCGGGCGCGCGGGTCCGCGCCACGGCAGGACCTGGCCGGCCCGCAGCCGCGCCGTCTCCAGGCCCCGCGCGGGAGCATCACGCCGCCGGAGAGGACGGAGCACAACTTTTGCGGGCCGGGCGGGCCGGCGAGGCGGGGCTGGGCGCAGGTGGCTCGGGCGGCGCGGGGCCCGCGGCGGGCTCACCTCGGGCAGCTCGCGGAGCTGGTTGGCGTCCAGCAGCAGCTCCTCCAGGCTGCGGGCGTAGCGGTAGATCTCGTCCGGGACGTAGACCAGCGAGCAGTGGCGCCTGTCGATGGTCTCCACATGACGGTTGCACCGCCACAGCGGGATGCAGTGGAACATCGCCGCCGGCGCCGGGTCGGGCCGCGGCCGGCTGCGCGCTCCCGCCGGCTCCCAGGCTCGGCCGCTCCCCGCTCCGTACAGCCCAGGGCCGGCGCCGCACGGCGTCCCGCCTGCCGTTCCCGGAGCGGCCCCTCCCACCCGCCGCAACCGCCGCCGCCGCGCGGAGCTCCCAACGGCGGCCGCGCGCCACTGGGCATGCGCGCCACGGCCGCGCCCGCGAGCGCCCCCGCCCGCCCGCGCCGCCCCGACCCCGGAGCCCGGAGCGGCCGGCCGAGGCGCGGGCCACGGCCACCCGGGAAGCCGGACCGGAGGGGCGGGGGTCGCGCCACGGCGGAGCAGACGCGGCCGGAGGCGAGCCGACCGACTTGGGGTTTTAGTTCGGCTTCGCTTACCTCGCTCCCTCCTCGCTCCCCTGCCCCAGAACGACTTTCTCTTCCGGGGTCAGGCGGGACGGCCCTGTGCGCGCCGCCCGGGCTGTGCGGGCTCCGCTGCGCTCGTGCGCGCCCGGTCCCCGGGCTGGCGTGGGAGCGCGCCTCTGGTGAGCCGGGCTGCCCTGTCTCGCGGTGGGAAACTCGCCCACGCCGCCAAGAGCTTGGGAGTCTGGGGTCTGCGGGACTTTCAGACGCGATACCCCTGAGCGAAGCCCCAGCGCTGAAAGGAAATGGCAGAGGCGCAGCCAGATGTGGGCGTCTGGCCGTTAACCTGGGCTAGGGCGGAAGGAGCAGCTGAGGCAGAGGGGCTGTGGAGGATGCCATCGTCCATCCGCTGGGGCGTTTCTGCAGCACAAGTAGTTGGGGAGCCCCCGACGCGTTTCCTCTTCCATGTTTGCCCCCACAGCACCCAGCTCAGAAACACCGAACACCTTCCTTTATAAGGGTTGCCGATCAGATCTAGGCCAAACACGATGGATTTTCTTGGGGCAGTCTGTCCTAGGCTGTCTTTGTGAAGTAACTTCAAACGCCAAACCTATGGCCTTCTGCCACTGAGGCCGAGGCAGCGCCCACACTCATACCTACCCCCAGCTGCCACATCTAAAATCTGGAGCTACAGAGTCCACCTTTCGATCGATAGTCTCCACATCGAAAGCCAAGAGCTGAGCAGGCTCAGGGCCAGAGGTAAAGTTTGGTGTGAGACTAGTCTTTGCATAGTCGCCTGAGTCAGTTACAACTGTACAGAGAACAGTTCCCTGGATAAACTGGGAAGGGGGACGCTTAATCATTTCAGTTCTTTTAGGAGGGTCCTAATCCTGCCTTATCGGTGAGGATGGAATCGACCTTTCTTTCTACACCAGCATTCCACCCATCCCTAAATTCCTGTTATCCTATCTACTTCCCTCTCTTGTGTTCATCCTAATCCCAGTGTTGGCTAAAAAGTTTGCCTAGACGGAACCTCCACCCCTTCTCCTTTATTCTTGCATTCCAGAAATGCATGAAGCCCGTTTTCTGCTTCCCTTCATGGAAAACTGGCTCCCGTTGATGAATGTCTAGAGTGAGAAACAAGTCGCCTTTGCAAGTTTCCCAGCAGCTGGCCTGCACCATTTAACCCAACGTTTGTCAACGATAATCACACTGTTATTTTAATAAACAACAAATTGTTTTAAAGACAAGACTTGTCTTTTAAAAGTTCATACCTCAATCACCTATGCCTCTTTATGATGTCTACACTTTTCTGTGTGATTCTTTTGTGTCACCTTAATCCCAAAGAGATTGTGACCTCTTGGGTTACATACTATCTCTCTTGTTTCATAGATCTTGGAAACTACCACAATACCACAGCACACTATGGTAGCTGCCAGACTTTTGTTGAATTTACTCTGGGCTTTCAGTGGAAGAATTCTTGACTTTCCTTGTTTCTAAAGACTTGCCAAGAATTGGAAGCAGTCTGGCAAGAGAAAAAAGAATCAGTACCTTGCCAACTGTAGAATAAGAACAGATTAACGATTACCCAGAAGAATTTTAGGGGTTTCCTTGATATAATTTCTAGCTTCATTCTCCATATACAAATTTCTTCTTGAAATAATGTAACTCATTCATTTTCACTGTGAACAGTTTTTCACAGCCTTCAGAGCTATTTGAACTCTTACTGCACTAGCTGAGAGTTCTGTAGAATTGGACAGGTTACTTAAATTTATAAACTTCAGTTTTATCATCTCTCTAATGAGGACAATGGACTATGGGGTTGCCATCAGGACTAAATGAATCATATTGTTATAATTTGGATCTGCAGAGGCCCCAAAATCCCCTTGTGTTTGCATGGAGCCTGTGTACTGTTGGAAGGTGGAGCCTGGCTGGAAAGGGCAGGTGCCCGGGACTTGACCTGGAAGAGGAAGATCACTGGGACAGGACATGGAAGACTGTATGCTAGTTCTACCCTTCCTCCCTCGCTTGGCTTCCTGTTGGCAATGCTATGAGGAACTGCCTCCATCTTTGCTTCCACCATTTGTTTCCACTGTTGCTGGCTTAAAATGAATGAATAATGACGTCTGAATCTGTGGGCTAAAATAAATTTTTCCTCCCCTAATTTGTACAGGTCAGGTATTTTGTCACAGCAACAAAAAAGTAAGACGTATATACATATACATGCTTAGCAGAGTGTCAGACATGCATCAGTTAAATCAGGAAATGTTTATTTTTCATTGCATTAGCCAGACTTCACGATGGCCCTCCACAATCCCCATCTCCTGGGTGGCCTCTGTAACTAATTGCTTTTCCTACCCCAGATTATTCACTTTCAGGAAGCTATGTTACTCAGAGCAGCCCAGTAGAAAGTCCACATAACAAGGAAATGAGAATTGCTGACAGCAGCTATGAAAGACCCATGGCTTCTTGCTAATTGCCATGTGAGCAGGTCATCCTGGAGGTCAGTCCTGCAGCTACAGTCAAACCTTCAAGTGAATACATCACCAACTGATAGCTTGACTGAAAGACCTCAACTCAAGACCGTTCATCAAGCTGCTCACCAAACTTGACCCTCAGAAACAATGTAAGACAAAAAAATGTCTGTTGCCTTAAGTTGCTAAGGTTTGAAATAATTGAGTGCATTGTAACTGGTAAGCACCAGGCTTTGTGCTAGATACTACAAGTACAGCAAACAGATCTTCTCATCACAAAGCCCTATACTCTAGGGTTAGGAGAACAATCAATGCTCTGTTATCTTTATTTTTTTCTTACATGACATTATCATTAATTTTCGTATGATACTGGGAATGGAGCTCAGGGCCTTCACATGTAACTACATCCCCAGCCTACCTTTTATATTTTATTTTGAGACAGGGTCAAGCCAAATTGCCCATGTTGGGGTCAACTTGTGATCCTGCTGCCTTAGCCTCCGATAGTGCTGAGATTACAGGCCTGCACCACTGACCCCTGCTCACCCATTTTTTAAGTGAAAGTCTATTATCTGGTAAGATAGGGGCAGAATGGGCATCAGATATGTAGGCATACAATTGTTTGTCAGTTTTATTTTGTTTTGTTGAGACAGGATCTCACTCTGTAGTCCAGGTTGGTGCTGAACCCTGAACTAACTATATGGCCCAGATTGGCCTCAAACACACAGAAATCCCCCTGCCTCAGCCTCTAGTGTGATGAGATAGCAGGTGTGTGCCACCATGCCCATTTGGTGTGTAGTGCTGAGGAACTGAGCCCAGGACCTTGTGCCTGGTAGGCAAGCACACTAACCACTGAGCAATGCCACCAGCCCGGGCATAAGAATTTTTAAAGTGAAATACTACAACCTCTCCATTAGAATGACTTAAGAATAAGAAGAAAAAGGAAAGACTCATAGTCCCAAATTTTACTGAAGATATGGAGCAACTGGAATTCATGAATTGCTGGAAGAATTTAAAATGGCAAAACCACTGTGTAAAACATTATAAATGATAGAATATCTGGATCCTGCTGTATTTTCCCAAGGAATACTCTCGTTTGTTTTGTTTTATTTTAGCATATCATTGTCTGGATGGAATAAAATTCCAAATTTTTTGTGGTCAATGACAATGAGCACACTGAAGTTTGTGCTCAATTATTTGATTTGTAATTAATATTCTTGATAGCTGAACTGTACATGAATAATTTAGGCATCAGGAAGAGATTGTGACTGTTTGTATGCAGAATTTGGAGCCTCTGTCTCATTCATTCATTTTTGAGATTCTTCTGCCTTTCACTTTTCAGCTGCCATGATCACTCTAACTCTTAATTTGTTGTATTCTGAGCCAGTCAGGCTACTCTAAACATACACTTTAGCTTCTCTGTATAATGATGATTGGTGCATATGCTTTTCAATGTTATAAAAACAAAACAAAAAAATCACTATTCTTCAAAGCATCAACTCCCTTCAGTTTTGGCTTTATTTCAGTACCTGAAAATTATAGATTTTTATATTTTGTCCACCACAATAATTCTTATCAGTATTAATATTGTTCTTATATTAACTGCTCAATCTTTAGTGAAAGAAAAGACACGATCTCTTGATTTTTTATTTTAAGGCTGGGAATTTAACCCAGGGCTTTGAACACATAAAGTGTGTACTTTATTACTGAGCCACATCTCCAGCCCTATTCTTTGATTTTTATAAATTATAACCATTTGTTCATTTAGCTTTACAGATTGTAGCAGTGTAAGAACAATCCAAATTTTTGTATTAAAAACATTTTTATTTCTTCAGAGATGTTAAAATGAGCAATTTGAGTTCAACTGGCTTTTAAATTGTTTTCTTCTATTTCTAATAAAATGTGCTGATGATTAGCCAAATATTGAATACCATTTTGTCTTAGAAAAATAGGCCAGACACTGTCTGTTGTGTAGGGTGGTATAGCAAACTCATTATTTTACATTGAAGTTTTGCGTCTGTTACTAGGATGAGCTCTTGGATTGTCTTAATTACTTATTTGTTGCTGGGACAAAATTGATACCATAAAAAATGGGGTTGCTGCTGTAACTTTACTTGGCCATGTGGTTTGGAAGCCTTTGGAACTGGTTTCAGGAGGAAATGTTTGAAGATGCCAACTAGAAAGCCTTACAATGATGTGAGCCAAGCTTGCTGGGAGATTCTGGTTAGAACTTAGAAGACTAGAAGAATACTGACAGAAGTGTGGCCTGTAAAGACCCGATTCAAGAAGTTTCAGATGGAAAGGAGGACTTAATTGGCAACTGGTCTAGAAACCATGCCTGCTGGGAAAAGTGTGTGTTAGTATTTTGCTCCTGTCCTGGAACTTTGCCTGAAATTGAGATTAAGGGTAGTGGACTACGTAGTCAGGGGGAGGAAATCTCAAAGCGGCCCAATGTTTGTGCTGTCACATGGGTACTGCTTGCAGCTTTTAGCCAGCTCTACACTGAAAAGCAGGAAAAAAAAATAATGGCAGAGAAAGATGTAAAAAGTTTTTAGTTTTGCAAGACTGAAAGAACATGTAGAGATGGAGCTAGAAGAACACAGGGATGTTAAAGAGATCAGCCTTAAAAAGAAGCCAAGTACTTGGAATCAGAACTATGAAAAAGAGGCCTTGAGTATGTCGCAGGAATCAGCAAGACCCCACTATTTACCAATTAAAGGTGGAAAGGCAAAATACCTTGCTCTGAGATTACCCAGGAGCATCCTGTAGGACCAAAGACAGAAGTGTTTGCTGGGGTTCAGAGGTCTTGGCAGTGATTGTCCAAGGGGGCCAGATTGCTGCTCAGGGCAGGGGAAGATTGTGGCAACAAACACACATGCAAAGTACACAAGTTGTGGGGTCATGGAGGCTTCCAACCAGATTTCAAAGGAAGGTGTAGTGCCGTAGAGAACCTAGAAATTTGGAGAAGCCAGGAACGTGGATCATCTGCAGAGGATGGCCATAGATTATGAGCAGAGCTAGCCAAAGGAGAAGTTATGGAGCCTGCAGCCAGAAGCAACACTGTTGGGGCAGGGCCACCTAAGTCCTTTGGAGTTCACATCTTTCCACAGCTTGCATGAGGTGATAGAAACACAGCTAAAGATTTAATATTTGCCCTGCTGGGTTTAGAACTTGTTTTGATCTGATTATTTTTTAACCTCGTATCCCTCTCTTTTGGAATGATAATGTTTACCCTGCACCATTATATGTTGGAGTGTTTAAACTTTTCTTTGATTTTTTCACAGGACCACAGCTAAGAGTTTGCCTTGAGTCTCAGAGGAAGCTTTGGACTTGGACTTTTTAGAGGTTCTGGAACTTTTAAGACTTTGGCAACTCTTAGAGAAGAACTAAATGCATATTTAATGAGAAAGTAGACATGAATCTTTTGGGAGCCAGGGGTAGAATGATATGGTTTGGATCTAGAGTGTCCCCAAAAAGCCTCACAAAATTAGATATGGTTAGATACCTTGGAACTGTGTACTGTTGGGAGATGGGGACTGGCTGGAAGGGGCAGATGCTTAGAGCTTGACCTGGAGCGATTGTGTCAACTTGTTGAGATGAGGAAACACCCAGGATAGAGATTCCAGGTGTGTGTGATTGACTTGTGAGCCAGTGAGAGAAGAGGACCCATCCTGGCTGTGGGCTGCTCAGATGCAGCTTAAACTAAATAAAGTAGGGAAGAGGAAATATGGCTACAGCCTTTTTGGGGGAAGCTCTGGCCTTTGCTTTTTGTCTCCAGGCATCCACTTGCTCCTTCTTCACTTGGTTTCTGCAATGTTGTGGAGAGCTTTTCTACAACTAGACCTCTGCCATGTGCTTCCACCATTGCCAGTCACCTGTGTATGGACTGTGTAAGATCTTCTGAAACTGCGAGCTAAAATCAGTTTTTTCTCCATTATGTTTAAATATCAGGTGTTTTGTCCCAGAAACCAATAAGAAACTGAGTCATGGGGGATTCATGTTTAACTGCAATTTTCTTTATTTTCACTAAAGAAGTGAAAATGAAACCCATGAAGGGCTTCTCCACTAACCCCCTGAAGATTGTGGGTTAATGCAAAGAGCTTTCTCTATAGACTACAGAACACTACACAACAGGCATTACCCACTGTCAATACTCTTTGCTCAATTACTAGCCAAAAGAAAACCCACCATGTAGGATTTTGTTTACGTAAAAAATATATAAATTATGAAATCAGTGGACATGTGTTTCTAAGATATTTCACATGAGAGAGATCATTTCAAAGAAGCTCAATGAAAACCAGCACCTGCCATGGAATCCATCTTCTAGCCTTCTACCCCAGCTGCACAGTCTTTCTCTAATAAGCTGGGAACAAGTGGAATGAAGCTTAGAGAAGGCTCATAAGCAGCCTTTCTTTGGGTTGTGGCGATACCTTCCCGTGTGCATACTGTTTTAAGCAGGGGTCCCATCTGTGGCTTTGGGAAAACCCTGCCTCTGGGACAGATGAGTGATGCTCTGCCTCCTGTCAACATGTCTGTTAGGTTCTAAAAATGCTGATGATGGACAAGAGGTGGAGCTTCACTCCCAGTCCTTGAGAGATTGGTCTTCGGCTAAACCACCCTCTAGTGTCAAAAATGTTGGGACTATTAGAGTATAAAAGAGCACATTGACATATATTATCTAGCTTAGCCAAATGTTTGTTTTTCAACCATTTAAACGAGAAGTTCTTAACTCCCGTGCCACACAGCAGGAGGTGACCATCATGCAAAGCTTCACCTGTATTCATAGCTGCTCCTCATTGCACACATTACCATCTGAGCTGTCAGATCAGCAGCAGCATTAGATGCTGTTGGGGCATAAGCCCTACTGTGAACTGTGCATGCAAGGGATCTAGGCTTCTCAGTCATTATAAGAATCTAGTGCCTGATCTAACCTAATCCCACCTCCCCACTGTGAAAAAGTTGTCTACAGCTCCTATAGTATAAATTAAACCAATTTAGACTTTCACTGAAGTCTAAGATGTGCTCTTAATAAGAAAATTAGGTCACTATGGATAAAACTGGTCTTTCTAATGATCTGTAGCACTCAAATAATTCAAAGTCCACCATTGGTAAAAGCATAATGGTCAGTTGACTAAAGTAAGCTTAGTCATGTTTCTTCAATTTATCATAGCCATAAAGTTTTTGAAAACTCAACTGGGAAATACATCACCTTTTAAGCCCAGCCAGCTTGATAAAGTTTTTTTTAAATAAAGAAAAAAACCTATTAACTTATGGGCTCACAATTTTTAAAATATTTTAACTGGTTGAAAGTACCCAATAGATTATCTTTCATTTCTCCATTATATTACTAATTAGTTAAACATTTAATAAAGGTTAAATCTATAAATAATCTGTGTGTGTGTAAGCTATAACTGTTAAGTTTTATTCACTTATGTTATTTCAAAAACCACCCTGAGATCCTCTCAGTTCTAATGTTCTAATTCACTCACACTATTTCCCTTTACTGAGTCAGCTAAGATATACTTACTTCCTGTTTTCTTTCCACAAAGTACAACAGAGAAATCTTCTCAAAAGACATTGATTTATTGTAAAATTTTTATTTTTGTAATGTATGAGAATCTTATAAAAAATATTCTTCTTATTAATATTACTAGCATCTTATAAGGTAAAATTGAGAGTTTGGGTGGAAGTATCAATATCTGGTATTATAAGCCTATTAGTGGGACAAGCTGAATTAATTTATGGGAAGGCAACCCTAGAACTATGTGTGTCCTGTTGTTCTATATTTTTGTTTGTTTGGTTGTTTGGTTGGTTGGTTGGTTGGGTTTTGGGTTTTGTTTTGTTTTGTTTTGTTTTTTGAGACAGTCTCTTGCTCTATAGCCTAGACTGGCCTGAGACTCAGAGCAATCCTCTTGCCTCAGCCTCTTGACTGCTAGGATTACAGCAGTTCACTACCATGTTCAGCTTATATAAATGCTGGAGAAACGAACCCAGGCACTTGTACTTGCTAGGTAAGCACTTTAACCACTGAACTGTGTTCCCAGCCCTAGTATGACCTCCTTTCAGAAAAATCAAGCATGAATTTGCCTAATCTTATACCAAGTTGCAATAGGGAGATAATTCTTATTCACTCAGGATTTATTATTTAGCTGAAAGATTTCACTGAAAGGTCAAATGAATAGTTATCTTAATGGACCAAAACTGACTTTATTTGCCAAAAATTGTTTCATACAATTTCGTAGCTATATATCTAATGCATAAAGCCAAGTATAACTATTCTAGTATTGAATTATTGTATGTTAGTATTGAATACATTATATTGTTTGAGAATAGTGAGGCCAATAAGTAACTATAAAAACACTACTGTGTGAAAGTACTAAGCCAATCAGAATGTAAACATTCACCTGACAGTTTTAATTACTCTCAGGCATATTGTGTAACAAGAAGTGGGAAAACATCACATTAAAGGCACACCTTTGTAAAATCTATATATGCATAGAATTAATGGAAAGTTCACTTAACAGGCTTATTTCTGATTTTTAAATATCAAGTGATATAAAAGTAAAACTCACGTTTATAACTAAAAATAAACCAACTCTTCAACTCTTTCCGTATATAAAGCACAACTATAGTAAAAGCTACCAAACTGGAAATTCATTCAGTCTTAGTGCTGGCTTTCCAGCCAAGTCTCATCACAGCATTTTAAAAGATTCACCTTCTCTCTGGCTGTTCAACTTCAACCAGAGTGGATGAGTGTAAGGTTCCTGACAGCTCTGAGGACTGTTTCTTATTTCTCAATATGTTCTGCTAAGAATACTTTTTAACATAAGTAAATAGCAACAAGCCTCCCCATCAAATGTCCACTTCCCTAAGCATTTCTTTCATGACTCATGGCAAATGCATCTCTCTTTTTCCATTATCATACTTTCTTTTCCACTTCCCCTAGTAACTGTCATCATTAAACCCATTAACCTTAGAAGACTCAAGTGTCCATAGCCCAGTGACTTTCTTTCCTCATACATTTGTCTGGATCCTTATTTCTACTACTATGGAAAGGAGCAGTGCAAAAGAAGAATGTATTAAGAATGGTTGGCAGTCACAGACAATCCCATAATCAGGTGAGGCCTCCAATATGGCAGACACTCAGTAACTCATAGAAAAATGAGAACATGAAATGTCAGCTTTGCATGCTGAATCTACTTTTTAAATTTTCCATACAAGCACTAGTTGTATAAAATAAGCTTAATGCTTGTATAACAAAAGTTTAATAATTTTAATACATACTTAATATTTATGACATGTTTTCTTATGTATACTTTAGTATTTAGATAATCTCTGTTTTAAACCTGGATCAAGGCAAATATCAAATTTGGTCCATTCTGTTCCCCTCGTGGAAAGCCAATGCAACTGGACAATTCCATAACTAAGGGCGGCCAGGACAAGGAAGAGGAAAGGGGGACAGGAAAAAGGGACAGAGGCTCAAGTCTGGGGAGGCGTCTGGAGTCACTGTGACTTATTTTGAAATAATAAACAAACCGTCCCCAAGTGTAGGCCAGAAATGGTACTTGTTTTCCTATGGCTGCCTACCTGATCTTTAACACTCCCTGAGGAAGGAAGCTGGGATGTGTGTGTCTCTACAGACCCGAGAAGAAGTGGAAAATGTACCAAGGAGACTGCCCAAAGGCAACTGGTACTAAAGAAACAAACCAAACCTGAGCACAGTGTAGCAGTGCATGAGACAGACGTGGGAAGACACAGGTGATGTGACAGCTTGTAAGACTGTGCCCAAGAAGTTGCTACTGTCATTGTCATTAGTTTGTGGATTGTATTAAAGCTCTACTACGGGTACGAACCTTTATCCAGGTTGGCAATGTTGGTGTTCTCAAAGTGCGAAAATCTCTTTTATAAAGGTAGAACTAACTTTTCCATGAAAAGAATGACCTAAGATTGGATGGATTACAGCCCAGGCTAGCTTTGTAAACTATTAAGCCTACACTATAGACAAACTAACATGCTCCCAATGCGTCTTAGTGTTATTTTCTCCCTTCAGGGTTTGCTGGACTTATTGACTGGTTTCTAGTAAATAAGATATATGAAAAGTCACAAAATGTCACTCCAAAAAATTAGATTATGGCTTTCATTTTGGCTGCTCCCTTTGCCTCATTTTGATTGCTTGTTCTGGGGAAAGCCAGCTTCCATGTCCTCTGGCAGCTCTGTGAGGAGCCCACATGAATAAACTCAGAGCAGGTCCCCTATACAAGTCACCTGCAAGGTCGCTGGACTCTGCTTGAGCCTTGAGCTGATTTTAGTTCCAGCTGTTCTTTGGATTGTGGTCTCATAGCAGACCACTCCGAAACCACATGGGAGAGGTGTTTCAGATCCCCGACCCACAGAAAAATAGAGACGATGAATGTTTGTTATTTCAGCTTCTAAAGTTTGGAGTAATTTATTAGGCAACAAGAATTAATGTAAACCACAGCAAATGACACTTAGCAGTACAATGCTCTATAAAAGTGCATTGGGAGAATCAAGGTCAAGGTGGGAAGGAGATGGAAGCCATTTGTATGTGATCAGGCAAGATGCCAGGCACCTTCCAGACACATCTGAAGTTATTCTTGCTCTGCTGTGACACTGGCATGATTGTCCTTCTGCTATACACGAGTCACTGGAGGTACAGAGGACTTAATTGGTCCAACACTTCATGGCTAGTCAGCGACTCATGCCAACTGAATACTGAACTATCTAAATCTGAATGCCTGCTTCTTTTTCTATCCTGAAGTCAATGCAAAGGGAGAGCAGACACTTCATAGCCCTGGTAATGAGAGGAAAATGAACTCAGCTGACCTGCAAGGCGCATACCTAACATTGTATGTGATAAGAGGGAAAGGGGTGTACGAGCAGAGTGCCGGAAAATATGAAGGCGGCAACTCTCCTGCTTGCAGTGGGGGTGTGGGGCAGAGGAAAATCTCGCAGAAAGGGTCCTCTTGGAAATTCTTAGCACAGCCTCTTTTGTACTACTGTGGTGGGAGGTGGAGCTAGGACTCTTGATTTGGACTCACTTGGGTTCAGACCAGTTACTGGCTCCGTGACCTTGACAAATTATTTCTGGTTGCCATGGCTTTCTTATCTCAACTTATTAAAGTAGGCAATGCATCTAAAGTTACTTAGTACAGCTAGCTAAATAGCAAGCATTTAGTAGGGACCCATAATTGGCATTATTTTTGTTACTTTTTCCCTCAAATTTGATTTTATCTGGATAAATATGTAACAATAATATATTTTCTATACTTGTTGATTAAAGTGATGTTTTTTCTAGGTGAGGAAGTAAATCATAATTGGGCAACAATTTAGGGAAGGAAAAGGGGCAGAGACTTTAAGAAAATGAAAAAGGATTCAAAACAAAAGGTATGTTTTTGTGAGATAATGATTGCATGGCAAAGGAGCCGATAGGGATAGAGGGAGGAAAGGAGTCTGACATGAGAACTCTGTGAGAAGCAAAGACTGAATTTTATCCATAGTTATTTTGTCAAAAACAGTACCAAGCCTACAGCCACTCAACAAGTGCATTTGCTCTTCCATTTGGCAAATGAAAGCTGCTCTATGTCACTATGCTCCTGGGAAGGCAGCTGTAGAGCCCATGTTCCAACAAGATTCTGGAACCCAGACTGTCCCTTGTGACTTAATTGTGTTGAAAGTTTAATTGTCAGTTGATGAGATTTGGGGAGTTATTAGAACGTGAGCATTGTAACTGTATCAGAAGATGACTCCATTGATGAGTTCAGGTTGTGAGAAGGTCAAGCCTGAATGGAGGAAGTAGTGTATGCCCTAGTTAGACATCTGCTAATTTCCTTTCCTCTCTGCTTCCAGGCTGGCATTAGCTTGGCAGCTTTCCTCCAACATGCTCTTCTGCCGTTGTGTTTCTGCTTTGCCAGTCATAAAGCATCGAAGCCAGTCAGAGCTCTGCACCTACCATTAGCCAAGATAAACCTTTCTTCCTTTAAGTGGATATTTGTAGATATTTCATTGCAGTGACAAAAAGCTCACTAACACACAAGGCAAGAGAACACACAGCGTACAGATATTATATTTTTTGTACTTGGAACGTCCCCCAGAACCTCATGTATTGCAGTGGCATGACTATGGAACTCTGTGCTGTTGTAAGGGAGGTCTGGCTAAATGTGACAGGTGCGTGGGATTTGACCTGGAAGGATTGTGTCAACTCGTTGAAATTGGGGGTACCCAGGGCAGAGCTTTCAGGTACACCTTATTGATTTGTGGGCCAGAAAGTGAGAGAGGGACACCCAACCTGTGTATGGAGGGGCACAACTAGCAGCTTGAACTAAGTAAGGGAAGCATGCCATGAGCAGCTCTCCACCCACCACCATTGCTGCCTTCCCGTGAATAGGCTGTATGAAGCCTTCTGAAACTGTGAGCTAAAATACGTCTGTCCTCCCTTAAGTTGTCCAAGTCTGTCACAGCAACAAGGAAGTAACTAAGACAGTACTGCTGACATTTACATTTAAAACATTAAAATCTCTGAAAGTTGTCCTGAGAGCATAGTGCACACAAAGAAACATTTACTTGTGAAAATCTACTAAAATAAGCATAGCAAAACCTGACGTCCTTGGTTTAATGTGTCAGGGCTACATTCTCAGGATGGGTAAGACAATCTTTTCTAATTCATTTCCTGGGCAAGTATTATGTTGATACCCAAAAAAAGACAAAACTGTAAACAAATGTTTTTTATGAAACTGAATGCAAAAATCTCCGGCAAAATAGCAAACTTATATACAGAAAGCAACATATGAAGATCTTATGTATAGAAATACTTTAAAGAAACTGATATAAAAAGAATTACACACCATAACCAAATGATATTTGCTCCAGGAATGCAAGATTGTTTTCACATTTAAGAATTAAAGTAATATACCATATCTATAAAGTAATGAACAAGCCACCTGATCATCTCAATAGATAGGACATGCATTTGAAAAATGTAATACTCTTTTATGGTAAAAGCACTTACATCACTGATAAAAGTGTGCTTCCTCAACCTGATAAAAGACATCTGTGCAAGACCCACATCAATCATCCTACTTTACAGTGTAATCTCCCTAAGATCAGGAGCAAGACTAAAAGGTTCACTCCCTGTACATTGTGCCAGGGGAAATTAGGCAAGAAAAAGAAATTTAAGGCATCCATTTGGAAAAGGAAGGAGGGGAGCAGTCTCTATTCACAGATGACCTGATGTCTCAGATAGATAATCCTAAGGAAAAACTACTAGAACTAAGGAAATGATCTCAGGAAAGTTGCAGAATATAGAAACAATATTCAAAAATCAATTGTGCCTCTATATCCTAAAATATTAAAATAATGCCTAAGTATGGAAAGCTATCTCCTAAGCATTGCACATATGCTACCTCATTCCACAGCTTCCATTCAGCAAGACTTGGTCACACGTGGCAGTATTATAAAGACATTTGCTCACAGGTAAAGCTGCAGAAATTGTCTTTCTTATTTTAGAAAATCCTAGAAAATGGGCCATAGGAAACAAGATAATATACTGCATGAGTAAAATACTAGAACTTAGGCAGCACTCCAGGAATATCCCATAGAACAGTCCTAGGCAGGAACCGTAGGGGCAGCAACAGAGGGGCTCTACGAGGGAAAAAACAATGGCACCAGATGAATACGGGGGTGCTTTTGAAAAAAAACAATGAGAAATAAGTAAAAAATGCACCAACAGTGTTCTTTCCCCATTATTGTTTGGAAGCTATAGAAAATAAGAAAAAAGATGCTGAGTTTTTTTATTTTTTATTTTTTAAACCTAACCTAAAAGCTATGTAAAAAAAAAAAAAACAATATAGATACTGCTTGGTTCTGCAGTGACATTTACATACAATTTTTCTTCACTAACTTAACTAAAAATTATGATATAATTGCATTGGAGGATAGTCAAGTGACATGGAAGAAAACAAAATCCTTATTGTTATAGCAGAAGATAAATTTTATTCTCAAAGTGATAAGCTGAGAAAGACCTGTGACAGTACATATCCGAAAGCAGGGAAAGAAAGGCAAAAATGGCTGTTATTAGGAGGTAGTTTGTTCACTAGAAACTTTTTAATACTTGGTATATGTTTCTAACAAAGTGAATACCTTTCATTAACATGGAATAAAGACAAAAAGTTGAAAAGTGATTATGAAATACACAGAAGTCTGTGGCATTTTGGCTAAGAAAATTTTCCACACTAGTAATGCCATTCATGGGTCACAACTGCAGAAATACATTAATACTACGTTCTCTAGTGTGGGGCAGCAATAAAGCTAATTTGTTTTTGTTTTATGATAGCGAATTTCCTGGAGATGAAGCCTACACACTGGAGTTGTCCTGGTGTGATTTTTATTTGATTCTCTATCCTTTACATGTCCTACAAAAATGGAGTTAGATATAAGGCTTAATATGGCTGAATATACCCCCCACACCCCATATGCTGAAACTTAGTCATCAATGTTACAGTGTTAAGAAGGTAGACCTTTAGGGAATGATTAAATCTTGATGCCTTTGATATCACAAATAGCATTGATGACTAAGCTTTTAAAAGAGATGGAAGGGAAGAATTGTGAGTCCCATCTGCCCTCTGTCTCTCCTGCCATGCGAGGACACAGCATTTGTCCCCTCCACTGGATTCATCATATGGGGAGCAGAAACAAGGCCCTAAGAAGACGCTAACCCTATGCCTGATCTTGGACATCCAGCTTCCAGAATCCTGAAAATCAAATTTCCATTCTTATAAATTAGGTCACCCAATCTCAAATGTTTAGTTTTAGGCAGTACTAATGGACTAACCCATAGTTTGATTAGACTCAGACTTAATACCCTTGCTAAGCATACTCCCTAGTGAGTACTTCAGTTTGCAACTCATCAGGAAATTGATGATGCCAACTGTAGTTGCTTGGTTAAAGCGGTGACCACCAGATTCCTTCATCATAAGGACTTAGTTACTTCCTTTATTTGAAAAAAAAATAGTAAGTAATTTGCAGGGTGCTCCTTCTGCACCACATAAATCAGTATTCTGGTCTCTCACAACATTTTGCCTCCTAGCTTTACCATTAATTGATGACCACTGCCTGCATCCATC
Source organism: Ctenodactylus gundi (assembly GCA_004027205.1). Taxonomy (NCBI): domain Eukaryota; kingdom Metazoa; phylum Chordata; class Mammalia; order Rodentia; family Ctenodactylidae; genus Ctenodactylus; species Ctenodactylus gundi. The sequence goes on from PVKB01000456.1 coordinate 606,074, forward strand.
ATTTCAATGAGAATTGTAAACATCATACTTCTGATATCTTCCTCAGAGCTGCTCCCCTACAATCTTACAGATTTTGCTCTGTGTAACTCTTAGGAGTGTGCCTTTGACATAGTAGTCACCACACACTTATATAGAAATTATGACAATTTTAATGAAAGAAAGCATGAAAATATCTTGAGGAGGAGGAGGCCCTTTTTCTAAGTTACACAGTGTTACATTTAGCTAGTGGCTAAGTTATTTATACCCGCATTCCTTGATGCTTACCTTAGAATCTCTGAAATTAACATCTGAAAGCCATACCAGCAACTGGTTCATTCCCCAGGTGTCCCCTCCTGAAAAGTCTGTCCCACCAGACACATTCTTTCCCCAAATTCTTATCTTCTTACCTACAATCCTTTACTATCTACTAGAGGAGCACCCAGGCAACATGTGAACAATCTGTGACATTCTCTGGGGTGAAGAAGGAAAGAAAAGGCACCTGCCTGTCCGCGTTGCACACACTCCCAGGTACCCATATCTCCTGCCTTCCATCATCAACATCATTATCTCCCTATGACTAAGAGGCACTGATTGTCATGCTGAGAATTTTGCACTGTATTTATCCACAACCAAGAGAAATCATGAAGCATCTTACTCAAAAACATTTTCATATCAAGTCCTAATTAAAAAAAAAAAACAGGCTACATCTGGTGGAGTAGAGCAGTGTCCTCCTCTGAGCTCATTAAACATCTGCAGGGTCACTCTATTTCTGGCTCACCTGCAGCCACTGTTTGCTTAAAACTGTCACATCCACCTCCCCTTTGTGCCCAGTGACAGAAATTCACAGTGATGGAAAATTTTCAGTTCTTGCTCGCCCGCTCTTTCCCAGGAACCTGTTGGCAATTACAGCCTTCCCTTGACACGATTGTTCTGACACAGTGCGGCTGAAAACAGTTGCCCCAGGAGCTCTCAGCTGTTTCAGGAACTCAGCCACAGTTATCTGCTTCTGTTTCCCCTGACTACCACTTTTGTTGTTAAACTTTTCTAGGGCTTTTGGGGGGCGTTATTTCTTCTTGTACCATAATGATAATTTTCTTTTCTCGCTATGGGTGCTGTCACAGATAATTAAGCTTTGCACTCCAAAACAAAGCCAGAAACAGTGATTCCATTACTGTCAGCTAAATACCACCACCTCTAACCCTGTGGAATTCAAAGAAGTTCCTTGTGTTGAATTTTATTTTTAATTGTTTTTAACAAGAATTGATCCTATACATCCATGAGGTATTTCAGTCTAGAAACTGGAAGGTAAACTTCAACTACTTCACCTCTCAGTCAAGGGCTTTTGACCTTGGCACTATTAATGTCTTGGATTAGATGACCCTTTTTTGGGAACTGGGACCCCTGGGCACCATCTAATGTTTAGCAGCAGCATCTCTGCCTCTGACCACTGATGCCAGCATCTCCTCTCCACTAAGGCGTGACAATCCAAAATGCCTCCAGATATTACCAAATGTCTTCTGGGAGGCGAAATTGCTCCCCGTTGAAAATCATTGGTCAAATTAATGAATTATTGACATAAATTGTGTTCAATTTGCAGCGTATATATCACTGTTTCATACTTTGAAAGTTTTACACTGCCGCTACTTTGCACAAAAGGATCAAAGTTCAGACATTATTTTTCTAGATAGTCACCCTTCCTGACCAGGCTCCATCTTCTAACAGCACATGGTTCCATAGATGCGTAACGTCCAAATTCAGGAGGATTTGGGGGACATTTTAGATCCAACCCACAACAGACACCAAATTGCCCAGGCTGAGCTCAATTTTATAATCTATCGTATCCCCCCCCCCCCCCCCATCTCCCTGAGCGCAGGGACTACTTCTTAATCTTTTCATTTTTGAGCTCTTCTAGAATTAATCTTAGACACCAGTGGATGTTAGAGGCCCCAGGAGGGCATCTTAGACTTTCACATGCATAAGAATAAGCTAAGAAGCTTGTTAAAATTCAGATTCTGACACAGTAGGGAAGGAGTGGGACCTGCCAGTCTGTGGTATAACAGCTTCCTGAGACGGGCCAGTGTCGATCCTCGCACCTGTCTCAGTTCAGAGCCAAATCTGCTGGGCAGATCTAACACAGCAGCATAAAGCAAATGGGTTCCTCTTTGTGTCTCCATTTCTTCATCACCAGTGCTACAAGGTATTAAAATTTTATTCATTTTTATAACAAAATTATATTGAGAGCTTTTTTGTTGTTGTTGTCATTGGGAATTGAACACAGGTCCTTTGCACTGAGGTACATCCTCAGCCGTTTTTATTGTTTATTAGACCTGCATTTTGCCAAGTGGCTAACTTGCCCAGGCTGGGCTCTAACTGGCAACTCTCTGGCCTCAGCTTCCCAAAGTGCTGGGATTACAGGCCTGCAATACTAGACCCTGCTACACAGAGTTATTCTATAAGTAAAATCTATATTCTATATGTTCAATCTAAAAAAGAATCAAGGACCAACCAGGAACTACTCCTGAACTCAAAGTGTTTTTAAATCAATAGAGACAGAGCATGCTTATAAATAGCAAGAGCATGAAACAGAGACTAGGTCTGATTACACACAAAATTCTAATATTATTCAAATAAGGAAGGCAGGAGAGCACAGTTTTTGAATAAGAAGGACCCACACAACATTAGCTGCGCCATTTAGTAACAACTGACCTAGTAGGGCTAGATACTTGATGTCTCCAAATTCTCACCTCCTCCCCTGTACAACTGGGACAAAGTTGTCCACCCTTCCCAAGAAAGAGCAAAATGAGTTGGCTCCTTAACACTCAGTACCACATGTAAATTTTGGTTCTGTGTGCTGTAACTCCTGTGCCGTTCCCATGCACAGAGCTTGGCTTTCTGTGTACCGTCCTGGCTTACACATGACTATTCCCTCATTCCTTCCTGGTCAGGATAACTGGACTTCAACGGCCCCAGCACAACAACGTCGATGGCCTCGTAGGCAAGTGATGTCGGCAATCCAGAGCCCAGCAAGGACCTGTCTCCTCTAACCCTTGCCCACCTGCCTGGTCCCAACCTATCAGGCAACTCCACTCTGTCCTCTTCTACCCAATCACACCAGCCAAGCAGCCCACTCCCGGAGCTCATGCTGGCTAATCTGCCCTTGCTAAGTAAAAGCTCTGTTCACTCCACAATCAGCCTTTCACCCTTTGTCCCCTTTTTAAATTCCCTTTTGTGCCCCTTTATATCTCCCTTTTAATGCCCCTTGCTGTATCTCTTTTGTGCCCTTTCTCACATCCCTTTATTTTTTACACCTTCACCCTGTCTCTACCCTTCTTGTGGCCTCTGAGCCTATGCCTTACTCTGTACCCACTTCTGTACCCCTCTTATATGCCCCTGTTTTGTACATCTTTATCCCCTTTTCAACTGTTTTGTTCTCCCCTTATCCCTTACACCTTAGTCCTTAGGCCTTACACCTGGCCTAATGCCTGGACCTGCTACTCAGGTATAAGGTCAGGGGATAATCAATTTTTACTCCAAATTCTCTTTCTGCTGGTCATATTTTTGGTTCTGCCAGGGTCCTTCTTTGACCTAACATAAACACTTTGTAAATACTATTGAATGTCGTGATTATCATTATTGTTACTTTGGGAGTGGGAATATGAACTGCACCAGGAAACAAGAAACACTGTTTAGGTAAAAAGAATTAGAAGGAATAAAAACATAGACAGAAAAGAATAAGCTGGAGCTAGTGGTGCAGGCCTGTAATCCCAGCCCTTTGGAAGGCTGAGACAGAAAAATTCCAAGCCTGAATCCAACCTGAGCATTTTAGCAATTTAGCAAGACCCTATTTCAAATAAACAAATAAAAAACGTTCACAGTACTGTAGCTCGGTGTAAAGATCTCTGGATTTGAGAAGACACTAGCAGGAGAGAGGTTTGGGAGGAGAAGGTCAGAAGTCAGAATGTGAGGACTGTCAAATCACATGGTGAGGTTGAACTGGTGCAGAGATGTGTGAACAGGTACGGGAGGTTCTGTTGCTAGATAGAACAAGACACCGCGATCTTGCAAGCATGCTTCTTTTTAGTTCCTAGACAATGGGTTCATCGATGTAATTTTCTTTTCTCTTCGGCCCCTCGGAAGCTCTCTATTCCCAGCCATTGTCTTCACCTCCATCCTGCTCACCTAATTGCTTCCCAATTCATAAAGCACAGCAGATTTTTCTTTTCTTCCCCAAAAAGCTCCCTTCATGCAGGAACTCTAGTGATTTCTTTCCCCTCTGAGTCTTTAGCATAGATCTTCTCCACTAAAATCCACATTTTCTTGAAATGTGAATAGGTATTACACAGACATGGGTTCCATATCCAGAGAAATTGGGAACCCTAAGTTAACAAAAGCTATGCAGATTTTTATCATGACGAGACACCCAGAGCCTTAATATACTAATATGCATAGAGACTTTCCACGTGTTCCCTAACTTACTTGTCTGTGGACACTGCCGGAAACCTCTCAGAGGACTACAATTTCTCAGAAGGGTTTTCTGAGATACTCACACAACATTTAGCATGTGCTACCTTACTTTTTACCTTTGTATTTCATTTCACTCCACACAAACACTGCATAGAAAACTCCGGGGAAATAATAAAATCTTTGCCATTGTCTTCATCTCTTCATTGTTGCTGGGATGAAAGATCTAATACCCACAACTTCAGGGAGGAAAGGCTTAGCTCACAGTCTCAGAGGAGGGAAACAAGTTATACTGTAGCGTAGCAAAAATGAAGGGAGGACCTGCGGACAAGAAAATACCCTTCCAGGCCAGGCCTCCAGTGTCCCATCAAAGCCCTGTCTCTTAACAGCATGTGAAATCACTACAGCAGCCCACTTGATCCAGTTAACCCCCATGACACACTCATCCCAAAATACAATCTCTTTTCAAATACAGGAGGTTTGGGGAGGGACATTCCAGATCCCAACCACAACAGCCATATACTAAAAAGGTACTCTACATCCTTGTTAATATGTCTATTTTCAAAAGCATAATCCAAATCTGCTTTAAATTGACTCTTAATTTAGGGCAACCACAGATGGTTGAGCAGATTGAGAACCACAGTGTTAGGGGCAACATTCGCCTCTACTGCAGTATCAGCAGAGCCTCCCCGAACAGTACACAACCTGGACAAATACACCCAGTGTCCCGCCAAATCCCAGTTCCTGTTCCTCCAAGTAGAGTCTCTTGGTTTTCTTCACACACACACACTAAAACATGGTCAATGAAGATGTATGCTATAAACTCCCTCTGCTGTCTCTCCCACAGAAACATTCGTGTATTCAGAGTATTAACAAATTGGTATGTGTAGAATATTTACAAATATGACGTTTTGTTGTATCCCACATTCTGGTGAATGTGAAGAAACCCCAGAGACATTCTCTGTCCTTAGTCACAACAATTTTCTTCTTTCGTTCAAATATTTTCTTTAAACCATTGCAATAATACATAACAAAGGGAAGCATGTACCCTCAGTCCTCCCTAGAACCTTTATTACTTGACATTGGAACATGGAGTGTTTGGAGGTTTTCGGGGATAAAGTTTGGATGCCAACAAAACAAACCAACTCAGGAAACTATTCATGTCAGATTAGAAACATATATGCACTCCTTAGTTGTCTCATATACAATAAGATAATATCTAGACCATTCATTATAAAAAAAAAAAAAAGCTTTTGTGCTGACTTGAAATAGGGCAGAGTCTTACCTGTCTGAAACCTTTAGCTGCTCATGAAAAGCCAACAGCAACACGTACAAGACCCACGCACTCCCAGCAAGAAAACCCTGAGCAGGGAAGGCAGAGCCCTTTAAAGAGCTGTCTTCCCCACTGAAGCACTGGAGAGAACCTTAGGGCTAATCTTCACCTAGGGTCAACTCAAGAGGAGATGAGGGTCCCCGAGGCAGGACCAGCTAACGCACGTCTCAAGGAGTCTGGAGAACAGTCCTCTCAGGCCTTTTATTTCTCACACAACTTCTTCTGCAGACTTGTGGGGGACATCTGGGAGGGCAGATTCTGGTGATGGGAACAGCCCTTTTTCTCTCACTGAAGCAAAGGCACCGTCTAGCAAAAGTGGGGACACCCTTTAGCTTGGAACTGCAGAGGGGCCCAATGGGACTTCCCACTATTTTGTGCAGCCATTTTCAACCAAATCCTGGTGCTTTGCATAGAAGGGAAAGGATGTAACTGGTTTATACTCCTCTATGTCACATGTGGCATTGTTCCTCTGACAAAATTACTTTTGTGCTAAACAGAAAAGGCAGAAAAATCAGAAAGTTTTATGGGGTCTTTCATTGGCCCCCTGACATCTAACTCACAGAAGCCTTACTGGACGCTTAAGTTCGGTCCACTTAACAAGAGACCAGGTGCTAAGGGTGGTCACTACAAGCTTGTCCCAAGAAGGACACTGCTGCAGAGGAGAGGTACAGTAGCAGAGCTCTCCACGGCTCCCATGGTGGGCCCACAGAGTTGCAGTGCAGGTTTGGATCCACCAATCCACAGGAACACTAGGAATCCCTTCAGGCCAGGAGAGGGGAGACTTTCAAATTTGAATACAATTTGCTGGTTGTGGTGGAATTCACTAATTCCTTCCAAGATGTTGCCTAGAGTGTGTTCTTTACTGCACTGTGTTCTGTTTTCTGCTTTTGTCTCTCCAGCTCAGTCTGTGAGTCTCCCAAGGTGTGTGTGTTTGTGTGTGTGTTGCTATCCTTGCACAAAAAAACAAATAAAGTGATGTGTTATTATAAATAGTAAAAATATTTTTTTTCTAATCCTTTAAGTAATACTAGCTCATCAGAGAACAAGAGTGGACAACCTCTTCTCTGCCAAGGACCATTTAGATATTTTTGACATTTGTGGGCCATAAAAATTGTCAATTTAAAAATTAGTCTGCTTTTTTTGGCAAAATCTTTAACTTACTCACCCCCAACTGCTTCTCTTTTGGTGAGGACTTGGCCAGCCTGGACCAAATTATTTCAGGGGCTCTTTGCAGCCCGCCATAGGCCCAGCATTCCCCTTCCTTGTACTTGCAGAACATCTAAAAGACTGAAGGAAATAAAATCAACTTGATTTCTTCTCTTGTGGAATTTGTGTAAGTGATTGAAAATGAGACAGAAGCTACAGACACATGAAAAAACACAGAGAGAGAACCACAATGTGGGCAAAGCATCAGGGGAGGGATTCATAACTCAGACAGCTGGAGAAATTTGCATGCTTTGCCCTGAAAGTGTAATCTGCAGAACGGTAGCAGCAGCATCACCGTGAGCTTGTGCAGAACCTGAGGCCAAATCCCAGACCTAGTAAGTCAGAATCTGCATTTAGAATAAGATCACCAGGTGACTTGCACGTTGACGTTTGGGAATCGCCGCTCTGTATCACCTGGAGGCCACATTTGTGTTGGACGCCGAAGGGGTGTTTCCTGCCCTCTTGGGAAGCCTACCAGTCAGCTGTGTCCCCCTGCATTTCCACGGGTGTCGGTCCAAGTTCAAGAAGTTAGCCAGGGAAATAAAGGTCATTCAGTTAACAATTGTATTTCTAGCCTCTCTATCCAGTAGCAAGCTATTTTCCTTATTAATTTTTCTATTAGATATCTAATAAAGTTTCATCATTCTTTTCATATGGACCCTTCATATTTTAATATATTTTTTCATTATTTAAACAAATAATGAAACATTGTTGTAAACAAACATTGTTGTAAAGCAGCTTCTAATACTGGTTTGGACTATTCTTGGCACTTGGCAGTATTTAAAATGACACACACGGTATAGATTTTGTGTTACCTGAGGCAATTTTTTTTTCAGACTGTACTTTTTCACAGCAGGAATAATAGGACTATATATAAGTTCAATTCCAGGAAAACTGCTGGAACTGTCAAATTTGCTCATCACTTTTGGATGTTATAAGACATAAAAACAGTAATGATAGCCCCTGGTTTTTAAACTTTACTGCATATTAAAATTTCCTTTTATAAAAATCCTCACACCGTGCTCAGTTTGTACTCTTAGCAGTTAAATGCGCATGTCAGGAAGTAGGGGCTGGGATGAGTAGCTTTAAAGATTCCCAGTTAGTTCCAATGTGATGGGAGCCAGAGTTCTAAATGGGCATTCTTATGCTCAGCAAATACAGAATCCTGGTATATCTGTTTAATAAATTCTGGTTTTGCCCCAGTGTTGAGTTTCTGTGCTTAACTGAAACACAGGTCTAAAATAGTTGATGCTGGTACAATTGTTCTTTCTTCCTGTACATGAGAAAATGGAAAACTTTGGGCCCCTCCACAGTTAGTGCAGCCGTATCTGAAAATAAATAAGGTCCCTCGCTGATTGTCTTGCAAATAAGATCTAAGAGGCACTTGTCTTTCTCCTTCAAGATGAAAATTCGGGAAGGCCTGTATCCTCTATGGATAAATGTGCCAGAGAACATTACATTGAACAGAACTATTTCTGGTTTTCCAGTGGGACCAAATATTGCATTCAGATTGATGGAGCTTCAGAACTTTGATTGAATTGAGTCGGGCACGCACCAGAGTATGCTGCTGGCCCCACATCAAGAGAAAAAGCAGTATGCTAAGGGCCTTGCTAGCACCCAAGAAAACAAAAATGTTCTAGATGGTCTTTAAATTACTTCTAGGCCTGCTAGTCTTTGTTTGCCTGACAAACACCCTTGAGAACTTAATGAAAGTTGGGGACCATCTTGGTGTCCTTAAAAATTGATAGATTCCCTGGAAGCCTGTGTGTAGAATCTCTACGTCTATGGCCAATGAAACTTCAGTCTAAAGCAGTCACTGAAATCTTGAGCAGCTTCTCATTATCTTTAGAATCAATAAAGGATAGAGCAGATTTTTTTTTAACAAGTACTGATTAGTTTCGTTAAAAAGCTAAACCAAAAATAGCTTTACAAGGACATGGCAATGTTTATTTAGACCTCCATATTCGTATCTCAAGGAAGTGATTTGACCAGTCCTTTACTTTTCTTCTATGTGAGTTTATTTAGAACCTTTTTAAAAACTTAAATAAATCTACGATCTAGAATTACTCTGGACTTTAATACAAGAAAATCATACCTAGGTTCAATCTAAAGTAGATTGCACAATCTATATAGAAAAAAGAAGTGGAAGCCTTTGGTTGAGTGAGCTGTGTCCTCGCTGAAAATGGGATCTAGGCAGTAAGTTCTGTTTTTCAGACTGAAAGCAGAAAGGATGCATGACATGCTGTCAACTATTACTATAATATATGTGCCTGGAAACGAGACGGACAAGGCCTTTGAAATTGGGTTTGACATACAAATCCAATTTAGTAGAGGCTGGCAGTAAATATATTTTCCAAAATCTTGCTGTCTTTCTTATTTGAATCATGATCTATTTGATATTGAATGTATGGGAAATCATAATACAGATTTAGTTTCATCCTGTTTTATTCCATACAAGTTGTAAACTTGTATGACCTTGTATGAACTGTGTGGATAAGTGTGCCAACAAAGAAACTTAAGTTCTGAATTAAAGGCTAAAGAAAACAGCTAAATGGAAAATAAGTGGAAAATGAGATAAAACAGAAGGTTTTTTTTCAAAATCTGCACACTGTAGGTTCTACCTGTCTGTAATAGGAGGCCCATTAATTGCTAAAACATGAGGGCTGCTGATTGTGTTATAAATTTTGTTATCTAAAAATACTGAGTTTATATGCAGTTTCCCAGAATGAAAACAAGCCTATTTCTCTAACTGAGGCTATAGAAAAGCTACTCCAAGCACTGTCATAAATGAGACCTTATAAAACTTTTTGAAAAAATATCCTCAACTTCTGCATGGCTTTACAGAACTATGGCATCAAATCACTGAGCACAAATTTCAAAGAAGGGCAGACAGATCACATGATCCTTTTGTTAGCTGAAAATGCGATCTGAGCTGCCAGGTCTCTCTCTTCTCTTGGAGGAACAGTTTTTGTGTTCAGCTCAGTAAAAAGAGTTCTGCATCCATCTCATGGAGTCCAGCCCACAGCTGAAGCGGTGATTGTAACAACCACAACTTGTGTTGTTTCTCTCATTTTTAATCTGAACATCAATATAAATACAGCAAGAAGTAGTTGTGGAGTAACTATCAGTTCCTTGACTATTCCTTGGTTGAACCTCAAACTAAGAAAACCAAAGTGGCAATTTTTCAAGGTAGAAAGTATCTAATAAGCTAGTGGGCGTATAGTTTATGGAGAGTAAAGGGCATTACTTCAGAAAAAAAATTAGAGAAACCTCACTCAGTCCTATTTCTGTGTCTCAGTATCTCGTCTGCAAAATTGGAGTGCTCTTGGTAGTACTTCTGTCATGGTAGTACTTCTGTTATTGTAAAAACTGAAGGCACTACTGTCTGTGAGGTCATTTTGCCAAGGCTTGGCACTTAGAAAGTGTCAAATTGCATGTGCATTATTATATCACAGTAAATAAGACCCGCTAGTCTTTGTACATGGCTGTGATCATGGCTCTAGAGAGGTCTGGGCTGCTGATTTTATACAGATGGGTAAGTAAGCTTTTTGGGTAACCCTGGGAAGGGATTCTTCCTAGTTTTCTTATTCAAAACTAAATGCTGGTAGTTACCTTTAATAGCAAATTTGTTGGGCAAATTCATGTCTTCCCACAAGGTCTGTCATACCTAAATTTTCTGAGTTCAGAAATAGTCACAACTAAATTTAAAGTTTTTTTTTAATTTTTTCTTGATACTACCTGTGATGAAATAGAGGCGTAAGCAAAGAAGGAGGAGGACAAAGGAAACGATAGAAAGACAGGGTGATGGTGGAAGCAAAAGGCCAGATCTAAGAATTTCAGAAAACGTAATCAGTGAGCTTCAAAAGCTGTTATAGAGCTTTTAAAATGTGAAAGTGGGGCTGGTCATGTAGCTCAGTAGTAGAGTACTTGTCTAGTACTTGTGAGGAACCATGTACTGCAAATAAATAATAAATATTTAAAAATGTAAAAGTGGCTGCCATTGAGCAAAAGAATGAATTTGATTGTATCTTCTCTGCATTTCTGCATGTACTGTGTTTTCCACAATGAGCACACAGTGCTTTTATAATGAGAAAAAAAAGTTTTTTATAAATGAATAAAAGGTGCCATTGGAAGATTCCAAATAACAAGATGTTCAGGAAGAAATTCAAATGAATAATAGCCAAATATAAACCAGAAGAGAAAAACTGTGACAGGGTAAAATTTAATGCTTATTTGCTCATAAAATTTCACCAAGAATTTTAAATACATGATAAAAAGCATTGGCTTCAAAACAACTGTCTCAGAATTTTCCAAGTTCTCAACAGTTAGCATTGCTTAGAAAGTAGAGATTCATCACATGGAGACAGTTAAAGAAGTGACAGGCTAAGGGGAACAATCACCAGTTTTTCAATGCCCACCTTGGCCACGTTGACTCTGACTCTTGGAAGACCTTACTTGTAAATGGAGAATCAAGAGCCTGGGACCAAGGCTTTCAGATGGGAGTCTGAGTTAACGTAGTGTTGACATTTGACTTCGAGGACTGGGCTTTCCTCTGCTTACAAAGCGAGTGTCTCCCAAAACATGATATGATGGTATTTTTCTCAAATGCTCAAACCTATGTTTCTATTTAATAGCATTCCAGGTTCTTTTGGGTTCCCAAAGCTAATTTACAGCCTCTACTCATTTAAATCTGGTACAGACCTTCTCATTTTTGTGGGGTTGTTTTTGATCTCTCAGCTTCAGAGGGAGGAGTATTGAAATATTTCTATCAGCTTCTGGGAAAGTGTATTATTAAAATTTCTAACTACTTGCCAATCTTTTTCTGTGGCACTTTTTTCTTTATAGATATTTTTCATGTCTCTCTTGCTAGGCACATGTAAGCACGTTTGTTAGAGCTTCTTTGATGATCCCTGTAATGATTTATAATATCTCTCTTCATTCTTGGTCTTAATGCCAACATTTTATTTGGAAGGTACAAGCCCAGAGCAGCACAAGTAAGGAAATGAGAGTAGGAAAGGCACGTGGCTGCATGAAGCGATGTGTGGCATACTGTGGCCAACGTGCTCAGGTAACCCAGAGAGCACAGCGCTCTGCTCAACACAAGCCCATTCTCTAGAACTAGACACTCTTTCTTTCAAGGTTGTAGGTAAAGAAAGGAGAATTTATCTACCTGACTCCTCTGCACTTGCTCGGATTGAGTTTCTGCCCCCACAGGACCCAATTCCCCACAATTTGCAATTTGCATCTCCCTTCTCTTCCAGCGCCCACAGTGTGGTCTTTTATGCAAATCCAGAGCGCAGCGAGTGCAGGGGTGTGGGTTTGGCACCAATCAAAAGAATGGAAGGACACATTGAGAGAATCCAAGAAAGTAGGTAAGACTTGTGTCTGGTTCACAGTGATAAACATGTGTTCTTATTTACTAATAATACCCTGAAGTCAATTCCATCAACACTGATGTTCAAGGAAAGAGTGACAAACTCAAAAATCAATTTAATAAATGTGTCAAAGGCGCTTACCATGCCCAAGTTATCCACTATGAGGGTGAAATCAACGTGCAAGACATGATGCCAAGCCTCATGAGTGACAGGACGTCTTGAAAAGATTTTGGATTTAGACAGGATTGAATTTCAATTTCTGCTATACTCCTTATGCTTTGAGAATCTGAGCAAAATATTTAACTTACTAAGCCTTCATTTCCTGGAGATAATGACGGCGCTTATCTTACAGAATTATTACAAGATTGAAAAGAAATAATTTCAAAATAACCAATACATTTGATTAATGATAAATGTTACTTCTCTCTCAGGAGCTCTAAGTCCAAAGGTTAGAATGGATAATTGCAAAAACAGTCATCAGAGACAAGGAAGAAAGAGCCGTGAAGCACAGAGAAGTGAAAAAGATAGTTTCAGAAACACCTAGGATACTCGTGGGGACTTTCCAGGCCTACCATTAATAAGAGAACTCCTTCCCCTTTCCTGATACATTTTCTTACAGCAAAATTTTTAAGTGAAAATTATTTTTGACACAATTCTTTCCTTGTGTGTCCTTATCCTGCCTCATAACACCTCTGTTCTGTGTGTCCCTGCATGATTTCGCCCACCTACACTCCCTGACTTGGAATAGCCTTCTTTTGAAGGGTCTGTGATTTGCTAGAGTTATACTCATCCTAAGCATGCTTGATTGACTGCTGGCCCTTCACCCTCCTGTGGGTTTACGCCTCCGCCCAATCGGAGCTCCTTTCACACAGACAAATCTCTCATCAGAACCACAACCCCAGGCAATCCGCAGGCAGAGTTGACTCCTCCACCTTTGCTGGCTTCTGTGGGCTTCCTAACTCCACAGTTACATCCCCAGACTCTCTGGAAGCTGCAGGATTTCCTAGAAGCGCTCTGAGTGGCTGAGAAGCAAGGTTACCTTGGAGGACAAGGGGTTGGTACAAACCAGGGGTTGTTTGTTCAGAAATCGCAGATGTCTTGGAGTTGCCTAATGCCTCCTCGAAATTTTTCTATCACAAAATGTCTTCTCCAGCCCCCCTTCCTCTCTGTTTCACTCTTTCTTTTAGCATTTTTTCTACATAATAAATATATCATCCGGGTATCGATTTTGTAAAAGAAAGGGCTAAGGGGCATAGCAAAGATTTTAATTTCCTGTTTGAAAAGTCAAATTATTCATGCAAGATACATGTGAAAACAAACTCCTTGTTTAATCAGATAACAGGGAGGGGCTTATCGCACAGAGTGACGCTATTCTCCATTGCTTAGTCATCCCTTCTTTTTCACAGCTAGCTGAGTATCTCTCTAGATGAGTCTACTATGAACTATCCCCCATCTTGATGTTTTTATCACCTGATATTTCTAGAAGTGAGTTAGGAGGGAGGGAGGAGACAGCTGCACAAGTATTAAAAGACATTCTGACCAGCTGGGAAGCAAGGTTACCTTGGAAGATGAGGGGTTGGTTACCGTTTTTGAAAGCAATTCTGGAAATCCTCTTTCACTAGTGTTTTCATGGGATATGATTTTTTAAAAATACAGTGAGTGCTGCTATTGCGTATCATGCAACACAACAGAAAGGCAGGCTCATCAAAACATGGGCTCTGGGACTGTACAGCTTCTAGCTCTTCCCCATCATCAAAATAACCATGAAAGGTAAATGTTTTGAGGTTATAAAAGAGGACTTCTAGAACTCCTTAAGTGCCAAGAATGACGGGAAAAATGTGTGTGAAGATAAGGGAGTATTTTGAGGCAGATTAATGGCAATGTGTATTTTACTATAATATTTGTTTTTGAGACAAAATCTCACTCTATAGTCCAGGCTGGTCCCAAACTCACTATGTAGTCCATGCTGGCCTCGAACTCACAGCAGTCCTTCTGCCTCAGCCTTCCAAGTGCTGAGGCATGTGCCATCATGTCTGATTATCGTATTTTTAAAATTTAAACACTAACCATAATATTTTAAACCGTATTTAATAGATTCGAGCAAGATAAAATTCTTGCCTGCACAGTGCACACTTCATTAGTAGAGCCAAATAAGTAAATGAGTGGATTAAGTGTGGTAATAGAATTATATTCAACAGTGGTTCTCAAGATGTGAGATTATATCTGAACACATGGGAAGCTTTTCAAATCACACACAGAGGCCCCAGGGAACAGGGTGTAGCAGCCTCAATAATTTACTTCTATAAAACTGCTCCTATTCTCATTAAGCAACAGAGGCCAAGTGGTTTTAGCCTGGTCATTTTCAATTCCTCCCTACCTCAGCCCTCCAGATCCTCGTCCTCATACACTCTCTTCGGGCAAAGTAAGCTACCAACTAAACTTCGACTTCTACTTGCTGGCTAGTGACTCTGAATTTTGTGTCTTCATTCCAGATTGCCGTGCTGAGCTCCAGAGTCACTGCAGATGAGTGGATGGGTGTTGCCTGAACGACCCACAGGTTCCCTCTTGCAGTGAAAGGCATGTTAAACTCAGAGGCCCTTTCCTTCTGCTGATAGGCTCATCACTCCTGCATGTCCATTGCAGTGACGGACACTCAAATGGCTCAGACCTACTATCTTGAAGTCGTCCCAGATTCCCTCTATCCTTTGCATCATTTTCAGGAGACACCAAAATACATACCATAAAATATATACACCCCCAATTCTATTCTCATTGCCTGGATCTGTAATAATTTTTTCTGGGCTATTACAGTTACATTCTTGTCTACTTTGAATGCTTCTGTCTAAGCCACAATGTTTCTTCCCACAGGTGAAACCCATGATGTCATCCCCAGCTGAAATTTTTCCCGTGGTTCCCCTCCCTCCTCTTAACCTAGAACAGTATCTGAGTCATCTTGCTGCTCGATCAGCTCTGGGGTAGGGGAAAGGACTGCTATGATCTAGGATAGAGGACATGTAAGTAGAGAATAAGAAATAAATGGAATCTGCCTGCAGAGAAGTTCATTTAGGGTCTATTTTGAAAGATACAAAAAGAACCAGATAGCATAAAAGTTTTATTCAGTGACCTCTTAGGATACCGATGCTGTGCCACATACCATGCCAGTTGCTTGGGTTGCATTGATTAAAATACATGTAACCTGCACTTGAGAAAGTTATACCGTAATGAGTTTGGAGCCGTTATGCAGGTAAAAAGCATTGCTAGAATGTGGGGAACGGGAGCTTTGGCTGTGGTTTGAAGGTTGAGTAGGAGCTGAATGGGCCAGGGTGGCTGAATGAGGTAGTAATGCATCCGGAAGATACAACAAGGAGCGTGACATCTGGGAAATGGAGAGCAGTGCATGGCCATGAGAACAGGAGTGCAACAGGAGCTCCGGAGAAGGAGAGCGAAGGAGAGGGCTGAAGCACTCATCATCTGTTCATTTATCCATTCGCTTGCACTCATGAAGCTCTTATTAGCTCCGTCAGCCCCCAGTGAGCTGTGCCTGAGCCAGGGCTTAAGTCCAGACCTTCAGTGTTACTTGTGCATAAAGATTCTAAATGAAGCCACCATTTGTCTGTTGCTTCTCCCTCCCTAACTCATACTCTCAGTCCCCATGACATCACTTTAAAGTCTTAATGATTTGCATCTAATATTTTAGCTGTATATTAGAGGTGGCCATGCTTAAATGAGCCTTTTGGCTACCGTGAATATGCGAGAGAAGAAGGATATTGGTGCAAGTCCACTTCCTAGTAAGCAGCATGTGGTTCTCATAGTTTAAACTATCAATGTTCAGTTATTATTCCCAGGCTGGCAGTCTTTTCTTTTGTATATGTGAGTTTCTCCCCATTAAATACGCCTTTCTTTTGGAAGCCTGCGTATAGCAATGACTATAATTATAATCCAAGGCTGAGCTTGAAACATAGTGATGTGACAGCTTTTCTGACAGAAAGGGTGGAGAAAGAGTTGAAGCTTATAATTTCCTCTGAAGTGTCTTGAAGTCTGACAGCAGCCCCGTGCTTCTGACAGAGACACGCAACAATCTGGAGTTTCAGGACAGAACGAACCAGAAAGACACACATCCCTGCCACGTGGACGACTTGTCAACAGGCAAGAAAGACTCAGCACAACGCTGAAGCGTTTCCTGAAAAGGAATAGTCTAGAACATTGTTTTCCAGTGTTCGAAGGATCAAGGCCACCTGTAATGTGGAGACTTTGCCTTTGTGACTTGAGAAGAGTTGGGCTTTTCCCATCCGTCCTTTGAAGAAATGCACGTTGACAAGTAAGTACACATTGCAGTTGCTTGGAAAGAAATTAGCTTGTTATTCATTATTCACAGTAGCATGTATATATCCCTGGAAACAGAATATCTGTGACTGAATAAAATAGTTTATTAATCCTCTCATGAAGTTTGGCTCCTTATGTGTTTGACGACATTTGTAACAGCTCAGAAATCTGTGATGCCCCCCTCTCCTTCATCTGCCCCCATCTTAAGGTCGTAGGCTTGGACTAGTGTGTTCCCTATTCTTATTCATCTATTTAATTTTCTCTTCATAAAAAAGTGTTAAAATCCCACTATGCTACGCCAAGTGAGGGTTCAAAAATATAAAGTCAAATAACACCTGGTGCCTGCCCTCACACAACTTAAGTCCAGATATAGAAATGTGTAGCTGTAGCATTGCACAAAGGAAAATAAGGTTAGTTTTATGGGGATGACTGGTTAGAAAAGACTCATCTGGGAGATACAGCGTTAGCTACTGCCACGAGGATGCTGTACAACAAGTCACTTAAAGACAGAGTAACAGGGCTGAAGGAATAGCATCACGGTTATAGCACGTGCCTAATAACCCAACGTCTTGAGTTTGGTTCCCCAGCACCACATAAGCCAGATATGGTGGTGTATGCCTGCAATTCCAGCACTTAGGGGGCTGAAGCAGGAGGCCTACTGCCGTGAGTTTAAGGCCTTGGGTTACACAGTGAGTTTGGTATCAGTGTGGACTAGAGTGAGACCTTGTCTCAAAAAAAAGAGAGAGAAACTATAAACATGAATTCTCAGGTGCATGATTTCCAAGTAGTAACCAAGCCTCCAGCTGTGCTAATTCCAAGGCTCTGGACCGTAGGGCCCCATCCTGCCCAGACCAGAACAAGTACTCATGATGGGTCACTAAAAACAGGAGATCTCAACTGTGCAAAAACAGTTGACGTCTCTACTACTGCTACATTTGCTAAAATTGCACTAGTCAAAGCAAATGACATGACTAAGCCCAAGGGACTGGGGATGCCCTGTCACTTAACTCACCATGATGCCATTTTTTGGGTACCGTTTCCCCTTAGTAGGGAGATGAAGACTTAGGACCAGCAATTTAATTTACTATTGGAAGGAACCATTGATCTGTATCCTGTGGGAGAATTGCAAATTTACCAGGTAGGTCTAAGCATTTAAAATAAAGTTCAGCTGAAGGAAAGGCATACACCTGAAAGGCATAGCATTTGGCCTAGGAGAGATGTTCTGAGAGTTGGGAAAATCCGGGGGGGGGGGGGGGGGGGGGGGGGGGGGGGGGGGGGGGGGGGGGGGGGATCGATGCTCAGTGACTGTGATGGAATGTGCCAGGGCCACTGTGTGCAGATGCCAGAGCTAGGTGGATCCAGAGGGAATTTCCTGTATGGCCTCGTCTTGCTGATTCTAAACCATCTTGACTATGCAGGGTCCATTTTAGCCGAAGGCCTCTTTTGTAATGACAGTGGCACTTTATAAAGCTATGTGAGCTATGACTCACATTCATTGCTGACTTTTGCTTTAATCCAGTCTTCATGTTCGTATCTCCAATGTATTGATACTAAGGTTGCTATTTATATTGCTTCCTTTTGACCTAAGCAAATTAGCACAAGTATAATGGCTGAAAAGTAGCTCTACCTTTACTAATGTATACTTCCAGGACTTTCAAGCCTGAATTTGGCCTTATAGGCTAATAGCAAGGTATCAATATGACATCATTCCTTCTGGAGACTCTAGGAAATAATCTGTTTCCCACCTGCTGTGTTTTATGGAAGCTGTTGCTTTCCTTGGTTTGTGGTCATTGCTTCCATCTTTGAAACCAAGAGTGCGGCATCTTCAAATTGCTCTCTGATTCCAAGCTCTGCTTTCTTCTGGTTTTAAAGAATCCTATGATTATACTGAGTCCCCAGGATATCCAAGATGATCTTATTATTTTAAGAATAAATGATTAGCAGTTTCGATTTTTTCCTTGACATATGGCATATTTACAATTTCTAAGGATGCCAGCACAGGCATCAAGAGGCCATTATTTGGCCTACAAAATGCTTGTTGTGTGAAGGTGGGGGTGGAATTAACAATGCTGCCTAATCACTTTGTCCTTTATAACATACCAAGCACTTTCATTTTTTTTTAACTGAGAACTATTCTATAAGTGAATGAATTGAAACCTGGTGATGTTAAGTGACATGTTTGTGCCACATAGTAGCTACCTGCTGTTCATTCAGTTCCACAGTCCTGGGAATGCCTGTAATGAAGGTCCCCACCTTACTCTGTGGCCATATTTGTTACAAGGCTTCATCACCACCTGAAGGCAAGTGTGAAGTCATTTTATATTCTATGGCTTTACTAGTTCAAGTTGGTAAAGAAAATAACATTTACAGGCAACCTATTCGGTCCACCATGTACTGGGAACTCTCTGCATGGGGCTTCTATTTGTTCTTACGTGTGCATACAGTTAAGTAACGTTGGACCCGGGGTCACGGAGCTCACAGGACAGAACAGGGCTGGAATTCCCACGGAAGACCTGACTGACTTGAAGCCAGCGATTTCCCCTTGCTTCCTGTACACTTCCTTTGACCTCCACTCAATTTGGAAGAAGTAGCAGTGTGGGCTACATGCACTTAAATGTCTGAGACCCAGACTTGCAGAAAAAGGAGCGGTAATCCAAGACCACATCATTGTGGGTTTTTGTTTGTTCCTTTGTTTCTAGATGACTTGTGACTTCTCTAAGGGAGGCGCTCAACTTCCCTTTAGTCTGCCAACAGTGAGTGCAGATCTTGTCGCCTCGCTGCTCCTAAGGAAGCTGGAATAGGTGACCCCTCAGTACCCTTCTGTAAGTTGAACCTTGTTGATGTTCACATACTCGGAATGGGATGTGAAGGGCACAGACTTGGCTGGTGAGTGGGCAGTTTCTTCTGTAAGCCCCGGTAAGTGGGAGGTATTCCAGAACTTTAAGGCAGAATTTTAAAACCAATTTCTTTCTTGAAAGCTACATGCTTTCTAACCAAATAAGCTAAGATACACAAAGATAAAAAAGGTTCAAATATTTCAAAGATGAGGTCAATTTCCTACAACTTTTTTTTCTCATATGGTATTGGGAATCCAATCTAAGAACACAAACACTGAGCTGCACCCTCAGACCGCCCCCCCCCATGTTTTTAAATTAAAAATAAAAAACCCTTTCCTCAATAAAGGACCTTCTCTATGCTTTGAAAAAAATAATTCCCATGTATTTTTTCCCCATTTTATTGATATGTATAAGCACAAAATTTAAGGAATTTAATTTACAATGAAGTTCAGCATTTTGTGCACCTATGAATCTTGTTAAGGTGATAAGGATTTTCCCACTCACCTTTTCTCCCTCCCCCTACACACCCCTTTTTCCCTCCCCCCCCTACCCCCCCCCCCCACCCCGTGTTTCACTTTGTTTTTCGTTTTAAGTTCCATGAGATAGTTGTGATCTGGGACTCTCATATCAGAGAGACCATTCGATGTTTCACCTTCTGCTTCTGACTCACTTCACTAAGCATGGTGTTCTCAAGCTTCTCCCATTTGCCTGCAAAACCCTCCACGTTGTTGGACTTTATAGATGCATAGTATTCCATTATGTATAAATACCCATATACTTTTAACATGGGAAATAACACCCCATGACCCAAATCTCAAACGTTAAAAACATTTGTGTTATGCAATAATTATTTCAATTTTTATAAAACCACAAAAAGCACTACAAGTAAAATCAGGGTTCTCTAATCTCATATTCCTTATCATACTTTTTTAAAAATTATTATTCTAAAGTTAGTGTAGGAGTTTGTATTCCTTAATTTTAGTGCATTTGTTTGCTATCTAACACGTTCATCTATATTTGTATTTAATAAAAGTGCTGAAATGAACATTTCTTTTCTTTAAATGATTCTCTTTGTTCTCGTGGACCAGAGTTATTGACAGCAGCGTTTCTCAAATCAGAGACTAAAAACTGTTAGTGATTTATAACTGGTTACATAGAGAAATTGAGAATAAACATTGTGAAGCTCTAGAGCAAATCAACCAAATGCTCTTCTGTCTATTGAATACATAATATAGAATACTCAGGCATGCATTTGATAGATTTATTTTTGTCAATTTATTTCTGTTATATTTTATGAAACTACTGATTCATAGCAGATTGCAAAAATATGTAGAAAATTTGATTTGCAGTCTGTATGGTTTCTACCTCGAAGAGAAATTTCTAGCTGGGTAAATAGGTTTGGCTCTGAAAGGTATTAACTAGTATCACTCCAGAATAGCCAATGCCCTCATTTGCAACCTATTCCAGTTTTCTCTTCCCCACAGTTGCATTATCTGACTTTTAAATCTCTTTCAATATGATAGCTGTGAAAGAATATTTCATTTTAATTAGCATTTTTCTGATTAATAGTGAGGCTGAGCATCTATTTATAGGTCTATGACGTTCCCAGTTGTCTGGCTTTAACAAGGGAGATTTTTGAGTTTGCAAGAATAAGGAAAGTATGTCTTTAAAAAATCTAACTCCAATGAGTAGAGTATATAACTGGTATAACTGGTTTTGAAGTGAAAAAGGCCCAGGAACAGCTAGTTTTGACTTGATGAAGGGCAGGAAAAGCTAGTTGTGGCACATTAGTGAACAGGCGAGGACTTCAGTGTGTGCATGTCCTTTCCTGGTATGTTGGCTCTTGGACAATCATGTAGTCAACACCCTTAAGACACTTCAGTGGAATAATTTTCACAGAGAATTCTGTATCTCTTACCTGGTCTAACTGCCTGAAAATTTTCTGGTGCTAATGAGATTAGAGACACAGAATGAAGCTGAGGTTGCTTTTGTGAGATTCACTGCTTTCTGTCAACAGACCTCCCAACCACTCAGCCTTGGGGGTTGGATGGAAGGGGAAATTTGAAAAAGTTGTATGGAGATCAATGTGGCATTAACCAGTATTCTCTGCCTGAGGTCTCGGTCTCTCTCTCTCTCTCTCTCTCTCTCTCTCTCTCTCTCTCTCTCTCTCTCCCATTTTATTGAAATGTATAGGTGCAAAATTTAAGGTTTACGATGGAGTTGAGCCTTTTATGCACATACGTATCTTGTCAAAGTGACAAGGGCTTTCCCACTCTCCTTTTGTTCCTCCCCCTCCCCTCCCCTCACTCCCTCCTCCCCTACTCTCCCCCCTTGTTTTACTTTGTTTTTCATTTTAAGTTCCATAGGAGTTGTGCTCTGGGACTCTCATATCAGAGAGACCATTCGATGTTTCACCTTCTTCTGACTCACTTCACTAAGCATGATGTTCTCAAGTTTCTTCCATTTGCCTGTAAAAGCCTCCACGCTGTTGCACTTTATAGATGCATAGTATTCCATTGTGTATAAATACCACAGTATGTGTATCCATTGGTCTGTTGATGGGTATTTTGGTGACTTCCATATTTTAGCTATTGTTAGTTGTGCTGCTATGAACATGGGTATACATGTATCTCTGTTGTGTGTTGTTTTGGCCTCTTTTGGATATATTCCCAGGAGGGGCGTTGCTGTATCGAAGGGGATATTTATTTCTAGTCTTTTGAGAAATCTCCATACTGCTGTCCAAAGTGGTTGTACGAATTTACACTCCCACCAGCAGTGCAGGAGGGTTCCTTTTCCCCCGCAGCCTCACCAGCACTGATTGCTATCTCTTTCTTTCTTTTGACACAGGATCTTGATCTGTAGTTCAGGCTGATCCTGAATTCACCATGTAGTCCAAGCTGGCCTCGAGCTTTCGACAATCCTCCTGTCTCAGCCTTCTGAGTGCTGAGATTACAGATGTGCTGCACCACATCCAGCTCATGCGGTGCTGGGGAATCAAACCCTGGGCCTCCAGTCACTGAGCTATACCCCCAGATGCCTGAGAGACTTTTTTAAATGGCAAATCAGAATTTACAATTTTATTCTTATTAATGAAATTTCTCAGCATCTTCCTAAAGCACATAAATTTAAAAATACATGTCAAGGATTTTTCCTTTTTTCCTCCTAGCCTATCATGTAAACTTGCTTGAAAAGCCTCAATTTATGGCAAATTGTTTCACACACGGTTACACTTTCCTTAAACCACTCCCTCTTCCTGGAATACCTGCTCCCCACCGATTAGCTTGCTGGACATCTCTTCTGGCTCTTACGCAACCATCAGCGCTCTCCAGAGGAGAGCTGGCTCTTTCCCTCTGTATACCTGCTAAATGAAAACATTTTAGCCAGGTTGACAGTGCACGCCTGAAATCCGAGAACTTAAGAGGCTGGGCAGGAGGATTGGAGTTCAAGCCCAGCCTGGGGTACATAATGGATTCAGGTCCAGCCTGGATGATTCAGCAAGACCCTGTGTCTGAAAATAATTTTTTAAGTATTTCTTTGTTTGTAAAACAAGCTTTTATTCAAAATGTCTAGCTCAGTAAACTTATTACAAGAAAAACTACTGGTGTAGCCAGCAATTCAGCCCGGTAGGGAAAGTCACCACTTTCCCTACTCGCCAGTGTTGCCTACTTATTGTTAATGTTATTACTATTTGATACTTTATATAAATACAACCTTAAAGTGCATACTTTTATGTCTGGCTTCTTTCACTTGATATTTGTGAACTTCATGGCTGCTGGTGTACGCAGCAGTCTGTTCCTTCTCCCTGCTGTGCAGGATCTTGTTCCTGAGTATACCACATGTGTTGGTAAGTATTTTGAAATCACAGATGGACGTTAGGGCTATTTCCGCTTGGGAGCACCACTAGTCACGCTGCAGTGCCTGTTTGTACATGAGCCTTCTTAGTGCGTCCGTGTGTGTGCACTTCTGTTGGAGTTACACCTAAAGGTGGAGTTGCTGACACTTAATACATTCAAGTGCAGTAGATACCAACTACTTCCCAAATTGCTTGTATGATTGACATTCCCACCAGCAATTTTGCTTATAATGTATTATTTTAGCTCTTATTTTGAATATACAATTGTACTGTTTTCATTTTAACTTGAATTTCTTCAACAACCAATAAAGCTGAACCTTCTTTCGTGTACTATGTTGACCATTTAAGTATAGTGTTATGTGAAGGCTTGTTTATGTCTTTTTCCATTTATTTTCTGTTAGGTTATCTGCATTCCACTGATTTTTATGGACTTATTTATACTTTTAATGTAATCTGGTTTATCAGTATTATTCAGAAAACCTACAAAATTATACAAAATAAATTGCTGACATATTAAGCCACTTAGTTTTGGGAGTGTGTCAAAGAGCAATAGACGAGTGGAGCAGACAAACGGAGAATGGTATTATCAAGTTTATCACTTAATGGATCAAAAATCCACAAAAGTTATTTAAAGGTTATACTAGCTGGAGCTGAGAGAGACTGAGACAGTCCAAAATGAGAGGGGACCCACGAGTCTTCAAACTTCCACAGGGAAATAGATCAAGAGCTATTCTGCTGAGACCTGAGTCTTTCTTAATGAAGAGGTGAGGCTGTCTCAGGATAGAGAGACAAGATCCCAAAGGGTGGGGCAAGAGCCAGCCAACCATGAGCTTCCAAACAGATGCCTGGTGGCCTTGAGGCCAGCTGCAGGTCAGTGCTGCGCTGCACCTCCTACTCACTCCCATCTTTTGAATGAGGGTCTGCTGTAGTTATCCTACCCCATTGGTGTATGTTCAGTATGTGTGTACGTCGGGGGCAGAGGAGAGACAGCTTGTCTCTTGGTACACAATCTGCACAATTCCAAATCTGTACTTCAGGAAACTGAAACCACAGAATTGAATCAAAGAGGAAACACACCCATCCTAAACTCCATCGTGATTTGAATATGATTTTTTATGACAAAATGCTGGACTTAAAGGGGATACCATAGTTGGGGAAGCTTTGGGATTCTTGAGGGAAGTTAGTTCAAGTGTGAGAAAAGCGAGTCATCTAATGTAGCGCGGGTAGCTAATACGTAAAGATGGCGCCCAGTTAACCACACCTCCGCATATGCACGCCCTAGGCAGAGTCTTCCCACGTTAAATGTGGGTTAACTGTGTTACTTTAACTACTATAATGTGGCAGTACTTTCATGTCAGTTGGCTCAAACCTCAGGAAGGCCAGGCAGCTTCTGCTTTGGCACTTTTGGGATCAATGAGCCATGGTGGGAGAAGTTCAGTTATCCCAATAGAGAGATCAGATGGGTTGGCCATATTTAGAGGCACAAAGCCTGGACAACCTGAAGGAAAGAGAAGCCCAGAGTTCACCGCAGCCCTGCCGAGTCCAGGCTCCCAACTGTGCCCAAAGCATCAGGCAGTGAGTGAAGTCATCGAGAGCATCCCAGATGCCCTCTGAGTGCTGCTACAGGACTTACTCCCTGTGAGACCAGCAGACCTGTCCGCTTAAGCTCCAGCCAACCCCCAGAATCATAAGCAACTACAGAATCTTCCAGCTGCAAGCTCCCTAGTGATAATCCCAACAGAGCCAGTTACACAAAAAATCGAGACACTGACAGAATTGTTGCCTCTCTAAGGCAGCACTTTGTGGAGAGGTAACAGAACCCAGTATTTCTGAGATACTAATCCATTTCACACACATGGTATAATCTTGCGTTTATTTAGACTTTGTCTAGTTTCTCGTAAGCACATGCTGAGTTTTCTGTGTGGCTGTCTTACATGTTTGTTTTTTAGATTTATTCCTACATGTGTGTTTTTGTACACTACTGACAAATGGTATTGTTTGATTTTTTATTTTCTAAATACTTGCTATAGACATATAGAAATTTGATTTTTTATAGAAACGAAGTACATAATTTTGTGATATTTTTTCTTTTTGTAGTGCCAGCAATCAACTTATGGCCTCAAAAATACTAGGAAACACTTAATCTATTTCTAAATATTATGTTTCTTGTGAGTTTTTCTAGATATCTACATAAAAACAAGTATTTCATATTATAAATGGGTGCTGAAATTTATCAAAAGTTTTATCTGCATCCATTATAAGATATTCAGTTTTTTCTTTTATTCTGTTAATGTTGTGAATTACATTGATTTTTTAATTAAAACTAATCTTATGTATTTGAAATAAATGCAGCTTGGTCATGAGGCATTATTCTTTTTATCTATCACTGCTCTCATTTTTTTAACATCTTTTTTCTCATATTTGTTCATGTGAGAAAGTGATATGCTATTTCTGCATGCTCTTGTCAGGTTTTAGCATCAAGTTGTGTTGGTCTCATAACATTGCCTGAATAATTATTTCTTTTTCTATTCTCTGGAAGAGTTTGCATCATGCTGATATATCTGATTCTTAAGTGTCTGACAGGATTTACTAGAAAAACAACTATAGTGGAAGAAATATCTAGTATGGACTTAATACCTTTCATAGAGACAAGATTATTCAAGTCTATTTCTTTTTTTTCTTTCCTTCTTCCTTTTTCCCCTTTTTTCTTTCTTTCTCTCTTTCTTCTTATTTTTTGAAACTGGACTGGATCTCATTCTGTATTTCAGGCTAATCCCCAGTCCTGCATTGTTATGTAGTCTAAGCTGGTCTCGAGCACATAGCAATCATCCTGCCTCAGCCTCCTGAGTACTTGGGATTACAGATGTGTGTCACTGGGCCCAGCTTACTTGGTGCTGGAGAGTCGAACTCAGGGCCTCCAGCCCCTCAAGTTCTATTTCTTACACTCCTCATTTTGATACTGGATTTCCTGTGAACTTGTCTATTGTATCTATTTTTTTAATGAGTGGCATAAAATTATTCACATGACCGTCTCAGAGTCTTTCACTTCAAAGTCTTTCCAATGACTCTATTTCTGGAATTGAAATTGTTTATTTGCTCTCTCCTCTGTCTTCCCTTAATCAGACTAACTAGATGTTTGTTGAGTTATGGTCTTTTGTGGTTCAACTTTGGAATTGTCAGCCTCATATATATTTTTTCCACTAGTTCCTATTTTGCTCTTTATAACTTACCTTCTCCATTCTCTCTCTGTCTCTCTCTCTCTCTCTCTCTCTCTCTCTCTCTCTCTCTCTCTCTCAGTGGTACCAGGGATGGGATACAGGGCCTTCACTCTGGGATTCATCCCAGTCTTTTTTTATTGTTTGTTCGAGACAGTCTTGCTAAGTTGCTAGTTTTATTTTTTATTTTTTTAATTTGAGGCAAGATCTCCCAAAGTTGCCCAGGCTGGGTTTGAATTTGTGATCTTCCTCCCAAAAGGCTGGGGTTACAGACACAGAGGTGTATTACTTTTTTTTTCTATTATGAATATGACTTTTTCTATTTCTTCTCTTAGTTCTGAAAATATTATTTTATAAATATTGAAGCTATGTTCTTAGATGCACATGAAATTAAAGTTGTTATATCTTTTTAGTAGATTATCCTCTTTGACTCTTGCCTTTATTTAAATGAATGCTACATAAAGATTCTACTTATCCACTTATATATTAAGTTCACTTCCATCCTGCCATCCTGTTACATTCTTCAGCAAGTCCCAGTTCCTTCTCCTATGTCTCTTCCCACCAACCCAAGAAGGAGCTACCTGCCTGTACTCCACTGCCGGCTGTGTCCAGTTTTGGTTGCACTTGATAATGAAGAACTGGGTTCTTCAGTGACTGGGTTCTGAAGAACCGCAGCTGTGCTCTGAACGTTCATGTCCTTCACAACCCCGTGGTAAGTGCCTCCCCTCAAAGGTGACGGTACGCGAGGTGGCACTACCAAGAGTTTTGTGAATGAAATTCGTGCCCTTACTAAAGGGACCCGAGAGCTGCGTTTCCCCTCCTCCCATGGGAGAATTCTGGGAGAAGTCACCCCCAAAGCTGAACCTGCTGGCGTCTTGATGGCAGATTTCCCACTCCCCAGAACTGTGAGAATTATTTACTGTCTGTAAGTCTCCCGGCTTACGATAATGTGTTATAACAGCCTGAATGGACTAGGCACACCTGAGAGGAAAACTATCAAAAGACAGCATGGACAGATGGACAGGAAGACCACTGATCCTAGGCACTCATGCACAGAAGTCATTTTTATGAGGTGAGAGCGGAAGATTCCCTCAGCAGCTCATTTGCACTCTCTTGTCCCCGGGCCTTTGCACTTGCCACCTGCTGGGAACGCTCTTCTAGGGAGCCCTCGCTCTGTACCAGATTAGATGTAAGGTGCATGGAATAATATCTGGCTCACAGTGGTTACTACAGGAGGAGAAAAGGACTACTGTGAGCTCATGTGCAAGAAAGCCCCACCAGGTGAGAAGCAGATTTGAGTGGGGAAAGAAGAGCTGTGAAAGTCAAGTAAACAAAGTCATGGAGCAGTAAGGGGGAGGACTTCCCTGGGCAGTTAACAGGGGGCCCAGGTCCAAGTGGGAACGCGGCACATGGGATGCAAGAGATAGGAAAAATAAATCGAGCCACAAATTAAAGGACCTAAGCAAAGGATTGGGGACCTTGTATCACATCGCCTCCTCCAGGATTCCTGACTTATGGACTTATTCGATGGGAAGACTCCCAAGGACATAGAATGGATGACGACAACAACGACGATGATGACTGTTATGGTTTGGGCCTGGAGTGTCCCCCAAAAGCCTCACATAACTATGATACTGGGTGCAGTTGGGATGTGGGACTTGGCTGGAGGGGGCAAATGCCTGGGGCTTGACCTGGAGGGGTGTGTGCTGGTTCTGCCCCCCTTTTTTTGAGAGTTTGCGTTGTCCTGTAATGCTGTGAGGATTTGTCTCTGGCGGTCTGGATCCAGCTGCAGCCTTACATGTGATTCCATGATTTCCCGACCACATACCTGCAAATGGACTGAGACCTTCTGAAACCGTGAGCTAAAATAAGTCTTTCCTCCCCTAAGTTGTGGATGTGGGGAATTCTGTCCCAACAACAAAAAATGATACTAGATGAGCAACACTCCCCCTATTGGTGCTAAATACTCAGACTGTGGAGTAAGTTATATCCCGCCTCCCTGACTTACGACATGGACTTGGACGTGGTATTTAAGTTCTCTGTACTTCTTTCTCTCTCCTTGTCTATCAAAGGGGAAGGAGAGTAATAGATGTACCAGATTTTCTTGGTAGTCATGAGAATTCAACGATATGAAGAGTTCATATAAAGAATTTAGTGCATAACTTGTTGCACAGTAAATATTAGCTAATATTCATTTATAAAATTCATTACTTCTCTAATATTTGCCCTTCACTAAAGAGTTAAAATATTGCCACAGGAGAAACTTACAGGGAATGGTATTGGTTTTACCAGTGAACTCGGCATATGAGTTACATCACCTCCCACTCTTCTCAATTTCCTTGGGATATGTGTGAGGTGAGATCTCTGCTTCTAAAATTCTGTACAATCAAGTAGCAACGTGGCCTTAACTGCTGGAATTTGTTTCTATGAGGGATAAAAACTTAACAAAGATGGAAAGAAAGACTGAGGGACCTTAGATCATTATTTTGTTTTTGAGTCTTTTGTGAGCTACAGGGGAGACACTAGAGGAGAAGGAGGAGGTTGGGGGCAGAGTTGGGGAGAAAGAGAGGGTAATGATAGGGTAGATATAATCAGAATGCATGATGATGATGATGATATGTGATGTGTGTATGAAAATGTCACATGAAAACCAACATGCTGTGTATTTAATATATAGTTATGGAGCATTTTAAAGAGAGAAAGTTAACTAGTACAAGTGAAACAAAACCCAAAAGGTAATGTATATATCTCAGAAAGTTTTCATTTCTGGGTTTGGGCTCTACATTCTCTTAAATGTATACTGAAAAGAGTTGGAGGTGACAGGCACTAGGTGATAGCTCAGAGAAAAGGCACTTAGCATATCCTGATTTGCAAAGAGCTGCTCTATTTGCTCAAAATTAGAACTGTGCCCTGGGAAATGTAACTATGCTGGGACTCTCCTCCCACGGGATGTTTTTCATGTCTAAGCTCAGTGTTTCCAACTTTCATTTGTAGATCTATTTTCAGTCACTATAAAAGGATTAATGAAAATAACTCCATCTGATGTGATTAATGTCTCACAAATATTGCCCACCCTAGAATTTATAGAGATACGAATTTCTACAAAAATGTCTTCAAAAGAGTAAGGTATAGGAAATTAAATTATAATGTATAAAAATTAGGATTTTCATTTTGACATTGAATGTAATAATGAAATTAGCTCAACGAATGCTTATTTTAAGGGAAAGCACACACCGCAGCTATTTTACTAATGATAGGAGAATACACAGCTCTTTTAAATATTGAATTAGTGCATTAATTAAAGTCAGCAGTGCTCACTTAGAAGTGAGATGGACATTTCACCATTAGCGTGCATGTATTGTCCCCGAGACATTCACAGTAATGATTTCCTGCTGCAGCATCATGGACGAATCAGCCCTATTTTGAATTCAGCCTTTACATCATCTGCAAAAGAAGGAAGATAACACTACTCACCTTGCTAAATTATTATAAAAATTAAATGAAATCAAACAATCATTTAAAAGCCACGAAGAGCGTGCATCTATTAATGAGTAATACAATCAGAGAAGATCATAGAAGTCCAGATTCTTCTTTCAAGACCGTCATGTGAACACATACACATGTGTGTACTTGTTGTTGCTGTTAACACGAGCTACACAAATCTACTTGTAACAAAAATGTACCGAAATTTTACAACTCAGGCTAGAGATGTTAGATGTCAAGCACTTTCTATTTCTTTCTTTATTTCTAAGACCATAAGAGCAAATTTTTATTCTATGGAAACATAATTAGTGGTTGGGCACAAAACGAAGGCCATATAGGCAACAGGTGCAAGAGCCCACAGCTAGACTCCCTGATCCCAGAGGCTCTGGGGATTTCCAGTGCGCATCCGACACCCCAGAGCAGGTGCTCTGGCATTGTGCTGCTGAGTGGGCACTGAGGAGGACGTGATGTGGCAGGGACAAGGTGGAACAAGACAGCTGGCAAGAGGATTCGTGGCATTTGAAAGGCTGGAGACTGGGGAGGAGAGAAGGTATAATCTAAGCTCTGCTCCCGAAAAAGTGGCACCAACTCTGGCAAGGCTGATTTCTGTGCCCAGGACCCTCAGCCGTCTCTGGTTTCTAACCTGGGTTCCCTGTACTCTCCTCGGTGGGACCTGCAGCCTGAGGCCTGTGGCCTACCGCTCTCAGGCTGGCCCTTCTTCTGGTCAAGGTTCAGTTGAGCTTCTGCTTCCAGCCGAGGCACATTTCTCCCTGGCTCCAGCCCGGAGCCCAGTCCAGTTCCTCCATTACCATCCACAGTGTTGCTACGTCACCACTTGTTGATTATCCTCTGCAATGCAGAAGGCCAGGTTTGCAAGAGAAAGGCCTGAATCCCCAGTAGTTTCTGGATCATAAACATACATCAAATACATGAGGAAAGGATGAATACGTTATCACCAGAGTCAATTTAGCTGTGCCATTTTCTGCTTAATTATTCTCCGGTAACCAGCATTGTGACCTATATTCACTCAAGTCACCTATCATCAATTTTTGGGTTAGTTGTATGTTAACCACTTCTCTTTAGCATGTTAGCTAAAAGAATGAGTCACATAACAGAATGCATTTAACCTAATTTAACTGTCTTTGTGTTTTTTCTTTTCTTTTTTTGGCAAGAGAACTGCAAATTCAGGTCCTCTCTGGACAACTAAGTGATGTAGCAAGACCCTGTCTCAAAAAAAAAAAAAAAAATGCACACACAAAATAAAAAAGAGAGCTGGAGCCCATAGCCCATAGCTTAGTGCAAAGGCCACGGGTTCAAACCCCAGTACTTCAATCAAGCAGTCAGTCAATATATAAAAATAAAAAGAATGGAAATCCAAATGTTTATGTGCATATATTTCTAACTGGAGAAAATCATAGAGCCTAGAAATTCTGGGTAAAGTAACCCAAACACCTTTGCTGCATAGGTAAGTTTACAAGCGAATATGAGAAATGTTCAGGAGCTAAAATTAATACAGTAACTAAAGACCATAGAACACAGAAGATCATCTATGATCATCCCACGATGGAAGCGTAAGACAGGAAGCAGTGTCACTCAGCACTCAAGGACATCTGGGTAAACCACACTTGCAGATAGCAGAGGAGGATCGGGCTCTACCTAAGGCTGGGATCTGGAACAGTCTCCTCCAGGAGACTTGAGAAGGACTCTATTTTCTATGATCGAGAGGTCATTAAACAATTCTACCCATTTAGAGGGAGACATGAAAAGGCAGATCATTTATTCATTTTGGATTTTTAGTAAAAAGAAAGGCTCCCGAGACAATTCATCACTATGTCCCACTCCCACATAGATTTGGGGTTCATTTCTTATGGCTCAAACTCCTAACAAATTATGCAGAAACATATCCTACTTTTCTATCCTTGTCGTATCTAATAGAGGTGAATGTAAGACCTTTCTAAAGGGCCACATTCTCAATCCAAGCCTCACAGAATCTCCACAGGAAAAGGTTTGCTGTGCATGAATTCACAATCTACACTTACAACATTCAAGCTACCTTGAGCAAGAGTCAGTAGATACCACAGACAGCATGACTGAATGTCTGGGAATTTCAGGTGAGTCAGACTAAACAATAGATACGTTTAAAATGATTAAAAATATGAAACAATAAAAAGAGAAAATACAACTGCAAACATGCCTATAAAATACAATGCTGATAAATAAAAAAATCATTGACAACTCAAGAAACAGAAAGAACAAAATGAGCATTAATGAACTGGGAGGTGGATTTCAACATGATTCACAAAGGAGTTACAAGTTGAAGAGACGAATAAGCATTGGATGTGGAAACTACATCTACTAGAAGGATTAGGAGGAGGGTAGGAACAAATGGGAGGAGTCAGTCCTTGAATACAAAATTAATAAATGTTTCTAAAATTTTTCAAACATGTAGATTTATCAGATTCAGAAGTTTTAAAACTGTACTCATCGATATGAGCAAAGTTAAACCCATTCCTAAACAGAGTTGTGAAACAACAGAATATCAGAGACAAAGATCTTCAGGAGCAAAAGTCAGGTGAGCCAAGTGAACAATGAAACATTGATACATGCAGCACTCTAAGTCAGAGACAGTGTGCTGGTGTCTTCAAGGTGCTGAGAGAAGACAGTTGACCTACATTCCATGTCCAACTACACTGTCATTAACATAATTAATAATTATGGTCTGAAATGTCCCCCAAAGCCTCACGTTTGGAAGGTGATTCAATCATGGGAGTTAATCCATTGATTTCCTGTGCTATTAAGGGGTGGCACTGGTCACAAGGGGTGGATCACTAGGTCTTGACCCAGAAGGATATACACTAGTTCCACTTTTCCTCACCCTTTCCGTTTCCTGTTGAATGCCACACGTCTGACCTTCTGAAACTCTGAGCTAAAATAAACCTTTCCTCCATTAAATTGTGCATGCCAGGTATTGTGCCTCTAAGAGATTGACTGAGATGATAATAATTATAATCAAGAATATACCCAGAACAGGCTCTGTTAGTGGATATATTACAGAAAGTACAAAACTAAACTCAGGGGAAAAAAGTGAGATGGGAAAATAGGTTGTCACCAAAAAAAAAAAAAAAAAAAAAAAAAAAAAAAAAAAAAAAAAAAAAAAAAAAAAAAAAAAAAAAAAAAAAAAAAAAAAAAAAAAAAAAAAAAAAAAAAAAAAAAAAAAAAAAAAAAAAAAAAAAAAAAAAAAAAAAAAAAAAAAAAAAAATTCTGGTAAAATAAAGATCTCTTTAAAAGAGCTTTGATTGTATGGAGAAACAGAGTATTCTAAGGGTTCCTGTTATTTGGGAGGCAAATGATGAAAGTGCAGACCTTGAAAGTCACATGTGCTGGAGCAAATTATGAACATCACTATTAAGAGAAATGATATATATAAATTTCAAACCAATTGAGGATTTTCAAAAAGATGTGCATAGTCTGGTGTAATTGACAAAGACTTTCACAGCACCAGAGTTCAAGTTCTGCCCACTTATGACAAGCCTTTCTGCCTCCAAACAGACTCAGAGGGTCTGTCCTCCTTGCTGTTGGGAACACTGGAGGAGCCTACCCTACTGTAAACTGTGATGGCTCATTTCTTGGGTTGGCTTCCTGTGCCTCTTCCCACTGCTGTACCCAGTGCCGGGCACACGGCAGCCACACTTGTGTTCATTTAAGGGACACAGCTCTCTCAGGTCACACAGCTATGCTACCAAGGGGCCGATAAAGAACGCAAACCCAGGTCTTTGCATCCCCAGGCTAGTTTCTTAAATCAAATCAAACAAATTGTTGCATCTGGGAAAAAAAGGGTAGTACAACAGCTGCTCAAGTAAAGCAATAAGAAATCATTCTGAGATCAAAAAACAAATAAGGATGAGGAAATATCATTTATTTTCTGTTTAAGAAAATCCACACTTTACAGGTCTTTCTGGTAAGGGAGCTGAGTCCCAGCCCAGACCTTCAGAGAACAAGTTTTTTGAGGGTTTTTTAGGTAGAACCTGACCACATTCACATCAAGACACCCTCCAGGAAACTGAAGATCACCCCCATCCACCTGCTTATCATTAGGAATTAAAACTTTCAAGAGTCCCTCGGCACCATGCAGGATGCCTCAGGACCCCTAAAGCGTGGAATGTGAGAGGGCTGAGAGTGACTGAGAATTTTTTCCCTGAAGACTTTGCCCCCAATTAGCAAATGAGAAAAGGAAATGAGCAAGGATGAAACAAGGAGGAAGGAAAAATCTAGAAGAAAGATAGCAAATGCTTAGCCTGGCTCTTGAGACTTTCAGCAGCAAGAGCCACATTCTCCAATGGGGACCCCCACACACACACACATTTGACCTGTCTTTGTCTCACAGCAGGGATCAAACACTCAAAAAGTGAATCTTTTACAATTCTCAAAGTAGCATCAGAAGATTGCATGGGAGTCTTCCAAATGCAGAGCAATATCATCCATGTGGTGTTTCTGCAGCCCTTTCTTATCATTCACAGAGGGAAGAGAAACAGATAGAGAAAATTTCCCCCAGCCAATTTTCTTTCTAGAAGAGGAAGGTACAAAAAGAGGTTGAGCAACTCTGGTCAGGAGGGAAGGGAAGGGGCTGAGGAGAGGTTTAGTGTGGCTTCATGTTGACACTTAGTGATGTCAGAGCCAGGCCATAGCTAGTTATATGTCTGGCAAATGGATTAAAGTTCTTAAACACAGACTATTCGTGCACTTAGACAACCCTTTCTCTCCTTTACCCATCTCCCACATACCAACATCAGAAAGGAAACAGGCATAGATTAAACACTGTTTTCCTTTGACCTAATTACATGATGTTCTTAAACATCACCATCATTGGGTAAAAATGCCATCACTATAAATTACACTGCAAACCACACTGTTGGGACTCTAAGTGTGCCTGCCTTTGGAGAAGGCCTTTGCAAGTTGCCAGTGGAACGCAGCCCACAGGTGCTGTGCTGCTCGGAAGGAAGCAAGAGGAATCCTCTTTGCACACGTCCTTGCTGTCTCGTTTCCTTCACCTCCTCATGGCCTCTGGCCACTAAAAAGGTCAGAGCCGGAACAGGCCGCCCTTTCCCCTTCTCCACAGATGTTAGGTGGCAGGTTCCATCAAGCTCTGGCTTCAGTGACAGTACAGGTGGGTAGTTATTTCTTAGCCTAATCCCCAGGAACAGCTTCCCGTTGTCACGACTGTATAAAAAAATTCAAACAAATAAACTGTTGTGCCACCACCACTGTCAACAGTAACAAAATTCACAAACAGAAGCTTCCTTTAAGTCAGTAAGGCTTAACCAAATCCCCCAGGGGACCTCGGGTCAGCTTATTTCGCTACCTCACAGAATTTTACTTGAAAATTGCTAGAGGGACTACAGCGCCTGGAGCCTTCCAAGAGTCCTGATTTGTCCAGGTTCCCCAGAACTAGTGGGAAAAATCATTAGGTAGGAAGGAACACATTCCAAGGAGGGTGCTGCAGGGACCCCTGCCAAGGTTTAGAGCTGTGAGGATGGTTCTTAGGCACACAACCCCTTCTGGGGAGCTGAGCCTGCTGAATATGGCTGCAGAGCCTTGACAAAAGATTTTAAACCTCTTATAAAAAACAAAAGCTGAAATAACATCCAGGCAAGGCGCAGGTTGTCACACAGGCTGGCATTCCGGCGCCTTCTGAAGAGCTTTTGCAGTACCGCGAGAGGGCGCAGCAGAGGTCTCCGACCCTAAAGCCGGAAGGGAAGGGAAGCAGAAAGCCAACCTTCAAAGATAGGCGGATGATGAACGTACAAGTCTCTCCGCCCCTTTACTTCACTGTGAGAATGAAGGTCCGGAGCTGGGGGTGGGGGACAGGTAACAGTGTACGAACTGCACCGAAGTATTTCATTGGAAGAAAAGATTCACGCTTTTGATGACTTTTATTTCTTCAAATATTTCAGCACTTCCTACCTACCAAAAACTGTGCTTGGCACCGGGACTATGCTCACAGGTAGTTCTCGTCTACAGGCTTGCAGTGTGGGCGAGAGGCAGACAAGGAGATTAATCAAGAGGCTGTAATATCTAAGTGCAGTGTGAGCTCAGAGGTGGGCAGAGCCTCCCCAGGCCCGGGATGGCTGGGGAGGAGCGTTTCGCAAGGACTGAGAGATCTGAAGGCTGGACGATAACTCAGGAGAAGGAGAAGAAAGAAAGAGGCTTTAAAAAGTGTTGTTAATGTTATAGCGTGCATGATAGGGGGAAGATTCGAATGCAAAATAAGATGAAAAGCCAATTCCTGGCACAAAAATAATCATCTTTTTAACCACAAGCTTTTCTAGATTTCACAAGGTTGGCAATAAAAATAACTTAGGAAGAACGTAACTGCATTCACGTAATAAGCCACGATGTGCTGTATGTGCAGAGGTGCCAGGCGGGCAGTCCCGGAGGGAAGGCGGCCGCGGGCTGACAGTCAGCTGGCAGCATCCTCGCAGGATGCATCCTGGCACAGATCCTGCTCTTCCAGCCACCTCACCTAGCAAAGGAACCTAGGGTGCTAACTGCTAAGGTGGCAGTTCTCAATCCTAGAATCCTAGGTAACTTTTAAATCTTCACAGGAAGCCCCAAGAAATCAAACATCCAGCTCACTCCAGACCACCCCACTCTGACTCAGGGTT
Source organism: Ctenodactylus gundi (assembly GCA_004027205.1). Lineage (NCBI taxonomy): Eukaryota > Metazoa > Chordata > Mammalia > Rodentia > Ctenodactylidae > Ctenodactylus > Ctenodactylus gundi. The sequence goes on from PVKB01000456.1 coordinate 642,801, forward strand.
GGAGAACACGATAAGTTATGTATTTCATTTTATTTTTGCATAGTACTAGGGATGGAGCTCATGGCCTTTGCAGTGAGCTACATCTCTGTTCACTTTTATTTCGATTTTGAGATAGGGTCTTGCTAAGTTGCCCAGATTGGGCCATCTCCCTGCCTCAGCCTCCCAGAGCACTAGGAGTGCAGGCCTGCAGCCCCAGGTCTGGCTTCTAAATTATTTTAAAGAGCAGTCTGGTTGAGTTATGTGCCCTGATGTGATTCCATAGAGGTGCCGTGTCTCCCTCATTGGCAGCAGCGTTTCCTTGTCTCCGTATGAGGAAAGACTCGAGCCTCTCGGGTGACTTCTCCTCCACCTCAGTCCCAGGTGTGGTTTGTCAGTGAAATCTATTATCTCAAAGTAAATAACACGAAAACAAAATTAATGAGCGGAGGGTGAAAAATGTTGCTAATTATTGCTTTTCTCATGAGTCCCTTTATATTGCTGCAGGGTCCCCTTGTGTGGGCATCTGCCGTCTCCTCTCCTGGTCCAGTCTCCCCTGGGTGTCTGCACAGCTGAGCCTCTCGGGCTCCCGAACTCTGCATGGTCCTCGAGGCCCTGGGCCGCAGCCCCGCCGCGCATGCGCATTCCTACTCTGTGCCCGCCAGGGTGATGGGGACCGCCAGCGAGTTCGCGTTTCCTCCTCTCCAGCGTCTCCAAGACCGACAACCTTTTCCCGTCCCACCACTTACCTCCTCTCGTTATTCTAACGCGCCTCCTCACGTTTCCTGCGCTGGGCCTCTCTGAAGACTGTCCCCGGCTGAGCGCGGGGAGGGCTGGGCGACCGCAGGACTTCCTGCATGTCCCGGCCGCCTCGGCTCAAACCAGGTCTCGGACAGACGCTCTTCAAAAAGTTGATTCCCTGTTTGCAAAGTCGCTCCGGGCTGCGGCTCATCCACTGCGAAGAGGGAGGCGAGAGCGCTTGGCACCGGCCCGCCGCTAGGGGGCGGCACGGAGCAGGGCCCGGCGCCACGGGCGGCCGCGCGGGGTCAGCAGGCGCTGGTTCGACCAGCCGTGCGCAGCCTCTGGCCACGAAGGATGCTGGGCGTTTTAAGGCCGGGAGAAAAGCAGTCACTACAGGCTCGGGGTAACACTGGGCTGTTAACAACTTTGAGCGCTGCAGATTCCTGCGGAGATGAAGAGAAAGGGGCACCTGGAGGTTATGAGGAATCGCAGTTTCCCTCTCTGGAGATGGGGCACCTGTCACTCGGGGATGACACTAGGTGCTCCGGGCTCCCGAGGCCTGCCTAGGGATCGTGAAACCCTTCCAACAACCGCCGCCCGCCCCTCCGTCGCCGCCCCTCCCCCCCCCCCCTCGTCCTCCCTGATTTCGTGCAGCCACCTTGATGCAGGAAGCGCAAGCAAGAATCTGGTTCACAGGAGCACTGGCCAAGAAGCCAGCCATGCTGGCCCCCCAGGGGAGGGCAGGCCTCACCTCCGTCCGCTCTAGGATGCCTCTTAGGAAGCAGATGATTTATGTTTGTTTTCGTCGTGCAGGTGTTTCTACCAGCCTTTAGGGAACATTTCTCTTTACCGAACACAGCATTTTAAGAGAACAGAATCTAAAGCAAGAAAAAGTGGCTTCTAATTCTCACAGGGTGTCCACAAGGTTCCAGAGACGCTGAGAAGTATCTCAGGCAGGGTCCCGGCCGGCAGCAGAAGGTACCCCAGGGAGCATTGCTCTGGGCAGGGCTACTTGCTGATGTGTGGTGTTATGGGTTGAAATCAAGACACCACAAAACGCCAACTGGGGCAAGGTAAGGTTCATTATAGCTGGGATGTTATATGCCAGCCGGGCTGTCCCTGGACCTATGACTGAGTTACCAGAGAGCAGTAGGGAGTATGCTTAGCAGAAAATTTATAAAGGCAAAAGAGGAGGAATTTTACATTATTACATAGCAACCAATTACAGTTTGACAAACATAGACACTTTCGGTGATCTATTAAGTTTGGATTTCTTTGTCTCATTGGGATGGGGAACACTGTCACCAAGTGACCAATCACAATCTGACACCCAGTGGTCATCTTCCGTAGGTAATATGTGATTTTCAGCATGTTCCATTCTGGTAGACTGCTATGTGTCCAGCCTTGGGACTGGAAGAGTTATATTTTATGTTAGCAAGCCTGCAGAGTTACAAGGACAGCCGGGAATTCACTGGGTACAGTTTATCACAAGATTAACTCACAACCTGGTTACAGAAAATTACAACAATTTGGGGTTATGGAAAATTACAGAATTACAAAAGTACAGAGAATTACAGCATGTTAGGGTTGTAGAAGTTAGAGGCTTTCATAGCGCCTTTACACTTGATACAATTAACAGAATTTACAGAAGTTACAGAAATTTTAGAATTTTAACTAACTCACACAGCAAACACGACTTGTCTAATATAAGCAACACAAAATGGAGTTACTCCAGTCATCACAATAAGTATGGATTTTAATGACACTCTTACAGTGGTCAGGGTGTAGACCACTTTGATGAGGCAGTGTGGACAGGAACACAGAGCTTTATTTAGCAGCAGATCTGGTACAACCCCTGCATCTAGGCTGAGGGATGGGGTTTATGGGAACACTGAAGCAGAGGCTCATGGGAGAAGGCCTATGTGTGGAAAGGTAACATTGCATGGCAGCCAGCCTTGTGACAGCACCTCTGGGGTCGGGAAGGATGCGAACAATGGCTTTGCCCCTTCCTCCTGGGGCCTCTGTGGGCTGAAGCAAAGGCATTGCTGAATGTGGCGCTTGTTGTTTGTCCGAAGGTGCACGTACGTGAGTGATGCAGCCGGCCTGCGCCCTTGGGAAGGAGGGATGGCTGCTTCCTGGCCTTGTCTCCTCCGGGGCGGCCTGGTGCTGAGAAGTTGTTTTCCCTCTAAGGTCGCCGTTTTGCTCCAGCCTGTCTTTTCTCTGGATGCTCTTAGGAAGTTTCTCATTATTTTTGATAATATAAAATTAGATTGTGATGTGCTTTGGGGAGGATTTTTTAAAATTTAGGGCCCTTAACTATTCCTGAATCTATGGAAATTACATCACCATACATACCACATCACTTCTGGAAAATTATTTGCTAATATTCTTCTCCCTCAGTCCCTTTTCTCAACTAGGACTTCAACGTTAGCTCTCCTTACTTCGCTTCTAACCTGGCTGTCACATTTCCCAGTTACTCTGTCTCTTCATGATGCTGTCTCTGTCATTTCTGCAGATAACTTCCAGTCCACCAACATCCTCTTCGCCTGTCTCCAACCTGTTACTCACTTCATGTGCTGAATATTATCTCCAGTTGCTCTGTGGTGGCAGGTGAGACAGGCAAGCAGTATACCTCTTTTTAAATCTACAGTCAATTGATATGTTTTTCTTTATTCAAAATCCTGATTTCCTATTTTTCCTTCAAATCTCTAAATCATTTTATAGTATGTTGACAGAAAATTTAACATCTGAAATCTTTGTAGACCTGTGTCCGTCTTCAGCTGGTTAACTCAGCTAAACTTATAGGACTCTGTTTCCTTTTTGAAAAATACATACTAATTCATCATTTGTGTGAGTTCATAGTTCTTGGAGCATTCTGTTTTGAGGCTTGGGTTGTTGTTGATTTGTCCAGAGAGGATCATGTTTGCTTTCCCCAGGACCATAAGGGGCAGGAGTTCCACCATCCTGAAACTATCTCCATTCTCGGATGGGGGTTTGGGGTTACATGGGTAGTTGGAGTGGGAGCCACACACTGGGTTGGGAGCTGGCTTCCATTACAGTCCTAAGAGACACTTTTTTGTCCACTTGTTTCTGTTTTACTTAGAGAAGAGGTCATGACCACTGAGGTTCTTTACTTTGTACCTTTGAGAGGTGGCCCTTGGGAATCCTAGCAAAAATCAGGCTCTGTGATCTGCCCTACAAGGCCCTGTCCCCTGCCTTAATGGGTTGCTGTGTCCCAGGCTGGTGTTAAATCAAAGTTCCAGGTCCCAATTTGTACAGAGATGTCCTTCAGGCCACCAGAAGCTCCAAGGTTGTTCTCTGCAGTTATGAGACCGTGAATACAGGTGCATGTACTACCCTGGGGATTTTTCTTATTCCTTGTTGCCTTAACCATCTATTTCTAAAGATCTTTATCTAGCACTTGTAGGTAGGTTAGCGGTTATATCTTTAGGATATATTGTCTTCAGTATTCCTAGAAATGTTTGGATATGAAATAAGACATCTATGAGAGAGCTCTGTTTACAAATGACTTGGTGCCAAATCTCTAAACACTGAAGAACTTGTCTCATTTAATCCTTAAAACAATCCTATCAGGGAGGCAGCAGGATTGAGATTTGGAGTCCAGCCTGAGCAACTTAGCAACTTAGCAAGACCCTGTCTCAAATAAACAATTAAAAAGGGGCTGGGGATGCAGCTCAGAGTGAAGGCCCTGCGCTCAATCCCCAGTAACGCAAAACCAGAAAATAACAACAACAAAATCTATCAGGAACGCATGATGAATTCCACACTTTCTGGGAGAGAAAAATAAAGCTTTGAGAGATTAAGGTGTCCAGGATGACATAGTTATCTACTGATGAAAATGTTTGATCTGATGGCCAGGTCTACGGTTTTTTAAACACAGCCAGAGAGAAGTTGTTCGTGGCATGGTGGAATAGGAAGTTGAGTGACCAAGCAAGGGGACACCTAGCATATATGCTTCCAGGTTATATCCCAGAGATTTGTTCCTTCTGAATCAAGCCCCAGGGGCCTTCCCCTTCTGACCAGCTCCACCTCTTAGCAGCACAGGAAATCAATGGCTTAGCGCCCATGATTGAATCCCCTTCTAAACACAGGTTTTTGGGGAACATTCCTGATCCAAACTGTAATGGCTGGGGAGACAAACCAGACAAGGAGCAGAGGACATCCAGCACAGGCTGGCTCTCCAGCCTCTCTATGTCTATAGGTCAGACTCAGAACCATGGCCTTCCACGGGTAATGGTTTCTCTCACACGATCTGCCATCTTCCATGGTCCTCTCCAGGCAGGCAACTCTAACCCAGACCACAGGGAAAAGATCCTGGGAAATTGTCCCCAGCCCTTCAGCACTGCCATGCTGCCAGCACACAACCCTGCACAGAGCTCTCTGATGATGGAGACAGGAGGTCTGCTATGGTTTGGATGTGGAGTGTCCCCCCAAGGCCTCATGTATTTGGATGTAATAAGACACCTGTGGAAACAGGTGTTACTCGGAGGTAGGGCCTGACTGGAAGGGACCAATGCTTGGGGTTTGACCTAGAAAGATTGTACCAACATGTTGAGATTGTTTGTTATTGAGCTGTGGGCCAGGAAGTGAGGGAGGGGCACCCAGCTTGGGTGTGGGGGAGCCAACTGGCAGCTGAAGTAGGTATAGAAGGGGCTTATCTCAAACTCATAGAAACCATATATGCCAAACCTACTGCAAATATCATAGTAAATGGGGAACAACTGAAAGAATTTCTTCTTAAATCAGGAACATGACAAGGCTGTCTCACCACTCTTATTCAACATAGTCCTTGAAACGCTTGCCATGACAATTAGGCAAGAAAGTGAAATGAAGGGAATACACATTGGAAAGGAGGAAGCCAAACTATCCTTATTTGCAGATGATATGGTTATCAACATAGAAGACCCCAAAAATTCCACTATAAAACTCTTGGAAATAATAAACAAACTCAGCCAAATCGCAGGCTTAATATGATCAACAATATAAAGATCAATACTAAAAAATCAATAAGCTTTTCTCTACAACAACAATGAACTCACTGAGAAAGAGCTCAGAAAAATAAAACCATTCTCTATAGCACCACAAAAAATTAAATACCTAGGCATATGCCTAACCAAGGAAGTGAAGGATCTATATATATAGAAAACTATATTTCACTGAAGAAGTTGTGGATGACACCAGAAAATGGAAAGATATCCCCTGTTTTTGGATAGGCAGAATTAATTTATTCAAAATGACTATACTGCCAAAACCGATATACAGATTCAATGTAATTCCTATCAAAATACCAACAATATTTTTCATAGAACTTGAAAAATAATCCTTAAATTCTTATGGAACCAAAGGGTACCTAGAATAGCCAAAGCAATCTTGAGTAACAAGACTAAAGCAGGAGGCATTATAATTCCAGACCTCAAGTTATACTAGAAAGCAACAGTTATAAAAACTACGTTACTGGCATAAAAACAGACAGGTAGACCAGTGGAACAGAAGTGAGGATCCAGAGACAAATTCAAACACCCTCAGCTACCTAATCTTTGATAAAGGAGCCAAATGCATACACTGGAAAAAGGACAGCCTCTTCAACACATGGTGCTGGGAAAATTGGACATCCACCTGCAGAAGAATGAATATGCACACACTCCTGTCACCATGCACCAAAATCAAATCAAAGTGGATCAAAGACCCAGATTTTAAAACTGAGACACTGAACCTCCTGGTAAATAAGTTAGGAAAATATTTAAATGACATAGGCGTAAGCAAGGACTTCCTTAATAAGACACCAAAAGCAAAAGAAATAGTCCTCAGAATTAACAAATGGGATTATGTCAAATTAAAAAGTTTCTGCACGGCAAAGGAAATTGTCAACAGTGTATAAAGAGACAGTAGAAATGAGCTGCACCTGGCAAACAAGGAGCGGTATGATTGCACAACATGCCTCAATAATGTTACTTTCCTTAAAAGGTTCAGAAAGCAGCAGCAGAGGGCAATTTAGGGAAAAATATTCACCACCAATAACTCAGGTCAGAGGCTTATAACCAGAATCTACGGGAAACTGAAGAAAAGTAAGTCCCTTACAATTAAAGGCCCTATTGTAAAATGGGCAAAAGAAATGAATAGGCAGTTCTCTGATGAAGAAGTTCAAATGGACGATAAATACATGTAAAGATGTTCAACATTCTTTGCCATTAGAGAAATGCAAATCAAAACAACACTGAGATACCAACTAACTCCAGAGAGAATGAAGTGACACAGCCAGCAATCAGTGCTGGCAAGGCTGTGGGGGAAAAGGAGCCCTCCTGCCCTGCTGGTGGGAATGGAAACTGGTACAACCACTGTGGAAAGCAGTATGGAAGTTTCTCAAAAGATTGGAAATAAATATCCCCTTAGACACAGTGATATTTCTTCAGGGGATTTTTCCAATAGATTTATAAACATCTTATAACAGAGATACATTACACTCACGTATATATCAGCATAATTAACAATAGCTGAAAAGTGGCTGACACAGAATACCCACCAACAGACCAACTGGATACATAAATTGTGATATTTGTACACAGTGGAATACTATGCATCTATAAAGAGAGATCAGCTGGAGGCTTTTGTTGGTAAATGAAGGCAACTTGAGACCATCATGCTTAGCGAAGTGAGTCAGAGCAGAAGGTGAAACATCGAATGGTCTCTCTGACATGAGAGTGCCCGAACATAATAACTCCATAGAACTTAATGTGGAGAATAATGGGAACTGGAGGGGAGCAGAAGGGAGTGGGAGGTTTGGAAAGGGAGAAGGGAAGGATTTGTAATTTTGCCGTGATAATGTATATGCACAAAACACTCAAGATCAATGTAAACTTTATGTATTACATTTATAAGTGTCAATAAAATGGGAATAAAAAGGAAAAAGCATTCAAAATGGAGACTCTCAAGTACCTTCTTAATTTCACTGCATTAAAACAATCAGGTCAGTGTTGTCTAAGTTCTGCTGCTGATGTTGAGAAACTTCTGGATGTATTGTCTTTAGATTTATTTCTCAATTTTAAAAAAAAGACTTTAAAACCAAACTTAACAAGTCAATTGTTAAGAATATGTAAGCAGCAGCGGGCACCAGCGTTTCCTTTCTCCACAGAAACGTGAGCACACTGCCCTCCTGTGGACACATGGAGACAGAAAGCCTGTCACCGAGCAGGTCTTCCCTGGATTACAAAAGCTCTTGTTTTGACCTCAGGTAGTTGTCAGAATCTTCCCAAAATCCATAACTGAGACAATATGCAGAAAGAGCAGTCCACTGCCTCCATACTTCGCCTCCGTCTCTTTTCTTCAGATCGGTCAGAAAGTTTTAGTAATGAAAATTTTCAGCTGTTGCCAACTTTCGCCTCACCACCATCCCTCGCTTCCCAGCCTCTGAGGATGGCACCACCACCCAACAGGGCAACGCCCAACCCTGGGAAGTATCTTTACACTCTAGGTGTGAAGCTGGCTTCTCTCGAGGTCTCTCCATCAGAATCTCTAGGTAGGATCCAGAATTCATTTTTCAGAAGCACCACATGTGACTCTAATGTTCAGCAAAGGTCAAAATCTGCCTACCTCAATACATCCTCTACCAAGGTAAATTTCCTTCAGTGAAAGCATATTTTTATCTTAATTTGTAAATTTAGTTTTTAAACAGATAATATATTCATAAAATCAGAAAAATTTTTAAATGTATTTATACATCCAGTGGAAACTATTCCTAAGAGTCTCCGTGTCTACCGAGGCTGCCAAAACTAGGTACACAAAGCAACCACTGGCCTTAGATGTCATCCTAGTCTTCCTGGCTTCTTTCTGTAAATAAAAGTAGATACAGACTGCCAAGGGCTGGGGTCACAGCTCAGTGAGAAGATCCTGAGTTCAATTCCTAGTACTGAAGTAAAATTATTATTTTTCTGATTTTATACAAGAAATGATATACCATCAAAGCAAGTATGAAAACATCAGTGAAAGACAACTTAGTGACATTTATCAAAATTACAGCATATAATATATACAGCCTGACCTTTACTACAGTGTCTTCTAACCTTTTCATGTTAGCACACAGAAATCTTCCTCACCTGTTTTTAAAGGATGTACACTATACATTCCTCTGTGGGAACACGATAATTTTGAGTGCGTCTCTGGCTGATGAGTCACGGTTTCCACAGTCTCTTGCTACTGACCAGTGTCCTTATAATTGACCCCGCACGTGAACAGTTTCACGCATATGCTGGTATATCTGTAAGAAAAAAAGTCGCCAAAGTAGAATTGGCAGGTCAGAAATAACTTTGCAATTTCAGTAACTAACACTAAATTGCCCTCTACCATTGCTTTCTGAACCTCCCTTTTAAGGAAGCAGCGTGACTGAGGCATGATGTGCCATCATACCAGTCCTTGCTTGCCAGCCGCGGCTCGTTCCTACTGTCCCATTCCACGTTTGATCATGGCCCGTGTTCCTGGCATGTGGTTGGGAACTGGCAGTTTCTCGAGTGACAGGACCACACACCCTTCTCCACAGTGTCTGAGTTCACGCTGCCAAGGTTACCCCTAGCAGAGCTCTCGTGATGCTCTGCAGGTGGGCTGGCTGTCAGGAAGGTCGCGTGTGTTATCAGAGGTAGGGCTTTCAGCCCAAATCTCTGACGTGTGAGGAGCGGAAAGGGACTGGAGACTGAGTTCAGTCATGGGGCCACGTGATGTGTTTTCAGTGGGACCCATTTAGAAATCCTAGTCCCCGGGCCTCAGGGAGCCTCGCAGCAGGGGGCCGGGGAGGGAGGCACAGGCAGAAAGCCCGGAGCCTCCTCAGCTTCGCCTCCTCCAGCTCAGCCATTTGCTGTCTCTGAGCCCGGTGCTTTACCCGAAACCCGTACCTGTAAGCACAGCACTGTCAGTGAGTTCTGTGAGTGCTTCTCATGGGCCACTGAACCTGAGGGAGACCCAAGGTAACCCTACATTTGCAGCTTGCTGGACGTTAGTGCGGGTAGCTTGGGATCCCTGAGGCTGTGTCAGAAGCGTAGACAGTCTTGTGGGACTTGGTGAAGGGGGAGGGCATTGTACTAACTCCAGATAGCGACATGTGAAGAAGAATTTTTAGATATCTAGTTGGGGCCAGAGGGCTGGCGTCAGAGTTCACACACATTGTTGTAACCCTGCAGAGGTGATGGACACTGGAGGAAAAGCTTGGAGCGCAGACTGGTGCTGGGACAGCGGTGGCCGACTGCAGGCCGTTTCTGTTGTAACACCTGAGGGCGGGTCCTTAAGAAAAGAGGCTTATTTAGCTCACAGGTTGGTAGCTACCATCCAAGGCCAGGAGGTTCCATCTGTTTGGGCTCCAGGGAGATCCCCCAGTGGAGGAGCATCTCAGGAGACTCCGGGGCAGGCTTGCTTTTCACAACCTGCTCTCTTTAACTCTGTGGAGTCAGCTGTGGTGGCACACACCTGTAACTCCAGCTCTCAGGAGACTGAGGCAAGAAGATTGCCATGAGTTCAAGGCCAGTCTGGTCTACATAATGAGTTCAAGAGCAGCCTGGACTACAGATCAAAACCCTGTCTCAAAACAAAACAGTCAAAAAAAAAAAAAAAAAAAACCCTCAAAGTAACTCCATGAAGCCAGCATTAATCCTTTTCTGTGTTTCCTTGTTTTTTGAGACAGGGTTTCCACTCTGTAACCCAGGCTGACCCTGAACTTATTATGTAGCCCACACTGGACATGAACTCATGGTAATCAAGAGGCCTTAGCCTCTTGAGTGCTGGGATTACAAGTATGAGCTTGGCTCCAGCATTAATCCTTTTGTAAAGCAATGCCACCATGACCTAATTACCTGGCAGGAGGCCTCACCTCTTAAAAGTTCTAGCACCTCAACACCACAGCTTCCCATTCATGAACCTGTGGAAGAAACATTCAAGCCATATCCAAACCCTAGCAAGGGCCACACCAAGCGTGGGGCAGCTGTCCGGGCACGAATGGAAGTAGCCCGTCACCACGGGAAGGTGTTCGGTGTGTGGGGGAGAGCTTTTAATGTGCTGCCGTTCCGTTCCCACCTCCACATCACTCAACTCTAATTCCCTCTCCAATCTATTGTGTAAGGTAGGTTCCCGAACGGCTCCGATTCCTTCAAGATTCCACTCTTTTGATTTGCGAAGCCTTTCTGCTGACTAAAATACCTGCTTTTGGAAATCCAAAACTCTCCCTTGCAAATTTCTGCCATAAGACTTAAAAATACATTTAGAAATTTAAAATACAAACTCTGTTTCTTTTTCTGTACATCCCTCCTCCACGAATGCTTTTCCCTCCATGGAGGAAAAGATACCTCTGGATCCAGGGGAAAGAGGTGCCAGGCAAGGGGTCCACAGTGAGCGCAGCCTCGCCCTATGGTCCAGCTTTGTCCTATCACACACCACTTGAGTGCTTGCCTCTGTAGTTTCAGAGTCCAGCTCCAGAGCTGGATTTTCCAGTTGTAGGAGCAAATAAAGTCAAATTTTGGACAAGAGCCAGTTTGGGTTGAATTTCTTACTTTCCGTCTGAAAGATTCTAAGTTACCGTAAAGATTAACCAGATGATGCACAGCCCCTGAACCCTTCTTCTGGGGAGCTTACTACAGGTCACAGTGCACCCCAACATCTGTTTGTTTGGTGGAAAAGCAAGAAAAACAAGTTTATGGAGTTTAGAGCATGATTTGTAGGCTTGACCTTTCATTTCAAAGAAAAAAAAACCCACACACAACCAAAAAAACAAAACCAAAAACCCGCAAGGGTAAAGACTGAAAATCCAAATCACCTACTGGGAAGCAGGGCAGGAGCAAGCACGTTGACCCGGTGGCAGCAGCTCAGCTCCTGAATCTCTAGCAACTACACTGAATTTATCAAAATGGGTTTATTTTTTCATTTCTGCTTCTAACTTGTCCTTTTACATTTTATTAGTACCGTTGTCTTAAGTGAGAGTTACAGGAAAAGGCATCAGAGAAGCGTTGCTTAGCTTCAAAATCCATATACAAGCCTTGGGAGTACTTTGCTAAGGATCCAGAGACTTGTTCAATGTTGTTTTCTTTTTAGAAGAAAGCAAGCCATTTTAGAAGTATGCTCCTTTCTTCTTTTTTTTCCCATTTTATTAATATGTATAAGTGCAAAATTTAGAGCTTACATTGATCTTGAGCATTTTGTGCCAGGCAAGGGGTTCACAATGAGCATACATACATATGCACATACATATAATGCACATACATATCTTGGCAAGACCTCCCCCTCTCTCCTTTTGACCCTCCCCCTACCTACTCCTCCCCACCACCCCAGTTCCCATTATTTTCCACTGCAGGTTCTATGAGATAATTGTAATCTGCTCCTTTCTTCTTGACTTTCTGGTGAGCCACCACGTAAGTCTTCTACTTATTAAAGATTAACCACCCTTCATTTTTTGTGTGCCCTGAACTCTCAACGAGCAGTCGCTCCTGGATTTCAGAAGAGCCTTGGTGCCCCCTGGGAGTTCTGGTGCTTGTTTGGCACTGCTCTAATGAATCATCTCCTTAGAAACAAAGGTTTCCTTCCTCTCTCTCTCTGCCTCCCTTGCCTCTCTCCAAGGCAGCGTTCCTCCTGTATGTTCAATTCAGATTTAGCCTCAAGAACAAGCATTTTGTGAGACTGTGGGATAAAGAAATATTTGCTGTGGTTGTCTGAAACCAAGGTGGTTGCATCAGACATAGTTGACCAGATGCCTTAAGATGAGAGCTGGCTTCCAACATCTGCCAGCTGTGATAGGCCTAGATGTGGGAGGAGCCACGGATTCCTGCGCCACCACCTGTGGGAGTTGCTCCAAGGCCACGCAGTGAAGCTGGAGGCACTTTCACAATTAGAAACACTCTTTTTGAAGATCAAAAAAAAAGTACCTTTATTGTGACTATGAAGTATTTTTTATTTCTGCAATCTTATTTTGTGATTTCTACTTGTTACCCTTTTCATTTGTTTCTTTTTTCCCCTGATGTCTTCTGGATTATATTTTTTTCATTCCACTGTTTATAAATTACATGTTATTTTCATATTTTAGTGCTTACTTTTGAATTTTTATGTATGATCTAATGAAGGTCTAAGTGAAATAAAATCTATTCATTCTTTTCCCAAAATGCTTTCATTCTAATCACTCCCTTTCGGTTGACATACTACTATTATCCAGTATTTTGATTCCACCCTTTTAGTTGAATGATTATTTAAAAAGTTGATACACAAAATGTTATTTACTCTGTGTATTTCATATTTAACTCTTCTATATTTTATATCTGAAATAGGCATAACAGAAACATTTGAGGGGTTTCTGCTAAGTCTCACTTGTGGTATCAAGTTTTCTGACACATTTGTTAATCTCTTTACCACAACCTCACATTCTGATAGCCTGCAAGACCTGGCTGAGGACATTTCTTCTGAGAGGGCACCTATGCGTACCTGAGGCACCACTCTCCGAAGGTCATTCTCTCCTCTAAATCTGGAGTGTCTCTAAGTGAGTAATGCTAATTGAAATCCCAGAACTGTGAAAAAGCAGGTCTGTGATTTTGGATCCTCAGGGAAAGAAGTATTATTGTTGTCCTCATTTCTCCCACTGCTACCTTTCCTGATGCTTGCTGTGGTTCAGATCTGGAGCAGACCTCAAAAGCCTCTTATATTTGGGTGTAGTAGGGTAAGACTGTGTGCTACTGGGAGGTAGGACCTGGCTGGAAGGGGAGGACACTCAGGGCTTGAACTGGAAGAATTTGTCAACTTGTTGAGACTGGGAGTTGCCCAGGACAGGTGCACGATGTTGACCTGCAGGGAGGGACACCTACCTGGAGGAGCAAATGGCAGCTTGAATTGCATAAAGAAAGGAAGAAGCGACCTTGTTAGAGGTTCTTCCTGGGCAGGCTCTGGCCCTGCTGGAGTCTCCAGACAGATGTCAGCTTGCTCCTCACTTCACTTTGCTCCTGTTGCTTCAGTTGGTTTTTGTCTGCATTGCTAAGGACAGCTCTCCAGCCTCTGCCAGCTACCTTCACCATTCGACCCATGAATGGACTGTGTGAGACCTTCTAAAACTGGAGGCTAAATAAATCTTTCTTCCTTAAATTGTGGATGTTGAGTATTTGGTCCCAGCAACAAATAAGTAACTCAGAAAATGTTTTTTGCCGAGGGCAGATTCAGACTTCATCAGTCGACCTGGCCATATGTGGGGAGTGTTGAGTTTAGCCATCAATTTTAAATTTATCAGCTATTAACTTGGAAGATCTTCTAAGGACCAACCTCCTGTTGCTTACCTAATGAGGGAGAAACAGATTACAGAACTATATATAGTATGCAGACAAAATGTTTGTCGGCCTATGTTGGCTATGAAGATCACTATCTATGTCAACATCCACACTTTGAATAAAGATTTACATTTACATTGCTATCTAAAATTAACAAAATACGGACAAAAGCTAGAAGCCAGTTTAATACCACAAGTATTCTACCTTTAACGTTAATAGGTGCAGTCTATACTCTCAATGTATCTACCTAAATAAAACTAATATTGACTTATCTAGAAAAAGTTCCATTAAAATCAGTATTACATTATGGTCACTAATATAATAGACCTCTATATTTCTTACCTAGACTAAACCAAACCACTAGAAGTTATCTTCCCTTATTAGGCTCCACCCACTACATCCTCTTTAACAGTGTGATGGATATTTGTATTTGGGTTTAAACTTAATATCTACTAGCTACACACTTATAATAACCAGAGATCAATATATACTAATAAAAATGTCTATACAGATTATTTGGTAACATATTAGAAGAGTTTGTTTGTGGCATCACTAGATTATTGTTGATAATATAGAGATAAATCTACTTTACTTGGGCTGGAGGAATAGCTCATCAGTTAAAGCACTTGCCTAGTAAGTGCTGAGTACCCAAGTTCAATTCCCCAGCACTACATAAGCTGGGTATGGTGGTGCACGCCTGTAATCCTAGTATTTGGGAGGCTGAAGCAGGAGAACTGCTGTGAGTTTGAGGCTAGTCTGGGCTACATATTGAGCTCAGAGCCAGCCTGGACTACAGAGTGAGACCCTCTCGCAAAAACAAACAAACAAAAACAATCTACCTTACTGATCTATTTGAGCTAAATGGTTTACAATTATTCCTTGTTCATCTATACGGCTGGTTGTTATCAATACTTAACAATGCTACTAATAAGAATGATTAGAGTAGGGAGCGAGCAGATTAAGACTAAGGTTTAGCTTTGGAGGTGTAATAGAAAATAGAAGAGTGTTATAGGAAAGAGAAAAGCCTGACACAGAACTCCAGCTCAAGTCACAGCATAATGGATAAGTGAACACACTGTAAGTAAAAGTAAGACACACTAGGGAGGTTAGGAGTGACATGGACTGGGTATGTCTTTGGAATCTGTAGAGAGGGGTCTCACAAAGGCTGTAGAGATCTAGTTGAGAGAGGGAGAGATTCAGTAACAAACAGAGAGGGAAGAAAAAAACCAAATCAATTTCTGGAAAAATATACATTTACTATACCCATAGAAAGTCATTGAAGTGAGCCTGAAGTCAAAAAAGAAGAGGAAGAATAACTAAAAATGCAAGAGAAAGTAAAAAAGCAATTGCCTCTGTAATATTGACAGGGAGGTCTCCATTTCCAAAGCTCCGGATCCTGTTGTCTGAGGGAAAGAAACAAGACTTCCGTCAGCCTGTGTCTTCCACACACTGTGGCTGGGATGACTCGACATTC
This sequence comes from Ctenodactylus gundi, assembly GCA_004027205.1. Classification (NCBI taxonomy): domain Eukaryota; kingdom Metazoa; phylum Chordata; class Mammalia; order Rodentia; family Ctenodactylidae; genus Ctenodactylus; species Ctenodactylus gundi. Next base: position 658,281 of record PVKB01000456.1, read on the forward strand.
AGCCAAGCCAGAGGCCCAAGGGTGCTCCCAGTTGTATGTACAGGTTTCTTCTTTGTGGCAGGCCCTGGGGCACCAGCACAGGTGGTGGTACACAAGCAGGTGGTGGTATGCATGAGGCGTGGGCAGTGGCATGTCGCAGCAGCCCATAGTGACAACAGCAGTGGTACTTAGTGGTGGCCACAGCAGTGGTGCCTGGCAGCTAAGACCTCAAGTCCTAGGGTTCTAGCACAATCAACTCCAAGACTGAATTCCTTCAGAGCTGTTCCCAAAGGCTTTTTACTCTTCCGCCATCTTGACTGGAAATCATACCCATAATTCTTTGTGGGTTGCAAAGCGTCTGAGACCTAACAAATGTTTGTAAATGTATTCCGAATTGAGACCTTTGTTCCTTACTTCAGTATGCTTCTTTGCCTCTCAGACCCATGAGTGTCCAACCACTCACCTAACAGATTGAGCCAATTTCCACCCAATGGACACCAACACTCACCCATCAAGCCCTTCATGCCTCTCTGTCCGCGAGAAGCAAGTAATTATCTCTGCCCTTAGTGGCAAAGAATGACAAACACGCTGACATTTTCTGGCAAAACAAGTTCTTGTTAGTGAATTGCTATGACTTTAACAACTATTTGCTTCCTAAAAACCACCTGTGAACGTGTTTCCCTATTCTAGCCCTCAGGTTTCCAGGATATACAGGAAACCACAAGGTGGCAGTCACACTGTGTTGTGGCCAGTGTTAACATTTAACCATGTCTTAAGAGGTAGAAATTTTTATTTTAAATAATATTATTAAGTCCAAATAACTAAGTGTTTTTAGACATTCAAAATCACAAATGCAGAAGAAACTCATTCTTAAAACAAACTTTTCCCCACCCTCAAATTTCTCTTGAATTAAACTTAGCCACATGCAAGAAAACACTATTCTCGAAGCAGATTTCACCTAAAACAGCCAGCCAATCAGATAAAAATCATGTGTCACTGACATGGCATGTTAAGATTAAATGTTACATTATATACCAAGAAAAAGAAGAGAAAGGAAGAGAAAAGAAAAAAGAATGGTTCACAAAGGTCAGCATGGTGTCCTAGAGAAACTTTGGCTGGCACCTAGGAACATGCCATGGGGCCACACTCATCAGCATCCCTGGTGTCAGGTGGGATGAGCTCTTTTGACCACGGAGCTGTTCAGAGATGGTGGGTGCCACAGATAACTAAGGCCTGGCCATTGTCTACAGGAAGCCCTATGGTTCTATCCCTGCCTGAGGTTGGCATGCAGACCAGGGAAGGTACAAGAGCTGTTCTCAGTCACAAAGCTCCTGGGGAGACCAAGTACGTCCCGGGAAGGGCTCTGTCTGCTCTGGACACTGCTGACCTTCGAGAAAGTCTATGAACATCGGAAGCCCAACTTATATAGCAATTAGGCCAAATTCTTGTCTTTCAAGAATCCTTCTCAGCTGGGCTTCTTGGTTTTCATCTGGCCCCTTATCAACTCGCCTCCCTCCTTTCTCATCCCCATTTCCTCCTCTCGTGTGTTTTCTCTTTGGCAGCCCTAGTGGGACTGTCTAGGATGGGTGGGTGGTGGGTGAACAGCAATTTTTTTGCCATAAATCTGTCTGTAGGAACAATTTGAATCAAAAGCAGCATGCCACCCTGTACTATCTGCACACTCTCAAGCAATTTCACTAAGAAAATACTGTACTGGACAGCAGAGCTGAACCTATGGCCTCAGAAGATGCCCTGAGCTGAAGGCCCCTGAGCACCTAGTGTATCTAGTCAACTCCACATGAAGGAAACAGGAAATAGAGGTCAGAGAGTGCCTGGACGGGAAGAGCAGGAACACGGAGCCTTCTGCGGTCCCTGTCTGGGCTCAGAGCACCCAACCCGGAAGCTTCTGGCAGCTTTGTCTATGGCGTAAAAGACTTTGAAACTCCCTAGGCTCTTGGGCCCGGGGCCGCAGGTCTTACCCGCTTCCCCGGACTGTCTCTGAGTGACTTCTCCCTCTGCGAATAAGAAGCAGAGTAATATAATGCGACAGTTCCCACCCCTGGGCTCCCAGGCACCTCCAGTCAAGCTCTTGCGCAGCGCTGTCGGAAACAAAGGTTCCACCATCAAGGACGCACTTCCCTTATGAGGTTCTTACGGTGAAAAATTTCTGACAGAGATAAACTAGGGAAAATAATGAGATAGATAGTAACCTTAATTCAACTATCAAGAGCTGTCACCAAGAAACACGTAAGCCCGTGCAGCACACTTCAGCTGGACAAGCAGCATAAACCAAAATGCGGGCTCACAGAAGCACATTAATAACACATGGAACAGAACACACTGGTGAATTTGAAGTTAGAAAAACAATGAATCCTTTTCAGTGGGCATCTTGCGTGATATTTAGGAAACATTTCTGCTAAACAAGAAGTTGCTTAAAAATTCAAATTTAGTTGGGCATTTTGTAATTTTACTTTCTAAATCTGGTATCCCAGTGTACATTGGTGAATGAAAAGGCCAGTCCCCATTCCTCTGCTTCAACTGACCCTTTTTACGTAAAGAAAAACCTGTCTACCCATCACCACAGTTGATGTGCATGCACACAGTATCCACGGAGATAAGGAAAAGGTGTACCTAAAGCAAGTGCCCCTCAAGTGAGACCAGGAAGAGAGATTTTACACTTTAATTTACATATTTCTGAAATGTGGGCACATTTTGTTACAAAGTATTTAAAAGAATATGGTTGAAAATATTTATGTAATAAGTAAAAAGAGCAAAACGTACAACTCTGACATAGTGTAATTACATCTGTAATTACTTAAAACTCTGTAAGAGCATGCACTGAAAACTCAGTGGTCGCAGGCACACACTGAGGGCTCCACGCCTGACATCACTTTCCCCAAAGGGTTGGGAGTTAATTGCGCTGTTGCAGTCCTTGTTCATTTTGGGCACCCCAACTTTCCAGAAGGGGAAACAGGACTCTCACAAAGGAGCCAGGAACCCTACGGGAGGCACTCTGTGGGGGCTTGCTGGTGAAGGCCAGGTTGACGCCACACGCTTGGGGAGGACTCGGCTGGTACCATGGGGACACCCCGAGTCCCTACAGCCAAATGTTCTCACAGGATTGGGAAATCTTCATGACCCCTGACACCATATTATTTTTAAAACTGTCAAAATTGTATCCCAAAGATACTAAGTACTTTGCTGTATATAGCATCATGTGAGACATCAAACTTTTAAATTGTATCCAATAAGGGTAACTTAATACATGTAAGTCAGTTTGTGTAGGTGGCACAAAGTCATGAGACTGGCCAAGTGAGCTTGATGTAAGAACAAGAAAATACCCAAACTTCATGCGCTTCTCATCTCACTGTACAACATATTTTCATTTTTTTAATCCTCAAACCTCCTGCACCTGAAAATAGCCTACCAGGCAAACCATTTGTTCCTTTTGATTCTGTTTTTAGGATGGCTTTTCATCGGACAGAGCAAACACAACAGCTGCAAGCCTTGGTGTTCACACATCTATGACAAAACAATGGATCAAAACTCCTTCCCATGTGACATAGAGGACTCCAAGGGTGTCCCCTGGCAGGTGAGCCTGGAAGACAGAGGCTTCCCTCCTCAACCAGCTAGTACTGGATGTAGGCATAGTTGTAATAAATTTGTGAGTAACAAAAAAGGAGGAGAAAAAGGTAATCTATGAAATTCACATTAAAAACTACTTTCAGGAGCTGGGGGAATGGCTCAGTGGTTAAAGTGCTTGCCTAACAAGCACTAAGTCAAGCCCTAAGTACCCGAGTTCAATTCCCCAGCACCTACATAAGCCGGGCGTGGTGGCACACACCTGTAGTTCCACCACTCAGTAGGCTGAGGCAGGAGGATTGCCTGAGTCCAAGGCCAGCCTGGGTTCCATAGTTAGTTCGGGACCAGCCGGGGCTACAGAGCAAGACCCTATCTCAAAGAAAAAATTAATTTCAATGATTTATTGTCAGAAAATATTACGACTTAATAAAGATTTTTATATTTTATGTTGGTTTAATAAGAAGGATTAAGATATGGAGACTACTTTCAAGGACTAGCAAATGATAAACTTTACACATAATAATTTTTTGCATGTTTTTTCCTTTGTTGCACTTAAACTTTACACTGCTTTCCTATCTTATCTCCCCATCACACAGTGAAGTAGGTTGCTAGGAAAACAAACACAGCACCGAGGGCAACAACAAGAAGCCAGAAACAAATAGTGACCCGTAGTTTAAATGGCATTTTTTTAAATGTTCAATTTTATTTCCTTGTACCCTAGTCACGGTTTCTGCAAACTATATTCAAATGCCTGTTAAACAGAAGGTCAGGCAGAGCAGAATGGGCGCTTCCATGCCGGGAACTCGGTCATCCAGCCGCTCCTTCCCCTGGCCATCAGGAGCCACAACGGGCTTCCTGCATCTCTATAGACTTTCCACAAAATCCACCACTTCTCAGGGTACTGCTCCCCAAAATGGCCAAACCAGTTTGCATTTCTGAGATGAGGAACAGAATTATGAGGCCCATCTAGAGTTAGTAAGGCAGATGATCCCCAAAGCCTGCTTTGTAAAAGATAAAATATCTGGCCCTAATACAAAACCCATGGTAAGCCACTTTTTAGCCCTGGCTTAAAATTCCTCAAGGTAGCTGTATTTCTCCCCAGAGACTAACTCAGGCATGGAGAATCTGGCTCACCTGAGGTGACCTTCAGCTAATAATAAAATACTTTAGCCTCGTGAATTGCTTTAGGGCCCAGTTGCACAATGATGAGCCCGCCCATCTGCCTCCTTCCTGTTGTTGGCGGTGTTTAGATCTTCTTTCCAACATAAACTTGAGCAATAAACTAGAGGTGGACACCCTTCTTTAACTCCTTGGTGTTTCCTAAAGCACGCAGCAGTCCTGGGAGATAACTGCAGGCTCATTACACCATGGCTGAATCTGTATGCTAATGTGATGAGGGAATCGGAGACAGCGGGCGCAGTGTGCATTTCATTTACCCTGGCTGGCAGGAGCGGGTGGGATCTCCCTTTTGTGCCGCCCCTTTCCCCTAGAGTCTGCCATCTGTTCTAGGCTGTCATCCTTCGTGTGGGGTTACCCCTAGCAAACCTTTTTAGATGACGTTTTGTCATGAACTGCAAGTAACAAGGATCCAGAAGAGAGATTAAAGATGAATTTACTAATCCTCATTTCCTCCCCCCATCCTGAACCATACTACACAAAGAAACGCAAGATTTGGTTATAGTGCTGAAGAACCCCAGGAAGAAGCATTTACTAAACTGTATTGTTCCAGGTGAATCCATAGCACAGATTCTCATCAGTGTTTCAGAGACTTTCTGGTCTTCTTTAGCCAATAAAACCAGCACAATTCACTCATGATGTGTTTAGTAAGCACCTCTGTGCGCACAAGCGTTGGTATGGGAACTGGAGGGGTAAACTGTAGAGACTCCCTCAGAGACCTTACATAACACCATGGGAAAGAAAACACAGGATTAAAACCTAAGCAGGAAGTAATACAACACCGAAAGGAGATGCACACACAACCACCTGGGAGTTCTTTCAACAGGCTGAGGCCTGAGCCTGGGAATAGAGGGGTGCCTTGGGGACATCCGAGCTAGGCCTTGAGCAATGAGTAGGACTTTGTCACACACAAAGGGGACCCGGTAGGGGGCACAGAAGCACAAAAGCAAGGAGTTATATAAATATGCTCTGGAAATAGTGGGGGAGAAATCGGGCTTCATCAACAGGAGTCTACGTTAGGAGAAACGAAAGGAGATGAAAGGTAAGCTCCTGTTATATCCTTTCAATTACAGGCTATGAGATTAAGCTATATTCCATAGGTGAGGTTTGTGACATTAGAGCCACTCTGGAGAACGTCTGTGTGTCCTGACCTCAAGGTGCTCCCCAAAAGAAGCCAGCAAGCAAGGATGCCTACCATGGCACCAAGCAGGGCGGGAAGAAGAAAATGACCTCTGGAAGGGTGTAGGAAAGGGGCCTTGTAGATACTACATCCCAGTTAATAAGTGGGCAAACTGAGCCATAGAGAAACTAAGTGTATAACTGCCAAACACAAGCCAGGACTAGAATCCAGGCCCATCTGACTGGAAAGCTGAGGCAGGCAGATAGTTTAGCCTCAGTCCCTGCAGCAATGTTGGCATCTAGTTTGTGACAACATGGACGTACTTCGATTCCCAGGGCACTGCTCCCTTACAGCAGCCAATTTTTGGGCCTCAGCGGCAAAGGATGCAGAGCTACAGGTGCTACTTTAAAATAACCACTGAGGTAAGAACAACAGAGACCTAGGAAGCAGGCCGGGCGGTGACGAACATAGTCTGGATCAGGGATAGTAGCAAAATACTTGTTCAAAAAATAATAGTTAGACTGGGTGTGGTATGCAGGCCTAGAATCCCAGCACTCTGGGAGGCTGAGGCAGGAGGATGGTGAGTCTGGGCCCTGGAAACTTAGTGACTGAATGAGATCCTATCTCAGAAGACAAAAGGGAAAAAAGTGGGGGATGTAGCTTCATGTGAAGAGCCTGGGTTCAATCTCTAGTACCTCTAAAACATAAAATTAAAAATGTTAACACTTTGGTAAATCCTAGAGTTGGAACACTGTAGTTTACATAGCTCGATTTTCACAGTAGCTCAATGAAATGGATGTAATCGTGGCTTTCTAAACTTTCTCCTGAGCTAACACTCCTCCGTTTGTGAGTCTACGTTCACTTTCTTTAAATTGACCTCTCCTCGTGGCCTATCTACTGGCCAATGGTAGCCCCCACCACATCCCCCGCTACACCTCCATGGCTGCCTCTTCCTTTCATGCCTGGAAACTGGGAGTCCTTGACAAGCAACAGAAAGATTAGTTTGCTTGAATCTAGAAGTTCAAGTGCTGGGTTAGACACTTCTCCTCCTTCTCCTTCTGCTCCTTCTTCTTCTTTCAAAAATAGCATTATCCATTTGGGGAATTCTACTTTTAATTTGAAAGATGACCACTTCTCACAGCCCGTCTATGGTGAATAGGGGCAGAGTCATTTGGGGCTCAGAGTGAGCAAGGCATGGCTCTTCTTTTTTTCTGTGTTCACTCATTCAATCACCATAAATAACCCGATGAGATCATACTATTATTGTCTTCAATTCACAGAAAGGAAAACAAGTACAGTGAATTTATCTTGTTTTCTGGTTAGAAAAAATGCTGGAAGAGCACGGAACCTGTGCTCTCATATGTGAGGGTGGAGGTAGGACTCACTTACAAGCTCTGTTGCTTCCATGACGTGGCTGTATCTTCTCCAATGCAATGACTGGTGGACCAGCTCTCCATAACGTTGCAAAACATATGGCATCTTAGTTACTTTTCATTGCTGGGACAGAGCACTTGACACCCACGACTGAAGGAAAGTGAGGTTTATTTTGGCTCACAGCTTCAGGCAGTCTCAGTCCACTTGAAGTTCTGGCGGAAGCCTAGTCAGAGAGAAGCTGTTTGTGACATCACAACAGGGTGCAGAATGTCTTCAGGTCATGAACCAGTGATCCTTCCCTTCCAGGTCAAGCCCCAGGAACCCACCCCTTCCAACCCGGCCCACCTCTTAGCAGCACAAGAAATCAGTGGAGTAACTCGCCTGGTGGAATCACCCTCCAAACATGAGGCTTTTGGGGGACACCCCAGAACCAGACCATAACACATGGAAACACATTGAAATCATTTTCAAAACTCAGGTTTATAAATCCGAAGGCTTTTACTCCATCTGTCAGGAGCTTCACGTCACAAGAGGCCTATTAACATGACCTGCATTATGTGCAGGTGGTGTCCATGGTACCATGTGAAAAAACTGTGTTATTCAAGTTGTCCATATAGGTAGTGATTCATGACTGCCAAACAGCCCTTTCAACAGTAAGATTTCCAGAGGCATTTGGCTTAATTTGATTCCTTTAATTTTCAACAACATTTTTAACAATTGCTCTTACCACATCTGGAACCAACTAAGATGCTAATGATGATTTATTTGTAGCAAGGAGCCCATCAAGCCACAGCTCCCCATAGAAGACAAACAAGTGAGAGCTATATCTCCACTGACATTCAAGAATGTGGTTCTTTTGATGAAAGAATGCTTTTGCCCACCCAAAACTAATCTGCTAAATTGTCATCTCCAAGAGATACTATCAGGAGGGTGGGCCTTTAGGAAGTGAGTAGATCACAGTGGGTGACAGATCTTATAAAAGAGGCCGGAAGAAGCCTGTTTGCCCTCTTCTCCCTGTGCACACATAGAAAGAAGTCACCATTCCCATAAACCAGGAGATAGTTCTCCACTCGATGCTGAGTCAGCCACTACCTTTATCTTGAACTTTCTAGCTTCTAGAAGCACAAGAATTAAGTGCCTGTGGTCTCTAAGCCACCCAATTATGACATTTTGTTAAAGAATCCCAAAATGAACATACTCTCTCAAATTTTGTGATTATACTTCTCTGTTACATATATGGCTGAAAATATATCTATCCAGATAATTAGATTGATTTTCATAGTAAGAAAGAACAACTAAAAGGAATTTTTTGTAGAGTGAAAAAATAAATAAATAAACCTCAATTGATAAATGTAATACCTTCGCATGTGTGAAAGTCTCTCCAAGGGAAGTCTAAATGACACTATCTCAGGCCCTCTTCAGATTGTGTTTTGGGTAGCCATTCCCAGTGATGGGACTCTTCTGTCAAACGAAGGGACTAGAATGCTCCCATGCACACGGCCAAGCGGGACCCACACTCTCAGCCCCGCTGGTGTCAGCCACAGGCCTTTGATCTTGTCACTGGGAATGTGCGGAAGCCTGCCTCGTCTGCTTCTCTTTACGCCATGGATTCACCTTGCACAGACTCTGTCCCCCACCTCTCTGACCTCATTTCACACGCCGTCTCAGCGGGCCTTCGGCTCCCGGCCTCCTCGCCTTTGCTTTGGCCTCTCCTCCTCACATACAGATGGACCTCCAGTAGCCTCCATAGCGACACCCTGATAGACTTGTCCTAAGGTGGAAATGTTCCAGGTCAAGTGTGATACACCTGACCCGCTTAATTCCTAGCACCACCACCAGCAGTGCCCCCTGGAGCCCGTGGAGCCGGGCGGTTCCATGCCACCACCGAGCGTTCCTAGAGATACCTCACTGCCTGTAGCTAGCCGGGAAATCAGAGTGTGGTGCCTGCTACATGAGTATCAGTTTTGCACTGTCATGAAGGGTAAAAAAAATAAAATCATCAGTTGAATCATGTGAACTGAGGACAATCTGTATGTAGCCCTGCTGCCCTGGCTGGATCCTCCCCCAGGATCCACTGCCTGTTAGCTAGACACGCTCTCTTCAAATCACCCCTCTCAGTCACAGCTTAGTCGACTGGGATTCTATTCTCAGAGCTCAGCGTCCTGGACTAAACTGCAGCTCTACAAGCCCTGGGACCATATTTACTTTTTTTTTCCCTGTTCTCTAGTGTATTTTTAGCCAAAGGTGCCTAGGACTAAGCACAACCCCCCTCCCAAATATTTCTTGAATAAACTGATAAATATGAAGAAAAATGAGAAATGTAACGCGACCTCCAGTTCCTCATAGATTCAAAATAAGGTGAGCCTTGACCTGGAGGAGCTAGCCGTGAGGAACACGGGATTCAAGAGCTGGGATGGACAGGTCTGGAGGGAAATTTCCTACGGGTGGCACAGGAGTACTGGAGAAATGACAGAGCTGGAGAGGTGGCAGAGACCAGAGACCTGAGAGGTTACTTCAACTTTATTATGTAGTTTACACAGGGTGGAGAAGATGAAATAAACTTTGTGATTTTAGATTCCATTTGCAAATGAGAGGATATGTTGGGGCAGAAGGGAACTGATAAGGGAGGTAGAAAGATGGTGAAGAAGGTGACGTAGTAGAAAGAGCCAGGTGAAGATGAAGAAGAAGAGTTGGTGGAGATAGGACCACCTGAGGCCCTGTATCTGAGGAGGCCCCGTGCAAAATGAGAATGCAGCAGCCCTCATTCAAAGAAGAAAACACCGTGGAAGGCACAGACACAACCTTGACTTACTTCTACAACCTCTTTCCATCTCCCGTGGCTCTCTTAGTATTCAATATTTAATGTCTTTGACACTAATGAAAAATCAAATTCTACATTATTCATACAAACTTGGCCCCTTATCAATGTGCCATGTGAAATTCGAACTGTACAAATGCCAGTTTTAAATACAAATATCAGAACATTTAACTTGAATGTAGACTCGTCAAAATGACACTGCTTGGATTTCATGGCTCTTCCTGGAGTGGCCAGAAGAGACATTGTTTTAGACTCAGAAAGGCCAGAAGGAAATGAGACCCTCCGTGTGCGGTGCTGGCCAAGGGAGCACTCCTGGACATCAAGTCACTCGTGGGGTACTGCAGCCCCCAGCAGGTGACCTGGAGCCTCGTCCTACAATGTTTGCTTGAGCCTGATGACTGCTGGGTTCTGTGGAAGTTGAGCCAGGAAGCCCCTTATTCCTCTGTCCTACAGCCTCAAGCCCTGGCAGAGTTAACTCCTAAGGATCTGAAACCTCTGTGCTAGGGTGCACTGGGTCCTGCATGGGGGATAGATAGGAAGCTTGCTCCCATCGAGAAATGCTTCCAGCTGGCCACCTTGCAGATGCCCCAAGGATCTGCTAGGCTGAGACAGGAGCAGCAGCCACCAAGGCTGTCACTGAAATGCCACAGAGCTCTGCCACCTAAACGTCTTGCCCTTCTCAGGCTTATGCCCGGGCCCATGAGCAGGAAAGGGAAAGCTAGACACATCAGGCCCCAGGAAACGCCAGAGACAACAGCACAGAACCCACGCACTGGAAATGGCAGGGAGCAGGACCACCCATGAACCCCAGTCCCCAGGCATGAGCTCCGCTGTCCCATTGGACTTTACTTATGAAACAAAGTCAGTGAGGATTTCAAGATAACTGCAAAGCTTTAAACCTCAAGGGTAGAGTGTTGCTGAATCCGCGGCTTTGGTGGGTGAAAGATCTTTAAGAGGAAGAGAGGTGATGCGATGCTCTCCATTGTGTACGTCAGGTGGGAGATATTTGGCCTTTTTATAAAGAGAGGAACCTTGGCAACTAAGAGTTTTCTGTCGTGGATGACAGAAGGTGATGCCGTTACCCAGAGAGGGGACACTGGAGGAAACAGGTGTTTCTGTGTTAGGTCCCTTCATACTTTGACACTCCCACCTCACCATGTCTGAGTCAGCCTCCGTTGTCAACAGGCAGCTGACTTTCAAAGAAATAGGAAAGACTCCTGAGTGGCGAGCAGGACTGCGGCATGTGGAGGAAGTCTGTGGCGATCCCACGGCCTGGGCTGCGGGTTAAATTAAATCGGGCTATTCTCTACCTTGACACTAAAATTTAACTTCAGAGAATTACCTGGTGCTTTGTACTAGAGGAAATAATGTCTGGATGTGTGCAGTTCTCCTGCTTCTCTGATATACTCAGTAAGTCCCTAAACAGGCCCAGGGTCTGAGTCACACTAAGGAATTCACTGAAGATAAAATTCCTGCTCAAGTATTAGCACAGAGATGCTAAGTCACAATGACTAATGGTAATTCTTTCCCGAGGCTTTCTGTAAAAACAAAAACCAAAGTGCCATTGATTTGTTCCTTTATTTTCACTCAATAAATACTTATACTTAGAATTGATTGTGTGTTGGGCTGGAGGTACCCAGAACAACAAATTAAAAAGGTGGTTCTAGAACGAAACTAGTACAATATTGGAAGAACTTAAATGAATACTACCTTGGTAGTTTCTGACTCTCTCGTCCTTACCCTTGCCCTGCAATCAGCCACCTCTGCAAGGAATCCTGGCTCCTTCTAATAGAGTATGGACTCCCACTGGGAACCAGGGTGGCACTGCCCCTGGATTCTCAATGCACAGAGCTCCACCTACGGACGCATATGTACACAAAATAAATGTGCCCCCAAAACACCAAGTCCCAGAGTTTGCTCTGTGTTTCTACCTTTCTGTGCTCACAGCCTTCCTAAGAGACCATGGGAAATCTGACACCATTATTCCTTAAATTTATTTTATCTAATCCAACCCCATCTGGACAACCAAGTTCGTAGCACGGCTGCCCCTCCTTCCTCCCACAAGACTCCCTTCACCTCGTTACATCTGCGTGTTTCCTGCCAGATCCCATGGTGGGTGGGAGTTCCCCTCCCTGGGCCCACTCTACCTCCCTGCACAAAGCTATTGCCATGTTACTTCCGCTTCACCCACTTGGACGCAAATTCCCTGAGACCAGCTACTCATCCACATGTGTGCCTCCACCTGAGCTCAGCTCCCCAGCTCAGACTGTCCCACTGTCCTTTCTTCCCTGATGGGCTAGGACCTCATGCCCTGGCAGGCTACCTCACCACTTGGAGTCTGCAATCTTCTCTTTACCGACAAGTAACTGATAAAAATAGAGAACAAAAGGCCAGCACACTAGTGTATGCATCATTGAAGGGAGGAAGGCAGCAGAGAAAGGGTTTCTACCTGCCATAATGTGATGGCTTCCTCAAATTTTTCTCCTTTCCAGTATATTAAAGACATTCACGTCCTATTAATTAAAGTTTAACAGGAATAATCTCTAGCATCCAGGTCAGTAAGTTCTGTTGTACTTGAAACATGTTTGTCCACCAAAAAATAAAACCAGTCTTAGGATTCTCTGTTGCCTGTTTTTCAGAAAACTCCTCCAGGGTCAGGCTGACCTGCAAAGAAACCAAGAACTATTCCAGCAGGCCCTTACAAAGGTTTGTTTTGTTTTTGTAATCTGGCACATCCCTCATATAAGGAGAATAAGTTAAAATGTATTAAACAGGCTGATTGATAGAACTCCCAGAAATTAGTAATCTTCTAACCTTTCAAAATGTCTTTTAAAGCAGAGTTCTGTCTTTAAGTTCTACCATCTCAGGGCCTGGAGATATGGCTCACTGGTAGAGAGTTTGCATAGTCATGGAAGGCCTTAAGTTTGATCACCAATGTCAGAAAAAATTATACTCTTTACAATCCTGTAGAAATCTATACACACCCTAACATTGAGGGCTAGAACCCTTGCTCCTGACTCTCCCCATTGACCTTGCTCTCCACCCCAATTCTGGGTTTCCTTCCTAATCCCATGACAAATTCTGAAATTCCATCCTAAGACCAAGGATGACCTCTTTCTGACCTGCTAGGCAAACTTCAGGGTTCATATGTGACTTGTCATAGCCCATGTGAAGGAAAAGAATGGTGTGTTTACACACATGTATGCGTAGACAGTGCAAAACACGCAGCACTGGCCCACATACCCAGCTCCCCACCAATACCTGAGTCACCTGCTACCTGAAGGGTCATTTACTTGCCAGTTCCTGGGCGTGGCTTTTGGAGAAAGAGCAAATTGCTTAGGTTTAGAAGGCTTTCCCAATCAGCAGGCAATCAATAAGTTCACGACAGATGTGGGATAATAACCTATGCATCAACCCAAATGCCGTGGGTTTGGGAGACTCTGGTTATTTCTGGGAGGAATCGAACTCCACAAATAGTGTATATTTGTCCACAACAGCCTTTAAGAAGCGAACGGCAATGTGTGCAGGCAGGCTGCACCCTGAGTCGGCCGCATGGCCTCCCACCTCTGTTGACCTGTAGCAGCCTGCACAGTCTTCCTACACGCACGCCCCCATCTTCAGGCCGCTGGTGTAGAACCCATTGGATTAGATGTATTGCTTCCATAATAATACTAGGTACCCTTCCTCATGCATATAATTTTGTTGTTGTTGTTATTATGAGACATCTCACCCATCCGTGCTGCTTTAAGAGGTTATATTTTTCCCCCGCAGGCTCACTTTTAACCAGCACCACAGATTCCTTTTTATATGCAGGCATAAAACCCCTTGCTCTGGAGCCTGCCCCCACTCCTGTCTCCTGTAGCGAGGGCACCAGACTGAGCCATGAGAACTGGCTGTACCCGGGACTCTGTCCAGTGAGCTGCAAGACTGTGAGCAGGTCGCCAGAACTGCAGCCTCTCCTTCCCCATCCCAGGGCGAAAGGACAGGAGTCAATGACATCAGCTTCCTATCACCTGCTACCCGGGACACAGTTCTGGCTTTATCACAATCCCCATGAGAGAAAATGGCAGAGATAAATTAATATCCTCTTCACTCACTCAATGATTATCAGTTGAGAAATGAGTAGGTGCTGCGGGCACAAAGGTGAACACAGCAAGGTTCCTGCCTCTGTCGGGCAGGGCAAGACACACCGTGAGCAGTATAGGAGGTCAGATTGCGACCTGGGCTGCCTGCACGGCACGTAAAGCACAGCACCTCCACGAGGCGTGACAGGTGACAGCTGAGGACGCCCGAGAGAGCGTCTCTGGGGGACCACAGCGAAACGGACCTCAGGGGAAGAGGCAGAAAGTCGTGGGAGTGGCTTTCAAGGTTAAGGGAAGGCAGGCAGAAAGGCCACAGGGCGGGCCTGGGGAGGATGAGCAGGCCGACATACCTGGGGTGGGCTGGGTGGGCTGGGTGGGCGCGAGACGGCGGAAGAGGAAGTTGAGAGAAAGAGGCGGCAACCGGGTCACGGAGAACCTAGGAGGCCCGAAGGCTGGAGACCGCTGCAGGGCTGTAAGCAGAGAAGTGGGACCTGTGCAGCCGGTAAAAGCAGAAAGTCAGAGTTGGAGACACTGCGGTCCTAGGAGCAGGGGAGCTGGGAAATGTAAGCACACCGTTATTTTGGGGGTAGACTTGGCCTGACTCAGCGCCAGACGTAATGTGCCGGGTCTTCGGCGCTCTCAGCAGCTCTGCAGGGCCGGGCCTGGTTTGCACTTGGACGGGAGACCTGGGAGGTCGTGATCACTGAAAGGCTGTAAGAGGGAAGTGAGCCACCCAGAATAGATTGTGGATTTTAGGATTAAGGAAAAAAGCCAATCCGAGCAGATCCTCAAATCAGAAGCATGGGATGGAGCAGCCTTCCCGAACTTTCCCCACACCCTCCTGCTCCTCTGACAACCACTAGTTCAGACAGCTTTATTTTGATACCTGGCACATATTTATTCATTGCCAACCATATTTCAGGCACAATTTTGAAATAACAGTGATTTAGTCAATTTTAGAATGGTTGCTTTAAACAGCTCGACTTGATGCCTACTTAATCAGTAACCTAAGCTACTGATGACATGAATTAATTCTGTTTTATCTTTAGCAGGATGTTTGTGACAAATGAAGATGCCTTGACCAAGTGCCAGCTGTGAGCAAATAGTTCTCAATTGGTTCTCAATTTGTAATATTCTAGAAAGTTGTAGGAGATAGCCATGATAAGACTAGGGAATATCTTGCCCGGCTCGAACTCTGTCCGGCTTATCTGTCTGGCTTGGCTCTCCCAGCAGAGTATTTCATTTGCTAGACAGGAAAGGCACAAACAGGAAGCCTTCTAAGAGACTCCACCAGGGGTCTATTAGGAGGGCCAATCAAGTGTGTCCAGTAGGATGATCTGATCAGCCCCTTGGAACCGAATGTCCTCTGTGCTCCTTCCATAGGATATAGGTCTGAGTATTCTCCAGTTAGTGGTTTTAAATGTGCAAATCGGGAGTTGAGACCACCTCTTATTAAACTTCCAGTTAAATGGAGCTACACTAGCTTATATAAATGAGACCCTTCCTAACTGAGGCAAATGGGTAGTGAAGCCTGTTTAACTAGCTTACATTTAAAAAGAATTTCTACCATTTCTAATCAATATGACCCTAAAACTCACCACTGTGGCTGTTCTACGTTTTCTGGTTTCTTGAATTATCATTTTAAGCTTCTCCGGATAAACAGGTGCAAAGCTTCAAGGTTGGCTCATATCCAAATGGTGAAAGCCTCATCTAGATTTTGAACAAATTCAGCTGCTGTTTGTAGATATTTCAGGTCGCTTCCACTTGAACAAGTGTGCAGGCCTAAGCTCCAGTTCTGAGTGTATTCCTAGCATCAGCTTCTTTGAGTGCAGCAAGCTTGGAAAGGCACCACAAATGCTTCCTCACACCCAAAATGTCACTTCTCAAAACTCCCAAAATAATAGCAGTTGTGCCAGAGTAACATGGAATCAGTAAGTGCTCTCTCTTGTTGTCAAGGCTCTGAAAAGAGGAGGAAAAAAAGAACTGTCACACTCTGTGACAAGCAGCTACAGCCAGCCACAGGGTGACATGATAGGAAGGAAGGAAGGAAGGACGGAAGGAAGGAAGGAAGGAAGGAAGGAAGGAAGGAAGGAAGGAAGGAAGGAAGGAAGGAAGCTAGCTAACTAAACTGAGAACATGCTATACAGGATTAATGGAGAAACTCCAGTTCACAAACCAGGCCTCGGGCTCCCAAATCACCTACCCCCTACTCCATCCAGTCATTACAAGAAGGCAACCCGCTAATGGGGAAAAATGGTCTCCTTGTCCCAACTCTGAACAGGAATGTTCCTAAAGGAAGCCCAATATTCTTTTATTTGTGTGCTTTCTAGTACAATTTCCTGTGTTTTATGGGGATTGAGGATGTCTGTAGAAAACTGACATTGTCAGGGTACTTTCTCACTACTGCCTCCATGGCACCCCTCCTCCTTCCATCCCTTCCCCAAGTCCATAGAGTGAATACTGTTTGGTCTGAGCATGAGACTCTGAGGGAAGGATGCTCTCTAAAAGGAGGACATCTGAAATGAACAACGGACCATAAAGAGCCATGCTGAAGGAAATATTTGAGCCTGAGGGAACAGCAATCCCCTATACCGGTCCTCCTGTGCAGTAGGTGACTCTCTCTTGGAAGAGCTACCAGAAAGATAGTCTAGAAAATTTCTGTGTTTATTCCCCCATGTTAAAGGGATATTTAATGTTTGATGTCAATTTTTTTTAAAAAGACAAGTCTCTTTGAAAAGATCTTTAACAGAATTTCAGTCATCTTCAATCACTGTATGCATAAATGTCTAGGTACATGTTGGCGATATATATTTTTTTATTGTTATTGTTTGTTTTTGTCTTTGTAACATGTCACTGCCATCACATTGATACCTCCTTCTTCAGAGAGTGGCCATGTTCACTGCATGATTTTAATGGACAAATTAAAAGAATTTGGGCATCATTTCAGTTGTTCTGACTTGGAGTCAGGAATTCAATCCCATGCTTAATACGTAATGTAAAACTTGTGACTGTGTGTGTGCGTGGAAGAATTTTATGCATTACGTATTTGCAGAACCAAATTCTGTATGCATGTGCAAATACAGATACGAAAATAATGCAAACAAATATACTCAGATTTGAACCTTTCAAATATATTTTTAGTATGGGCCAATATGATATTTATATTACCTAATAGCTGATCTACAGTAAGTCACATATTAGTCATTTTAAAATTCATTAATATTTTTGTACATCATTTTGTATAGAGGGCAACTATCAATGTTGATATAACTGTACCAGGTTTAATCCATACTATCAAAGAATTAAAAGAAAGCTTGAACTATTAATAATGCTTACCGAAGTTTTTTAATAACTGGTATTTTTTGCTTTGGTCTTTCCTTGCGTACCTTGAGAATTTAGGGTCTATTCTTCATGTAACAGCCAGTCTATTGAGAGGACTATTAATTCAATCTTCATATTTAAATTTTATTTGCAAAGGAAGTGAAATAAAAAGATTGAGATAGTATGTATGTAACCAACTTTTTAAAAATATGTTTAAAATCCACCAGACTCTTCGAACCATCTCTGTGTTCATTGCAGATAAAAAGGAAAACGCTGAGCACACCTTGTGACAGCCATGAGAATACTTTGTATAAGGCGAACTACTCATCTGTGTGGGAGCCACATTAAACAAATTAGACCCATGGCTTGATCACTGCAAGTCATGGACCTGGGGAAATTACACCTCACCAGGGGCTTCCTCAGGCCCTGCAGTCTGTTTTGTTTTGTAGTGTAGCTCTGACTACCATCTAATATATGACTTGTATTGATTTTGTATTATCCATATTATCTCCAGGAAAGCAACTGTTTCTGCATGTGTTACTTAACTGCCTCCTTGCTACACAGCAGACATGCAGCAACAGAGACGATCAGTAAATGCCTGTTGAATTCAAGAGAGAAAGAATGACCACGGGCTTTAATTCTCCAGAAGGGTTCAAAATGAACCTACTTCATCTGTTGGTTGTGGTCATGCAAGTTTTAATTTTTATGTTGGAACTAGTTCTCCTTTTGTTTTTTATCACAAGGACATATGTTTATTGTAAAATAGTCAAGTAACAAAGAAAGTGTAGAAAATAGTATAAGGAAAAAATCCATAATCCCAATTTCCAATTGGTAACATTTTAGTATATAGCCTATAGACTCTGAGTCTAGTTATCATATACAAGAAATGAAGATTATACCAATTAATTTGCATGATGAATGCAGATATGATAAATAATACATGTAATACATGGAAAATGACTTTTCCTACATGCTCAAAATTTAGTTTTTATTTATCGAGAAAGAAATCATATATTTAATTCTAGGCACATGGGTAATACTCTATAATTAAGTTCAAAAAAATTGAGCTTTGTGTTTTTTTAGTTTACAGGAATTAATATTATAGAACATAGCCACCAATAGACATTGCCATAGCTTGAGCTGGTGATACTAAGGTTTGGAAAGAATGACTATTTATGCAAAATTTAAAAGGCAGCAGTTATTAAAGTATCTATTACACACCAGACTTCCTGCTGGGAATTATTTTGGGGTATCTTTTAGTTTAAATGGTATAATAATCATGTACAGCAGTTACTGTTATTTTCCCAGTTTTACAGGTTAAAGAGCTGAAAGAGTTAGAGGTACTGTAACTTTTCTTTGCCAAGGGCTTGGGAAGAAAAGCTGAATAAGAGCCTTGCATGTGACTACAGGGTCTCACTGACTGAGTGTTTTGGAGTAAAAGTGGATGTGAATGCATTGAAGAAGGTCTGTGTGCAGTCTAGAATGTTGATTAACATAAGAGTAATGTCCAGGGATCAGGCGATGTGCATCAGAGTCAGCAGATGTGTGAGCATTCTGCTTGACTCTACTATAAGTTTATGATACGATTAAGCAACCAGTGGACACTAATTACTATGAATCTGGTTAGTAAATACTGATCGCTATTAGATAAACTCATAGAAGTAACCACTCCTCAGATTCAAAAGTTTAGTTTCAGATCGTGAACTCATGAGACCACTAGGTACAGGTTACCACTGAGGTCAATATGGATCCAATGACCACCTTTCAGTCACAGTGTCAGATATCTGTTAGCAAAGTCAAGAAAAATGGTTGGAAAATATGTAGATGTGACCAAGAAAGTGTTTTTATGCCATGATTATAATTGAATCCCTGACATGTCAATCAGCCCTTAGTAGCTAATGAGAGGGTCCTTGGGTTGAGAGTCTGGGTATGCAAGGGTCATATTGAAAACCAATCTGCTAACATGAAGTGAAATGAAGAATCACCCCTATGTCCTCTGTCTCTCAGCCCTAGCCTGCTCTTACCCCTGGGCCTCCAAACTCCAACCTATCAATATTTATTGCTTCCTGCTTCACCAAGAGCCCAAGATCCTTATTTCTAATAGTCCAAAACTCACTGTCTGTATTTCATGGCTTCCTTTTCTCAAGTGCTCACTAGCAACATTTCTTCTCTTGGGCCACACCTCACTGTACATTAGTTCAGAAGTTAGACTCTTCTTTTTGATGCTGCACACTCAGGAAAAAGAAATACTATTGTAAGAAAAGAGAGCCATCCACACAACCTGCAAGATCAGGGGACAGAAAACTCTCTCTGTAAAGGTTCTCAGGGTGAATATTTTGGAGATCCAAACAGATTCTGTCACAACTACTCATGCCAGAAACATTTCATCAGCACCAGGCTGTACATGAGTATTGCATTCTAAAATCAACTGTAACCTAATACTAGAACTCCTAAGATGCAGTCACTAGATGATCTCTTTCTGTCTCTCCTATGAGTCTTAAGTCAACATACAAGCTAGGAAGTTTCTATGTACCAATTTGCTGGCTCTGGAAAGGAATACACTTTCCTCAAATCTGTCCAACTCACAGAATGACTCTTTTCAGTGGCAACAGGGAAAAGCTACTAGTAGTTATTTTTTTCTGGCTATAAAATATGGTCAGAAAATTATCGTTGAAAGTGAAGCATGTCTATGTGCATTATAAGATTAATAGAAACCTTTGCAAAGAAAATATATAACATACACATGTGACTTGGCTTTTTACCTTCAAAGAGCTTGTACATGTCAAAGTCTAGTTGCACAATGCCTCCTCGAGCACAGCTAAATATAACACCAATGGAGCTCAACAGCAACTACCGAAAGGATTTTCTTTCTTATTTTGTTTTTAAACAAGTCATCATGATTGGTGATATTACTGTGGCAAAGAAAAACGCAGTGCCGTTGGGCTGCTTGTCCTTCAGGACAGGTTTTATTTGTATACTAAACTCTAAAACTCTAAAGGCCCCTGCCCAAGTTCATCTAAATACCAATCAACAGCTGAATTTCATCAATCGTGTTTAATATGTTTCTGGTAAAACAAGTAGTTCAGCCACAGTTTGATTTTTATAGACTCTCCTGAGCTAGTTTGAGCAATTGCTTTTCTCTTCCTTATGACAAATCTGTCAAATTCTCACAGAAACTGGCCTATAAATACACATTTAGAACATGATTCAAATTACATGTTGAAGGCTTCAATGTCAGTCAGTAAACATTGTCAGAGTGTTACAGAAAGCATATTTGTTCTTTTTTAAAGAAATGCTGGACAGCTGTAGATTATAAGAGAGAGAGAGAGTTGAAGCAGTAAGCTAGATCAATGAAAACCATAACCTTGACTGTACCTTGGAATCAACCCCAGGGCTTTAACACACACTGTTGTCTTCCACCCACAGACTCTGATATACATTGTCTGGCAGATATTTCAATATCAGGAATCTTTAAAAATGTCCCTCCATCCCACCCCAGGTCATTCTTTTTTATTTATTTATTTTTTGAGACAGGTTTTTGCTCTGTAGTTCAGGCTGGTCCTGAGCTCACTAGTAGCCCAGGCTGGCCTAGAACTCACAGCAATTCTTCTGCATCCCAAGTGCTATGGCTACAGACATGCACCTCCACACCCAGGCCCAGGGAATTCATAAAAGCAACCAGGTTGAGAATGCCTGAAAAATAAACAAAAGAATTTCTTCTTTAATTTAATGATAATTAAATAGATATAGGAAATATCACTATGCAAAGTTTAATCAAGATAAGTAGATAATATCAAGTTAGGAAGTTCTTTTAAAGAATGTCACATGATAAATAAAAACACGTTTTTATAAAGAGATGACTACTATGCGTCAGGAGATCTTAAGGGGTATACGCATGTATCTAATATGACCACAATCACACTTAAAGAAAAATGCAAAGATGCAAATAGAAATATATGAATAAGTATATAGAAATATATATAAATGTATAAAATATATGAAAACCGAATACAAATGGATTCAGCACAAAACTTAATGAAGTAGAAACTGATTAACAATAAAAACAAATGGGTAGTAAAGGAAGTAAATAACAGAGATGCGGGTAGAAACCAACCAAGTAATTTAAAGAAAAAAACAGAGTGGTTAACGAAATCAAAAGTTAAAAAGAGAGGGAAAAAAGACAAATGATTTAATCTGGCAAACATGATTAAAACAAAAAAGAGCAATAAAGTAATAATTGGAAATTTTAGAAATAGAGTAGGTAATTAGACAGTCACAAGGGCACACTGCAATCAGTTTATTACAGGTTTACATCCCTAACCTGAAAATAAACAAATTTCAAAATGCTCCACAATCTCTAATGTTCTGACTATTAAAATGACATTTCGAATGGAAAACTCTATACCTGACCTCATGAGTCAGGTCGTATTCAAATTGCAGGTGCACTAAAAACATTGTATTAAATTTCCATCATGTGTCTATAAGGGTCATACAGAACATGAGTGAATTTCACATTTTGCCTGAGTCTCCATCCACAAGATAACTTGTTAGGCACATGCAAATATTCTAGACTCTGAAATCGAAAACACTTCTGGTCCCAAGCATGTGGGATAAGGGGCGTTCAGCTGGGGCCACAGGAGCACTTCAGGCGGAAGCCTGAAATGGAACGGCTGAGCGTGCAGTGAGGTCAGCAGCTAAGTGTGCTCTGAGCGGAGAGGGCCTCGTTACGCTGAGCTATAATTGGGCAGCAGAAGTGCCAGCAAGCCAGGCTTTCAGTAGAAGAAGCCACCGAACCAAGCTCCGTAACTCTCAGTAGCAGAACTTGCCAACAGATGAATGGATAAGAAAAACATAGTGTGTACAATGGAGTATTATTCAGCCTTAAAGAAAAGTGAAATCATGCCATCTGCAGAAAAACGGATGGTGGGGGGCATTGTGTTGAGCAGAGGAAGCCTAAAAAAGTCAAACGTTGCATTTTTCTCTCATATGTGGAATCTAAAATAAAAATGAAAGTAGAAGAAGGACCACCAGGAAAGGAGAATGGACTCGGAAAAGCAGGCAGAGAGAGGCGGGCACTTAAGAAATGGTGGGAGTGTGAGAAAGATTAAGTATGATATATGCACATATGGAAATGTCAAAGGAAAATCCAGTCATGTGGATAAATGATACACATCAGTAATTAAAACCATTGTATAATTTTTGAGAGAAGCCACATTGGCATCTTTGTACATTGGTGAGAAGCATCCAGCACCTTATAAATCAAGCCACTAAAACATCAGCAAAACATTTCTTCGATATAGAGTTTCATTCATTTTTTTGAAAAGTACACCCGGTTTATAACGCTTTCTGGTTTCTCAGTTCAGGCTGCCAGTTCCTGGCGCTCAAGGAAACACGCACCTGAACGCTGTTCCCTGGACAGTCCCCGGTTGCAACACAATTTCTCCAAAGCCCACACCAAACTGTTTCTTTAGAGGTTTTACATGTATTCCAAAAGTCAATAGGTAAGATTATTTACACCATTAAGTTGTTTAGTGTTTCTTTGTCCTGGGTGTCAGCGGTCTTCGACCCGTTTGACACCAGGGACCTGTCTAGTTGACCCCCTCTCCCACCGACGAGGGTGGAGCGGACGCTGTCATGCTGCAGGTTGGTGGACAGCTTTGAAATGGCAGCGACAGCCAGCGCGGGGCAGCGAGCGAAGCTCCGCCTCCTGTCGATCGGCAGCAGCGTGAGAGCCAGATAGGAGCCAGCTGCTGGGAGGCGCGGCTTCGCTTGCGGCTCGCCTCTTGCCTGCTGCTCAGGGTCCCAGCGTCCCCGTCCTTCTAAGGCTACAAGATGGAACCTGGCCTGCAGCCTGGGGCTGGGAACTCGCGCTCTAAGTGGCACGTAGTCATAAAGCCACACCAGACTGCAAGGGGCGCTGGGAAGGGAAGGTTTTAGCCTAGGGAGGGTGTGGCCAGCTACCAAGTGAGAGGGCTAATTCTACGGAAAGGTAGAAAAGCAGACGGCCCTCAGAGAAGGAACTGGCCACCTCTGCCTCCACCCAGTCTTTTTTTCCTTGGCCATCTCCTCACCCAAGCCCTCAGCTTTGCCAAATCAAAAGGATTTTGTTGTTGTTGCTGTTGTCGTTGTTGTTGTTCTAATGCCGTAAAGCGTCATTTCTACAACCTGGCAGAGAAAATAAAAACACAGACTGAAGCTGTTCCGGAGCAGCACTGCCATCCGATTAGGTGGGAGCCCTAAGAGCTCACAATTAGGCACATCCTGTTCACACCTGCCCAAGCACACCCTCGCCCGAGCCATGAGGTGGACACTGGTCACACGCACAAGCTCAGCTGTATTTTCCCAGGTGAAGCACCACACCCACCGCTTAGATCCCACCTGCTTTAACCTTCATTTCCAGCTGCTCAAAACAGCGTTACCCCTACACAAGTTCAGGCCAAGGGCCAGACTCCCTCCTCCACCTGCTTTATGTGTTGAGAGTTTTAAGGCCAGCGTTGCGAGAAGCAAATTTCTTCCAAGTCCTTCAGATTTTGTCGAAATTACCCAGCCATTGAGTGCCTTGATAATGACCGGAGCCAGAAGAGTAGAAGTGGCAGACATGTGACTTGAAGTTCTGTTTCACTGCTGTGAACAGTGTTGGAAAAAAAAATCATTTTTATCATTTTAAAAATACTGCCCCAAGAGTGAAATTCAAACGTAATTTCTCACTGAGAAGTCACCGACTCCCAAGAACACATCCCAGACCCGCACCCGGGTGAAATCCATCCCAGTGGCATCCGCCTTCACTTTCTGGACCAGCCGAACATCCTCTCTTGCGCAGGGTCTTCACCAGCTTCCTCAGCCCACTGTGTGGGCTCTCGTCTCCCTGACGATGACTGAATCTTTTCCTAACTATGCCGTCATCACTCACTCATCACCACAACTGGACTGTGAACAATGGGAAAAGAAAGCATTGCAGTTTACTATGCGTTCCCAGCATCTCAGCCACAACGGCCAGTTAGTGCTTAAATAGTAGCAGCGCATCCTTCAGGTCTCCGAGTAAATCGTATTCTACAGAAAGACCTCCTGAGTCACCTGACTTTACCAGAAAGCCTGCTAGGCCTCTCACAGTGTGCCAGCCTTCTCATCCCTAGTGTCACAGTCGTAGTCAATGGCTCTGCAGGAACTACCATTGCCTTTCCTAGTCCGGAGCTCGTATCTTCCTGTTCCCTTTATGCAATTTCCCCTTTGCCTAGTGCAGTGCCAGGTATCTTCTTGGAAGTGATTGAATTTTTCTAGGTCCTAAGTATCTAAAACAATGGTTCTGCTACTGTTGCTTGCTCCTGGACTTCTGTTCATGGCCTCCAACCTGCATTTTGGATTTCCATGAGAAAAGATAAGGCCGTTTTCTTGCTATGCTGTGTCCAGTCTAGAGCCTAATCCAGTGCCTCTTCTTTCCTGCTTTTATGCTTCTTCATCCACAGGTGTGGGATCCATAGAGTCCACATAACACGTTTGCTCACGTAGCCAGAGTATGGCGTGTGAAGGATGGCTCTTTGGCCTGTATGGACAGTTCTGGGGTCCTCCTCAGAAAGCTGGGGATGGAGCCTGGTAACCAACAACACCATCCAACTCTAGGAAGCATCCTTGTGCTGCTTTCCCCTCCTTCTTTCAATTCCTGGCCCTTCACTCATTTCTTGATATTATTTCTCAAGTAACCTTTCTCAGACTCTGCTTTTAAGGCAACCCAGGCCAAAACATGACACAACAGGCTTCTGTGCAATTAATAAGTCAAAGGATAAAAATGTAAATATTTTTGATCCATGAGAATAATTGAGTCACCAGAACCATCATAATTCATTTGGGTAACTCTTGAGTATAGAAGTATTTCCAAGAAGAAGAAGAAGAGGAAAAGACTTTTTGTTTTCTCACCCTATTAAAAAAGTCCTTTAAAAGAATCTACTTGGGTTTTAATTTTGTAGAGCACTTGCCTCATATATGTGAAGCCCTGGATTTGATTCCCAGAACACATAACAAAACACCACAAAACAAAATAAGGTACTATTTGAAAAACAAGAAGAGGCCAGTGGTACAGAGCTTCATTTGTGGAAGATGAAAGTATTCAGGACACAGATGGTAGTGATGATCACATGACCTTGAGAATGTGCCTCATGGTCCTGAATTGTACACTGCAAAGTGGCTCAGGTTAGACAGTTTCTTGTTTATACTTTATCACCATGAAAGATTATAATACAGTTATAACTGCAAAACAAGCAGAACTATTGGCAGGAAATAAATATAAATGCTCATCGTATGTGTAGTATGGATGTGGAATTTTACAGTATCTACTTTCTAGCTTCCAAACTTTTCCCCGTTCTTGTGCTAAGTTCAATCATGGACAGTGATAACAGTAAATGTTGAATACAAAAGAGACTTATTAACTGTTCTCCCCATCTTTATTAATACTAATTTAATGTTGATAACAGGAAATTGTTTTGTCCTGTTCAATATCTGATCAATCATGACTTAATTTTGACAGGAATTAAAAGTTAGATCATAACCATCTCATGGCTTGCTTTATGAAAGATATGCTTGAAATATATATTGAGCTTCATATAAAATATGTGAATAATCAGGTAAATAGCACAAAAAGTTGTTTATGAAAATGTGGCTGAATACTACTATTTTCTTCCTTATATCCTTGTCATCTCCCATTTTTTATGATTACCATGAATTTTTATTATTGTTCTATGTTAACATGGGTATTAATAATACTTGAGATAAATCAGTTTGAAAGAGGAAAATTTTGGCTCCAGTTTCAACCCATGATTGGTTGGCCCCAGGGCTTTTGGGCTTGCATCAGGGAAAACATACTAGCAGGAAGAGTACAGAGGAGCTCCGCTGCTCATCTCATGGTGGTCAGGAAGCAAAGAGACAGAGAGGAGGGCCAGAGGCACCTTCAAGGCATGTCCCTGATGACCCAAATCCTTTCCACTAGGCCCCACCTCTTAAAAGTCCCACCATTTCCCAGTAGCAGTCTGGGACCAAGCCCTCAGCACATGAACACTTTAATGACATTCAAGGTTCAAGCTCTAGCAGTGTCCAACACTTTCTTCCTTCACTATTATTGATTTAACTTTATACCAAAGTATATCCTTAAATTTAGTGATCAAGGGCACAATATCCTATGAAACACTCTACTAAATCCCACTAAAGGACAGAATTTTAGAATTTCAACTCAATTTAGTCATAATTTTTATGTTCTTAAGCAACTTGCATTACTTTACTTATGACTGACTTCTCAGGAATAGCACAGGACAAAATAGTTGAAGTTACAAATCCATAGAATATCTGTAAGTATGCTGTAAGGTTATTTTCAGAATCCTATGCCAAACACAGTCCCGAGAATAGGCTTTATGATCAAATATATCGGAAAGAAAACCACATGTTTATTCTCCTCTTAGAGACCAACAAAGCCCAATAGCATCTTAAAGGTTCTGAGAAATACAAAAGTCATATAATTGACTGATGAATTTTTTTTCCTTTTCCAGGTATTTTGATGCTTTACATAACACCAGCTTTAATTATTTGGAGTGAAGCTGTCATGGTTTGGATCTGCAATGCCCCTCAAAATCCTCATGTGTTTGGTAGGTGATTCAATTAGGGATGTTAATCCATTGAGCTCCTGTACTTCTAGGATATAGGACCTGGGTAAGAGGAGCAGATGACTGGGACGTGGTCTGGGAGGGGTGGGTCACTGTGGCATGACCGGAAGGGTATGACTCCCACAACAGCTGCACCGTCTGCATCCTCTGTTCGCAGCTGCTGTGCTGTGAGCAGCTTTTCTCTGGCTAGACCCTCCACCAGACCCTTCCCCCTTGCAGCTGATCATGAATGGACTGAGACTTCCTGAGACTGTGAGCAAAATAAGCCTTTCCTCACTTAAGCTGTGGGTGTCAGATGTTGTGGCCCAGCAATGAGAAAGCAGCTAAGGCAGAAGCTTCTACTGAATATATTTTGGGAGACATTGAGTTTTGTAAAAATAAAAACTGCCGATTCTTGGAAGAACGAAAACATAAGAAGTTAGTCCTTGGTGGAGCAGCAAACTCCCTACCACGGTAAGACAGAAGTGGTGAGGTGGCTGCTTGCTGAGCATGTTTAAATCTAATCTCCTTCCCAAGACCACAACTTTTATAAAACTGCTTTTGTAATTTCAAAATAGTATGGTAACTAGGTACCTGCCTGTAAAGCTTTTCATGACAAACTCAACTGTCTTCTAGGGGTCAGTACACAGGGCAAGTTTTGTGTGTGGCAGAAACTACGAAAAGTGGGGACAAGTGCCCCATCTGAAGCCCACAGTCCCCACTTCAGCTGCAGTTCTGTGTAATAAAACATCCTACAGTGTAGTTACTTAGCAAGATTTATGATGACTCATGAGAAGCTAAGAGTGTATATTTTTGTAGGAACGCCATCATTTCTACATTAGCTCAAATAAAATAAAAATGAAAACTTGTATAAGCCAAACAAAATGTTCATGTAGGCTGAAAGAATGGGTATCTATGTCCTAAATGAATTAAGAGGAATTTTAACTCCATACACCTCATTTGCACAAATTTACCTCCATTCTAGTTAACTCATCATCTTTCATTGTGTCTGTCTTGCCTGCTTAGGAGTTAGTTTTACTGGTGTGTATATTATTTTTTAAAAAGGGTTAAAATGTATTGCCTTAGTTATTTTCTTGTTGGTGGGACATAATATCCAACACCCACAATTTAAATGAGAAGAGATTTATTTTAGCTCACAGTTTCAGGTCTCAGCCTACTCGTGGGCATGGTGGACAGGTACATGGAAAAAGCTATTTATGCCATCATGACCAGGAAGAAGAGTGACAGCGAGCAGGTAGGAGCCTAGGACAAGAGTGTGCATTCTTTCCAGAGTCTTTCAGGCCACACCCTCCATGATCAGCCCCTCTAAGACAGGCCCCACTTTCTAACAGCTCATGAAAGTGTCAACGGACCGATCCACTGATACAATGAACCTTCACGATGCAATCATCTTCCAAACCCACAATGCCTTCGGAACACTCCAGATCTAAACCGTAACACACACTGAGCAAGGTCGAGGAGAGACTGCTGATGGAGAAATAACAGATTTCAGAATGAGGAACCTCTAATATTCGTATCTATTTTAGCATATCAGAGACAGTTTTTCACCATCACTCTCACTTCTAGCTGTTTTCCTGATATTAAAGCTGTTAAAGGTCATTATGTTGCCCAGATAAAATTCAGGCATTAAGACTTCAGAAAATAATTTCAA
This sequence comes from Ctenodactylus gundi, assembly GCA_004027205.1. Lineage (NCBI taxonomy): Eukaryota > Metazoa > Chordata > Mammalia > Rodentia > Ctenodactylidae > Ctenodactylus > Ctenodactylus gundi. The sequence continues at coordinate 687,028 of PVKB01000456.1, forward strand.
GAAATTTTTGTATCCATAAATAACTTATAATTTAAAACTAGTTTAAGACAACACATAACTGACCCCAACTTGCATGTGTTTGCCAGTGTCGACTTGTACAAAATGCCTCTTCATGTGATACCAAGTACAGCCCCCACATAACTGACCCTTGGAGGTGCTATCAGAAGGCTATATGAATTCAGTGAATTAGCTGTTATTTTATGAATATTATTACATTGATTGGGTTCATGTGTATTTTCCAAAAGTAGGAGTTTCGAGGGACCTTTGAACACTTGGTGCTATTGGCTGGACTCAACTAGTGCTTCTAGCTTAAAACCTGTGTATTTGAAATAAGTAAACACATACTTTGGTTCAACTTGAAAAGGCACTATTTTGAGTATATTATCTAAAAATTCTTCGAATACAAACTCTTATCTGTATTCCTCCCCTCTGTTTTGAGAAGTCACTGATGGGTCCTCTTTGAGGTAGAGAAAACTTCTACCACATTAAAGATGAGAAACCACCTTGGATGTCCCTGGGGGCTGATTCCTGAGCCAGCCCTTTAGTGAAGGCAAGGAGATCAATGTGGAGACAGCTCACATGTCAGCTGAAGTCCTCAGGTCTTTTTGTTATTTAAATAATACTGAAGTTCTACAGCCTGGCCAGGATTTCTGGGAATTGACCAGGACCTCAGGCTTCTGTGTGCCACCCTGGATCCAAGTCACTACTTTGCAGAATTTCCCATCCCAGCCCTGCCAAGCTCCCTTCTTGGAGTATGCTCTACACCAGCCCAAGTGGCTTTCCACTGATTTTCACTCAGCATGCCCACCAAAGACATTTATCTATAGTAAACTACTGAAACCTTTAATGCAATGAGTAATATTTACAGCCCAAAAATGCAAAAAAACAAAAATGGATCATTAGAAACTTTGTTGGTGTGGCCCTTCAGCCACATGGCCCTGAGAAGGTCCTGACCTGCTCATTTCCCCCACAGAATACAGCCTCCTGCCCCGTCTCCCTCAAGATTCCTCCTGTCTCTGCGCCTCCAGGTTTTCTAGGCCCCTCAGTTCGCCTACCGTTTATTATGCAGAGCGGCCACATTTCTGAGTCAGTCAACTGAGCAACTCAGGAGGAAAAGAGTCACCAAGGGTCCTGAGCAGCTCACAGGATCCCTGCTGGATGACCAGACAATCTGGCCATAGAAAGGGAGGAAACAAAAAGGCCCAGCCAGGGCCAAAGCCAAGGGCACCAGGCCCCAGAGCTGCCCCTGTGGGACAGTGGAAGCCCTGGCTCTATGTCCCAATGTGTCCTGAGCTTGACCCCAAGGCCAGTACTGCTTCCATTAACTGGACGTTGCTGATATGGCTAGGCCAGCACAACCCCCTCAGGCACAGCAGCTTCCTCTTTGCCAGCTTCTTTGCATGACTGGCTCCCAATCTCTGCCCATTTTTAGTCTGGGTTGATGCCATGTGATCAGCCAAGTCTGTTTCTTGTGTCCGTCAGTGCCACAGCTGCAAAGAAGCCTGACAAATTACGCATCTGGGTGTTTGGCTTCTCTGGAAGAAGAAAGACTCAGTTTCTCACACAAATTCGGATATGGGTCAGCTGGAAGTCAAAACTGTCTCCTTCAGTGCACCACTGCCAACTGGCTCCTTGCTTTCTGGCTCCTTGATGACTTTGTACAGCTAAAAACTTGACATCGCCTTTGCTAAAAGGCCAATTTTTTTTCCTAGTCTCGTGTTCTAAGACGGTTTTGTTTTTAACCTTTCCTTCCTTTCACCAGAAATAAAATCGTATGTTTCAGGTAATCCTAAATTTAGAAACACAGATCCCTCTCTTGGGCTCCTGTCAAGGTGGTAAACCATTTTCTTTTCTAGCTGGCAGGTAGAGAGCAACTTTACAACAACCTCTTCCCGCAAAGCTCACTGCTTCTTTTGAACAGTGTAACCTGAGATCACATGGCAGGAGGTCCCACAGGGCCCCTGGGCCCTCTGCTCACTCCTGGGGATGGAATCTTCCTTGTCCGTTTTCCATGTGCCTGCACCGATAGAGCAGATCCAAATTTCAACCCTTGAACTGTGCTGAAAGTTTAAAGAACAGACCAGATTTTGAAGATTCAATACTTACTGTGAATGTAAAGTATCTTCTTAATCTTTATTGGTTACATATTCAAATAATATCAGAGATGTAAAGAGTTTAATAAAATAACTTTGAACTATTCCTTTTACTTTTTAAAATGGAATTTAATATTATAGATATGGCCTGCATAAAGCGTATTCTATGCTATTCTACATGCAGAAATGTCCTAATAATTTTCAGTCAATTAATAAGTATGACTTTCCACACTAAAGAATCCATAGCACAAAATAGAAAAAGCCTGAGAGGCTTACATTTGAGAAATTAGGGGTTTTTTTTCTATCAAATACCAACTTAACATTCTACATAAATTTTCGTTAACCCATTTTTGTTATCTGTCCCCCAAAGGAAAGTTAGATTTGTGGGATAACTTTTGGGTAAAATCTTTGGCACAAAAGAGCTGGGCAGCAGGAGCATGCTACAATCTGACACCAGAAAAGGTCCAGCTAAGTTGACCTTTGCCCTATAAGACTATCTCCCTAAGAAGAACCAAAGGAGTTGTCTGTTAAAAAACTATTTCTGTAAGAAAATCAGTAAAATTAACAACATTAATGGTCTACCTGGGGAGGGCTTATTGCTATAAGAACTGACACATCGGTGCCTACACCTTCCATAAGCTTCCTTAATAGTCTGGAAGAATTTCACCAGGTGTTGAACCCTACACCCCTAAACCCCTTCTATTAATATTTTTGTGAATTAGATTGTATGGTCAAAACCCTGGCCAATAGGGAGTAAGGTCAGTGTCCCCCTCTTGTTAGGATAAAAACAGCTGCACAAGCCACTTGGGCATTCACGTGCACACTTGAGCATTTGTGTGCCACACATGCTTGCACATGCATGCGTGTGTGTGTGTGTGTGTGTGTGTGTGAGTGGGGTGTGTGTGTGTGTTGGGAACCCACGTCCTCCTATACAAAAAAAGAAAAGCGTTGTAAGAAATTCTCTCTTTTCCGTGTCCTTTGCTCGACAGTGGCCTCTGTTTGTGCAAGGTGCGGTCATGCTCTGAGAATACTCCTAAAATTCCTTTCATGAGTAACAACAAAACGCCTACTGTTTAATTGCTTAGCAATTTTATGAATTTTATCAACTCCTTAATCAATTTTGGGAATAACTGATTGCTATGTGCCACAGTGTCTGAGAATGAGGTCACAGCCATGAACAAATCAGACACAGCCAGCACCTTCCTGAGAAGTGGACACAAGCCTCGGAGCCTGACAACGTGGGGCCGAGATCTGGCTCCACCCCTTACCAGCCACGTGACGTGGGAAAGCGGAATCGCTCCAGTTTCCACTATGTAAACAGGAATCCTATCTGACAAGGATGCTACCGGCCGACCAGCTCTCCAGTGACAAACACACAGAAGGGTGCTAATGTTGACTTTTTGCCTCTTGACCTGGCACCTTGAGACAGCAAACACTCCTTACCTCACTGGTGGGGACTTCTACCTGGTGGGGTTATAAGTTTAGTGGTGCAGCATTGCGTGTGCTTTAATGAAATCATTGACTATGTACCCCAAGTTAACAGCCTCAGCCTCCCAAGTGCTGCGATTACAGGTGGGCATTATCACCTCCACCCATTATGTGGTGCTGGGAGATCAAATCCAGGGCCTTACGCTTCCTAGGCAAGTGCTCTAGTTGCTGAGCTACATCCCCAGCCTGAAATAGCAATACTTCTCTCCTCTCTTCTCTTTTTCCTTCTTTCTTTCTGAGATAGTCTAGCCATGTTGCCCAGGCTGGTGTCACATCCTCCAGCTCAGGTGGCCCTCCCCTTGACTTCCCATGGAGCTAAGGCTCCAGGCAGGTGCCACTTCACTTGACTTTGTGTGCCTTTTTTTTTTTTTTTCAGTACAAGGAATTGAACTTGAGGCCTCTACAGTGAACTATATCCCCTGATCACTTTTGTGTGTGTGTGTGTGTGCTTGTTTGTTTGTTTTAGACAGGGTCTCACTGTGTAGTCCAGGCTGGTCCTGAATTCACTATGTCACCCAGGCTGGCCTTGGACACATAGCAATCTTCCTGCCTCAGCCTCCCAAATGCTGAGATTAGAGGTGTGTGCCACCATGCCTGACTTAGGTCGTAGTATGGAATCAAACCCAGAGCCTGGCACTTGCTGGGCAAGGGCTCTTAACACTTGTGTGCTCCCCGACCCTGGCTCGCGTTTTGTCTTTATGTGAGACAGGACTTCAGTAAGTTGCCCAGGCTAGGCTCAAACTTATGATCCTCCTTCCTCAATCTCCCAGAGTGCCGAGATAACAGACATCTGCCTCGAGGCCTGGCTTCAATTGCCTTCTTAAAAAACATTTTTTTTCTTCAGATATTCAATAGCTGAGAATTCTAAATTCTTGCCTTTCAAAGTGTGACTTCTGTCCCAGCAATATTTGGCAACACTCACGAGCTTTGTATAGAGGCAGGCTTTCAGGCCCTTTCCCAAGCCAACCTCTGAAGCATCAATACGTTACAAAGTCTCCAGGTAATTCCTGTGTATTCCAGTTTGCGAAGCAGTCTTCTCCATGACTTTCTATTGGTGGTAGAGGTGGAGAACCCGCTACATACTGAGAATTATACCTTACAGCAGAATTTAGGGACCAAGGGTAATTGTCCAACTGTTCTTTCATTGATAGCAACTCTGTATTAGGCTTATTTGTAACTGGTATGGTTGACTCATGCCTGTAACCCTGGGACTCTGGGAGACTGAAGCAAGAGGATTTTAAGTTCAAGTTTAGCCTGCACAACTTGATGAGACTCTGCCTCACACTAAGAAAGACAAAGGCTTGAGTATGTAACTCAGTACAGTCCTTGGGTTCAATCCTCAGTACCAAAAAAACCTTATGTTTACTAGAAAATCCTTGTGAGTTTCTATAAAATATGATTAGATAGTTAAAAAGGAAACTGTCATACTATTTTTTATCTTTGGATTTTACTGTGTTGCCAGTATTCATATTTTTCAATCATACAAATACCCTGTTGACCACCTACTATAAACTTGTTATTGTCTTGGTTCTAGGGTTACAATAGAAACAAAGATTCTTCTTGCTCTTTAACTTTGTCTTGCCTCATCAATATGCATTCATTCATCCATGTACTTATTTAATTAATAAACAATTATTATTCGTGTACTAATTTACTCAATCATGTACTTATTTAATTAATAGCAATTATTTACCTTCTCCCGGGTGCCAGGCACTGTTCTGGGTACTCAGGATTCATCAGTGAACAAAACAAGTGAAGGTTCTTGCCCTCATGGACCCCTCTGTAGAGGCAGGGGAAAAGTGATGGAAGACCCGGCACCAAGAATGGAATCAAGCTACTCATTGTGAATTCTCAAAGTTCTGCAAAGCCTTTATCTCCAAAAGCCAGAGTATTCATTGTAGATTGCCAATCTCACCACGGCAGTCCTCTAGATTAAATGAACTTTGAAAGGGAGGCCCCCAACGTTTAAACACTAAAACTAGATTTCATAGTGCATACTGTGGCCTGCTGCCAAGGCTTTATTTCCAGCCATGTTCCATGCCCCTATGTGTCCATCATGTCAACCCTGGGAGTAGTTGAGTATCTGCATATGGTAGCTGCTTTGGAAATTTTAAAAAATAAAGTGTCTCATAGTTTCCATTTATTTCTTCTTCTGTGTAGTTGTGTAAATACTTCTACCTCAAATGAAATTCTGTTGGAGATATTTTTATACATGTATTTATGACAATTTCATACGGGAGACATCATGCAACACTTAATATTATCTTTTGTGTCTGGTCCATTTCATTGAGCATTACTGGCTCAACTTGACCCCATTTTCTTGCAAATACTTTATATCTGTTTCTTTATGGTTGTATAATAGATAGATAGATAGATAGATAGATAGATAGATAAAATAGATAATCGTGCTTTCTTTACCATTCCCCTGTTAGTGGACAGATAGGTTGTTTCTAGCTATTATGAGATGTGCTGCTGAAAACATGGATATGCATGTGTCTCTAAAATATAACTAATTTAGTTCTTTTGGGAAAATGCCCAGGAGACCAGTAGCTGGGTTAGAAGGATTTTTATATTCAGTTTTTTAAGGGAGGTCCAAACTGTTTTCCATAGTGGTTTCACTAGTTTACAATCTCACCAACAGTGCAGAAGTATTCCTTCTCCCCTTCAAACTCCCAATATTTATTGTTTTATGAGTTCTTTATGAAACCCATTCTCAATTTGTATTAACTTCCAATTCATATTCCTTTTATTTTTTTTCTCTTTCCGGATTGCTCTGGTAAAAAAAAAAAATTTTCAAGCACTACGTTGAATTAGAAGGTAAGAGAGTGACTGTGGATATTCTTGTCCTGTTCCAGTTTTAGGGTAGATGCTTTCAGTCTTTCCTTACAATGAATGATGCGGGTGGAGAGGCTGGCATGAGTGGTTTGAATGGGTTTCAGGTAAAGTCCTTCGTACCTATTTTCTTCAGAGTTTTTTTTTTTTTAAATCATGAACAGGTATTGAATTTTGTCAAAGGCTTTTTCTGCATCTATTTAGATGATCATATGATTTTTATCTTTATTTCTGTTACATTTATTGATTTGCCTATGTTGAACCATCCCTGGGATGAAGCCCACTTGGTGGTGATGGATGACATTTTGTGATTTGTTGCATTATAAAGATGTGGAATTCTGAAACAGATGATAAATAATATGGATGCTACTTAGTGGGTTTGTAGGTGTCAGGAGAACTACATATGTAGTTATGGAACCTAAGAGTTTGTCTTAGCTGCTTTTTCGTTGCTGGAACACAATTCCCAATGCTCACAAGTTAAGAAAGGAAAGGTTTATTTTAGCGCATAGTTTCAGAAGGTCTAAGTCCACCCATGAGTGGTGGGCAATGGTGGAGGCACATGGCAGGGACTTGCTTATTAAAACATGACAAACAGGAAGCTGACTGAGTGAGGAAGGGCAGAGCTAGCATATATCCTCCCAGATGAAGTTCCAGTGGCTTGTCCCTTCCAGGTCAATTCCTAAGTATCTGTTCCTTCCAGCCAGGCTCCACCTCCTAACAATACACAGAATCTGTAGATACTCCACAACATCCAAATACACGAAGCTTTAGGGCAACATTTCAGTTCCAAACCATAACAGAGTTAGGGAGACACAAGGGATTACCCAGTGCCAGCCCCAGCCAGAACGGGATCCCTCATGCATCACAGCAATATGGAAGCTGTCGTTCACTTACACCTCTGTACTTACAGGAAGATGGCTCTTTACAAGGCTAGTGTGATCATCACTAAAACCCAGTTGTTATCAAAATTTTTCTTCCTTATTCTGGAACTTTTATCCATTTGGGCCTAAGCAATGACACCTTAGCCTACAGAACTTGCAACTGAATCCTTTTTTAATACACAGCAGCCCCCAGCACTTCCTGTGAGCTCTTACCTCTTCGACCTGGAGGCCTGTCTTAGCCACCGTGGTCTTCAATTGTCCGCAATGAGCACTGCTTCTGAAGATGCCTTTCCTCCAGCAATCTTCTTCGGGCTGCAGAGTAGTTTCTCAGGGTGCCAAGGCTGCTTAGCTCATCATCTGACTAATGAAGAATAGTTAGAACATTCATCTTGTCTGATCTAGTTTTTGTTTTTTGCAGCTGATGGTTGTGCTCAAGTTTATAGCAGCCATTCCTTTTCTTGGTCAACTAAAACCCTTTGTATATTTTTTTATCCCGTGAAACGTTGTCAAAATAGCTATTCCCCCTATCTCAGGCCTCCCTATGAGTGAGCAAATAATTAAGGACTGATCGTAAATATCCCTTTATTAAACCAGGTAGCACTAGGGCCACATTGAAGTGCCGTAGAAAGTACCAATGCTTGGTAAACATGTGCTTCTCCTCTAAAGAACAATCTATTTATAACTGTAATCTTCTCAAAGGCCCTCAGATGACCAGGGCAGTCACTTTATCGGAACTGCATTTTACCCGTATTCCCCCTTTCCTTGCACTCCAATCCTGCTTCCAATAATCAAACACCCACATAGGTCATCTTCTTTCCTCATGCCTAGATTGATTGAGTTCTTGACTTAAAAAAAAAAAAAATGGCCAGGTCAAGAAACCCAACCCTTCTCTACTGACCATGCCCCGCCCTCAGCCCTGTACGGCCCGTGGTTGAAGGCCAAGAGGGACCCAGCTCCACTGCTGCTCCAGGCCAGCGCGCAGGCTCAGCTGTTTCACCCAGTGGGGCTCCAAAGGCTTACGCTAAAAATTGCCGTCACTGGGGCCTGTCAGGTGGCCGCTGGTGGTTCCTCACAGGATTTTCCTTCTCCCTCCCTTCCTCTCTCTCTCCACAGATCACTTTTCCCAAGTGCAGCCTGCTGTTAAACTCCATCTTCGCAAGTTGGGCAGCCACCTCACAGAGGAGGGGAAGGAGCTGGGACCACACTCTCCAACTCCGTCTTCCGGATCCTGGGGTGTGTATGGCTGTGTGGGTAGGAGAGGGTGGCCGCGGTGTCTCAGGGTTTGTGGCTCTAGAGCGATTGTCCTAAGGGAGTCTCCAGCAGGGTCATGTCCCTGATCTGAAGCTGGGAGACAGAAAACATTTACTTGGAATTCAAGGAATCTGATAAACTCTCAGACTGACTGATGAACTAACAGAACTGCACGCATAGTGCCCCATAAAAGTAAAATTACTTGTCATTTCTAATCATAATTTTTAGCCTCTGAAGCTAACGATATATTTCATTCCTCTGTTTTGTACAGAAGAGGAAAGAGAGAGAGAGAGAGAGAGAGAGAGAGAGAGAGAGAGAGAGAGAGAGAGAGAGAGAGGAGAATTCCTAGGAGAGAGAATTTCTTTGCTTACAATGTTTAGAATTTCATTTTTATTTTACCAGGAACCAATGGGTACCTGTTCAGCTTAAATATAATGTTATCAGTTTTGACTCAGTTGGTAGCACAAAAATCGGACAACTCTTTGAACTCCCAGAACTATAATTTATTGACAAATTAGAACTTTCCCCTGCGAGTACCCCAAATTTGTTATTTGACTTACAAAAGCAAGTTTTTGTTTTAAATGCACAATAACACTATTGTGACATTATGTTTCATATTAAAAATTGTGTTGAAAATGGAGTGGTAAAGTGGAAAACCCCCCTGAAGCTACACTTAACTTAAAATGGCAAGTGGTAGCAGCCAGGCCTGTTTCTATTCCGGGAAGTAGTGCTGATGAGCGGGGACAGATGCAGCCACTGGAATGTGGCAGGGACAGGCAGCAGGCACAGCCGATTCGCACCCTTGGCAAGAAGACCTGCTGGGACCCCAGCTCCTTCTGGCACAAGAGTGAAAATGACACTCTAGCACACATGGCTTTTCAACTTGCCCACTAGAGTCTCTTCCAGGAGGCAAGGGTGGCAGGCAACAGGAAGAGATGTGTTTGGAAAGCGACATTTTTCTAGAACCAATTCTAGAAGCTTTCACCGGGGATTAGAGTTTGGGCCAATTTGGGAACAATTTGGTTCAAAGACAATATCTGGCTGGGCTTGGTGGCACAGGCCTGTAGTCCCAGAACTCTGATAGGCTGAGGTCAAAAGACCACAGGTTTGAGTCCAGCCTGGGCAACTGGATGACTTAGACCCTGACTAAAAATCAGAACTAAAAAATGGGCGGGGGTCTAGCTTAGTACGAAGGTCCTGGGCTGCATCTCCAGTCGTGCACAAATGAATAAATGAGTGGACAAACGTAAAGGAAGACAATGTTTGCACATGGACTTGCCCCCTCACAGATGAGGGTAAAATCACGGTACCCTTTCTTGGCAACATGCCATGGTCTGAATCTACATTGGATTTTGAAACTTTTTTGTTAACTTCATCTCTGAGCCACTGAACAGAAAAGTACGCATAGAGATGTGTGCTCAATCTGTTTCCGAATATTTGCAGGGGTGGTGGGCCCACCTGAAACCCAGCCCAGGGAGGGGTTGCCAGGTAAAACACAGCCCACCCAGCTATATTTGAATTTTAAGTAAGGCGCAGGATAAGTGCTACCTGGGACACACGTATACTGCAATAGGATTCATGGTTTACCTGAAATTCAAATTAACTAGATAGCTTGTATTTTTATTTGCCAAATCTGGCAACATACACCTAGATGCATAGATCCCAAGAAGAGAGACTTGTCTCTGTTGTTCGCTCCTGTCTGATTCTAAGGTCACAGAAAGCTGTATCGGGAGGAGTGACGCAGGACCAGATCTCGGCAATTCTGGCAGCAGAAGCCAGCTAGGCATCGTTTTGGCTTTTGCAGTGCTGGGCCTCTGGCTCACTAGGCAAGTGCTACCACTGAGCCACACTCCCAGCTCCAGTTGTGTATTCTTAACTGTGTGAAATTTACAGCTGAAAGAGAAGTATCCCCTCCCTCAGCAGAATTAAACCAAAATCCTAAAAGGCTGGATGTTTTCCCCCAGGTCCTGCAAATTATTAGAACAGAAGGAACAAAAACCCCAGCTTTGAGTTCTATCACAAAGACACTTCATTTTTACTTGTCTCCCTTGGGAAACACAAAAGAAGAAGAGAAAGAGCAATGTCACATAAATTCTCAAGCAAGGCAAAACTAGAAGTTTTGTGCCTTTGTATACTGTTTCTGGGCTTGGAGAGTAGAATTGTGGCGAGCTTTGTGCACAGTCTATGTACCTTATGAACGAAAGACAGGTACAGCCTCCAGCCAATGAACCACGTGAAATTGACAAAATTTGGTTTTAAACAACAAATGGTAATTGTATATTCAGTCTACCACTAAAAGGAAATGCTTATTACCTGATGAACAAATTCTTGCAGGCACTCCTTGAACCTATTTGTATTTTTGATTGAGCAAACCTATTTGCTCTTAATAAAATTCTTACCACCCTTAATAGAATTCACAGGGTCAATGTTTTTCCAAATGATTTTATTTACATTTTTTTAAAGGAAGCTTTCTTATTTTAGCATTTGGAGCTAGGAACAATCACTTTGACTTCCTCATATGCAAAATTTGGTTTTATAAGCCTCAGTTCTACCTCCCTCAGTCTCTGTTCTTCTCATGTTAGACAAAGCTGACTTTTAACCTACCACGGATGGGAAACGACTCTGTATGGAAGGCAGGCAAGGCCACGGCTTGGAGCCTTGAAATTTTGCCCCAATCTAGTCAGCACTGCACCCTTATTTGTGTGACCTTGGACAAGTTTTTTTCTCTCTTTCTGAATCTTAATGTCTTCACTTGAAAAATGAGCACAACATAACCTTTCCTCAAGGATTTAAATTTTTAAGTGAAATTATAGAAAGTACATAACCTAGAGCTTAGTACACAGATATTCCTCAATCAATAAATCCTAGCTACTTGATTTATTATTTTAGGTGGAGATGGGGGTATTGGTTTACCTGACGTACACAACACAGATTCATCTTTGTGATTTGTACACACTTAGAAGTTGATTATTGACATACTTAAATTTGACAAATGCAAGAAAAAAGAAAAATGTGATAATGTACAGAACTCTGTGCGGCTGCTTATCAGACGTGAATGTGATATGTTATTATCATGGATATGGCCCAGGAGCCACAATCTGGTGGGCAATGGTGAGGGAGGGTGGACTGAGCCTGCCTCCCTTCATCCTGATCATGACGAGCAGCCCTTCCACACCGTCCCACTGCCGCGTCTGGGTGATGCTGCTGCAGCAAAAAGAGAGAGGAAATGTGGCATCTGTGACCAGAAAAGGGGACTTCCCCAGACTTCCTCCACAGCATGGAGGCACGCCTGCAGCGGGACAGAAACCCTCCTTGCAATCAATCCTCTGGGTCCTGTGCAAAGCCTCTTCTTTGACCCAAAAAGAGAGAGGGACAGAAAAGGATTGGAAGTGACACTGAGTAGCTGCTCATACCACCATATGCAACTTCAGCAGCTGGCCTGGCCAGGCCTGCTTCTCTTTCTGGTTTCCTGCATGTAGGGACCTTGTGAAAAGAATAAGCCACTAGCAGTCCCAAGGGAGGCTTGGAAAGTTCTTTCTCTCTTTGATCACAAAGGGGCAAAGTATCGGAGTTTCTGTGAGTTGGGAGAGAAGAATAAAGCCTGTTACAGTTCAAAAAAAAAAAAATGGAAAAACAGTCTTGACACTGTCCTAGCCAGGGCAGCTCTGCAAAGATGCCCCCCTTGCCGCGCAGACTGTAACTTGAGTCTTGGGCGTGGTGACCATGATGACTGCCCCGGCTACCCTGAGTAGCTGAACATGAAACAGTCATCTGATGAATAGATGGAAATTTTGAAAATATAGTAGGTAAAGCCTTCATCTAACTTATAAAAATAAGATGAATCAAAGGCTAGAATGCTTCCAAAATGTATTTCCCATCATCTAAATTGTGCTCTAGGTGGTGTGTATGCAGCTCGGTTATTTTTTCATTTTGTTTTGTTTTGTTTTGTTGGGAGGGGGGAGGTTGCGACTTGATTTTGTTACGTTTTCCTTCATGGCCACAATTTGACTGTCACATGACCATCATTGATAGGCAGCGGCAATCTGATCCAGAGGTACACGATAAGCATGTTTGTAACTGCAAAGAAACCAGTGAATTTCTGTACGAATTGCTTTCAGCATCATGTTCTTATGTGACTTAGTTACTGAGGAATGATTTTTAAAATACTGAGTTATTCTTCAGTCACCTTGGGTTGCCCATATAATCAGCCTCAGAGTCCAGCGTCACGACCAAATGAGTAACTGAGAGTGAACTCAGCTGTTCAGCTTCCTTCCGTATACACCTGTGCTGCCCGCTTACAAGTTCTCTAAGGCGTCCTGGCTCTGAAGCATGTTGACCTGCAAAGATGACGATCAGTTAAGCAGCAAGGAGTGTGTGTGTGTGTGTGTGTGTGTGACTGTGTGTGTGTGTGTGTGTGCATGTAACTCCCCAGAAAGGTCACAGTTAGAGGTCTGGAGCGTTTGCTGAAGCTTTCCTTATCTACCCTAAAAGAACAGAGCCTCTGGTTTCTGTTTCTGTACGAGACAACTAGCCTTCTCTGTCACGGGCCCTCAGCCAGCTTCACAGGTGTGTAGCCCTTCAGTTGAGCAAAGCTGTGGCTCTGGGGAGATGGAGGACCACAGGATGGCCATTCAGTGAGTTATAGGGACCAGTGAACCCCTCCACAGCCTCGATGACAACATCAAGGAACCCTTGCTAGGCATGGTGCTGTAGGCCTGTAATCCCAGCACACTGTGAGGCTGAGGCAGGACAATCCCAAGTTGGAGCCCAGTCTGGGCAGTTAACAGCTTAATGAGAATTTGTCTCAGAATAAAAAAGTCTTTTAAAAGGTTTAAGCATGTAGCTAAGTGCAAAGGCCCTGGCTGTATTCTCTAGTACATACAGAAAGAAAAAGAAAGAAGGAAGGAAAGAAAGAAAAAGAAAGAGAAAGAAAGAAAGAAAGAGAGAAAGGAAGGAAGGAAGGAAGGAAGGAAGAAGAAAGAAAGACAGGCAGCAGGCAATGCTGATCCTCAGGCTACTTTTGCAGGAGCTGCAGTGTTCTATTTTTACTTTATTTATTTATTTACTTTTTTGAGGCAGGATCTAGCCTTGTAGTCCTAGCTCAGGCTGAGCCTAGACCATGTAACCTAGGCTGACCTCAAACTCATGGCAATCCTTCTACCTCAGCCTCCCAAGTGCTGGGATTACAGGCATGAGTCACCATGCCCATGATTAGAACGCAGAGCCTTGCATAGGCTAGGCAAGTGCTTTAGCCACTGAGCTACACCTCCAATCCTGCAGTGTTCCAAGTAGAGTATCAGAGCACAGAGTGAGAACACCTGGTGGACAGAAGCCTCACCTGAGGGTGCCCTCCTGGGAATAGGTCATAATGGCAGCTCTACAAGGAAGACAGGACTTACGGTATGCCTAGGACAACATGGCCACCGTGACGCTGCCAGTGGGCTCCAGGCTCAGTAGTCACCTAAATGGTTATTCCTGCTTCCTCTTCTGCCTTTTCTAGAAACAGCTAAAGAAACCAGGTATCTCTACAAAATGGCTGTTTAAAAAAAAAGTCTACTCTATCACAAATTTGAATGTACATGATAAAAGGAAATTGATTTTAAAAAGCAAAGCATAACAAAAACCATATATATCTAGGAGGTGAAGTTACCCATTACCTGACCAGCTTGGATTCTTTCATCAGACTAGCTAAAGTATCACCAGCCAGAGCCTGGAGAAAATGGCACAGAGCAGGAAACATAGGCAAAGAGAGAGCCGTGGAAGCCCCCACGTGTGCAGCCATCCAGGTCAGGTCCACAGAGGGACCCAGGGCAGCATGGAGGCCAGAGCGGGACAAGGAAATGAGAAGAGGAGAGGTTGCCCCTCCTTTACTGGAGAGTTAATTCTCCTGAATGCATATTAACGTGTCAAAGCTAAGCCCTTCCTGGACTGTACGTGCTTTGTTAGGTAGGCTAGTGTTACCTGCCACATGTCTCCCTCCTGGGCTCAGCATGTTAGTGTACACGTAGCGGATTGAGTCATTCTCTGTGCTGCAGCTTGAGGCATTTCCTCTGCTTCTAATGACCTTCCCCTCCTATACCTACTCGTAAAAATCCCTCATTTCAGGACCGAGTAAGGCACAGGTTATCTATAGTCTGTCCTGTCCTAACACCACCTGACCAAAACTGTCCATATCTGAATTTTAAAATCCAGGCACACAAACCGAACATGCTTCGTAGTTTATTGTTCTTCTTATGTAATTAAAAAACAAATGTCCTCAGTTTTCTAAACTTCCAAGATTAGCCTACTATTCATAGCAAAATTAAAAATACTCTGCTCAAAAGTTCTTTAGAAACATTTACATGCTCCAGAACTCGTGCTCTGGCTGCTATTTGCCAGTTTGCATTCTGGGCCACGTATGTGCCTGTCCCATATCCTGCCCCATATCCTGCCCCTGCTTCTCCACAGGGTGCCAGCTTTCTCTGATTTGCTTTACCCCAAACCTGAAAGAGGTTTCTTCTTCTGCCCCCAATGACACAGCTAACAAAGGTTATTGCTTTAATGAAAATGGTTCAAACTGTCTTGCACATCCGCTCTCCCCAGGCACTCTGCCAAGTGCTGCGTGGGCATTTCCTCACTACACTCTCACGGGTAACCCTATGAGGCAGGCATTGTTATTCTCTTCACTGTAGAGAAGACTCAGTGGAGATTCAGAGGTTATGTGACCTACAAAACCTACACTGTGCATATGGAGCTCAGTTGATATCTACGCCATATTTTCATTCTCTCCCAGTTTGAAATATCTAATTTCCTTTGTAGATTTCTTCTTTGATTCATGAATTACCTAGAAGCATAATGTTTACTTTCTGAATATAAATTAAATGATAGCTGTTCTACTTTAATTGTGCTGTGATGAGATAACGTATCTATGACTTCCGTGCTTTCAAATTAGCTGAGGCATGTTTTGTGGCCAAGCATAGGATCTGACTTGATCAATGTGCCATGTGTACTTCAGAAAAATGTGTATTCTGCAATTGTTGGATGGAACTATTAACTCAGGATGATTAATGTTTTATCAGATAATCTATGTTATTGAAGTATTTTTGTCTAATTGGGCGAATTGCGAAGAGAGAGTTAACATTTTCAAGTATAATTGAGGAATTGCCTATTTTTTCTATAAATCTGCTGCTTGTTATCCAATGCATAAATGCTTAGGATTAGTACATCTTTATGTTGAACTGATCTTTTATCATTGAGAAATTCCTTTTATTGATGGTGAAAGGTTTTTTTTTTTTCTTCAGGTCCTATTTTACCTAATACCTCCATTAGAATCACTTGTATTTATTATTTTCATGGTAAAGTCTTTTCTACCATTTATTTTCTACTTCTCTGTGTCTATATTTATAATGTGTCTCCTGTAGAAAGCATACATTTTGCTTTTCTTATCCATTCTGGTATTCTATGCCTTTCAATTATAAATCTTTGTCCGTTAACATTTATTATAATTACTAATACATTTGGATTTAGGTCTACCCTTATTTGTGCACTCCAATTTCTGTTTCTGTGTCCCAACTTTCTTGTTTCGTTTAAATTCCATTTATCTATTGGATTTTCACTCACTTTGCATTTATTAAGTGATTACTTTAGGCCTCTGTTGTCCAGTCCAATAGGCATCAGTCTTGGGGGCTACTGGACACTTGAAATGTGACTAATTCAAAGTAGGATGAGCTGTAAGTATAAATGCAACCTGGAGTTTGAAGATATGAAAAATTAAAAAGTATGTTCATAATTTTATAAGAATTACATGTATAAATGATAATATTTTGCATATACTAGGTTAACTCATATATTGTGAAAATTAATTTTACCTTTTCCTTTCTAATGTGGCTACCAGAAATTTTTAAATTGTATATGTGATTCTTGTTATATTTTCATATGATATCGTTGCTCTAGCTATTAAGATAAAGTTAAATTTTCACAGTCTACATAAGTTAATATTTTATGTGCCATTTCACACAAAATATGAAAAACAAGTTGGTGATGTAGCCCAGTGGGATAGCATTTGCCTATCATGTCTAAGGTTCAGGTTTGGTCCTCAGTACTATAAACAGAAACCAAACAAACAAACAAAAAAAAAAACAAAAAAATCCTTGTAACTAGGTACTTTTACAATGGTCACCCCATCTTTTATGTTATCACTGTGATAGTGCTACATCTACACATATGTATACATTGTAAACCTCACAAAGTCATTTTCCATTGCAGCATCAGATTTATTTTAAAGATCTTTGGTGAGAAAAGAGGTTTTTTAATACTTTGCTATATCTGCCATCCCTAGTGTACTTGAAGACTCAACTTTCCATTGGGTTTCCTCTTTCTGAGTCTTTTCCAAAACACCCACCTTACTTTCCATTGAATGTGTTTGCCACAAATTCTATTCTCTGGCTCTTCAACCCAGAAATACTTTCTGCTGAAGTTGCATCTGCCTTGCATACTGCCTGTTTCAGCCCACTCTCTTAGTGTAAAAGCCACAAAAGAGGAAAGTATGTGTGCTGGTGGGGGAGGGAGTCTCATTCTATGCTATTTCAACTCTTGACACTCCCACAAAATTATCTTTTCTACACCTTTTAATATTGTGGGTTGTTCTGTCTCCCTATTCCCAGCTCCCAGGTTTGGTATCTTATAGTTGTGGTTTTTGATATGGTATTCCTAAAGGAAAAGAGTGCCAGCCAGCAATTTATTAAGCTTTATTAAGTACTTGAGGACACCACATTTAAGCACAGCTTAGAAAGTAACAATCTAGAAAAGGAAAGATTCAAAACTGAAAACCCACTGTTATTGCTCCTGTCATCTACTGGTCATTCATTCATTCAGCATTCCCTGCTGATTTTTTCCCTGTGTAGCCCAAGCATATCACTATGTTAAAATACTGTGATTTCTCCATAAATAGTTACATATATTAAATAAACTGAATTATAGATAGCCAGCCAGCTACTGCTTTGAGCCCTTTCAAATCCTGCTACTCCCCCAGAACTCTCCTAGGACCCTCTGGGCCAGACTACAATCTAGTAACTGAAGAATTACACAGGGGGCACTAAGCAGGGGGTTGTGGGTCGCAGTGCCAGCACTGTCCTGAATCCATTGCAGTTAGTAGGTACCCTATGTATTAGCTATTATTATCTTAAATATCATCCCTATATGCCACCAAAAAAACCCCAACCTTTTAGTGATGAATAAAGAGAATATTAGGCTTCTACAGCACTCAGACTACTCCTGAAGTTCGAGGTTTCCTATACAACAGGTTTACAAGCTCTATGGCTGCATAAATAAAAACTAACCCTCTTGGGTTCTTCCAGGAGTGCACACAGGACTTTCTCCCAGAACTTACCTGCTGTGCTTCCACAGGCTCCTGTTATCATTTGTACTCGCCACATCTTGCCTCTTCAGCATAAGTTGCGTCTTGTAGGGCTCTGACATTCTCAGCTAACCACTGCACACACAGCAGGAGATATTTGCTACAACTAGTTGGGTAAAGTATTTAAAAGTTTGCCACAGAAATTCAACAGGGGACATCCAACACAGAAGTCAGATGTGTGTAAGCACAAAAATGATGGGGAGTTCATAATCTATTTCAAAATTTAAAAATTAATAGGAAAGTCTAGGATATAAGTTAGTGCTTAAACTCTGGGCTCAATTCTCAGTACAAAAAAAAAAAGAAAAGAAGAAAGAAGGAGAGTGGGGGAGAGAAAGAAAGGGAAAGGTAGTAATAATATAGGTTTTTTTTCCTTTTAAGTCTTGTAATAAAACCTTACAGTGCTTTTCTTCAGGGTTCCATGAAATTCTCATCAAATATTTCTTTTAAAATAGTTGTGAATAAAATTATCTTTATATAATTTTCTAATTTTACATGGATCCTCAAATTTTAGTATTTTATTGAGGAAAATCTTTCAAGGGGTTATATTCAGTTTTTGATGATAGTGACCAACATGATAATGTTTATTATTTTATATGTATCATACTGTTGGATTAGAGACATTCATTTCTGGTGTACAATAATCACTTGCCAACGTACCAACTGAGAAATCTCATTTGACAATAGCATTCTTTCTAGGAATTATTATTATTAGTAGTATTAGTAGTAGTAGTATTTTGAACCTGGGATGGAACATAGGGCCTCCACTGCAGGCTGTGTTCCCAGCACCTTTTCATTGCTTGTTTGAGGCTGAGTCTTGCCAAGTTGCCCAGGCTGTGCTCGAACTTGTGATTCTCCTACCTCAATCTCCTAAAGTGCTAGGATTACAGGCCTGTGCCACTCAGTCCAGGTTTCTAGAATTATCTTCAATTCAATGCTTAATTAATTAATGCTGCAGAACAAATGCCAACAAAATGTACATTCAGTTTAATGTTTTTAAATTTATCTTTGAAGATTCATCTACTTGATGTCATTAAAAATTATTATGAAAAGGTTTTTCAAAGCACAATGCACAATTAAAATAAAATCATTCTCTCTCTCTCTCTCTCTCTCTCTCTCTCTCTCTCTCTCTCTCTCTCTCTCTCTCTCTCTCTTCCTCCTTTTCCCCTCCATCACCTTCCAGCAAGCCCTTGCCTGTGACAGCGTGTTTGCCAATATGGCACCCAAAAAGAAGACTGTCAAAAAGAACAAAGCTGATATCAATGAGATGACTATAATTGTAGAAGACAGCCCCCTAAGCAAACTGAACGCCTTGAATGGGCTCCTAGAGGGAGGCAATGGTCTCAGCTGCATTTCTTCAGAGTTAACGGATGCTTCCTATGGGCCCAATCTCTTGGAAGGCTTAAGTAAAATGAGGCAGGAGAGCTTCCTCTGTGACTTAGTCATTGGTACCAAAACCAAATCCTTTGATGTGCATAAGTCAGTGATGGCTTCATGCAGTGAGTACTTTTACAATATCCTAAAAAAAGACCCATCAACCCAAAGGGTGGACCTCAACGACATCGCACCTCTTGGCCTGGCAACTGTCATTGCCTATGCCTACACTGGAAGGCTGACCCTTTCTTTGTACACCATAGGAAGCATTATTTCTGCTGCTGTCTATCTTCAGATCCATACTCTTGTAAAGATGTGCAGTGATTTTCTGATTCGGGAGATCAGTGTTGAGAACTGTATGTACGTTGTTAACATCGCTGAAACATACTCCTTAAAAAACGCAAAAGCAGCAGCCCAGAAATTTATCCGAGACAACTTCCTTGAATTTGCAGAATCAGATCAATTTTTGAAACTTACATTTGAACAAATTAATGAACTTCTTATAGATGATGATTTACAGTTGCCTTCTGAGATAGTAGCATTCCAGATTGCAATGAAATGGTTAGAATTTGACCAAAAGAGACTGAAATATGCCGCAGATCTTTTGAGCAATATTCGCTTTGGCACCATCTCTGCACAAGACCTGGTCAACTACGTTCAGTCTGTACCAAGAATGATGCAAGACGCGGATTGTCACAAACTCCTTGTGGATGCTATGAACTACCACTTGCTTCCCTATCACCAAAACACACTGCAGTCTAGACGAACAAGAATCCGGGGGGGCTGTCGGGTCCTGGCCACCGTTGGAGGGCGCCCAGGACTTACTGAGAAGTCCCTCAGCAGAGACGTTTTGTATCGAGACCCCGAATACGGATGGAGCAAGCTTACAGAAATGCCAGCCAAGAGTTTCAACCAGTGTGTGGCTGTGATGGATGGGTTTCTTTATGTAGCTGGCGGTGAAGACCAGAACGATGCACGAAACCAAGCCAAGCACGCAGTCAGCAACTTCTGCAGGTATTTGGTCCTTTATTGGGAAATAAAATAGCTTGATGAGATGGAGACCTTGCCTGACGTAAAAGTAAACGAGTCATGCCTATTGGCTTAGTTTAGTGGGTCTATAAATCAAGAATACTGACGCCACATTACGTATGTACAGCACTGTATAGAAAGTGTATTCAAGTGCCCTACATACTCTAGATGTCTGAAACAAGCCTATGAGGTAAGCAGAGAATCATCCCAGCTTTACATGTGAGAAAACTTATCCCCAGAGAAGTCACCCTGCCTGTGGGTGTCATCTGTAACTTCCATCTCTAGTTGGGCATCCTCACAATGCACTGACTTTTTAAAGAAAGTAGCTATATCGAGCAGGAAGGAAAAAGAAGAATAAAACAATTTGATTTTTTTTTTTTTTTGAGACAGGGTCTCACTCCGTAGGCCAGGCTGGTTCTTAAACTCACTGGTGATGTCCAGGCTGGCCTTGGACTCAAGACAATCCACCTGCCTCAGCCTTCCCAGCCCTGGGATTACAGGCATGCACCATCACACCCAGATTTATGTGGTGCTGGGGAATCGAATTCAGGGCTTGGTGCTTGTAGTGCAAGTGCTTTAACCACTGTGCCATTCCCCCGTATTTAAGTTACCACTGCTGAACAATTGCCAGATTCGTTATTGGCAAGTAGAATAAGATCATTACAAATGTGGCAGCTAATTAGTTCTAAATATTTGAGGATTGATAAAATAGAAACTAGTAATATTTTAACATATGTAGAAAGAATAACTCCTAAGTGGAAAACAAAGTCCATGTTATTTTTATTTATGACAAAAACTGAACTTTGATATGCATGAAGTGCTCACAGTCGTGCTTACGCATGACCATAGCACAACGTGCAGCGGAACCAGTGAATAAGATCTGAGCATGCGTGCCCTCTGGGAGGAGCTTTCTGTATGGCTTCATTACGTGGGTGCATCACTTGAATCCAAACGATGAATTGGTTTGTGCACCTCTAACGCAGAGCCCCAAGCCCTGCGGAGGCGCCCGCTCCCCACGACTGTATCTCCCTTTGTTTCCTCCTGCCCATTACTATTCAGATCGCTGCTTTCCGTGTGGGTTTCGGTGCAGGTAAAACTATAGTAGTGAGCGCTGAAAAACAAAATCTATAAACTCCGTAAACTAAAATCTGAGGCTGCTATTAAGCAAAGCATCTCAAGGTAAGCCTCTGTCGATGCGTTTTGGACCTAAAAATCCTTTGGCCTCTTTGTGACAACCGGGAGAGGTCTGGTTGCGTGAATTCGCCTCGCTGTGGCAAGGGCTGAGATGGGTGAAGGCATAGTGGGGACCTGAGCCGCTGGATCAGTGAAACGCTGGGGTCGGTTGGGGTCTGAAGACAGCAGGTGGCTGTCTCCTCTCCCAGCTTCCGCCCTGTCCGCGCCGCAGACCTCAGCCTCCCCGGAGTTGGATACTGCTCAGTGAGGAAGGAAGCGGGCCTCGCGGCCGGAGTCCTTCAGCTCTCCTCCCAGTGCCCAAATGCCTGCCTTTCTCCCCAGATTTCAGACATGCTTAGTGGATGAAATAGAAACCCAGTTTCTAGGTCTGGGCCCGGCCAGGCTGGTGCCCGATCCCCGCGACGCGCGCGGCGCCCCAGGCCGCGGACGCGGGGTCACGCTCCTCTGCCCTCCGCAGGTACGACCCCCGCTTCGGCACCTGGATCCACCTGGCCAGCATGCAGCAGAAGCGCACGCACTTCAGCCTGAGCGTGTCCAACGGGCTCCTGTACGCCGTGGGCGGCCGCAACGCCGAGGGCAGCCTGGCGTCCGTGGAGTGCTACGTGCCCTCGGCCAACCAGTGGCAGCCCAAGGCGCCCCTGGAGGTGGCGCGCTGCTGCCACGCCAGCGCCGTCGCGGACGGCCGCCTGCTGGTGACCGGCGGCTACATCGGCAACGCCTACTCGCGCTCCGTGTGCGCCTACGACCCCGCGAGCGACGCGTGGCAGGAGCTGGCGGGCCTGAGCACACCGCGGGGCTGGCACTGCGCCGTGGCGCTGGGCGACAGGGTGTACGTGATGGGGGGCAGCCAGGTGGGGCCGCGCGGCGAGCGCGTGGACGTGCTTACCGTGGAGTGCTACAGCCCCGCGGGCGGCCGCTGGAGCCACGCGGCGCCGCTGCCCGTGGGCGTGAGCACGGCCGGCGTGACGGCGCTGCGCGGCCGCGCCTACCTGGTGGGCGGCTGGAACGAGGGCGAGAAGAAGTACAAGAAGTGCGTGCAGTGCTTCAGCCCCGAGCTCAACGAGTGGGCGGAGGACGACGAGCTGCCCGAGGCCACCGTGGGTGTGTCCTGCTGCACGCTGGCCATGCCCAACGGCGTGGCCCGCGAGTCCCGGGCCAGCTCGGTGTCCTCCGCTCCCGTCAGCATCTGACCGCAGGTAGACGCGGGCGGGGACGAGGGTCGCCTGCCGGGCACAGCCACGTGCTTACACTTGATCTAGCGACAAGGAAACGCCGTGCCACTTACTACAGTGTTGGACTTGGAAATGCAGCGAGGCGTGGGCCTGGGTCACTTACAGTTCGGCTCCTAGTTTGGCATAGTCTACCTTTTTATTATTATTCCCAAAATACAGGGCGCTAGCCAATAAAAGAAGCCACTGCCGAGAGTCGCCACTGGGCGGCAGCCGCGTCGCGTAGCGTCGTGGGCGCTGTCCGCGGTTGGGTGTCATCCACGCCTAGGCTCGCTTGCGGGCAGTTTTACCTTCGGACGATTATTTTCTTCCCTCTCCCTTTAGGGGTTTAAAAATATTTATTGATAGATTTTTACTTATTTTAAAATGGAAATCGTCCGCGTCCGTAAAGGCGCGATTCTGTATTTGGACACCCTTGCTTTCCCACGGAATAGAGGACTCCAAGGGGCGGAGGGTCCCCGCGGGAGGGCGAGCCGCGCCTGCGCGCTTGCAGCGTCCCGCTCCTCCGCGCCCGAGCCCCAGTTTTCTGTCGTAAGATCCTATTCTTAAGTAAGTCGTTTAACTTCCAGTGTACGTTTATATTTTCTCCTAGAGTCATTTGCGCGGTATCCTCCATTAGGGGAGCTCCAGTTATCCTCGAATCTCACTCCCACCCTGGTACCAACATCCTGAGATCACCAGATGAACCTAGATCCGTAAGGATTGTCAATTTAAGGCTCAATCCGAAGGTTATGCAACCCGTGACAATTGTATTTGCCCCAAACTCAATGGGAATGAAGGAAAAATCTGAAATTCTTGAATCGGGCAACAACTAGGTCAATGAGTTTTTCTGTGAGTAAAACCATTGTTTTAAATTGCTTATTTATCCTCCTGATTTCCGGTGGAAATATCAAAATACTATGTGCTTGCTATGTTCCATTTTTATTAACCTCACCTCCAAATTAGCCTTGCAAATCAAAATGCATCCACCTGTCATTTTTCTTATGTGTTTGCCAAGTTGGGGGAAAGGAACGACTGTAATAAATGGTATGTATTTTCCTTTCTTATAATTCATCAGATTATCCATTGGTAGTTTACTTGTTGAGGACAGGAAGTGGCCTATCAGTTACATGAACAATTATTTGAACAATTATTTGAACAATTATTATGAACAATTGGGTTTTGAAAGAATCTATTTAAAGGGTTAAATGGAAGGTAGACTGAAATATAAGTAAGTGGTTTTCGTTGATCCCATCCTCTACCACCTTGCAGTACACAGGTTATTGCTAGAGTTAAATCTAAAATACAGTCGGCCCTGTTTATCCAGGGGCGTCAGGTCTGCAGATTCTAGCCAGCAACAGACTAAAAATATTTGAAAGATATTGCATCTATATGGAATATGTGCAGACTATTTTTATCTTTATTCCCTAAACAATACTATACCGTGGCTACTTACATAGTATTACAATGCATTAGATATTATAATAAGTAAGATAGAGATCATTTAAAGTATGTAGAAAGATATGAGTAGTTTATGTACAAATACTATTGTATATAAAGAACTAGGGCACCCACGAATACCGGTACTTACGGAAGGGAGTTCAAGAACCAATCCCCGAGGATACTGAGGAATGACTGTATTTTATTCCAACTGTGAAAAGTAATTCATGTAATACACTTTGTGGAACAATTTTATAACATTGCCCCATAGAAAGTTTAGTCTCTGGGTGTTTAGTGGTCACACTTCAGCTACAGGCTGCAAACGCTACAAATTAAAAAAAAAAAAAAAAAGGCATTAGTATTGTGAAAGCACTGGGCTGTTTTCTCACCCCGCAGATAGTATGGAGTCTCCGTGAGCATGGAGCAGGTGTAAAGGCGACTGCTCCTTTGACTCCAGCAACTGGACAATAACGCTCTGTGAGAACGGAGTTTACGGAGCAAGCTAACCACCGAGCTCTTAATTTACAGATGATACACCCTTCAGGAGAACTGATGAAGTAAACTTCACTTCTAATGGGTTATTTGGCTGCAACTTGCAGAACCTTTGTTAAAGTGATGACCTCTTTTGCCTTGGTATATTCCATATCCACACTCATGCAACTGGAAAGCCTATAGCAGAGTGTTAATTTTGAAAGAAGAAAGTGCTTTATTGTGAATTACAGCTGGGCACATAGATTTAATTTCCCAGTGCACACTAACAGATGTCCCCTCTGAGATCTCAGGGTTGTTGCGTAAGAGAACCTAGGACTCTAAACAAAAGGAGAATCAGTGAAATATAACATTTTCAGATAGAAAAATGAGGAGAAACTAGAGGTGTCTTCTATCAGAACTTCGTAAGATGGATCGTGCAAAAACTTGGTGGTAGCTTTCTAGAGATAAAACTAGAGACACGTTAGAGCTGGACAAAGCAGCTGAAACCGCCATTTAACTTACTTTGTGTATTAGTCACACCTAGGAAATACCGACAGCTGAGCTCAGAGAGTCCTGGGTGTGGTGCAGCTCTATCTTTTGCTTCAACAGTGAAGTCAATAAAGATCAATACAAATTTGGAACGCTGGGATTTCGGGATGCATGTTGGAAGGAAGTATGGAACATAAGGTCTGGTCGAAGTTTTGAGTGCTGGGGTATCTTTCACTGCCAACTGAAAAATACAAGCATGCAGAATCAAAATAATGTGTGTCATCACTCATGGGAGGAACAGATTTTTCAACCCCTTTTTCGAAGCAGCTGTGCCTAAAATACATGACAATATTTTCAGACTTCCCAACTGAAAACATTTATTTCATGTTTATTGTTAAGCTTACATTCAGTTTACTCCCAAGTTTTGGGATCCCACAATATATTTGTTTTCCTTTTTTTCTGAAAGAAAGGGACTTGATATTGTTGTAATGCCATAGGCCTATGGTTAAGTAAACACATTAGTTCTAATGTATCAGAGAAATAGCATGCTACCCAGTAGCCAAAACAGTAAAACTCAAGCTGTCTTTTTCTGAATGGTCCAGAGAGCTGGGTAGGAACGTTTCCAGGAAGCCAGACTCCAATGTAGCATGTCCGTGTTCGTGGGGCCACGTCATGATCCCTCATGCGGCAGTTGCTTTCTTTGCAGTTGGTGAGCTTCATTTTTTGACTTTCCACTTTGTGCGAATAGTTACAAGCAGAAAGACAGTGATGGTACAGATTGATGGAGTGCTGCGCAGTGACTAGATGGTGGTGGAGTGTGACGAGTGAGGAGGAACAACTGGAGTGATCAGGAAGTGAGTGTTGATGTTCTATAATTTGAGGCAGAGTGGCAATGATAGTTAAGTGAATTTCACTAACAAATATAAATAGAGGCTTACCTGGAAATATGTGTTGAAATAAATAAGTATATATTTATATATACACACACATGTATATATGTATTTTGCTAGTTGTCCTGGCCAAGTGTCTTCAGAATTCATCCAAGTTACTAAACACACAGACAAAAAAAAAAATCACTTATTTTTTCCTTAGTTACACTGAAGTGAATTAGTGCGATCTCACAGTGAGGTGGACCCCATTTCAGCTGCTGATGAATATGTCCTCTAACACAGGCAGCATTAAGGAGAATTCTTTTTTAGTATTTCTCTTCATATGAATAAACAATAGCACAGTTTCCCGGGTGCTCTTCCATGGATCCTCATGAGAACTGGTGACTCTAAAATATGACAGACTTAGCCTGTTGCACACTCAGAGAGTAAGGAACATTTAGTTTACCTCTCAGGGAATTTGACGTAAAATACTTATTTTGGATACTCCTTAAAAAGCTTTTTATATATTCAGCAAATTGTGGCAGAAAAATTTCTGTGTTTGCTTAAAACATTCTGATACTACGTATAAGGAACAGCAAACTAAAGCGTGTGGCAGCGTCATTTTGTAATTTCATCAGTATCCATAAAGCTGCATTCGACAAGAGTTGACTCAATAGTCAAATGCGAGCGGTCCTAAGTCTTCTTTCATGACTGAGGGTTGGGTTTGTATCCATTTTGTGTTCTTTATTATTCACCTAAACAAACAAAAAAACTAAAAAAGGGCAGATGATTGAAAAGTGTTTCAATGCTTGAAGAATAGTAAAAGAAAAAGGTAAAAGATCAATAGTGCTTTGTTTCATAACTCAGACAAAAACCTAACTTGCCCTTTGGCCCTGATAACGTAGAACTTTGAGTTTAAGTTTCTTTTCCAGTTTTTCTTTCATCCTGATTGCAGCCAGCTTAACATAGACTCAGATGCACCACTGTTGGCAATAAAATAACTTCTTAAGAAATAAAATGAAATTACTGCACAGACAAACCCTCACAGCTTTTTCTTCCACCTTACCTTTCCAAGTGAGCAAATAAAATGTAACCAAGGTAAGGTGCTCAACTCGAGTTCTTAACTAATAACACTGAGTTAAAGAATTCTTCATGGTATCCAGAAAATCTTAATTGGCAAAAACACTTTTCTTAAGCTTCTCCAATCCCTGTAACCACCCACAGACATTAGTCCCAAACTCCCAGGTCTTGTCTCACTGCAATGACCAGGTATCCCAGAATTTCTCTGAGCTTTTTTCTGAGCTCCCAGATAACTCCAATCTCTCTTTCCCTCATTTGCACATTAGTGCATGTGTCCCATTCATGACACATGAAAGTATTTAATGACACTAATTGCATGTAAGGAAGTCGAGGATGCACATACTGTACATGGCTTAGTTACAATGAGTAGAGACAAAAGGCCATTCAAACTTTAAAGAAAATGTCAGGTATTAGTAAATACAGTCTGACTCACCCTAAAGAAGCTGTCGTTCTGATTCTGCCTAGATGTTCAAACATAGCTACACAAGTGATTGAGACCTTCAAAAACAGAGTCCCATTTTTTAACTGTTATGTAGCCAGAGAAGGGGAACATGGAAGAGCAAGCCTGATTGTAATAGGAAACACATCTTTCCATCCACCCTTAAAATTATCACAGCTGCATCTATCTAAAAGAGGGAAGTAAGTGTCCAGTGACATGAATGGAGGACATGTGCCTTTTTAGCTCTTTTGGCTTGGTGCTTTTATTTAGAGTTTTATCGAAGACTCCTTTGCATTTAGGAATTTTGCCTCCTTCCAGCCTCTTAATTAGTAGGAAAACTGAATAGGAACTATCTTTTCTGGGCCAAGTATGAAAATGATCTATGTCAATTCCACCCATATCTTTTTGGCTAGAACTAGCCCTATGGCCTTAGGGAGCTGGAAAAAAGTCTTCATGGGATCCCAGGAAGAAAAAGAAACTTTCACAGAGCATTGTCTTTGCACAATGAATGATTGCTAGTTTCCTAGTTATCAACAGATCA
The DNA here is from genome assembly GCA_004027205.1 of Ctenodactylus gundi. Classification (NCBI taxonomy): domain Eukaryota; kingdom Metazoa; phylum Chordata; class Mammalia; order Rodentia; family Ctenodactylidae; genus Ctenodactylus; species Ctenodactylus gundi. Next base: position 715,098 of record PVKB01000456.1, read on the forward strand.
AGGAGCATCCCAAATTATGTCCCCTTATCTACCTCTCTGATTCTGTCCACAACATGACAGTGGTCTATCTTTCCTAGGTCAAGTGATGCCCTCAGCTCCCTTATGATAGTGGTCTTTTCCCTCCTGAAGAACAAGCCCAGGAAGCTCTTGCAACCTTGTCTCACTCAGAGCTTTACGTGTGTTCTGTAACCTTTTCAGTGTTGCACAAATCCAGTTCCCACTGAGTATCAAGGAAACCCACCTGACATCTACCATCTCCTCTCCCAGTCGGGATCTCCTTATCCTTAAACTCCCAGAATCCCTCTAATTTTTACCTCTTCCAGAAGAATGTTGACTTCATCAATTCCTTTCATTGTGGCTACATAAGAAAGTTTTCTACACATGATTGTTTGGAGAGAAAATGACATGAATTTAGAGTCTAAAAGAAGGTGTATATGCATCTATTCTTCCAGCTCTCGACAGTTCCTCTTAGTCACTGTTAAGAGGATTCCTGAGGGAGAGAGAGGAAATTAAAATGGCTGTAGTCTATCCCCTAAGTCTTATTCCCTAATGAAACTTAATGAAGATGTATTCCAAGCTGAGAAATGTTTTGTTCTACAACAATTGTGCATGTGAGTAGCAAAAGTATTTTTGCATGCAAAAAAGAATCTCTTCATTGTTTACCAAGTGTTCATCAGACATAGCTATGTACCACACGTGCTGCTGAATATCATTGTGAATAAGTTACTGTGCTTCCCTAGACACAACAAGGACGCCTCAGAGCCCCAGGAGGTGACTCTGACGCCTGAAGCACAGCCGGCCTTGCACAGTGCAATTAAATTAACAAGCATTGCTTTTTGCCAAGCCCAGTGTTTCCTAATTCCTGTGGAAGAAAGTTGAATCCAACTCATTCTGTGCCCTCAAGGAGCTTAAAAGTGGCAAGTTTTCTAATTGGCTCCATTTGAAGGTTTTTCTTTTTTATATCCCAGCCTGAAGCCTGAGCTCAGACTCTCTCTCTGCCCTGCTCCGTGCTCTGGAAGGCTGACCCCCAAACACTGCATCAACCACATTCAAATTCTTTGGCTTTTAATCTGTCTGTATCCTGTGCAGCCATCAGAAGGAAACTAAGGGGAGATAGAGGAGTTCAGATATTTTGTTCTGCCCTGTGGCTTCACCTTGGTCCTCCTGGCCATAGCTGCAACTCTCTACAGTTCCTGAGCCTGCCTAGGCTCCTTCTCCCTGGCTCAGGCTCTCAGTCAGCTCAAATCACCACACCAGAGAGCACCACCTCTGGGTATGTTCTCCTTGGTTTGTTCATGTTCTGCTACCATTTTTAGACTGTGAAGACATTGCCTGTCTTATTCACTGGTGTGCTTTCAGTGTCTAGAACACTACCTGGCATATGAGAGCAATGTATTTTGTGAAATAAACTAATGAGTGAATGAATGAAATATTAAACTATTCTGACTCACTGCCTGTCGATTCCTATTCAAAATTACCCACTTATTTAACCAATAGTCACTTATTGAACATTTACTACATGCGAAGCACTTTCTCTTACCCCAGGAATTATTAAAGAAGAGCAGAATAAAGTACACAACCTGAATAACTAGGAATTTTCCAAACTAACTGGGGTCCAAAAGTTAAACTCCTAAGAAACACTACAACCAGAGGGAATTAAGTAACCAAACCATGACTATACATTCCCTAAGTCATAAGATTGATATTTCTATGGCTATTTCTCCACTAAAGTTTTGAATTACATGATTTCTCTCTATATGTGACAAATATATATTTTTAAAACATGGTATGACTGGTTTCCACATTTAACTCGTAAGCATTTATTGCTTATTGTCTTAGTTACCTTCTTATTGCTGGGACAGAATACTTGACATCCACAACTTTAGGGAGGGAAGATTCATTTTAGCTCAGTTTTAGAAGGTCACAGTCCATTCAAGGGTATGTGGCAGGGCTGGGACTGGAGCCAGAGCCAAAGACAGAGGTTCTCATAGCATGGTGAAACCAGCACACACCCCTACAGGTCAAGCCCAAGCATCCACCCCTTCCAGCCGGGCCCCATCTCCCAATAATACACAGTACCCATAGGTACAGGAGGGTTTGGGGAGGCACTCCAGACCCAAATTACAACCTTCTGCCCCAAAAGATTCATGTCCAACTCCTTATGCAAAATGGATTTAGACCTTTTCTAAGAGTTGCCAAAGTCTTAACAGTTTTAACACTGCTTAAAAATTCCAAGTCCAGAGTCTCCTTTAAAACACAAGGCAAACTCTTAGCTGTGAGTGCCTATGAAAACCAGAGCTATACAGTCCCAACATAAAATGGCATGGGTGAAAACATCTATTTCAACAGGGAGGAGTAGAAAGATAAAAGGTAATTGGACCAAAATAATCATCAAATCCATCAGGGCAAGGGTTGTATCCTGAAACGCCATGTAAAGTACCTGGGGTGAACTGTGGTGACATGTGGGCTCCAAGGACTGGTGCCACCCCAACAACATTGCTTCTTGCTGCCACCTGCATCTTTTTCCCTTGGGGCTGGCCTCAGCCACAACCTGTGGCCTTCCTCAGGGGACGTCCATGCTCCTGGTTTCTCCAGATTTTTGAGGCCTCAATTGCACTTAGGCTTCTCCTTTGCAACTTTACACATTGCCCTCCCCTCCACCCCCGCCCAGGGCACACAGTATGACCTCTGAAATTTGGATAGAAACTTCCATGAGCTCACAACTCTTGCACTCTGCAAACCTAAAAAGCCAGGTCCGTGTGGAGGTTGCCAAGGTTCACCACCACTGGCTTGAGCAGTAGCCTGGTCCCCCTGGACAATTTGGCAAACATTTTTCTCTTTGGCCTTCAGGTACACTTCTCATAGCAATGTCTTTTGTCTTTCTACTCATGAGTTGGTAAAGGGTGGGGTCTTGTTGACTTTTGAAATACCATCCAGGCATCCTTCCTATAGTCCTGATTATAAATACTTGGCATTTTATGTTAATCCCTTTAATTTTCATCTGACACTGCAAACTATTTTTTATATTATTTTTTCCTGCCTTTTGCCATAGAGTTGGCTAAAAGCTATAAGTAGTACTCAAGTGACAGCATGAAAACTGGGTTGAGATTTCCTCTACCAGATTAAGTACTACACTGCCCTTAATCTCAGTTTTAGGCAAAGTCTCTGAACAAGGGCAAAATGCCAACACACTTTTTACTAGAACATAGCATGCATAGTGTTTAGACCACTTGCTCATACAGTTCTCCTTCCCATCTGAAACCTTTTGGACATAACCTTTTTTTCCCCCACTATTTTCATTAATATACATATGTAATACACAATGTTTACAATGAATTTGGGTATTTCATGCACATATGTATCATATCAACTTTACAATCCCTTCCCATTTTTGACCCTCCCACCCCCTCCCTATACCTTCCCCCAACTCTGGCTATCACTTCATGTGGTTCTATAGAATGTCTGTGTTCTGGGTTCTCCAAGTCAGGAAGACTACAGTACTTAACATATTAATCTTCTGCATCTAAATCATTTCACTTAAATCACTCCTCTAACTCAGCTTCCTATTCCTCAAATGGGTCGCAGTAGTCAAATCTCGATGCCTCTTCTCTGAATCCAACCAATCCCTTTATTGGGATATTTACCAAAAGGTTTTTCTTCTATATTTTGCTATCTCTTTGTTGTTATTCTTAAACCGGGCCTTACCCACAAGTTCACATTAGAAAATAACTACAAGCATGTAGTTCAAAAGACTAGTAAATTTGAGAAAGAAGAAAGAAAGGAAAAGAAACTTAAGTTTCAAATGCCTTAGCTGAATACTGGAAGGTACATGTTTATACATTCACAGGGTTATCTTTACATCAATCAGTTTTCTTAGGATAAACTTAACATCAAAGACCTAATAAGTGAATTGCTACAATAAAACAAAGTTAAAACTATATCACATTGCTACATTAAATGAACTTAAATCTATACCACATAAATATAAAGTAACAGATATGAACGCAAATTTAGTTATTTCAGAATTATTTAACTTTTATAACTTATTTACTCACATTTCACTGATTACTTACATTCTGCTAGATTTGGTTTATAATTTTATCTGTCTATCCATCCATATATTTGTGGATTTATGTCTATTCTTCATGTTACATTATTAATTAGTAATTATTCTATTTGACACACAACTATACTATTACAAATAATAATGATGTGGGGAGATTTCACAGATTTTATAGAACAGCTGGTACTGTTTTAAAAGTAGATCAATCAGATGATTTAATTGCCAATCTATTTTTTATTACCTTTTCTCCTTATATGTTACCTTTCCTTCAAGTTATTTTGGTGCCACTTTTCTTTCTGCCTCTCAAAGAGGATAAACTCACATTCACCTTCAAAAAAGTGAATTGCTTCATTCAACAAGCTTAAGACTTTATCAATTTGCTACATTAGATGAGCTTAAATCTGTATCACATAAGTATACTACAGCTAAAGCAATAGAGAGATAGCTATGCTTAGTTATTTCAGATTTTTTTGACTTTCATACATTGTTTACTCATATTTCACTAATTTTTATCATTTTGCTCTATTTGGTTTTTCCTTTTATCTATCAGTTCATCCCTAATTTCATGCATAGCCTTACTTTTTTCTCAGCTCATTCTCCTCTAGCTGTTGTCGCATTTTCTCTGGGGTGATCAGTGTCGCTGGCCTCCCTTTCACTTTCTAAGTTTCCTTTAAGTATTCTCTGCAATACAAGGGACATAGCCTTTTTAATGCACACTTTCATCAGCATTTTGGTCTTTGGCGCTCCAACCAGAATTTCCCATCAAGCTCAGTTCAGAGCACTCCGTGGCTTTTCAGCTGGCATCCTCAAACCCATTTTAAACTCCTCCCACAAGTCATTTTTAAAGGCTATGAAACCACATGATCAGGCAAAGTCATAGCAATGACCCCACTCTTAGTACCAATTTCTGTCTTAGTTACTTTCTCATTGCTGGGACAAAATACCTAGCATCAACAACTTTAAGAAGGAATGATTTATCTTAGCTCACAGTTTTAGAAGGTCGCAGTGACCTTCACAGTGTCATGGGTGGACAGCTGAAAAATGATGGAATCGCATGGCAGGGCCATGCTAGAGCCAGAGGTCCCATGGCATAGCAGAACAGAACCAAGTCTTGAAGGAAGGGCAAAATGAGAACACACCCTTCCAGGTCAAATTCCAAAGCATCCACCCCTTCCAGCCATGGCCCCCCTCCCAACAGTACACAGTGTCCATAGGTACAGGACACTTTTGGGGGACATTTCAGATCTAAAACACAACACTTATATAGGTAGATGGATACTCATATTACTTGGTGTAAGTACGTATGTATATACTTGTACATGTAATACGGCATCATGTTGTTACATGCCTGCATTTTGATAGTAATAACCTTTCTGATTTCATCGCTTTGCTTTGCAGGAAAGCTAAGCAAACTAAAAGGTGACATTCATTAGTTTAAATACTTTTCATGTGCAGTGACGATCCCAACAATGTGGAGAAACTTGAGAAAGTGAGCCTGCCAGAGGCCTTTGCCTTGCTCTATAGTAAAAGACACTTGCAGCCTAAACCCTGACACCCTTCGGTATCCCCACACCTGCCTCTGTTGAGCACTCTGTCATCTCCTCCATGAATAAAGGTACCGAAGACAAATCAGTCCTGCCAGGGTCCTGGATGGCGGACAGGCCAGATTCTACTAGCGAGTAAGGAAAGGGATGTTGGCAAGTCCAGACGTAAGAAGGACCAGCCTGGCTTCAGAGGCACACCTTTGAAGATGGTGTAGTGGACAAAGACTGGCCCCGTGGCAACTTTGGAAGCCATGTGCTAAAAGTGGCAGAACAGGAGAAGCTCCTATGGGAGAAGAATCTCCCACCCGGGATTGCTCATGTTGAACAGGGCGAAGTAATGTCACCAAAAATATATGAAGTGTTAAGATGTTCCCAGTCTCCTTTGATTTGTCCATTCTTACAGCTGGAATTCAGCTCAATACATCAGTGCCTTTGATGAAGTTCAGTCAAGTCCTCGGTCTCTACCTGCCTGAATGGGCCAAACACACAAGAAAAAGACAAAAATCTTTGTAAGAGAGAGAGCTCTGTGGCATTGATAGGTAGATTATTGCTGTGGATTGCAGAAAGAAGCTAAACCAGGAGATTATTCTGCACCAAGAATGTGGGCATGTGAGCATTCTGCTGCAATGTGCCACAATTACACCCTGACCTGCTCGTATGCCATGATGGGGTTATGGGACAGCAATGTTTTGATCCTCTTAGGTTTGATTTAGTGTTGAGTAGGTCCAAGGGTGGCCAGAGCTCACAGCGATAGCCTCTGGCTGTATCCAGCCTCCTCCATTGTTCAATAACCATTACATAAATGGTCTCTTTCCATTTGTAAAGTGAACAAAGAGCAATATTAGAGCACACTTTTATAGTGCCTGGCCTCTTTTCTCCCAGGCCCACGGATGGCCTGCCTTGTCGGGGGCAGAGACAGAACATTCTGCAGAGTTCAGTGCAGTCCATGTGGCTCAAAAAATACTGACAATCCGAGATAGAGCTGCACTACCCCTTAGACCGTGGAGTGCCTGCTAATCACCACAAAAACATCTTCCATCAATCCTGGGGCATCTGTGCAGTCTGCTTGTTAGAGATAGCACTCAAGCCTCTTTGAGTTTATTAGAGATTCTGATATCTGAAGAGCCAGCATGTTTTAAGAGAGGAGAAAGAACTAACCAAACGATATCTTTGCATAGGTTGAAGAATATGGAGACAATTAGACTTGATTCCAACAGACTGAGAAGCCCTCAGGTCAGCCCCAAGGGATCCCAGTCCTCTGAAGCTACCAGCATTTGACTAAAATCCAACAAGGCCCTTTCTTCATTTAAGGATACAGTAGACTTTTCAACACAGAAAATTGACTCATAATTGTTTGTTTTATGCAGTTATGACAGCTCCCCTTCAAGAACATACACAATCACCAGAAAAGACATTGAAATCATTCTAGTTCCAAGTGATTCACACCAGATACATATGAAAGGCATCTCAGAAAAATGTAAAGAAACTTCAGAAAGAATGAGTGGTTTGGATGAAAATACTCTTCAGAAAAACCTAGAATGGCTTCTTTAGGGAGTGCTGCCACGAGAGAAAAGGGTTTGAGAACCAAATAGTGGCAAAACATGCTTGAAAACTCAAACACGCAAGTTCCGAATGATACGATGAGTTAAATTTTTCCCTGCCTGAAACTGTGCTTAAGATAATAAATCTGACTACTCCATTGAAGAGATTACATGGGGAATGGCAATTTGGAATGAGTCAAGAGAAGTGAATCAGAAAATGGAGACCACCTAGACTACGAGAAGCCAATGTGAAGAAATGCACTAATGCTGCTAATGTAAATGCTTCCCCTAAAAGGCTTAATGAAGAAAACAGAATTAGTGAGAAGTGTACAGCTAAGATGAAAGTCTCCAAACTGAGCAGGCAGTCTGGAAATCGTATCTTGAAGATGCAATTCAATAGCCTCGGCTAGTCAGATTCATTGAGGGCACGTTTATGGAGGAAAGAGAGCAGGTTGGGATGCAGCTTTATTTATTAAATTCTGGCTTAACTACACAGAAAGTTAACCACAAGAAACCACATAAAGAAACCACAAGAGCTTGGGGAAGGGGAAATCACACTATCAGAGTCAGTTTGCTATGTAGAATTTATAAAAATGAGCATTTTATATTTCATTATTTTCTGTTAATCATGCACTACCAACAAGATATAGAGTAAACTTATGTACAGAAAGGAGACAGAGCTTCAGCTAAAATTCAGATCTTGCCTGTATGATAACAGAAATATGGAATGAAGATTTGGCAGAAAATTAGTTGAGTAAGTAGTTCACTTCTTAGAAGTAGAGAAATACAGGAATACATCACCAGTGTTAATTGGAAGCACAACTCCTACAGGAAGATGGCTAAAGATGGCGAAAAGGAATTATGAGAAACAATTGCCTCTTATCAAAACTGAATTAGTTATCTCCCATGAGAAAAAAAAAACCAAGAAAGTGTTTAACAACTTTCCTAACTAAGAGGAAGCTCAAAGTGCTAAGAAACAATCATGGTCACAACAGACTAAAATCGGCTGAAGCAGAGTTTGAAGCCCAGGTGCCCTGTAGAGGCTAGTCAGTACCCACCCCCACTCAAATATCCATGCTCTAATCTCTGGTTCCTGCGCATATGCTACTCTACATGGTTACTGAGACTTGGTATAATTATGGTTATAAATCTTGAAATTATCCTAAATTATTCAGATGGACCCAGTGTAATCACTTGAGCCCTTGAAAGCTGAAAAACTTCTAGTGCACGGTAGGGAAGCAGCAGGAGAGATCGAAGAGCCTGCAGTGTAAAGTAGGTTTTACATGTTCTCACTACTGGTGCTAAGTTGCAGCTGCTCAAGTACAGAGCTGACAACAGGCTGCTAGGAGCCACCAGAGGATTCCATTCACAGCCAGCAAGGAAATGAGTTTGTCAGTCCCACAGCTGCAAGAATAATATCTGAATGAGCTTCCCCATAATACATCATCGATCTTAGTTACTTTTTTTGTTGCTGGGACACAACCCCTGACACCTACAGTTGTTTTATCTCACAGTTCCAGGAGGTCTCAGCCTATCCACTGGCAGCTAGCAGTGGCAGAGGGGCTGGTGGAGGCCTAGCCAGAGAGAGGCCATTCGTATATAGCAGTAGTCGGTGGGAACCACAAGAGTGAGGAAGGGTGGAGCTGCAAATACCCTTCCACAGTCCCATGATCTGCCCCCAACCACCTCTTAGCAACATAGGAAACCAATAGATTAACCCTCGTGATTGAATCACCTTCCAAACATGAAACTTTCAGGGGACATTCCAGATCCAAACAGTAACATTCCCATTTCGTCATCACTTTGACTGCAACCTTGTGAAATCTGGATCACAGAAGCCATTGGAGCCAATTCAGACTTCCAACCTACTGACTTCTAACCTACAGGTTGATAAATTTGTGTTGCCATAACCCATTATCTTGTGGTGATATGTCCAGAAGCAGTAACAATCTACTGCTACTAGTGCGATGGATGTGGGCCTGAGAGATTCAGAGCAGCTCTGGGTCATCAGGGGAAGACAAATGAGCCCCGAGGACTCCTGGGAGCAAAGGCTATGCAGACTTGATTCCATTTCAAAGCAACAAAGCCCTGCACATCCACAGCTGCTGGAGCTTTCAGCTTCTCTCCTGAAGAGCCACTTTGATTGATTATGTCTTCTCAGACTGCTGTTACTTACCTTATGTATGTTTTTTTGAGGTCTGATAGAATTGGAATTCCTGAGCTAGTTTTTTATCTGTTATCTACCCATCTATCTATCTATACATGAATATTCCATTTCCATGAGCCCAGTAGAATAAGATCACATATATATGGTATTTTAATTAAAATAAAAAGGTCCATTATTACCTAAATTATTATTAAACAACTAGGTAGAAAACACCTGAAAAAATCAAACCATACCTGTATCCTATGAGCTGTTACTAGAAATAAATAAAAATAAATTAATATTTATCTTGATGTGTTCTGATTGGTTTTAAGGATGCACACACACACACACACACACACACACACACACACACACACACACACACACGTACACTCACACACTAAAAAGCACCCTCAACAATGAAACTTCCCACTAAGTGTCATTATATTTTTATTTAGCTAACCCTAAGTGTGCAGATTAAGAGAGTTGAAATCCCATAATTATTTGTTTCTTATTTTGTAAATTCTTTTAACCTTTATTATTTTGTTTAGTAGTCTTTGCTAGGTAAGTGTTTCTAAGTTTTATGCAATGAAAATAAAGGTTTACATATATGGCAATATAGTTACTTGGGTATCTACATTTTAAATATTTTAGAAATTATAATTCTATCAGATCTTGAGAATAGTGAATATAGTATTAAGTAATAGTTCAATTAAAATGAGAAACTATAATTATTTTAGAAAAAAAATGTAGCAGGCCTGTGGCCATGGCTGTGTGGATTCCTTACACCCACACACAGGCTTGGGAGTCGGGAGCAGAGTGAGACAAGGAGAGAGTGTGTGAGCGCTGAAGACCAAGGGTGAGGAGACTCTGTGTCTCTGTCTCTGGGGTGGGGGAGTGAGGCCTGAGAGGCTGAGGAAACAGACATGTAAACAAATTATCTCTGTGTGATGCAAGATCTGCAATTACAGGGGCGCACACAGAGCCTCGTGGGGTTGTTGTAGAAGAGATGGTCCATTTCATCCAGAGAGGGCAGAGCAAAGGAGAGAACTTGGAGCTGAATTTTAAAAAGAAAAACCTTAAAAACTCCGACTCACCTTGGATTGGGTATTGTGTTTGGAGAGTACTATGAAATCTACTCTTGCCTCATAAATTTCACCAAAAAGTTTGGCAAGGGTTGTCACTTGCTTCTTTCATGGTCTTTGGGAAACCGAAACACTGGACCATTGCATGCAGATCCCACACCTGCTGGACAAGTGGCTCAGGCCCCAGTTTCCACAATCATAACCGCCCTGCTTGCTTCAGGGGATGATATTAAAGATTAAATTAGAGAATGTACATGAAACAAGATCATGCTCTGTACAGTCATGTAGATCATGGCATTTCTATTAAGAGTTGCATGGGGCCGATGTTAATTGCTACTATGCATTAAAAGAACAGATTCACTAAAGTAACAAAAAATAGGTTACTGCTTATCCTTTCGTAGCACAAGAATCCTGAGATTTGCATGTCTGTCCTCTTTGTTGTTCTCTAGAGTCTGAAGAATTATCATCCCACACCTGCAGAGGAATGAAGACAGTGACGTTCTGGGGCACAGGGCGGCGTTGGGATTTGAACGCCAGCTCTTGCCTTCAAACCTTTATCATACACAGCACATGGAGCACCCAGTAAGAGTGACACTGTGCCGTCTAGCATATTCTGACGGCCAACCTGGGCAGATGAAGATGCATTTCTTCTTATTAACAGTAAAGTTCGTCTTTTCCAATTGTCAACTGGATGCAGGGAGGGGGCATGCCTCTAAAATTTAAAAGCAGAAACATTACCTGACTGCACATTTCTCTTCCTGCACTCCAGGCTCCCAAGTGCCCCCCAAAGCCCAGATACGGTGAGAACTTTCTGCTCTTGCTTGCCACCGCAGAAGCAGAATCCTCTGTAGAAATTTGTTCCATCCCTACTTTCAGCTCAGGTATCACCCAACCCTGCTGCCAGAAGTGCCTCCCTCCTTTTCAGTCCTTCAGCTAGAGATGGATGGATAATAACCCAGACCCTGAGGCAGGCTGCATGCATCCAGATCTCAGGGCTGCAAGCTCTTGTCCTGTGCTCCCCTGTCTGCAAGTGGGAGGCTTTGGTGGTGATGCTAATAACACTTGGTTGTTACAGAGTTACTGGAAAGACTAACAGCCAATGCTGTGGTTTGGACAGGTGTTCCAAAAGGGTCTACGTGTTACAGGCCTGGTCCCTAGGATGGTGCCACTGAGAGATGGAGGGTCCTTTGGAGGTGAGGCCAGGGGGAGGTCCTGCAGCCATTGGGAGGTATGCCCCTGCGAAGGGATTGTGGGACCCTTACTGGCCTTCTCTGCTTCCTGACTCTTCATCTAAGTAGTTTGACCCATCATGTGCTCCTGTTATATGCTGCCCTCACCAGACGCCCAAAATGATGCCATCACTTGATCTTAGACTGAAAGTTCCAAGACTACGAGCCAAAATAAATTTCTTCTTTTTATACATTAATTATCAGATACTTTCTTACAGTAGCACAACTAATACAGAAAGTTGGTACCAAGTAGTAGAGCAGTTACTACGTATCCAAAAATATGAAGGCAATTTCCTCCCCTGGAGAAACTTGGAAGAGTTCAGAGGATCAATGACAGGAAAGTTTAGCCTTCAGTTGGAGCTCAATAAGCAACTCTGGCAGGGGTCAGAAGTCCACCATGTTAGAAATGTGGACTGTAAAGGCCATGATGATGAGGTTTCAGATGGAAATAATGACTCTATTGGGAACTGGACCAGGAGCAATCCCGACTGCGTCGTTACAATGACCAAGAATATGGCTGCATTTTGTCTGGGGCTGAAACTTTGTAGGAGGCCAACCTAAAAGGCGACGATCTAGTCTTACCTGACAGAAGATTTCAGCATAGCAAAGCGTTCAGTCTATGATACAGATGTTACTTGCTCTTTTCAGCCAAATTTACTCTTTTTTACAGAAAGGGCAGAAATATTTGGAAAAAAAATGTTTTCAGCTCACTGGGAAAGAAGCACCTGTAAAGGTATGAAGAAGGAGGGTTTGGTTGCTAAGAAGTTTAGAACTGATAAAAAGAAGCCCAATACTTTGCTTTGATTAGCAAAAAGTATCTCAGAAATCTGTGAGGATCAAAGGTGTAGAAATGCAAATGGCCCTCATTCGGTCAAAGGCATTCTGAAACCTACAGCCATGGCTCAGGCAGGCCCAGGACCGCTCATGCTGGCAGTAAACTCTGGCATTGTTCAGGTGATGCAGGTTTTGCAGGTGTGCCGGATGCAAGAGTTATGAGGTCATGGCAACCTCTACAACTGAGGTTACATGAACATTAGCCATATATTCAGAAGAGTTTAGACAGTAGAGTGTTTTGTTATATTCCATGAGCTCATAGTATTCAAAGAAGCTAAGAGCTGACATATCAGATTTTTAAATTATGTTTTTCACTTGCAGACAGTTTACCAAACTGTCTTTTTCCTTTTGTAAAGGAAAGCCTAGGAGACCCTGCCATTGTGCTATTTGGCTGAGTCCCTAAAAACAGCCCCCTGTGGGGTGATGTATAAGGGAGTTATGGAAATGAAGCTAACACTGCAGTATAGAAACCAGAATGGTAGAAAAGCCAGGAAAACGCAACACCCACCAAGGAAAATGTGAAAAACTTGCTCAAGAGAACAGCCATGTGGGCTACAACCAGCAAAACTGTAGGGGCAGGTCCCCTCAAGGCCTTGAAAGCCTATTTCCCACCATAGTGTATGTTCAAGAGGCCAGGAGTAGAGCTTTAGGGCACAGTGTTTGCTGGGTTTTTGGCCTTGAATTGTGCTGATCCCTCCTTTCTACTCGACTATTCCTCACTTTTGGAAGGGAGTGTTTACTCTGAGCCTATTCCACAGTCATGTCTTGAAAGACTATAACTTACATTTTTATTTCTATAAGGACTCACAGTTGCGTTTGAGTCTTAGAGGAGACTTTGAACTTGGAATTTTGAGCAAATATAGAAGAGGTAATTCTTTGGAACTCTTTGGACGGAATGAATGCATTTTGCATTGTGAGATGAAGAGGAGTGTTTAGGGTCCAAGGGTGGAATGTTATGTCATATGAGGTCCCAAAGGTCATTGTGTTAAGGGCATAGTGAGCAAGGTATTGCAAAAAATTAAAGGAGGGCTAAAGGTCAAATGTGGTACATATTATAAGATGTATTAGACAACCTCACACCACAGTAGCTACATATCTCTTTTAACTTCTGAATTAATTTAAGGAAATGACAAATTCAGAATTTATGTATATTTTTATATTAATGCATCAATTTTGACTTGGTTTTAGTAGAAATTGAGTGTCCCAATAGTACCACTGAGACAAGGGGAAAAGTATATGCTGTTTTATTGACATCTTTGTTTTTTAAATCAGGGGAAATTATTATTTTTGTCCTTTCTAGATCACTCACCCCTGGGAAATCTCATCTGCCAATCATGGTACATACAATGGTTTAGATCGCAAATGTTTCCCCAAAGTCTCACGTGCTCAGAGGTGGGACTTTCAGAAGGTAACTGAATCGCAAGAGTTCTAACTTCACCAGTGGATGAACTCACTGATAAGATCATAATTTGATGGCATTATGGGAGGTAATAAAAACTTAAGAAATGGACCTAGTTGAAGAGAGCAGACCATGGGGGCAGGGCATTGGGGACTACACCTGGCCTCTGGCCTCTCTTCTTTGGGTCTTTCCCTGTCTCTCTGTTTCCTGCCCAATATCAGGTGAGCAGCTTCCTTCTTGCACCACACAGCTTCAGCTAGGCCCAGAAACAACCTTGACTCTGAAACCATAAGCCACAGTCAGCTTTCCTCCTTTAAGTTGTTATTCTCAGATACTTTGTCATCACAATAAACAACAGACTAACACAGTATGTGAGCCATATAAATTCTTGTTTCCGTGCACATGGGTCAATGTTGCACTTGCACAGAGTCCAGTATGAGTACAAGCTCAGATAGACAGATAGATAGACAGATAGGTAGATAGATAGATAGACAGATAGATAGAGTTATTATAATCAGCCATAAGCACTGAATATTATTTTCATTTTTTGCTTTAGTTGAGATACTGAACTGACCATTTTATATTATGCATGTATCGTAATTTTGTGTTCATAGGCACAATACTTGTGAAAGCCATTCCAGGATGTCTAAGGAAGTTCTAGATTTTCACAGAGATGCTGGGAGCCGTTCTGACCCTTTCTCTCCAGACCCCGTCAGCCCTCAGCAGTGCTGGGCTGAGGTGATCCCCCATGGGAAGCACTACACTCCAGGCCTCTACTCCCTGAGTACGATACCCCTCCACATGTGACTCCAATACAGAAATGATCAGATCTGCAAATAGAGTCACTAACTTCACTATAGAAACTTTTACTATAGAAAGTAAAAATAAAAGATTTAATTTAGAGATATTGTGCTATTTCTGGTGAGTAGGTGTTACAGTTTGGATCTGGGTTGTCCCTCCAAAGCCTCATGTATCTGGATATTGTTAAGTACCTATGGAGCCCTGTTCTGTTAAGAGGCGGTGGCTGGTTGGAAGGGGTGGGCCATGGGAGCTTGACCAGAAGAGGCGGATCACTAAGACATGACCTAGAAAGATAGATGCCAGTCCACCCTCCCTTGCTCACTTGGCTTCCTGTGTGTTTCCTCCCATGGGACCTCTGCCATGTGCATCCACCACAGTCAGGTTCCTGTGAATTCTTCTGAAACTATGAACTAAATAAATCTTTCTTTCCTTAGGTTGCAGATGTTGTGGATTTTGTGTCCAAACAGTGAAACTAATACAGTAGGCCTACTTGTACAAAATGCGACTACTTATAAATGGTACCCACATGGACTCAACCACATCCATAACACAATCAGTTCACAAATCCCCGAAAGCTGGACTCCAGATGCAAGGATGAGCCAGCAACCTTGAGGGAGTTAAGAGATCCAAGTTTTACATTATCTAAAAGCTACATTAGAAACACTATTTGTTGGTGAAGAAAACATTGCAATATATGGGAATATTTTCTAATAGTAAGCCAAGATTAAAGATCTTGCAGCCAGACTGCCGAGTTTATGTATTGATTTTCGTCCTTACTACCCTGTGGCTTTGGCAGGTTTTACTTTTCGTCACCATATTGGTCTCCTAGCTCCAAAACAAAGATGTCAAGAGCATCTTCCTGTTAGGGTTGCTGTAAGAGTGGACAGAGCCATCAATGTCCTGATCCACAGGCTGGTTCCAGTCCACGGTCTTACAAGTTTCAAGAACAAATGAGCAGAGAGCAGGAGGTGAGCCACTAGTGAGGCCCAACCTCCTGCCAGCATCCTCCTATTAGGTTCTAATATTGATACTGATTGACAGAAGGTGGAGCTTCACTTCTAACTCCCTCCTGCTGCTGCCTGCCACTCAAAGCTGTCCTCCATCAACCCACAGCAGAAAAGTTATCCCCTCGCTACACCGTCCTTGGGGAAATGGTCTTCAACTAAATTCATCTCTAGTGTCAAAAAGGTTGGGGATCACTGACCTAAAAGGGATACATGGTATGTGGAAGTCACCCCAAAACATTGGCTGTTAAAATACCACTTCCAGGGGCTGGAGGAATGGCTCAGTGGTTAAAGCACTTGAACAAGCACTAAGCCAAGCGCTAAGTACCCGAGTTCGATTTCCCAGCACCACTTAAGCTGGGCGTGGTGGCGCACGCCTGTAATCCCAGCACTCGGGAGGCTGAGACAGGAGGATTGCCATGAGTCCAAGGCCAGCCTGGGCTCTGAAGTGAATTCAGGACCAGCCTGGACCACAGAGGGAGACCCTGTCTCAAATAAAATAAAATAAAATAAAATAAAATAAAATAAAATACCACTTCCAGTGACATTTCCTATGTCTGACTCAACAGTGTGCTCGTGAGAACAGGACAGCATTGAGTCTGGCTTGTCTGCTATCCCAGGTACAGAGTGCTTTTTATATCCATGTCATCAAATATAGATCAATTAAGGGGAAACGCTCTAAAAGATAACAGAGATATCAGCGAACTCCCCTCTGACAGTCACAAACTATGACAATAGGAGTTACATGAACACTAGTCATATACTCAGACGTGTAGACAGTACAATGCTTTGTTATATTCCATGAGCTCATAGCATCCAAAGAAGCTAATACAGTAGCACAATAGCTGGCATACTAGGTTTTACAGTCATTTTATCAGGTGCTGACAGTCTGCCAGGCTGACCTTGGCAGTGGCCCTGGATCCACATAACAAAAAGTGCGAAAGTATTAGGATTCTCACTTGCCATTTGACTTTGAAAGTCCCATATAATCGGAACAAAAGATGAAGGGAAGTGAAGCCAGAGGTAGCTAGTGCCTGCCACCAGGATTATTTAGCTTGCTCCTTTACTGAGGAATCTACATACAGAAGAAGAGACTGTTTAATGAAAATAAGCAAAGGGGATGAACAGAATGCAATCTGTTTATTCTACATTTGCCTGTGGCTGTTACATTAATTTCTTGGAGTTGCCATATCAAATTACTAGCAACTAGGTGACTTAAAACAACAGAAATTTATTCTTGTATAGCTCACGAAGTTAGAAACTCAGTATTAAGGTACCAGAAGAGTTGAATTCCTTTTTATTTTTTTAATTGCTTTGGTTAGTGTCCAGGCTGATTGTGAACTGACTATGGGGCCCAGAGTGGCCTTGAATGATACTCCTACCTTAGCCTTTTGGGGGTTGGGATCACAGGAATGTGCCACCACAGGCAGCTAATTTTTATGTGACGCTGAGAAACTGAACCCAGGGCCTTCCAAATGGTAGGCAAGCACTCTGCCCACTGAACTATGCCTCTAGCCTGAGTTGGTTCCTTCTGGAAGATTCTGAAGGAGAATCTGTCCCAGGCTTCTCTTCCAGTTTCCGGCCATTCTCCCACCATCCTGGCTGTGCCCTGGTTTGTCACTTGCATCACTACAGTCACTGCCTGTGTGTTCTCATGTTCCTCTGTGTGTGTGTGTGTGTGTGTGTGTGTGTGTGTGTGTGTGTCCAAATTTCCCTCTTCTTATAAGAGCACACCACCCATTGCAGATTTGAGCCTAACCTAACAACATAGCTTAACTAGATTACATTGCAAAGATCTTATTTCCAAACAAAGTGACATTCACAGATGCCACAGAGTAAAATTTCAACACACCAGCTCTACTAACAATAGGTGGTAGATACACCAATTGCTAACAATAATTTAGAGCCGATCAAATTGTGCTGTTTGTGGAGCACTTCCATTCCTATTGACTCACAGGGAAGAAAATAGATTTTTTTTTTAATTTTCCTTTAGAAAGAAGTAGCTTCTCTAAACTTCCTCAGGCCTAGAGCAGAAACAGCCATACCGTCTCTCCTCAGCCCAGAGGACTTGAAAGAATATGCAGATGCTGGCAGCTGGAGTCAAAGTCTAGTTTCATTTCTGCAAGTAAACAAGGAAGAGGTCCAATCCTAAAAGGGATAAAACAAGCCTGGACATATGTATGGTCTCATGTGTTCTCTTTTCCCACCATTCCTTGCTGGAAAAGCCCCTAACACACCTGTGTTGGGTGAGATGGCAATTGGGGGATGAGGCCCCTCCATCTCCTTGGATTTAGCTTTGAATAAATTCTTTTTCCTTTTTTTCCCCCAAATTAAATGGCTTCAAGTTTGTTCAAACTTGAGCATATGGACCTATTGCCAAAAGACTTAGATACAAAAGGCAAATATTTTACCTTTGGACTTGATTTCAGTTTGGATGATTCTCGTCTAATAATTTTTCACTCAACTTTTAGCTTGATGTTTTTCCAAATTTTAGAGAAAAAGTTATACTTGCCTGCCTTTAAATTTATTAATTCTTTATGTGTGTGAACTACTCCAAAGAAAGTAAAACTGCAAAGGAAAGTTGGCCTGCAGTTGGCCACTGTTACCAGTGAAACGAGAGGAATAAAAGAATACAAGCCACCAGGTGAAACTACCAAGCTCCCACCAGAGGCCCACTGTGTGCCGAGAGCTTTGTTAGAGGGGAGAAGAACAGCAAAGGGAGGTTCCTCTTTTTGAAGAAAGCATGGAATAAGATGTCTCAGCTTTTTTCTGTATCTTAAAAGCAAGTAAGAAGTTGAATTTAAGGAAGCCACATTCCTTTTTGTCCCCATTCTTTAAAAACATTTTACAATTTTTCATCTGGAGACCATGACATGTATGTACCTGCTTATTTATCTGTATCATGGACCAGTGACTGTGGCCTAGGTACCAAATTTGATTGATGTTTTCTCAGTGAAGAAGGCTTTATGGGAACACAGCCACACCTGTGTATTTTACTGCCATGATTGTTTCTCATTTTGGTAGAGGTGAATGTTGCCCCTAGGGTCTGAAGCATTTACTCTCTGGCCCTCAACTGAAAGTAATTCCACTTTGGATTGCCCCATAGGGAATTAGAAATTAAGAATACCATAGTATACTAACCCCAACACTTGGACCACAGGTAGCCGCTTGCAATGAATCTCTTGGAATCACCATTTCATTGCCAAACTTGTGAGCTTAGTGGCAGAAGCTTAGCATCAGAGCCAACTGGCAAAAGCCAAACAGAATTTAAACAATCGATAATCTCTGCTAATGATAAGAACAGGGATGCCAAAAATCAGTACTAGTGAGAATAAGAATCTGAGAACTGACAGAAGAGAACGAATTGCTGTTTAGTAGAGCTCTCTGAGGCTCACAAATCTTAACTTTGCTTAGTTGGCCACATTTTGGTGCTGAGAAGAAATCTGGCATAATTTCCTACTATTATCATCCTTGTAATTTTTCCATCCCACCAAACCACAATAGGGCAAACTAAATAGTACCCTAGTTTGTGCTGCTCAGAGTCCTCCCGGAGAGAGGATCTAGACCCCAGCCACTAGGTCCAAGGGTCCCCACGGGCCTTCTCTTCAGCTCGGGTTCCTCCTTCCTTTCCCAATCATCTTGCTTTGATGTGACAGGTCCATATTCTCAACTCAACCACTTCCTCTCTGGCCAGCCCCATGAATGGACTGTCTGCCTAGCTTCCCATCAGATCATCTTTGACACAGGCTCTGCCGCACAAGTGCCAGGCTTGATCTAGCCCAGTCTGTTCTGACCTCATCGTTTTCCCCCGAGGGCACAACTGTCCAAGCTCTGCCACTAAGCCACAGGGACATCGATGCAATTTGCTGGCTAGTCTCCTTTCTGCTGAATCTGTCTTTCCATTACGTTTTCTAGGCTAACTAGTCTTTTAGAACTCAAAGGATGTGATGATCTTTTTTGTCTTAAGAGAATAAATAAATTAGTACATGACCAACACTCACTGAGCACTTAATGTATGTTAGCTATTATTCTGTTAAAATCTGAGCCAGTGATTGCAGCAGGTTCAATGCTGCACGGTGTTCACCGAACTTTTGGACTCAAGCATTGGTTCCAAAACCATGATCTCAGGCTGCTGAAACATCACCCTTATCTCATATCCTTTTTTGAATATCTCTCAGTTCCTATTTTGAAGTACAGAAGAAAAGCTTCAGAAATGTGTTCTTAAGTGGAATGGAAGGCAAGCATACTTAACGTGTTTATTGTTTTTATTTTTAAGCCACTTAAGTTCATTGTTTCCAGTCCTTACACTTTGACAAGCTTTTTTTCTTCTTAGCAAAAAGTGCTCTACAATTATGCACGTAGTAAGAACTGATTTTCTCCAAATACTTAAAAAAAACATGAGGGAGATAGTATTCTTATCTCAGCCTGACTACAGTTCCCTATGACAAATGTCCTCTCTTTTCATGTGCTGATAGGTTAGTCATGACTATGGCATGCTGGGTATTTTGTTTCCTGCTGGTTTCTTTGGCTTCAGGTCTTTCCATTACTGGTTTCTTGGGTTGTGAGATCTCCAACCAGCTGGCCCTGGAGGATAGGGCTGAGGAAGAAGTGTGACAGAAATCAAAAAGGAAAGGTACTGGGTCTCTGGCAACAGACAGACTGGGGACAGGTCTGACTCAAAGATTACTAGGGAGGAAACAGTCTCATGTGTTCTTCACGTTACTTGTGAAGTGTCTTGTTGGAGAAGCAGCAATGTGGGATGGGTAGTAATTAATGGGCCTGTAGGTACTAGAACAATAACTTGGTAACTGCTGGAAAATTTCATACAGTGGGCATGGTTCCAGGTATGAACTAATCTGTGGTCTTTAATTCCAGGCCCCTGTTAGAATAAATGGAGTTGGAACTGGACCCGTGCCTGCTTCAAGGTAACGGGCTTCTCAGAGACATTGTGTTTAACGCAAAGCCTAGATGATTTCCTTCTATCATGAACTTGATTTATTGTTGTCCTTATCCCACAATATCCTAAATTTCTATCCCTCTTTTCTATTAAACTCTGAGCTATTTAAGGATTAAGATATTATTATTTTCATGTCTAGCAACCAATCAATTTTATGTGTTTTTTTTTAAACTGTACTTCACATGCCTCAATTAGACTGAACAGTTGAGATGCTAACATGACTAAGGACTCCTTAGAGAGATTTAAAGTGGTATCTTCCTCCTCTAGCCTATCTGCAGCCATGCACAAATGAGCCCCAAACGAGGGTCCTCACAACTGAAACGGTCAGGATCGGGGCCACGGGATAACAGGTGGAACTACTGAAACTTCTGACCACCTGCCAGACGGCAGGGACTTCCTTCAGGCATGGCTGGAGGGATCCACTCACATCTGTTGCATCGTCTTCTAGAAAGAAAGACATTATCTCCCATAGCCTTGTCCCAAACGTTCTTCATCTAATCCAATGCAAGGCGTCTCTTGGTCCTTCTACGCCAATGGCACTGGACAACCCAGCAACTAGTGTCTCGTTGGCCAAACGTGGTCAAGAACCACGAAGCCCCCCTGCTCCCCTTGTGGAGGTAGCAATGGATGTGGACAGCACAGCAAGACCAGAGTTGCAGCAACTGATTTGATCAACCTAGATTTACCACAGAACAAAGACCACAGCAAACTCCTTCTCGTCTCTCTGCCCACCCATTATTCTATTTTTTATTCCTTTAAAAAATTCTTTCAGGTCCTTGCTCTGAGGATCTCACTCTCGATCTGTTCATGTGCAATGTTTCCATGCCTCCAGTGTTCATCAGAGGCCACTCACAACGTGTTGGTTTCCAGCGCATTTCCAACTTCCAGTGTGCTAGTTTCTAATGCACTAGATTCCATCTGAGGCTAATATTCTTCACTCCAGTGTCTGGTTCAAATATTTGACACAAGGCTGAAGAAGGGACTTTAAAACTTTAAAAACATAGTCAACCCTTACAGGTCACCATGTATTTCAGAAATAACAATCTGGATGTTAAAAATGTAAGTCAAAGCCCAGGGATATGCTTTGCCTAGCCTGTTTGAGACACTGTGCTAAATGCCTCATGATGAAAAATAAAAAATACGTTACACTTCACATTCCTCTGGGGTAAACTCAGTGTTATAAGAAGGAGGAAGGAAAAGAATAAGGATGAATTATGAGGTGTGCTGGCTTGCAGCCACCTGCCCTGAGGGAAAACGATGTCTTTAACTCCCCCCAGTAAAAGTGAGTCTCAGTTTCTTTGGAATTCTAGTGCTTTATCATTTTCTTAGTCCTGATATAACAACCTCCACCTCTGCACTTGCAGGGAAAACAGTTTTATACAGCATAGACTCTTTTGATTGTTTAAAATGAATGTGGTTGAACACAAATCTTATTGCAAACATTCCATAGCATCTTTCAAAACAACTTGCTACCCTTCAGCTAAAGAGTGCTGTTCTTAATGAGCTTGCAAGGTTGTATAGAAAAGCATTACTGAAGCAACCCCAGGAGAAAGCAGAGGACAGTTCTGGAAGGCAAAATGAGAGAAAGAAACTCCCGAGAGACCTGGATACACTTCCTGGTGTCAAGACTAGTGTAAGCCGGAGTACAAGGCAGGTAAGGGAAATTTGCAGAGAGGGCAAAGACAAGGCTAAGAGTTTGTGTAGGTCGGGGTACACTGTCAAGGGGACAGCGAGTGAGGTCCAGGGGAAGAACCACATGTCAGGCTGAAAG
Organism: Ctenodactylus gundi; assembly: GCA_004027205.1. Taxonomy (NCBI): domain Eukaryota; kingdom Metazoa; phylum Chordata; class Mammalia; order Rodentia; family Ctenodactylidae; genus Ctenodactylus; species Ctenodactylus gundi. The sequence continues at coordinate 737,472 of PVKB01000456.1, forward strand.
TTGGGAGTCTCTTGAGGGTGTGAAAAGGAGTTTTGGAGAGACTGTGGGATGCCCTGCAGTGCCCCTTTGGCCTGTGTGTGCCAGCACTGGGCCTGAAGTTGCAACCAGGAGGATAATTCCCCTCAGCTTCACAGAGGGTCTTTGTTTCATTTGCAAGCTTGATGCTTATCAGCTTAAAGAGGATGGGTGATAGGAATCCCTGGAGAGATGTGTGTGGTAATCCCGGGAGGGGTGGTGTGTCTGTTTCAGGGTCTGGTATTAGCTCATTGTCACAGGCCACTTTGGTATGAGCTGGGAAGGGTGAATTTTAACAGATTTCTGCTATTAGGATTTTCAACACTCTCACTGCCAGTGGGTGAGCATGGAATTTCCTACATGTGATCTTCAGGAATTCTCCTTCAGAAATCTCCCTTTACCTGAGCTGCTTATGAATTGTTTTCCTTTCTTGCAAACATGTGCTCCAGACCATGTTGAGTCTGTACAGTAAAAACTGTGGCAGGGCTCACACCTGTCTTCTTTAATCATCAGGACACAGAACTTGTGGGGAGTGGAAGAGAGACAGGGAACTTGCCCGTGTCTGGACTCACTCGTGTGCTACCTGGTTTTACTATAACCAGATCTTACACACTCCTGCCTGACAAAACCATTAATCTGACCTGCAATATTTAGCTCCAGAGAAGGAAGAGGGGCATTTGCTTGGCTTCTCTGACTGATACTTGGAGAGTATAAGGGAAAAAAATGAGACTTTAAGCAACACATAAAGGAAAAATAAAAAACAAAACTTGGAGAATGGTGGCAAACATATTCCCTTTCAAATAAGCACACATCGCTCTATAAAGCACACAAGAGAGAAAAGACAGATTTAGAACAAGGCTCTGCTCTACCATTGGAAATAAATACAGGGCTTTTGAACCAGAAACGTCTTCGCTGGCTACCAGAGTTCTGCTGTTACTAAGCTCCATCTTGGTCTGGCCATAAGGGGAAAAGTCAAGTGCACTTTCACTTTCTGATTTGTCTCAGTGACCCTCGTTCACTGTGCATTGTATCTGCCTATCTTCCACCCCCAAGTACATACAACTTCTTCATTTCCATGTGCTCTTGGCCTGGTCCACACACACAGGTCATGGTCTACCTCCTCAGTGCTCTGCTTTCTACCATGTGACCATGAATGACACTGGTTTATTCAGACAGCTCTAGGATAGACAGAAGGCTCTGGATCTGATTGACAGCACACAGCTAAGGGGCTCAGGACCTTCTCAAGCATGGAATAGGTATTTTCTCACTAGTGGGTTGGTTTGAAAGGAATAAACAAGTGCACACCTGTACCCAGGTAGCACAGCTGCACCAGGTCCTGGCCTCTCTCCAGGCTGATGAGGGCAAGCTGCCTGAAAGGTAACGTGAATGAGTCTAAGGGCACACACGACTTGGGTATAAGCTTATAAGATGGTGGAGAGCATGGGGGGCTTTTGTTCAGGAAGGACTTCTGAGCCTTTCCATCTGTTGTGGTTAGGATCTGGAGTGTCCCCCCAAAAGTCTCATGTATTTTAATGTTATGGATTGTCTACGGGACCATGTACTGTTGGTGGAGTGGGGTCTAGTCTGGAAGGGTAGATAACAGTTAAGTTAGGATTAAAGGCATGTGAGCTATGATTAACGTGTGTAGTGGCCACACCTTCCACACCTGGACCCAGGAGGGGCTAATTACTGGACGGAGACCTGAAAGGATACATAAGCTGCTTCCTGTCTTCCTTGGAGAACTAGGACTGGGACTAGGACTGGTCTCAAGTAGTCTCAACTTGTCTTCCTGTCTGTGATGTCGTGAGAAGCTGCCTCCACCTCTGCCTCTGACATGTACTTTGAATGCTGTTGGCCGCCCCTGATTAGATTGTGATGTTCTGAAACTGTGAGCTAAAATAAACCTTTCCTTTCCTGATTTTGTGGATGTCAGGAAAAAGTAACTAAGACACAATCCCACTGTCTCATTGCATGGTCAGATATTTTTTATACACCTATCTCAAGTTCAGATAAAAACCTCAGAGAAGGATCAAGAAGCCAGTCAGGAGAAAGGCTAAAAGAAGCTGGGGCCAGGAGCACAGATCTGTAATCCTAGCACTCTGGGAGGCTGAGACAGGAGGACAGAGAGCACAAGCCCAGCCTGGGCAATGTAGTGACTTGGTGAGACCCTGTCTCTAAAATGGCGGAGAGCTGGGGATGCAGTTCAGTGAAGTCCTGAGTTGAATCTCCAGTACCACCAAAGAGAGACAGAGAGAGACGGGCTGAAAGAGACAACAGTAGTCAGCCAAAATAAAAACTCTACAGATGAAATGTTACTGTAAAAATTGGTAAGACAGATGTGTGAATTACTTCTTGACATTAAAATTAACTACTGTTTTTGTTGATTTGAATATACTAAGTTGAAGTAAAGTTAAAAATGGGGTGTGTGTGTGCGTGTGTGTTGTGGGATGTTGAATGAAGAATATTTAGACTGAGCTACATCCCCAGCCCTCTCCCTTTGTTTTTTAAATATTGAGACAAGGTCTTGCTAAGTCTCTAAGTTGCTTAGTTTAGACTCAAACTTGTGATCTTCCTGCTTCAGCCTCCCAGAATTCTGGAATTACAGGCATATACCACCATACCTGGCTTAAAGTCATTCCTTATTATAAATGGTTAAGCCAACTTCCAGTCAAGATATGGTGGCCAAGTAACAGAGCTATGCAATGTCTCCTCAGGGACTCACTTAAAAAGTTGGACTTAGCTGGGAGAGGAAGAAGCACCCCAACAAAACATAGTCAACGCTTACAGGTCACCACAGGAAGATCAGAAATCCTGAAGACACGTTGGAAGTGGAGGAAAACGGCCGCTGAGGAAGCCGTCCCGGGCCAAGTGAGAATGTCCTCAGCTGTCGGCATCATCAGATGGAAGGAAGCCCAGAGCCCGGAATCTCTGACCAAGGTAAGACCGGATCTGGAATAAGTGGGAATTGACAGCAACTGGTACCCCCCAGGCTCCAGTAATGAGCCTGCAGGTAGTGAAAACTGCAAACACAATGTGAGCATCCCCTAGAAAAGGCCTCCTGGAACCTAGACCGGAGGTAGTGCTCAGCAGCCATAACAGGCAGGGACATAGGTAGGAGCCATTAAAAAAAAAAAAAAAGCCAACACCGAACTGATTAGAGTAAAAGCAGGCTCAGAAGAACTTGTCACAGTTTTGGGGGTTTTAAACAGTTCTTAGGAAGAAATTGGGACAAGAGAGAGTTGTGGAGAGGACGGCATGACCACAGACCCCTTGAAGGACTCCGGTGTAGTGGAAGCCTGTGTAAGAGTGGAGAGCCCTGCCCTAGGGGGAGGAAATCCAGGACAGATGGAAGAGCTTTGCTGAGGGGACCGGGTGTGATCAAGACATCTCAGAGGCCACAGACTGTGAGCCCTTCCCTCAGTGCCTACTCCAAGCACAGAACTATGAGGAATTTCAGCTCCCCACATACCCTCATAGCAGATCAAAGGGTCACAGCAGCTAGGTCTTTAAAGTGAAATCTCTCAACAACAGAACCATGGGAAGAAAACAAGGCAACAAGACACACAGAGAGATGCCTAAGACCCCCAGAAATTAATGCCATGGACCCTGAAATAGTGGAACTCATAAGGAAAGAAGTCAAAAAGCAAATATATGAATCAAATGGCCAGTTCAAATAAGATATTC